>OX393567.1:9297740-9345240 GCA_947652115.1 Blastomussa wellsi
AGGTTAGCCTACTGAGCACTCCGGTTAGCCTACTATAGCACTCCGGTTAGCCTAATGAGCACAGCGGTTAGCCCGTTTACGGTTAGCTCTCAAGAATAGTAAGGGTAACACGATAAATTTTTAAAATTGTTTGGGGTTCAGCAACCGAACCTCGATGGTCCAGTGATCCGCTCGTGATCCGAGTGGCCAGGGTTCGACTCTACTCGGTGCTCTTGTCTTTTTCTCTTTATTACACAAAAAATAATCGATTCCTGTAATTAAGCGCTACTCATATTCACGATAGCCGCCATGATGGTTTTCAAGTTATAATGCAAATTAGCCACAGTGTCTGCCAGGGGGATAACATTGAAAAAGGGCCGTTTCTCGGAAAATCCGACGGTCTAAATAGTGAAGTATCGGCGGTACAGCCACATTTGAGAGCCACGTTATGCAATAATGATTTCATTATAAGTGTTTACTTTGAAATAGTTACACGATACCTTGACTTGTGACACTTGTTAAGCCGTTTTCTTTTTCATGACGGCTATCGTGAATAAGGTCTGTTGTGCAGGTTGCGAGGAGCACAAGAACTAACAGGTGTTAGCAGAAACTCCGCTGTGTTTTATTAGAAATCCGTGAATCTGATTAGTTTTCCCACAGTTTTCTATTCCCCAATTTTCTTTACCTTCGGCTTAAAAGTTTATGTTTATGGAAAGTAATCCTTTAGAGTTTTTACTAAAACAATGAGACTACTTTCCCTCGCTTTCTATGAGCAATAGTCAACTCTGCTGCACCTCGTTGGCTTTTCGCTCACAAAAAACTCGGGCTTCTGCTAGACTAATTGTTTTATAATTATTATTGAACAAATTGTCAAGTTGCCCATGCATATATGGTCATAAAGTGATTGTTATTCGTCATCTGCTAGGGTACATGACAGATATCCTCCAATATTCGTAAGTTACAATAATTCGCCCGCAGTCTTGAAAAGTGCAACATAAACACAGCTATTCTTGCTGTAAAATGCACTTCGTTGATAATTTGTTGAATAATAAAACAATTATTCTGCTCAATCTTATGAATTTGGAATATCGTCTGATTTTAGCCACCTCCCAGCAGCCTACGGCCTCGTCGGCTATGTATCAGGCGATAATTCTGTGCGATTTTGCAGGATTGTTAAATATCTTCTAAGAACAGATAAAGTCTGCAGACAAATATCAGCACATATTTTCGCGCCAAATGGAGGTGAGTGTTTATTGTTTTTTATTGTTTATGGCTTATTGTTTGTTTATTTTTTATATTGTTTATTCCATTTATTGTTTATATATTTTTGGGAATTCTCTATCCGACTCTACCCAACCCTCCCAACCCTGCTTTACCATAGTCTACCATAACCTCCCTACTCTACCCTACTCTACCCTATCCTACCTACCATACCTACCCTACCCTACTCTACTCTACTCTACTCTACCCTGCCCTACCCTATCCTACCTACCATACCAACCCTACTCTACTCTACTCTACCCTATCCTACCTACCATAGCTACCCTACTCTACTCTACCCCACCCTATCCTACCTACCATACCAACCCTACCCTACTCTACTCTACTCTACTCTACCCTACCCCACCCTATCCTACCTACCATACCAACTCTACTCTACTCTACTCTACTCTGCCCTACCCAAACCCTACCCAAACCCTATCCTGCCTACTATACCTACCCTACTCTACTCTACTCTACTTTACTCTACCCTACCCTACCCACCTCTTATCCTATCCTACCCTACTCGTATCCTATCCTACCCTACTCTATCCTACTCTAAGCCAGCGTTCTCCCCAGGTATTTCAGGCCAGGCGGGCCGCCTGGCTTGATTCGTTGAAAAATCGTTGCCGCCTGGCTTAAAACAAGTGACCTTACGTAGTTTAACATCTGGAACTGGGATCCTGTCCATAAGTAAAGTTTTCTCGCAATATATATGGTTTCAGCTCATTCACCCTTCCATGGAACGTGTTGTCCGCTAGTCCCGTTGAACGGCAGCCATCTTTTAGTTTGCCATAAATTCAAGGGCACTTTACGGGTATTACATGGAATACTAAACTGGATTCCCGCGTGCGTGGAAGGTTGTTAAAAAATGGCCGCTTCGACGAACTCAGGATGCTCTGAACAGAAACGAAAAGCTACTCAAAGCAAATGAAGTTCTTTTTTCATCCCGAAAAGAGATATGAGTGTTAGCAATTTGGACGAAGAAGCCCAGCCACGGGAAACAACACAAGGCCCGTCAACATCAACAGATTCTAAACATCGAAAATCAGGTTTTGATCCAACGTGGCTGAAGGACCAAAGCGAGAAGAATTTGACTTTGAGAAAGCAGCGGACATCTGGGGGGCTCAAAGAAGTAGGAGGCTAACAGGTACTTCCTAGACAGCATGACACTTCACTCTTGCAATTTTTGTAAGTCTTCATTTTGTACGATGCTGGATTAGCCTTCCGTCAGAATGCCCCTGGCTTTCCCAAAATCCTGGGGAGAACACTGCTCTAAGCTACTCTATCCTACTCTACTCTACCCTACCCTACCCTACCCTAAATCTATCTTTCGTTACCCTACTCTATTCTACCCTACTCTATCCTACCCTACCATATCCTACCCTACCTACCCTACTCAACCCTACCCAATAGCGACTCTCCCCTACCTTACCCTAACACTACTCTACCAAACACTATCGTACCCCTAACCCTAACTCTATCCTACCCTTCCCTACCCTCCCCTTCCCTCCCCTGTCCTCCCATCCCCTGCCCTGCCTTGCCCTACCCTACCCTATCCAACAATATTCTACTCTACACTACCTATCATTTACCCGTTAAAATATTCCGCAATGCAGAAAAAATGTAGCTTTTCTTACTCTTAGAATGTGGCTACTTGAATCCAGCAAGTCTGTTCCAACAGTCACCGACAGCAGTGTCTGCACGTTTAGGTCCCTGAGAACTGCTCCCATTTTATATTGCACTGTCCACCAGTTTGTTCCTTTTCCAGTCACTGTCCATCCACCGTACTGTGTTATTAAGTCTTCCAAAGGTGAACTCCCTCGCCGTTCAATGGCAGCAGTATCTATGCATGAATCGTAGATCTTGGCGGTATTCACGATAGATGAGCTCTGTTAGACATGATAGATATTGCGATAAATCAGATTCGCGGCTTTCCAATAAAACGCAGCTGAGTTTCTTCTTATTGCTCTTAGTATAAATCTACTAGTGTTCTGTCACGAATGCTGTTCTCTCATTGGCCACGCTTCTCACTATCTACTGTCGGATAAATCGTGAGTATAGCGGCTGTCAACAAAATAGCGTCCGCTCATTCGCGCTTGTAAAGTGTTTTGAGTGTCTGTGGAGGAGATTTACAATATATAGATTTAGCCAAGCCTAAAAGCGGAGCTCCGCATTTTTGCTGGTTCTTAATAATTTCTGAAATTGCGTGCTGAAATTGAGTTATTATAATAATAACTTTATTTAACGAGGGAAGCACTTTACCGTCCTAGACTGAGAAACCTGTGGCTCTCACCTAAATTACAACAAGGAAAAAAGTTATTGCGTGCGCAACTAATCAAGAAAGATTCCACAGCTGAAATAAATAAGAATAATTACAAATGTGAACTCCAATTGCAGAATTTCCGCTGAGAATGACCATGAAAAATTAAAAAATCCGGCCAGAAGCCAAAAAAATCGGATCTGAGCCCGCGATCAATAAAACAATACCTGGTCAGCAGTTAACGTCAAAAAAACACGTCTCATACTGGTTAGCAGATACCTCCTTTTGACAGCTGTCAATTGACCATAACATGGCAAAGATGTAAGCTTATGGTAACCTTTAAAAATGTTAACCAGGTCTGGACTATGGCCGCCATATTGATATTTGGGGCGACGTCGTAAGGACGTACGAACGTAAGTATTTTGCACGCCCCCGAGAGTCATGCCGCTTGCCATTTTGACCATGAGAAATGAAAGGCATGGTTCTCCTGTTTGTACTTTGTATGCGTGTTTGGTTCTCCTCTTTCTTTTGGTATGCGGCTCCGCACTGCGGCCGTTCGGGCGGCCGAAGCTCCGCTATAATATTGTCGTTATGATTTCAACGTCTAGTAGATTTATACTCGAACACTCCTGTTAAAATAACGACGACTATCGCGTTTTCCCGCCAAAGCGACGCTGGTTCACGCAAGCACACTACATTAGTAGCTATTAGTATTGAAAAGTCTCGTCCTCGCTTGTGTCCTCGCAAGCTTCCTGGAGTATTGCCGGTGAGTCTCCATTGTGAAAATTGGAATGACGTGAAGTGAGGAACACTCTGTGACTGTTGGGTTAGTTTAAGAAGTGAACAACATACGCAAAGCATGCAGATTGTGGGTAACTATTCTTTGCTATCACTTGTTTCTCAGTATTCTGATTCGTGAATTAGTAGAACATAGCTTTCTTCAAGTATTAAGTTATTTTAAGAGGGAATACGCGAAAAGAGTGCATGTTTTTGTCCTTTCATGCAATTACTAACAGATGAAGCAAATCACGAACTGACAGGAAAACATTCTTTTTAACGTCAAGCGAAACACTCTATGATAGGGAAAGTTTTTAAAAAACAAATGATCTTCTCTTTATATACCACAGGCCAAATACATGTTTTTCTTGGGGTGCTTGATTCGTCCGACGTTGCCTACGCCTGAAGATCCGTAGCATGTTCCTCATTGATAGACCTCTTCAGCTTGGTAGTCTTGGTATGTAAATTGTCCATTTCAGATCGTGTGATGCTCTCTGGAGTATTTTTCCTCTATTTATCTGAAGATGATTCATTCATTTCCACGTGGATATTTTTGAAATTGAAGGAAATAATTCTCAAAAGGAACATAAGCAATAAAGGTCAATATCGAACCGAGCGAGTGACGTCATAGTCGGATAAACAAACCGAAATGGCGGACGATTTTGAAGATTTTCTTCAAGCACAAAAGAGCCGGTGTTCCTAAAAGGCTTTTGAAACGAAAACTCGGACAACACTCCCTCTATTTCTCTCAGGACGCGCTCATGTTTCCCGATTCTCGCAGGTGGTCCAATAATTTGCAATCTGTTTTTGGACTTCGTGCGCTTTGATACTGCTATTCGCTAGTTGAAATTTCGCGCACAAGCCAACTAACCAGAAAAGATACAAGGACCTCTGTAGACCCTCTGTAAGGCTACACAGTGTTATGAGAGCTCGACAAGATCTATATTTACCAAGGCAAACTCTGTTCCAAACCTGTGAATAGTTAGATGCAGCAGTCTCCATTGCTTTTCGTAAAATTTCCATGTTGTCGTCGTTGACGATTGTGAAGCCGACTTGGTAACTCTGATTCACCGTCAAAGGATGAGTTTTGACGAATCCTCCGCATGCGTAGGAATAAAAGTCGTCACAAGGATCCACATTCTTGTCCAGCTGCTTGGAAATCACTTCAAACAAATTGTATATTATATAAGCGACAACCGTAAAGGAAATAACCTGGTCATAATATAAAGGACTGAAAATATCAAAACGAACAGCAATCGACATTATTTACGGAATATCACTCAGTGGAATCAAGAGTGCAAAGGGAAATATTTCTCTTCCTACGTGAAATAATGTTTTTCTTCTCGTGAGCCCTCTTTCTGTAGATTTTTGGGTATGAGTTTGGAAAATTCCTGTAAAATTCAGTTTTTGAGCTATTGTTTTTCTGTTCTATATGTTTCGAGGTTCTTTGTTGCCTTGGTTGTTCTTTGTTTTAAGTCACTGCTGAGCTTCACAGGGTTTTATACCGAAGATTAGCCAAAATCTAGTGAGGCATTTGGCGCTTAACTTACACGTCTGCAATGAAAGGGAACGTTCAAAAACACGTTTTGCATATCGCTATATTTTATTAGTAACCGCTTTTACCCATACTGCCTTTCGGTCTTGCGGAGTAAGTGAAATAGCTGTAACTAGTTAGTCTACTGGGCTATTCATTCACAGAGAACAAAATTACATCGCACAGAAAAAAAAGAGGATAATCGGAGAGAAAAAGAAAAGAAAATTACAATACTAGAGAGAATTAAAAAAATAAATACAGGTTACAGGCCTCACTACCCCTGCTACTGTTATATTAAGTATTATATCAATATATATATATGTTATTTGCCGGCTGGGAGGTCCGTATGGTGAAAAACTGTGACCGAGGTCATGAAATTTGATGAAAATCAGTGCGAACGAACAAACAACGATCGGCAAACGGCCGTGAACTGAAACTTGATTCTGTAATAAATAAAATGAATACTCGCCTTTTGGAGAACTTCAAGGCCTTTAATTCCACTGCTAATTTTTCCTTTCATTTACAAAGGTTGGGGAGCAACAACATCGATTTTTTTGTGAGCAAAACTCGTCTCGCCGCAAGATTTTCGCATCAATTGCCGTGAGCGGGGAAAAAATCCGGCCCGTGGGCCGTATCGTAAAAAGCTGGACCGGTCACGTGTTCCTGATTAGCCAATCAAATTCGAGTATTTAGGATTCCGGCCCGCTCAGATGCTTGGAAAAAAATAAATGTGTATATTTTCCATATTTTATTTTACGTGATGTGAGATACAAACCAGAAGGAGGATAATTGTATCTATTTTCTGCATTGGTTCATGTAATATTTTCGAGACGGTATTTCTTTTCGATCTTAGAGATGAATTCATTTAAGGAGAGGGATTTGTCGTTTAGCTTACTTGAACATAGATAGTGGTGCATAAAGAGCATTGTATAGTTGAATTTTCTCGTCATTTTCTTATCGTAGCACTTATTAAATACACCAAACAGTATTTCTTCTGTTGACGGGGTGATTTGATGTGCGTTGGTTTCGTTAAACCACTGCAGAACCTTGCTTGCAAAAGCCTTCGTAAAAGAGCATTCAATGAATGTGTGGTCAATGGAATCATTTTGTCCGCAGTAAAGGCATTCATCATCATTCTTGATCCCGAATTTGAATAGTTCTCTTTTGGTTGCTCTAATTCTATGTACGAACTTGAAATGAAACTCCCTGAGTTTATTTTCTTTACAAACATTTCTCACTGATTTGAAGATGTTTGACCAGTAATCTTCATTTAATGATAACTTTTTTCCCCAGCGAGTGCCACCAGTATGACTGCCCATGCGGGTTTTGTTGTTGAACAATTTGTAGAAGTCGTTAGATTTGGCTTTACCCAGATGAATTTCAATATTATCATTGAACTTGAAAATTTCCTCACCGCTTGTGAAGAAAAGCTTGTTGAAAGTGGCATTGTCGTTTGCCTTAGACAATAAACGCTTTTATTATTTGGTAATATTGAAGAAAATTGGTTTGGCATCCATATTTATCAGAAAATTCCTTGAAAGTTAAGAATTTTCCGTTTTCGTTAAGAAGATCATTAACAACTCCTCTCTTAAACCAATCATGAATATATACTGGCTTCCCATCAATATGTCTTATAACCATAAAGAGTTTTCAGTTCACTGAAAGACTCGAGGATAGTTTTATAAAAGCGGGAAGTTGGTTAAAGTATTTTGCGTTACAATTGCACCTAAGTAAAAAATTTAATCCACCCATTTTCCTGAAGAAATGCTTTGGGACAGTACACCAATTTTTCTTGCCGGCGGACAATAATATAGGAATCCAAGCAAGTTTGAGTGATTTGATCATTAGACCTATGTCAGTCATACGTAATCCACCTTTATTTGTATCTTGATAGAGTCCGGATCTTTTTATTTTGTCTTTCTTGTTTCTCCAAAGAAATTTGAAGCATTTGGTTCTAACCTTATCTTCGAAGCCTGTGGGAACGGGATGATTTAATGCAGAATAAATAAGCTGAGATATTCCAAGAGTTTTGATTATCATAGCTTTTCCAAATAGAGTCTTCTGGGCTTACAAATCAAGATATATTTAATGCAAAATACAAACCTTTAGAGATGCTGTAACACTCGGCTGTTTTGCAAGTGAGTGGTTCTATAGCAAAGAAAAAAATTGATATCAAACAATGCAAATGGCTCCAGTATAGCAAGTAGCAACAAAATACGGTGAAACACCCCTCCCCCCCCCTCCCCCCAACAAATGGGTCATACAATAGGGAGCTTAAGCAATGACGACGACAACGGGGAGGACGACGCCTGGTTAAAAATGAATTTATATGTTATGTACGAATCTCACAATTGACTTAATGTATTCGGTGCATCCATAGTTTTCAAACGTAGCACTTGTAGAAAACATAAAGGCGGCTTTTATTTTCAAACAGAAAAACGGAAAATCAGCTGCCAGGTTCACGTTCTCTAGAGTACTCAGAATGTGGTCATTTCACGTTGTTGTTTTGTAGAGGACGGCAAAGAAATGTACAAGGAATTATAACGCATGTGCAGGGCTATTGTACTGCTCATTAAATCTTTTGTTCAGCGACGTTCTCGTTGACGTCGTCGTCGTGGTTTGCTAATTACTCGAAGAAGCAAGATAAGTAAAGAGTAATGTTTTGAGTTTACTTTGCTAGTGTCCAGTGTTTAAATAAACCTCATTTTGTATGTCATTTTAGAAACTTAACGCAATGGTAAGGGATAGTTTTGCATTGCGTATCCTGGCTGCGCATCATTTCACGCGCGATCAGCGCGCGCGCATTTAAAAATGGCGGTTTGTTTTTTTTTTATGGTGACACTTGAGAACCAATGACATAATTTACTACTCTGAGGGCCCAGTTATATGGTCTCGGGTACCCGAGAGAACCCTACCCTCTAGGCAACTTTATCGAGCATTTATATGACAAAAAATTGTCCCTGTCGGCTAAGTAAAAGTTGACCCTGTTTATTCATAAAGTATTTAAATGGTCAAGTCGCCAGTTTCCTTCTTCCTTTGAATTTCTTTCGTTCATTCGATCTCTGGAGGCCTTGCTGGGTTAAATTCTATTTATTTAGGACAAATTCGTGCTTAAAACCGGAATTCCGGACATTGCGTGACACTCGCAACTCCATGAGTTGCCCGGGGTAGCCGAGCCAAAGTGTTTATATGAGAAAAAGTTGCCCGCCTGCCAGGGTTACTAGGCCTTTCCCGATTGCGCTGGGCACCTTTTGAGCACTTTTTTGAGTTTGAAGCACTATTTTGCATTTTGAGCACCCTTAAGCACTTTTTCGCGCTTTGGGCAACATTTGAGCAATATTTCACATTTCGAGCAAATTTCGAGCAACATATGTCTTCTAAAACATTTTAAAGCCAAAACTCTGTGTCGCTCGCAACGAGAATCGTGTTTCAGGTCATAAATTTGAATAACTAATGATGTTGTCAAGAATAAAAGACCGTTTTCATGGAAAGGCACGTGGAATTATCCTTGCGTGAGAACAGAAGTTTCTGATTGGCTGATGTATTATATGTGTGTCATCTCAAATTTCTCAATCATCTGATGTCTAGGCTTTACACTACTAAAAATTGACATATTTACGAAAAGCTTAGAGGGAACTGTTCACAACATTTAGCGCTTTTTGAGCACTATTTGGAGATTTTGAGCACTTTTTGAGCACTTTTAGCCATTTTTGCCAGCACTTTTTTAGGATTTTACCAGCGCAATCGGTAAAGGCCTAAGGGTTACCCTACCTGCCGAGACGAGACAACTCGCCTACCATATAAATGGGGCCTGGGGAAATTTCAGTATTTTTGGTTAAATGCCTGCGAAGTTGCGAGTGATTTAAGTTTAAGAGGTCTGTATGGAAAAAGCTACTCTGGCCTGCCTAGCCTCGTTTTCATGTTTTTGCTAATATAAATATTCAGGAGGGCTCCTGAAATATTCCTGTAACTTTCCAGTTGTTTGAAGTATAGCCTCAAAACTGCATACATTGATTTACTTGGACTTAATCTTTACGGAAAAGTAATTACTACTTTTGAAAAATGTTTCTTCTGGGAGTCAAAAAATAGGGTCTATGAGAAGGCTCATCAACTACACGAGATGTACCATGGGTGAGAGTAGGCTGGCTGTCAATGTCGCTGGCTCTCATGCATATGATGTGCGATTTGCTGTTGATCTTGACGAGGTTGTCGATCTATTTGTGGGCGTGCACCCAAGGATGCTAGAATTCTCAAGTTTAATCTTACTCTATAATTAATTTCTACAATTTTTAGAAAGAGGACGAAACATGTAATTTATAATTAAACTATATTTAAGACCTTTAGTGTTCGGCGCAGCGCACACATATCCTGGCTCAGTGTCCTTGTAATGATTTTTAATAAAAAATCACACATTTCAAGGTATTTTCTTAACAGACGCTCGGGATTTCACAAGTGTTGTCTGGGCAAAATGCGGGAATAAACGTCCTGAAGACGCAGCTGATGGATGATCTTTCCTTTTCAATGTGATTGCAAACACCCCTTCTGAAACGTCAGTTACGCGCCTGTGACTTTTTTGGTACTTTTTTTTAGTCCAAAAAGATCAAAGCGCCGACATGATACACCATTAGAAAAAATACCCGACCCCTTCGGAAAAAAGCCAACTTTCCTAATCCCTTCAGAAATATTTGAAAGGTTAAAGAATTCCGACGGAGCTACCATCGAACAAAAAACGTTCAATCAATCAATCAAGTAATATATCAAACACGAGAGACAGTGTTTCATCACATTTCCAAACACCGAGAAGAAAGTTGAAAATACGACGCGCAGCGGAGTATTTTTGACGAACTTCGAGGTGTTTGGAAATGCGATGAAACACTGTGTCGAGTGTTTGATATATCTTCTCAATCGAAACTAAAACTGCGGAGAAAACGAAGAAATAAAATCGTAAAAAATCTATGCTAATAAATTTCACATTTCCAAACCTCCTTCACGGTTCTGATTTCCTTTGTTTTAACGTGATGAATTATTAATGAGTTTGAGAACTTTATTTAAAACACGGTAAATGGCGCAGCAAGCTGGTTTTCAGACATGCCGTGTAAGAATTGCAAGATTGCGTAAAATTCCAAACATTGCAAGCTATAAATGTTAAGGACTAATAAGCTAGGTATAACTTAGCGCTAAAATATTATTTAATAACAAGGAAATTTAAGTAATAATTAGTAACAATCATAATTTACTATATAATAATAAGAAACAAGCAATGTAGAAATGGGCCCTAACGATGTAAAATGTGTCCTAGGATATCGCACGTTTAAAGCTTGCAAGATCCCTTATCTCACGTATTTGATTTGACAGTTTGTTCCAAGCATTTGCACCTCGATAAGAGAAAGAACGTTTAAGAAAATTCGTTTTAGGTAGCGGTAATTGGAAGTCATATCTCGAACCCCTCAAGTTATAATTGTGAACTTCTGAGGTTCCATGAAAATACTCCTCAAGATACGTCGGACAATTATTATTGAATACATCACAAGTAACAAGTGCTTTTTCTCTCTTTCTTCTAAGTTAGACCACTCTGGAGAATTTAGCACTGTTGATGATCTAATAGAGTAATCAGCCCTAGTAATAATCCGTGCTGCTCTATGTTAGACCACTCTAGAGAATTTAGCACTGCTGATGATCTAATAGATTAATCAGCCCTAGTAATAATCCGTGCTGCTCTATGTTAGACCACTCTAGAAAATTTAGCACTGCTGATGATCTAATAGAGTAATCAGCCCTAGTAATAATCCGTGCTGCTCTATGTTAGACCACTCTAGAGAATTTAGCACTGCTGATGATCTAATAGAGTAACCAGCCCTAGTAATAATCCGTGCTGCTCTATGTTAGACCACCTTAGAGAATTTAGCACTGCTGATGATCTAATAGAGTAATCAGCCCTAGTAATAATCCGTGCTGCTCTATATTGTAACTTTTGTAATTTGTCAGCACGTGTTTTGGAGCAGTCACTCCATACAACATCACAATAATCAAAATAAGGTTGTACAAGTGATTAGGAAATTGTCTTAAGAGTCTCTTGATTGTCAGTTAGTTTTCTGGCTAAATACAACATTCGCAAACCATTCGAGACTTTAGTCGTTCGAAGCCCCTTCAGAAAACGTTGTCTACAAATTACGGGAGTGAAATTTAATCCTCGGACAGCTGGTACGACGTCAGGAATCGATTGTTTTGTATCGGAAATATCAGGGATCAGGGAAAAAACCGGAAGTAAAATGCAAGTTTCTGGGAAAGCAAACTGTCAATTTTCTGAGTTTCGTGGAAACGGGGATGTGTAGAATGTATTTGATGGATTGCGTGACACCCTTTTGATAAGCAGCATTTATATACGCATGACAGATATTTTTCAGTTCACCACGAATAAAATTAAAACTCGGTTCGATTTTTGTTTCCGTGGAGCAAATGGCCTTAGGAATTTCGCTTCGCTTGAGTGCTATTTCCAGCTGGCATTTAGACGTTCGCCAGCCACAGGGAACTCATAATAATGAAATCCAATGCGCGCCGGCAGATTGTCTGAGTGCGTTACCAAGTCCACACTACATCGTTTCAGCTTACAATTCAGCGCGAACAAAGCTAAAGGTAGTCTAGTCAATGCGGAAAAATGATTGAAACCCTTCCATACATGTGCTCCAGCAAATACAATTACACAAAGAAAATACTCTTCAAAGAGACATTATTGTTCTTTCGAAATTAAGTACAGTTTCTCTTGTTGGAAATAAATGTCTTATACTATGGCTGGATAAAGGAGAGAGCTGTAGCCAGATTTCCTTTTGTCAACTTGGTCAAGAATGCTGCCCACTAGATATTCTCTCAACCGGAAAGTGGAATACTGACTAATGAGATATAGATAAGGAAGCAAACCGCATTGCCATTGGTAAACCAACGCATGCAGTGTTTTACGTTAAACTTTCTTCATCGAAGCCGAGAGACCTTGCACACAGTGGCTTTGGGTTAAGAGTAATGCCACATGGTTGGTGATGTATTTAGATTAGCATATGTGCAAACTGTGGTTTAATTAGGTTTAGCCAACACGTTCATTTCACATACCTCTAGTAAGAATAACCGCAACAGCGATGGCAGCACCGATCACAAGGAGCAATACAAGGGAAATGATTATCAGCCGAGTTTTCCCGCATTTGCGAAGCCGGTATTTTATACCGACTCCTTCTTCGTCCACCAACTCTACTCTGTCGTCTGCGACTGGATTACCAAGACGGCTCATTTTAATTCTGTGTATTAGCCCTTGCTCGTGTCGGTTGCTTTATAGTAAAGGCAATTAGCCCAAAATGTCGTTCAGCGAGAGAAAGACGACAGATTATTCGGCTTTCCGCTCAACATTCAACGTACAAAGCATGACCCAGTAACTTGGTAATGAGGCACAGGTCCTATCAATGTAAAAATCCCGCAGGGGGGAGTGCGGGCATTTGAAATGAGATTTTCTGTTGAATTGCCCTGCCAAATGCAGATGGTCAAAAGAGTCACTAAAAGTCAATAAAAGGTTGCTAGAAAGTCCAATAAAACGGTAAAAAGTCCCTGCTGCGGGACGTTAACTACTGTCAAATTCCCCACCATGTACGACCCCCCCCCCCCCCCCAACGATAGGTGCATGGTCTCTTGAGCTATGCAAGAAGCGTGAGCGGAAGTACACGTCAATCAACTCCAGATTGATAAACCTTATTTGCTTAGCATGTCACGCAACCCTTCTCGTAGACGTAATCACAGTTGAATGAAAAACGCTTACAATCCCCAACATTTTAACACACGTCTTTACGTTTATCTGAAAACAGTTCCCTGCTTTTCTTTTCGGCTCACAGTTTCTCGTGTGGCTTTTTTGAAATTCCGTTATGCGGTATAACTGAAAAATTATCACAGCAACAAGCGAATGAGGAGTGCCGGGCCATTTTTTTTTTTTTGTACACTTGGATCAGTAAAAATCTTTTAATGAAGAGGGTGTCGCCAATGAAGAGATCAGTTTGTTTCAAATACTCTGAAACAGGAATAGGGTCGATAAGCGGATGGTGACGTACCGGGATCTCCCTACCCTGAGTGTCAGAGGGTTTTTTTGGTGGTGAAGTCGCTATCAATGACCGCTCACTGAAAGCGGCTTCGCCACAAAAATACCCTCTGGGACCCAGGGTATGGTCTCCCCAATGTGCTGTTTCATGCATTAATTCAATCATTAAAGTTTTTTATTTGTAATTTACAGCGCCATTCGTAAGTAACAAAGAAAGTTCATTTTGTTTTCTGAAAAGGAATCAAAAACAATTTCCCTTGTTTCAACAGAAACACTAGTGATCGCTTTCGGCTCATGTTCCCGCAGAAACACGGAAAATGTTTTCCATTGGCATTAGAGACAAAGCGGACAGATCACATCTTCAGTTTAGTTGGAACTGAATCTCAACATTTCTTAAATGGGCGGACAAGCGGGGTGGGGAGGGAGCTGTGCATGCTATTTCTGCTGAAAATACTATGCAAGGTTTCAATTTTTCCGGCAGTTTATCTCGGTTCCCATCACCTTGGGAGTCCCACTTATCGCCCTCTCTTCTCCCGCCTCCTGTTAGTCCTGTAGCGTTTCCGCCACTCTACCCCCCCCACACACCCCCCCCCCCCACCTCTTGCCACCAAAATGTTACACAAACCTTCAGGGCTACGGGGACTCGGAGTGCTGCTAGACTGTGGCCGAGGCGTATTAGATATGAGTGTATCTAGAGCAAAGGAAAAATCAAACAATACAGCGATTCAATAACAAAATACAGTCAAACACGAGTCCGCTGACTTGAACGCAAACTGACCGAAACTATTTCTCGCCCCTATTACTGTACATTACGTTTTAAACTTCTCCTTAACGAAGCGATTGAGAAAAGCCACTAATTTAACGCTGAAGTAGGGTTGTATCTGCACAATAAATGCTCCATTGTTGCGAGGCGTTTACACATGTTAGCACAAAAACAATATACTGGAACTGAGATTAGATACCTCCACTCTGTCTTGTTAAGATAAGTGTGACAGCAACGATAACACCCACCACGACAAGCAACGTGATGGAAATGAGTATCACTCGACATGTCGCGCTTTTACGAAGCCGATAAGCTATACCGGCTTCTTCGTCGTCTATTAACTCTGCATTGTCGTCTGTTGTTGGATCCCTCAGATTTTTCATTCTCCAAAAGTTAATGCCAGGTAGTAAGTAAGTAAAAAGTGACTGAATATTCTATGGGATCCTTTAGACCGTGTTCAATATTCGCTTAGTAAGCTTAAATAAAGTCCGCGTGCTTCCGTGCGTCATTACGCCAGTGGCATGATAGCGACACCGCGGAAAAACTCACTGCGCAAGCGCATGCCATCACGATCTCTCGATGTTTTCACCGCCAGTAACGGAAGCCATGATGTATCAGAATCAGGGCGCTAAAAATGAAGGGCGGTGAAACGCGCAGCGATGTGTGATGCGGGACGTCGGATGTTTCGCCTTCAAGTCGATTCGCCTACCTCGAGGTCGATTCGCCTACACGATCTGAGTCGATTCGCCTACACTAAAGTCGATTCGCCTACACAATCTGAGTCGAAGTTATTTTGCGAAGACAATATCCTTTTGGTGGATTCACATGACATCAAAGACTCGTTTTGAGGGAGAAAGGAAAATCACGCAACATCTGTTTCATAGTGTACCGGTCAGCATAAAGGACTGCGGACTGGCTTATAAAACATGGACTGAGGTACAAAATAATTACTAGGACTGCGGACTGGGTATAAAACATGGACTGAGGTATAAAATACTTACTGGGACTTCGGACTGGGTATAAAACATGGACTGAGGTATAAAATACTTACTAGGACTGCGGACTGGGTATAAAACATGGACTGAGGTATAAAATAATTACTAGGACTCAAGGTTCGTAATTCCTGCTTGGAAGGGAATACTGTAGACATGTACATTCTCAGTTATTCTAAATGTAGAAAATACCAGCCATGAATACAGTACATGTATATTCCTCGTTCTAAATGTGGAAAACACCAGGCATGCTTTCAAGCCGCGTTAAAGAAGCCGAAACGCAACGACTTCAGTCACTCTAGTGCGTGTTCGCGTGCGTTTCGTAATTCTTGCTCGATAGGGCAAGTCGGCAAATACTGTATACATGTATATTCCTCGTTCTAAATGTGGAAAATACCAAGCTTTCTTTCCGGCTGCGTTAAACAAGCCGAAACGCACGAGTGCGGTTCGTAATTTTTACTTGGAAGAATACTGTATACATCTGTATTCCTCGTTCTAAATGTGGAATAGAGCGTTTTCACTCACGTGACCAAAAAAATAAATCGAAAACCATTCAGTGGACAGAGTCAAGAAACTTCGACATTATAGAATATAAATAAAGAAAACATTTCTCCAAGTTTCAGGCGTTTACGTTAGTCCAAACTTCAGATATTGGTCGAAATGTATCGCACAAATTTACAGAGCCCGGTATGGAGCCGCCATATTGGTGTACCTCAGTGGAACACCAACATGGCGGCCGGAAATAGTGTAAACATCTGGAGTTTACTTTGGTTATCTACGCGACTGGTTACCTATTTTGAACAAACAAATGTTCATATAAACACTTTTCCTAATACTTAAAGTTATAAAATGGCTAAATCTCGCGAGATAAGTATGTGTTTTTCGACATACATGATCGTAACTGTAAGTCCCATAGGCTTCTTTTGGTGGATAAAGACTCGTTTTTAGGGAGAAAGGAAAATGACGCAACAACTGTTTCACAGTATACCGGTCAGTATAAAAAACGGACTGTGGACTACGGACTGGGTATAAAACATGGACTGAGGTATAAAATATGGACCAGGACTGCGGACTGGGTATAAAACACGGACTGAGATTATAATAAAGTCTTCAAGTCCTCAGCTTCTACGCTCACATTTGAAAGATCAACTTGATAGGAAGAACAATTTTATGATTACCGCTTTGGTTACAACAGTTCCGGACTGTTGGCTACAATCCGTTAGGTTTTTAAGCTCATGATTGCAAGACCGGTTTCGGATTCCTAAGGAGGGATCCTTCGTCAGTTCCTAAAGCTTGTTTCTAAAGAGCTCTGAGGCGAGCTAGTAACAAATAGCTCTGAGGCGAGCTAGTAAAAAGTAGCTCTGAGGCGAGCTAGTAACAAGTGCCGATGAGAGAATCAACTCCGCTTTTATAGTATCCTGCAGTCGGTAAGGGACTGTGCAATAATTACCTGGAGGGGGGGGGCCGTAAAACGAGAGGGGGGGGCACAATGTAAACTAACAGCCTTAGGGAGGGGGGGTAACATGTAATTTTCTAAATAAGTGGGGGGGGGGGCAACTAAAAAACTGACTTTATGACTCAAAAACCAAAGATATTATTTTACTGAAAATTATACTCACTTTTTTCTGGACTGATTTATATAAATTTCATATGGCATGACCTAACATTTAAAGTAACACAGCCATGAGCAGTTCACCAATCTGGGACTGATTTTCAATGATACAAATAAAACATGAGTACCTAAAGTTTTCATGCACCCCAACGTGCGATGGGTGCTTAAATGAGGGTTGGACAAGAGGCCTCCCAGTCAAACGTTCTCCTGTTCCAACCCTTGATGCTGCTTCGCCTGAGAAGTACTTCCCATCCACTACGACAACGTCCACTGGAGTCGAGATCGACAAGTTCCTTCCCAGTGTTCAGATCAAGAAATTGTTTAACGAGGGAAAATTGCCTACCTCTGAAGAAAGGTCTTTGCAGGACGTATGTTCTCAGTACAATGTGGACGAGATGGCTTGTAAAAGTTATGTACAGCACCTTGAGTTCCTCGATGCGAAGGCCAAAAAGAGAATAAAAGAAAGGAACACTCTGCCGCAAATTTCTTGGACAAGTGAAGCCGATGTAAAAGCGCTTACAAACAAGCAACTGAAAATGTATCTGAAGCAAAAGGGTCTAAAGATAAGTGGAAGCAAGGCTGATTTAATCCATCGAGTTCTCACCCACGCACGCGGGAACATCTGTGCCAGAGATGCTGTAGAAGATGAGGAATCTCCCAATTCATGCGAAGACGACACAAACTCGGAATCCAGTGATTCTGATGACTCTTCAAACGACTCTCCAACATACATCGAAGAGTCATTCGAAGTGATGTTTGTGCCGGATGAAGACATTCAACAAGTTAACTAGGTACGAGGGAATCAATGGGAGAAGTTGTTTTTCCAAGGGAGAGGGGGAGGGGGGGGGTCAAACTTAATGTTATTATTGTGTGAGGGGGGGTTGAAGTTAATTTTTGCTTAACGAGAGGGGGGTATGACTTAATTTTTGGCCATTTGGAACCCATTTTACGCCCCCCCCCCCCCCCCCCTCCAGGTAATTATTGCACAGTCCCTAACAGGATTGATCTATTGTTTATATTACAGTAATTGTGCAGATTGGCGGTTTTTAGACGCTGCGTGGAGTTAAATCACTCGAATTAGCTGAGTGAAAATGATTTTGCGTGTGTAGCTAGCGCTGGTTGATCAGAAATGGGCTGTTGGATAGTCTTAAAAATACGTTAGCTTTGTTGAGCGTAGAGATTCGCCAGGGCGATAAGACTTACGCGGGCCTGAAGTTTTTAATGAACCAAAGTTATAATAAAGTCTTCAAGTCCTCAGCTTCTACGCTCGCATTTGAAAGATCAACTTGATCGGAGGAACAATTTTATGATTATCGCTTTGGTTAGAACAGTTCGGGACTGTTGACGTGTGATGTAGCGGTCGTGAAAACGTTCCTTATTGTGTATATTAATGAATAAAACAAGGCTTTTTTATGATTGTTGTTTTGGTGGGAGGAGTTTTGAACGGACAAGGATATCCTTAAGTGATTTTTCCTTCCTTAAATGCTACATTCGGTCAGGTTTTTAAGCTCATGATTGCAAGACCCGTACCGGTTTCGGATTCCTAAGGAGGGATCCGTTCCAGACTGTTCCCAGTCCTCTATTTTCTCGTATTTTTCCTCGATCGGTGAAGGCGGTGAATGAATCACGAGAGAGTTTCCCAAATAAGATGCAATATACAATCTGCAAACTCTACTATGGATCGAGCGTAGCAAATTCACGATCCGTACGAATCGAACGGATCGTTAAGCCGTCTGCCCCACACACACAAGATCATCAGAAGGGGGATTTTTTTCTAAGTCCCCGTAATGAGATGCAATATACGATCCGTAAACTCTACTCTACGGAGCGTAGGACATTTAACGATCCGTACGGATCGAACGGATCGACAAGCCGTCTGCCCCACTCACTCAAGATCATCAGAAGGGTGACTTTTTCTAAGTGCCCATAATGATATGCAATGTACGATCCGTAAACTCTACTCTACGGAGCGCAGGACATTAAACGATCCGTAGGGATCGAACGGATCTTCAAGCTGTCTGCCCCACATACTCAAGATCATCAGAAGGGGGATTTTTTCTAAGTCCCCTAACGAGATGCAATATACGATCCGTAGACTCTACTCTACGGAGCGGAGGACATTGAACGATCCGTAGGGATCGAACGGATCGTCAAGCCGTCTGCCCCACACACTCAAGATCATCAGAAGGGTGATTTTTTCTAAGTCCCCATAATGATATGCAATATACGATCCGTAAACTCTACTATACGGAGCGTAGGACATTGAACGATCCGTACGGATCGAACGGATCGACAAGCCGTCTGCCCCACTCACTCAAGATCATCAGAAGGGTGACTTTTTCTAAGTGCCCATAATGATATGCAATGTACGATCCGTAAACTCTACTCTACGGAGCGCAGGACATTAAACGATCCGTAGGGATCGAACGGATCTTCAAGCTGTCTGCCCCACATACTCAAGATCATCAGAAGGGGGATTTTTTCTAAGTCCCCTTAACGAGATGCAATATACGATCCGTAGACTCTACTCTACGGAGCGGAGGACATTGAACGATCCGTAGGGATCGAACGGATCGTCAAGCCGTCTGCCCCACACACTCAAGATCATCAGAAGGGTGATTTTTTCTAAGTCCCCATAATGATATGCAATATACGATCCGTAAACTCTACTGTACGGAGCGTAGGACATTGAACGATCCGTACGGATCGAACGGATCGTCAAGCTGTCTGCCCCACATACTCAAGATTATCAGAAGGGGGAATTTTTCTAAGTCCCCTTAATGGCATGCAATATACGATCCGTAAACTCTACTCTACGGAGCGTAGGGCATTTAACGATCCGTACGAATCGAACGGACTGAATATGATTTTAACGGATCGATACAGTGCGGGTATATTGGATAACCCTCGCTGCACGTGCAATGTACAATAGACACATTCCAAGTCTGTAAGCTGGATGAGTGAGGAAAATATAACCCGTACGCGGTTAGATGAAAACCTGAAAACAAAAATTGTGGAATGGATATAATTGTGAATACTTTCCGTTACTTTTGTTACTCTACAGTTTTTTTTGTTACTTTACAGTTAAAGCTGAGTTTTGTTCTTCAGTAGGATGAAGGAATGCCCTGTGCTTGTCCTCTCTCTACAATAGGAGGCTTCAAAGTTAAAAATGGTTTAGCCCCTGACTATGGAGAACTTTTCAATTTTGTAAACAAAGGGTACTTTCCAAGAAATGCAGATTTTGATATACCTCGGTACTCAACAGTACCCTCCAACAGTAAGATATGGAAAACATTCTATTAGGTAGCTGGGTCCATACCTTTGGTCCAGACTATCCTCAAGTGATCGACAGCGACCTTCGCTGGACAATTTTTGAAGGAACATCAGAAAGAAAGATTTGACTTATTTTATGGAGGGTACATGTGCCAATTGTAACTTATGTGTCTCTCAACCACGTTTACAATTGAATTTTATCACTTTTTAACTAAATAATTATAAATTCTAAATATTTCATAATCGTTAACTCGTTGATCGTTGATCTGGAATTCTCTTGATTCTCAGTACAAAAAAGGCAAAACCACAATAAAAATAATGTCACCTAAAAGTAATTTACTTCGTGAATATTTAAAGCTCACGCCATGTTAAGGCCTGATAAGGTGGGGTATCATTGTTTTTTTTGCTTGTGTACTGTTGAGAGCAATGTATTTTAGCAAACGTGAATAATAAGCCTGTGGTGCTCATTTTAATTTGTTCATGTTCTTCGCCATGTGGAAAAGGATATTATTGCCGTAAACCTCTTCATCCTCCTCTTGTAAATATTTGCCCTTAAACCGCCTCTAAAGGAACTTCCGATGAACATCCGATTCTGGAACCACACATTCCTCAAGAACAGTATGTGGACTGCTATTTTTACCTTGGATTCAATTAGTAAAAGATGTGGGTGAGACTTTTTTCCCGTTAGGAAAGCAAGTGCACCGTCACAGTGGAATGGGGTCTGGTATTTTATCATATTTAATAATAATAATAATAATAATAATTTTTTTTATCTTTTTTTTTAAATAATAAGAAAACAATAACAATAATAAATAATAATATTCACTTTATTAAGGTCTCAAATTTTACTAGCAGAGCACAGGCACTCTACTAATTAAGGAGAGTAAATCAAATCATCTAGAATAAAATCAAATCAAATGTTCGTTTTTGGGAAGAGGGGAAAACCCGGGTACCCGGAGAAAAATTTTTATTTTAAACCTCTCGGAGCAGAGTACAGGACTACCAAACTCAGCCCTCATCTCTCTCCAGGATCACACTATATAAATCTTAGCTATGGGGGGATTCATGCTGACGTCACTGTTTACCTTTTCTCTCATTAGCATACGGCTTGGCGTACGGAAGGCAACATGTTAGATATGAATGGACTTCAAACAGTTAAAGAGCTGGTGAAATTTAGTATATGGTGAAATTTTTAGCTCTTTGCGTGTAATATTCAAGGAGAAATTGCCTTTCAAAAACTCCAAAATTTCTGGGTGGCAAAAAGCGCGGGCGATGTAGCAGCTTTCCTAACATATAATGTGATTGGTTTGATACCCTAGCCCTAAACAAAAGACTCAACAATTGAAACAATGACTTTGTCTTGAAAACAATAGAAGCTGCTTACAATAACAAACAAAAGTAGTTTTGGATAAAAGCGCTAATGAGCTCATACATTCTTTTTAATATTTTGAGTTTTTAAACCCGCGTCAGACAAAAAGAATTCAATACATCAAGCTGAAATTCATTCGTTCCATCAGAAACTGAATCGCTTATGCTAATGAGGCAAATATTGCAAACAAGGATTTCCCAATAGCACCGATTAAGCTTGGATAAATTGCACAACTTAGATAAAAAACATCCATGCCATGGCAGCTTCAGTAACTCAACAACATGCACATTATATATAAGTTTGCCTCGAATATCTGTATCCGCAATCTTGCAGCAACCACGTATATAATACTACAAAGCAATTTGAAATATTTCTCAATGAGAAAAACAGAGTAAATTGAAGTTATGAGTGATGGTCATATCAAAGGCGTCCTTGTACGAGATAAACACCAATAAATACTTCGAATATATATTCTACAACTCATTTTCATCGAATATTCGGCCAGGTAGTTGAACAGCAAAACGACCTGTGGAGCAACACAGGACACCGTAAGATTTATTAGAATGCTGTCGCCACTGCACGAGAAACATTTGCTTTTTGGAGCAAGCCCCAATCCCAATAAATTGTGACTTGACTAACTAAATATTTTGCGAACAAATTCCTTACGATATATAACCGGTAGTATTGCACCGGGTCCAAAAACAAATGAGGAGCATTTTAAAATGCATTACTTTCGCAACAGCTAGACATTCGGATTCCTGGGTCATTCTAGTCTCTACGCCGACGCTCATGATAATTTCCAATGTGACAGTAAATCAACATAAACACTTACTTTCACTCATACAAGAACGACGATCAGCATCCGGTCGTTTCGTACCCACACAAGGTTCGTACCCAGACATTCGTGCCCAACAATTGAGTCGATTTGAAACAAACTCAGACGATTTGTATCTAGCCGGGCGTTTCTAGCCCAGGCGATTCGAAAAGGAAGGCAGCAGGAAAAGCGAGAAAGGGCGCTTCCCCTTCGAACCGCCTGCTCGGCTAATTCGTTCCCAGCTATCGTGCAAAATGTATATGCTTAGTTCTTGCCCAGCAATCATAAAGTTATTTTCTTATACCAGATGTGTCTGATTTGTTTTAAAGCCAGATAGAACAAATCGATTCGACAGGTGTCTTCGAAAAGACACACACATTTTCGGTGCTTTCAAATAACAGTATTTCTACTGAAAGCGAGGAATGATCATCGCAGTGAATTTCCAATTTAAGCAATTGGAAAGAAGAAGCCTGAAAACATCAGGGCTTCAACGGGGTTCGAACCCGTGAGCTCCGCGATACCGGTTCGATACCAACTGAGCAATGAAGCCAAACATTGGGAGCGAGGTCAATTTATTGAGTTCATATTTTCTCATGAGACGTGAAACGATGTGAAGTATATATGAAATAATTCATATTTGAACTGCGGATATAGATAAAGTGAGGAATGATCATCGGTGATATTTATTCGCATTCATTATTAACAGTTTCTTTTGTGCATACTTTTTGTGCGTACGTTTCTTAAAAGTAGGTACAGTCTGCATACGGAGTATATCTACCCCTGGATGGCATGGGATGCTAGTCCATCGCAGGGTTACCCCCCAGCATTATTTTGCCGGTACCCATTTGTACACCTGAATGAAGAGAGGCACTGTGAGAGTGAAGTATCTCACCCCAGAACACAGCGCGGTGCCCCGGCCGGGACTCAAACTCGGACCGTCCAATCCGGAGTCCGAAGCCCCCGCTGTGCAAATTGTTCACATCAAATCTAAACCAATGCCATGTTTTTTTTTTGAGAAAAGGAAAGAAATATAAATTCTACTCCCCCTGGATGGGGCAGTATATTTGCTATACAACTAGAATATTTACATAACAATTAAACACGGAAACAGATCTGTTTATATTTTTCGATAATACGTCGGTGCAATCGAACTGAAACTTACTGAGGCCGTCAAATATTTCTATTTTTGATACATTTCAATATCTTTTGCTCTCCCTAACGATCAGCTTATCGACGCTTGAACAACATTTTTTCATGAGGTTGTTTGTCTTTGCTACGAGTGTTCATCTCTTTCGGGATAGAAGCCCCCGATGTGTAAATTGTTCGCATCGAATCCAAACCAATACCGCGTCGTGTTTTGGAAAAGTAAACAAATATTAAATATTCCTTAAAGGTGTAACTTTATGGTTTGTGAACTTTGAAAATTTTAGCCTAACTTTTCAAATTCGTCATTTGTTATCCGTCTCATTCTTCTCCATCCTTACCTATCCTTGTTCCCTTTTGGTTTAGTATCACCTCTTCGGTGTTTTTCTCTCTTCCATTATTTTGAAGTTTCCTTCGTTTTAAGGGTAATTTGGTTCGTCACAAAAAATACAAATATCGTGACGTAGCTCTTTTAACTGGACGAAAATTGCAAAATTTAAAATGGAATAATCATATCAACGCTATAACCAAAAAAATTTCCTCTGGTATTGGATCTATCAAACGAATAAGTCACTGTGTTCCTCCTGCAACTCTACATAATATCGATCACGGATTAGTTCAATCGCACTTCGATTACTGTAGTGTGGGGTAACTGTGCCAAAACATCATCTGACAAACTACAGAGACTTCAAAATCGTGCTGTCCGCGTCTTTACTCATTCTAGTTATGATGCCGACGCCAACCAACTACTTAAAGAATTAGGCTGGGACAATTTAGAAACTCGTCGTCAAAAATTAAAGGCTGAGATTGTCTGTAAGTTAAACGGCCTTGCATCCAATTAGAGGGGGGTGGATAGGGGTACTCGAATCCGCCAATCCTTGCTATTTTTTTGGACAAATCCGTCAATCCGCCACTATTTTCGTTCAAATCCGCGTCCACATTCCTTGAAAACTTTCTGTGTAACAGTTTCACCGAAAGGACGGTAGATGTTGTTTTTGATGGCAATTTTTCAAGAGACTTCGGCAGCAATATTCCCGATATAAGTCATTTTATTATCATTATTATCAATATACAAGGCCAAACATGTAACATCCTGACAACTAACAAATTTAATAACGTTTTCAAGAACGTACTTCGCGCTCAAAATGTCATAACTGTAAAAGCCGGGCCGATATGTTTTGAACAGGTGTAGTTGCGGATATAGCTACAATGTCTGAAATAATCGCTAATGAGTTAAGAACGAAAGCTATTCGTTTAGCGTGAAACTGAACTTGAAAGCTTGCTGTTCGCTCGTACTCACCTCGGATGGTGGAGCGTGAAACAATCAGCTACAGGGCCAATAATCAAAAGCGGCCCGCCTGGAGTTATTTGCGGCCCGCAGAGCGCCTGTTACACTTGGCCGGATTGCAATTTGGACGCGCATATTGATAATAATTTGGATTAAAGACTCTAAAATGTGGGCTTACATGTAAAAGTGACGCCATTGTGGCCACCTATCAAACGGACAACTCTCTAGTACTTTGCTCTGTAACTAACAGTCCGTGTAAGAGAGGTTCGAATGTAGTTCCAAACTCTATTTAAAAAATGACCTGGCTCTTTAATATTAATGTGCAACTCTGACACTGCTATGAGGTCGTCTTCTCTTGATACCGAAATTCGGCCAATTTTGACTTTTCTACCTGCTGTATTCAGCGTTTATGTAAAATACCAAACCTTCTGAATTAATTGTTCACAAACAGGCTTACAAAAATATGCCAAAAGAGACAGAAATAATTATATATTATTTGAACATTCTGAGCTATGTAAACTGTGGCATCCAGCTCACATGCAACAATTCTTATAAAAATCACCAATAAAGATGTTAATTTAAACAAATGACTTTTAGACCCTTTTTATATAACATAACTGATTTTTATCACGTTATTGAAAGTTAAAACCTCACTACACAAGTTCCTTAATTTAAAATTCATTCAGCAAATATTTTATGGAATGCTGGAGTATCACAGCAATAATTCAAATTACTGGTCTATGAATAGACACGACAAATATTGAACTGAAATACGCAGTAAAACTGTGTGCTGAATACAACAAAGGTTTTTTTTGATCCAACAAAATACCAAGTTTGCCACAAACAGCATCCTTCAAGTTATTCTATACATTCGAAAACGGGCTTTGTTAATTGGACAGGTAGGTTTCCTTCGTTTTATAATTGCAGAGATTTCACGAGAAGAATTATTAGCGTTAACTGAAATCGATATATCGTGTAGAGTAGTGTACCCAACGATTTTATCTCGGCAACGTGCTGCAGGTTTCTGAACTGCTTTCAAAAAAGATGCAAAATTGTTGTAAAGATTCTTAATGTTGTACTTGTTAAAAATGAAATCGATTCTTGAATGATATTTATCCTTAAATAAAGTCAGGGTCTAAAAACCTTCACGGCACACACCTAACCGAAATTTAAGGTAGTAAACCGTTCCCATCCCTTGGCTTTCTACCTTGAATATTGAGCGTTAATTTGAAACACCATCACACCGGTATCGCGGAATAGCATCAAGCAAGCAAAAACACGGTCCACGCTTATTGTCAGTGAGTTTAAATATTCTTACTTACTAAACCTTTATTTGATCTGTTTGATCGTAACAAAACCTTTAAAAGGCCCCAGTCAGCCACGCCTTGTCATTGTTTACATGTGAGAGTTTCAGTATTATATTTTTACGCTGAGCGCGTGTCGAAATGAAAGAGATCACTGAGAAACTTTCTATTAAAGGTAATTGAGCACTTTCAGTAACATAACTTACAGCAACTGCAATAGGATTGCAATTTCCATAATTTCGATGGCTTCCATAATGGCGGAAGCTACATAGGAACCTTTAAAGTTTATCATCGCTTATACTCAAGTGAATTAATAAAAGGGTCTCCCTTAATTTTGGAGGGGGTGGTCTAATTAAAAGAATATTTAAGTTATCGCTCATAAGCTTGAATAAGGTGAAGTATTTGTACGGAATATTTCATTTTCTGGTTTAAAGAACTTTGCTGCTTGGTCTCGTGCCATGCAACATCTAATTATTGCTGTGAATTTTAATTTCTACGAATGGCTACATTCACCAGGTTTAGAGAACCAAACGGGGAAAAATAGAGAATAACGACAAAACAACAAACATTTTCAAGAATCCAGCACGGAATTACAACGACGTATGGCCAGGTGAGGTCAGTTTTCTCGAGAAAAAACGCGAGGTTTTTAGAGCGACTACATCCCGTAAACTAAACGGTCACAATTACAGGCGTGGTCAATCACGCGACCATTTAAAGCTGGAACAATCATCGAAAATTTCATTTTCTACCAAAATAAACAATTACAAGCCATGTTTTGAAGAAAAAACCAAAATTAAAAGAACTGACGAAAACATCGTATAAAAACTAGACCCAGGCGAGTAAGTAACGAAGATAAATATTGTCATTCAAATCAGTGATAAGGCTGAGCACCACTCCTTTTGTGATGTTGGCATCCTCAATAAAGATTAGCTATTATTATTATTATATCTATCTCGCAAGGACTGTATTAAAAAAACAACTTAAACTGCAAGGTTGGCACTATGGCAAATGGCACTTTTAATGGGCCAATATTTCGACCTGGATGGGGCAGTATATTTGCTATACAACTATAATATTTACATAACAATTAAACACGGAAACAGATCTGTTTATATTTTTCAATAACACATCGCTGCAATCGAACTGAAACTTATTGTGGCCGTCAAATATTTCTATTAGTAATGCATTTCAATATCTTTTTCTTCCCTAACGTTCAGCTTATCGACACTCAGAACAACATGTTTGTCATTGCCAGTTACGAGTGCATGTTCATCTCTTTGGATAGACTTCAACCCCGCTGTGTAAATTAAATTGTTCGCATCGAATCCAAACCAATACCGTGTCGATTTTAGAAAAGTAAACAAATATAAATAATCCTTAAAGGAGCAGTTTCACAATATTTATAGTCATTTTCTCATTTACTTTCAAATTGAATGAAATCCAAAAGTAAGAGTTTTCTAACGCCGAAAAGTACCAACCGAAATTACACCAGGATTGTTTCGAATGACAACGATATGGACCGGTTACAAACGACAAACTTGAAAAAAACTTGCCAGTTTTTTCAAGATGAGTTGTCCGTGACGTAGCTCCTTTAAAGGTGCCACGTCACTTTGAAAATTTTAGCCATTTTTTATCCATCTCAATCTTCTTCATCCTCACCTAACCTGGTTCCCTTTTGGTTTAGTATCGCCTCTTTAGTGTTTTTCTCCCTTCTATTATTTTGAAATTTTCTTCATTTTAAGGGTAATTTGGTTCGTCACAAATAACAAGAATATCGTGATGTGGCTTCTTTAGATGGACGGACGGGGTGCGTGGGAGGGGGCTGACTCCCTCCTTCCGATATCTATTACCCCAAGTTTCAGTCTGTTGATCAGTGATTCGAGCGTCTTTGTATCTTTGTGCTATTGCAAAAGTCCCCATCACCCTGAGAATCCCCCTTTACGCCATCTCTTCTTCCGGATCTAGGTCCCTATTGTCTTCCCAACGTCCAACACCTCTTTAATATTAATTTGCCGCTCTGACACTGCTATGAGGTCGTCTGCTCTTGAAACCAAAATTCGGCCAATTTTGACTTTTCTACCTGGTGTATTCAGTGTTTATTTAAAATACCAAACCTTCTGAATTAATTGTTCACAAACAGGCTTATAAAAGTATACCAAAAGAGACAGAAATGATTAAATATTATTTGAACATTCTGAGCTATGTAAACTGTGGCATCCAGCTCACATGCAGCAATCCTTATAAAAATCACCAACAAAGATGTTAATTTAAACAAATGACTTTTAGACCCTGTTTTATATAACATTGAATATCAATTTATATAACTTATTGAATATCACGTTATTGAAAGTTGAAACCTCACTAAACAGCTGGTTCCTTAATTTAAAATTTATTCAGCAAATATTTTCTGGAGTGCTGGAGTATCGTAGCAATAATTCAAATTTACTGGTCTATGAATAGACACGACAAATATTGAATTGAAATGCGCAGTAAAATTGTGCGCTGAATACAACAAAAGGTTTTTTTTGTTCCAACAAAATACCAAGTTTGCCACAAACAGCATCCTTCAAGTTATTCTATACATTCGAAAACGGGCTTCGTTAATTGGACAGGTAGGTTTCATTCGTTTTATATTTGCAGAGACTTCACGAGAAGAATTATTTTCACATTGCTGCCTGGCGTTAAATGAAATCGATATATCGTGTAGAATAGTGTACTGAACGATTTTGTCTCGGCAACATGATGCAGGTTTCTGAACTGCTTTTAAAAAAGATGCAAAATTGTTGTAAAGATTCTTAATTTTGTATTTGTCAAAACTGAAATCGATTCTTGAATCATAGACATACAAATCATCTCATATATATCCGTCATATCCAGCAAGCGCGGTTGGAATCATTGTTTCAGTGTACTTTCACCTCGGTTATTGTCATATTTTTTCTTCAGGCTTTGTTAATGTTGAAAAAAAATAATCTGGATATTTCAGTTCGACCTAAAGAAATTAAAGGTCGAAACTGTATCAAACTTTGCCTATTGTTATGGTTAGGAATTTAGAAGACAGCGGACCTTTTCACGTCAAGTACATGAAATAATTAATCTAATTTATGAATTTTATGGATATGGTTTTTTTAGGTTCTCGATCCTTTTAAAAATAGGGTATCATTTTTGCCACTTGACATTGTTCCGGGTGTGATCCTTAGATAGGGTATCGAAATTTATCGTCTAAAATTGCAGTACATAAACGTCAAGTGAAACGAAAAAAAATGGTCTATTTAATCTGAACAATCCGTAAGAGTATTAACGTGACAGGAACATTTTTCATTTTTCGAGTGGCCTTAAATGGGGTATTAAATTCTGTTTGAGCAAGCTTTATCCTTGAATAAAGTCAGGGTCTAAAACTTTCACGGCACACACCTATCCGAAATTTATGGTAGTACACCCCCTGGCTTTCTACCTTGAATATTGAGCGTTAATTTGAAACACCATCACACCGGTATCGCGCAGTACCTTTAAGAGGGAGGGCAAGGGTATTTTCGTGACGCCGTGATCCGGTTGTTTTGTGCTCTGTGAATCGTGATTTGATAAAAAAAAACTGTTACGTGAGTCGTGATTGAAGTGTATTCCGTGAGGCGTGAAATGCCAAAGTCCTTGGCTGTGAATCGTGAATAGTTAAGCAAGGAACAATACGGCTAGCTGCACGCTAGATACGATAGATACGGCTAGCTGCACGCAAGCAGTGCGGATCGGAACGCAGTTGTGCCGTACACACGTAGTTTATATTTGTTTTTCTTATGACTGAAAGTTAAATTGACTGCTACTGATCTGTTTGTCTTTGGCATCAAGCGTGTCCCAAAAGATAACACATTCCTTGCTAAAAAAAATGTTCATCCCTGTGTGTTAAATATTTTATGCATTTTGTATTTAGTATTCGTAGTCTTAGCTCGCTCAAACTAGCACCAGTGTGCTATAAATTGTCAGTGAGTTTAAATAAAGATTCTTATTTACTAAACCTTTATTCGATCTGTTTGATCGTAACAAAATCTTTAAAAGGCCCCAGTCAGCCACGCCTTTGTTATTGTTTACATGTGAGAGTTTCAGTGTTATACTTTTACGCTGAGCTCGTGTCGAAACGAAAGAGATCACCAAGAAACTTGCGCGCTTTTAAAGGTAATTGAAAACTCTCGAAGATTTTGACACACCTCTGTAAAAAGTAATGTCATTTTTGGATGGTGTAGACTACAGCGTTCCTTTAAACCTCAGCATAGGTTGGTAAATCAAGCCAAATTGTTCTTTTTTCCTTTTAACAAGTTTTAGTTAACTGATTATAATAACTACAGTGACAGTAATTATTGGTTTCACAGACTTCCCACTGGGTCCGCTAGTTTTCTGTTTTATTTTGCTTATTTATTATTATTTTTTTGCAAACAAAATACGCTGGGTCACACCACACAGTCACTGGGTAAAATCAAAATATTCACTGGGTACTGGGAAGATTAAATTTCCGCTGGGTAGGGGAAAATAATCCACTGGGTAGGGTTTCAGTGGGTCTGTTACAGAGGGGTGTATTTTGAATTTCGCGGGCGGTAATTTGGCTACGCGTCGGTGATTTCTAACCATAAAGAAAAATAAAGCCCCTTACCTTCAAACAATAAAGACCAAAAAGGAGCGAAAGTTAGAGTTATTGTTCAGTCATTTGACACGAGGTGGAAAAATCATTGGCGCGTTAGGCTTTGTAAGCTAATAAAAGCGAGCAGAAGAAAATATTTTCGTAAATATTCTTCGCTCAGGCTCCTAAAATAATAATCATAATAATTAACATTTATATCGCGCAAATTCCATATGAATATGATCAAATCCTCCTGGGCACACCTGAAGGCTGCTTTTGCACCGCTTAACATAGGCTTAGCGCAAATATCTCGTTCGCGTTTCAAGCAATGCAAAATTTGTACGCTCATTTCATGAATCTATGTTTTGGGGTTTTCTGAAAAAAATTTTTTCGGGGATTTTTGAGTATTTTTAAGCGATATTTTTGTCTCAAAGGACTAGAAAAATTTAAGAAAATATCATTGAAATGTTGAATTCGAAGTTTTAATGTAGTTTTAAAATTAATATTAATTGTTATTTAATTGTTATTAAAATTAGTAGATGGACACCAAACAATCCCCGACCAACCTGGGGTGCTCTTTTGGTGGGGTCAACTGCCTGGTTGTCCACGGTTCCAAACCAATTTTAAAATAGATAGATAGATAGATAGATAGTTTATTCAGATTAAAATCGCAGCCAAAAGCTGAATTAGATTAATCGTTACAATAATGAAATCATATAAAAGTATGAGAAAAAAAATATAATAACAATGTACACATACGTAGCTAAAAATTGCTATATATAAATGTGTTCTTAAATCTCTTCGTCTTAGCCAGAGGCTTAAATTAGATTCACAATTGTTACGAGGTGGCAAGAGCTCATGCAATTTATGGTCTGAGTTACAAATGATGAAATCCAAATGATTTAGGTTACCGAGACGTTCCGAAATATTATAGTGGAGCTGTACAAGCTAAAAGGAGATTGATCCACGGATTGAAATTAAACTAAGCTCAGAGCTAAGCAAAGAAAACGCGGATTGAGAGAAAGCCGGAGATATCTTTTCGCAGATAATTCCCTGTCGGTGAAAAAAATAGTCGGCACGAAAGATTGACTCTTCAGGTCCAATTGTTTGAAAAATTAGCAAGCGTTCTCCGGTCAAATTGGAGTCTATGTGGTAAAATCTGAGGTTTTCGGACCTTATCGTTTGCTACTTTTCAGTTTTACAGAAATTTTAAACTTTATGTGTTAGTTACTGGAATCAACTGTGACATTTCGTTTGATTTTTAATGGGCAAATGATCAAAAATCCTGTCGTTACAGACAAAATTGTATACAAAAGTTGGCTCGAGTATCCGGCAGAAAATCGATTGCTAAAGCTGCACTAGAAAAAGATCAAAGTTTCAGATGAGGTAAGGTTTATCGAAATCGGAGCAAGTTACGCTTCCTGGATTTTTGTCTCGGAATACCGACGTCTGCAAAATTTGATGAATTCGTTTAAGAGCGATTTCGAGAAAATTTATCGCAAAGTTCTAAGGTGTTAAAATGGAGCAAAAACAATTCCTTAATGTTATTGAAACGTTTGTCTACATGTAACATGATTTTGGTCTCAGATTAATGAATCTGATAGCATCTAATTACATTGAGTGAAAATCTCAGAGAAATAGTTCTATTCGATTCTCGAAAACACCGACTTGAATATGAACTGGGTTGGAGTGGCATTATGTTCTAGCTGTCGGATACTCCAGGCGGGCGAAGACTATGAGAATTTAAAAAAGAGGTAGAGGAAGTGTTTTATTAAGAGCGATTCCCAACTCCTGGGTGTCGACCAAAACCAAGCTGGCCAATTATCACAAAGCTAAGGGCACAGTCAATACAGTAAATCAATCTAAACTGAAGGCAAACACATGTAGCAAGTGTGTGAGTGTGTCATATTATGATTTTCAATTTACTTCTTGCTGGCCGAGAAGTGACGCAAGCAATCGCAGACGCGATTAACTTTCGGGGTAATCAAACGGGGTAAAATGGCGAATTATATCTTGTCTAAACGTCTTTTTCAGGAAAGAGCAGTTATAGAAAACTGTCAAAGAGCCCGAGGATGAATCTTGCTTTTGTTTTGCTGTTGTTGGTGGGACATTTCTGCCAGCTTTGTTCTGCCTTGGAAGGTAAGACCGCTGTCTTCAATTAGCTCAGCCAGTGAGTTCATATGAATATGTTGTGTATTTAATTTTTTTAACTGACAACAAACCGTCTTCAATTAGCTCTGTCAGTGAAGCCTATACATATGATGGAGATTTAAATTTAATACAATTAATTTAGTGCTATTTTCAATAAATTTGTGTCTGGTCAAGCCCTACCCTGGGTTCCAGAGAGTTGATTTTTTCTTTCTTTTTTTGTTTCTTTTTTGTGGCGAGGCCCCTATCAGGTTCGCTGCTCACTGGTAGCGGCCCGGTCCCATAAAATACCTCTGGCACCCAGGGTAGTCAAGCCCTGGAAGGAGGAGGGGTTACACTCGTCTCGTCTTCCTTATGCGGGGTAAGAATTACGGAGTTTGACCTAACTTAGCTAGCCGACAGTTCGTTATGTTTACTTTCCGAAAAGTAGCCAAAACACAAATGAAGTTTAAGAAAGAAAAATCCGACTTTTCGCCGCCTAAAGTTCGAATTTGGCAACCAAAAAGAGGTACTCACAGTCGAGAAGGAAATTTCCACCTGATGTGTGTGAACAAACAAGCTAGCAATGGCCTGGAATACTCAAGAAACTTAAAATAGGCTGATGATGTTTCAGACGACAAAAATCTCCATCTAGGTGTAGAAATGGAACCCAAGAACAGCCCTGCGATAGACCAGCATCGCATAACGGAATAGTTGGATTATTTTTAACTGAAAAGCTTAAATAGAAAACACAATATATTAAAAAAAAACGGGGATTTTTCTCGATTTTCTAATGTATCCGGGCAAATTGTGTTACCACTCCTGCCTTTTCGGGTTGCAACCCGTTTACCAGAAACGTCGGGAAATTTCGGTTGGGGTGTAAATGAAAGGGTTATTTTGGTTTGGCGGAACGGAAAATTTCAACAATAAATTATAAACGGTACATCCTACCAGAACTCTCTTCCAGAAAAGCTTACCCTTACTTGGCTTGGCTCAGCTAAATTTTCAGCCGCTCCGAGTACATTCTGTTATGTTGAACACGCCAATTTCTGTCCCAGGGTTTTTGCTTACAAGTTGTCCAGGAACCGTCCGGTTTCCCTGTTCGAATTGTAAACGAGCACGATTTTCGTATCACTTAATTATATGCGAAGAAAACAAAATAATTTTGTCATAAACTATATATTTTTAAGTTTGAAACTGGAATTGTTGCTTTTATATCCGCAGTAGCAAACGTTTTAATTTACATTTTTCTATCCTCGCAGAAAACCCGACCTCTAGCACACTTTACTCCAGCACAATAACGTCCAGCGCCTGGTCCCCGTACAGTACAGCGAGCACTGAATCAACACCGTCACCCGAGACGTCTACTGTATCCTCGGCCATTAGTAGCAGCAGCAGTTGGGGCTGGGGCTGGGACGAAACGACTGCGTCATCGAGTAGTCTGTCATCCTCCACTTCATCATACAGCGACTGGGAGACTTCCAGTACAAGTTCAGTCGGGTGGGACTGGAATCCAACATCAACCTCTAGCACAAGCGTGGCGAGCTCCTCCATTTCCTTTATTGAGATGCCGTTCGTGTACTTCTACGAGGCCTCAGAACGCGATCATCTCGGCTCAAGACCAAAGAGGGGTGAAGCCGAAGCACCGATCCCTCTGGAGAAGAGCGATTTGGCTTTCCGTGAAGACAAGCAAGGCCGGTTGATGCAAATAAACATACCGGGGCTTAAATCAAAAGATTTCGTCAAGAAGATGTTGCAGCGTGCGATGAAGAAAAGGGCTTCCTAAAAGCGCAGCGAAAACAGCGCTAAGCGTAATGCTTAAATCATCGCTGTAAAACTGCAGAAAACATTTGTTGTAGAAACGAAGCGATCCTCCAGCTTTGTTGAGGGTCAATTACTTGGATCTTTTAATTAGCAAGTAGTCATCACGTACAAAATTACTGAGCAAACATTCTTAATTATAGAAAAGCAAGGTATCTAAAGGTTATATATCTCGGCACCGCGTTTTACTGATAATGATAATGATAATGAATTTGTATAGCGCTAAAACTATAAAAGAAAAGCGCTTAACATTAAGTTAAAATTAATGAATAAATAATGAGTAAAAAATTTAAAAATCCCTAAAATCTATAATAATACAATGATATGTATGCTATAATAAAATCTAAAAATGAGATTCGAATACTTGCATGGGAGCCATTTTTGGCAAAATGCATGTGTATGTCGTCTTATGCGCATTTTTGGGATGGAAGCAACACTCTTTGCTCCTAAAGGCCACTTACAAGTTGTGCCTTAAAATCTGGCAGTTCGAAGACTGGGGATAAGAGATAAAAGAAATCTTTTCTCTCTTCCCATTCTCCGTTAAAGCAGTAACTAACAGATAAAAATAGCTTTTACAACGGGTGAATGAAAATAGAAGTTTCAGAGAGGTAGTGGCTAACTAAATTGTCCCTGGCCCACCTTCGTTTCCCCCGCAATGAACAAGATCACATCGTGTGAGAAACGACTGGTAGGCGGTTTCGCGTCCAGATCTAATTGCGTGTAGCGAATGGGCAACGCTTGTAAAGTGAGCTTTTTTTACAAGTAGTTATTTGAATTTCATTTTAATCAATTAAACCGTAACGTCTGGTACCAACGTTTTTACATTTTAAACTGGCGAATCGTTTCCTAGTAAACTTCGCTTTTATTCCGACCTATTAATAGTTGGAATGCACATTTTCCTGTTGGTTTCTATTGCAAGCTTTTAGGAACATCACTGAAGTTCTCATTTGTACCAAGACAAAAAGCTTTCAATAATAAGCCTTTTACAACAAACGGTCACATGGTACAAAATCCACCCTGCTGGAGGACAAGCTTATTATTATTATTATTATTCCCGCACTGGGACATCCAAAACAAAGAAAAGTCAAGCTTGACTGGCTGAGGTCTCTTTGTTTCGCTGTCCTATTGCGGGAATAATAAGAAGCTTGCCGAACAGCATGGCGGATTTTGTACCATGTTGCCATTTGTTGGGAAGGGCCTATCGGCCATTTTGTGTCCTCAGTGTGCGTTTCATCATCACTTCCGTTAATTTTAAAAGCTGCAAATTGGGTGCCAGAGTATTTGTGTAAAATATTTGGTTGAAATTTGACTGAAGTATCAGAAGTATTCGCCTAACGTTTCTAGGTGTCCTTGCTGACTGAGCCAAAACTATGCACTGATTTGTGGTTGTTAGGCAAAAAAAGCTCATATGGAAAACTCAAATTTGGCTTCAAATTTTCGGCTATAAGCATTGTAAGTTCGCACATTTGGGGTAAAATTATGCCATTGATGGATCATGATCTTCTTTGCCGGACGATGACCGCCTGTAGAAATCGTGACCTCATGCACATAAGCGGTGCATTTTTCCGCGGTGTCGGGTGGACTGAGGCGGGAAAGCCCTTGGACACCACGCACCAGCGCCTCAATCTCTGGTGTCCAATCTTCTCTCATCCCTAAAACACGTGGAGTCTCTGGGGCGCCGTTTGTAAATTTATTATTTATTTTAGTTTTAGTCGATTTTTGCATGATATGTTAGTTTATTTATGATAATTATGTACTGACCGTCCATTGTCATAAATAACCAATTTTATTATAATTGGTGATTTGATATAACCATTGCTGTATGCATTGGTTATTTAATACAACCATTTTGCCTGCCCAAAGCCTCATTTATATGGCTCTAGAGACGGCCGAGCAGAGCCAGCTCTTCGCCGTCTTCCATGTTTTCACGTTCCCGCCTTCCCGCCAAAAGGGTGCAACAGTTAGAGGGAGGGTCTAGGAGGTAGGGGGAGGGTCTATCAGGTAGGGGGAGGGAATGTGAAGTGTAGCATTAGCCAAAGAAAACAACAGAACGTGTTCTACACAAACAAGATGGTGAATCGTTTATTACACGTGGTCCCAGCATGCATTGGGACACTTAACTGGTGGGAGGAAAAACAAAACCAACAAATCAATAAAATCAATCAATAAATCTCCAAAATACAATAATGTCCAATGTTCTCAACATTCTGGCCTGACATCGCAACTTAATGTCCAGAGTTCAACAATATTTCAAGGCAATTCCTAAAGGTTTGAAACATAATGTTCTACACTGAGTTACGTTCAATGTCTATAAATCCAAGCGCTCTGGTGGCCCCACAACTCTTCCTGAACGAGTTCTTGAGACATTTGTACATGGGCCATGCGGAGACCCTATGGCAGGGGGTGGTCAACATCGCTGGTCCTGCCTTTGGTGTCTGTGGTGATTGCTGTGATGTTGGTATCGGTGATGGAAGGCTTGGTTTGGGGGCCGTAGTTGTAGTAAAGGGTGTTTGGTTGTGGCTACCAAGGCAGAGCGGTTCCGTCAGAGTGTTCCCTTCTTGGTACCCACAAGAAAGGAGCAATGTTGTTCGGTTTTCCCCAGAATACAACCATGGCGATCTTGATCTCTTACCCACACATGGACACCAGGATGGAGCGTTGGAAGTTCACGAGCACTATGCCGCCTGTCAAAGCTGAGCTGCTGGTTCAATCTGTAAAGTCTTTCTTTCGTTTCCACTGTCTGGTGTTCTTTGGGCTGCACATTAGGGTACAAATTGTTTGGGTGGGTTGCAGTTATGTTAGCAGCCGACGCCCCCGTTAATAATTGGCGCAGCGAAAGGCCATTCTGTAGGGGGGTTGACCTGTAAGATCTGCACTGAAAATATCATTGTTCTTTCTGAGTATGGACTTTGCTATACGGACTGCCCGTTCAACTTCGCCGTTCGCTTCGGGGTATCTTGGTGAACTTGTAGTGTGCACAAAGCAATATGTGGTTGCAAACTCGCGAAAGGAATCTGCACTGTACTGGGGCCCATTGTCGGATATTCAAACCACCTGGAGTAATAGTCTACGACAATGAGGTAGCCTTCCTTTTAACTCGAACAGATCGGTTGCAATCCTTTTCCATGGACGAGATGGAAAGGACGCTAACATAAGTGGTTCTTTGGGCGCTGGTTTATGGCACAAGTGACGCACTGAGATACAAGGTCCTCTATTTGCTTTGAGAGCCCTGGCCACCAGACTGATGTGCGGGCCCTGGACCGGCATTTAGTGATTCCCAAATGACCGGTGTGGATGCAATAAAGGATCTGTAGTCTCATACTCCTTAGGATAACTAAGCGGTCGGTATACATGAGTAAATCATCTACAACAGACTGCTTTCCTAGTATGGGTGAAGGAGTGGCTGATGAGGCATATGGGCAGGCCATCCTTGCAAGCAGCAAGCTCTCACTTGGCTGCATTCTTCGTTCACCTTCTGTGCCTTTCTTCTACTTCTTCTACAAACAACTTGTCTGCTTGCTCTGGGATGCCAACAGGTGTATCTCATAAGTCTCAGGCGGAAACGCAGGATGCGGGGAGGCATCTTTGAGAGTTCTGTTGAGTTCAGGAGTGCAGTAAGTGGCTTATGATCTGTCGCAAGAACAAAGGGTGTCCCAAGCACATAGTCTGGGAACTTCTCACTGGCCCATGTGACTGCAAGGGCTTCTTTTTAGACGACTGCATAACGTTTCTCTGTTTCACTTAGTGACTTGGATACATAGCAGATCGGGCAGCGTTCCCCACTTTCTTGGACCTGAGTGAGCACTGCGCCGATTCCTGTTCTGGAAGCATCTGTCGATTTGGGTCATAGTGGGCTAGTACTCCTGGGGACACTAGAGCTTCTTCGATCTGCTGAAAAGCCTGTTGTTGAGGCTCGTCCCACATCCAGGAGCTGTCATTGCGCAATAGCTGGGGAAGGGGCTCGTGAAGGACAGCTAACCTGGGGACGAACTTGCAAAGATGGTTTAACATTACCATAAACCGTTGCAATCCATTTACATCAGAAGGTTCCGGGAATCGGGCGACTGCACTGGTCTTGTGAGGATCAGCATGGAGCCAAGAACCATCAATGATGTGAGCCAGGAACCTGATGGATGGTTTGGAAAATTCACTCTTGTCATTGAGGGTTAATCCAGCTTCCTGTAGGCGGTGAAGAACAGCTTTTAGGCGACTGTCATGCACTGAATGATCAATGCCATGAACAAAAATATCTTCCATTTGACAGATTGTCCCTTCTAGGCCCTCGAGGATTCTGGACAAAGACGCTGGAAAATTGCTGGTGCGGAGCTTAAACCAAATGGTAGTCTCTGTAAGCAATATCGTCCAAACGGTTTCACAAAGGTTGTAAACAGTCGGGACTCCTCGTAAAGGGGTATCTGCTAATCCACTTTTGACATCAAGTTTGAAGAATAGTTTGCTGTTTCTTAGCTTCGCAAGAGTCTCGTCGACTGAAGGCATGGAGTAAACTTCCCGCTGGACGGCTTTGTTAAGCTCGGTTAGGTCAACACAGATTCGTATTTTGCAGTTAGGTTTGAGGACTGGGACAATTCCTGCACACCATTTAGTTGGAGCTGTCATAGGAGAGATGACGCCTTGTTCAAGCATTGCCTCTATCTGACTTTTCACCTTTGGTAACAGGAGATGGGGAATTTTCCTCGGATTGTATAGGCAGAATGGCTTAGCATTAGCACGAAGTGTTATGTGGTATTCAGTTTTTAGCTGTCCAAGGCCAGTGAAGAGGGCTCTGTTGGTTCTGAATTTACTTCCTCTACATCTCAGCACGCATTATGAGCCCCAGTGCAACACATGCCTTCCTGTTGAGTAGCGAACATTTTTGATTATGCAAGACATAGACAGACTCAGTAATGCTGGTTTGCCCGTGTTTTAACGTTGCATGGAACTGACCTTTAACTGGCAGACGGATAATCTCGAGGCCACGAAGGGTGTGAGCTGTCTCCGTTAAGCTAATGCCTTGAAGCCATTGGACACTGTCACTGAGGACTGTTACAGCTGCCCCTATGTCAAGTTTGAAGAGAGTATTATGGCCGTTCACTTCTATCTGGGCTGTCATATAATCCTTGGAGAAGAATACTTCATCGCCATCTTATACTTCGTGTACTTTGTCTGAATTGTGGTTCTTGCTGCGACAGACTGACTGACAATGTCCCTTTTTGTGGCCATTGTTGCAGGTAACATCTTTGGCTGGACAATAGAAGCACTCGCTCTTTAAGCGCGTTTTCTTAGACTCGGAGATTTGGCCATGAACGCTTTCGCCGTTGCTTGGTCGAGGCTGATTGACGTAATCAACGTCGCTAGGCTTCTCTTCTCCACGGATGACTGTGCGGTTTTGTTTTCTTGCGGTTTTGTTTTCTTGCGAGTGTGAGGTCTGCTTTTGCTTGTAAGCGATCTGATAGAGTGTCGTCGAGGACTTCTGCGGCAATTCTGTCACGAATGAGCTGGTCTTTGAGTGTACCGTATTCGCAATCTCTGGGTATGCGGTAAAGATCTTGAACAAAGGTATCTACGGATTCCTCAGGCTTTTGTTTTCGTGTGTTGAAGCCTGCTCGTTCGACTATGGTGTTGCGTCGTGCTGCGTACTGACTTTTGTGTACGAAGCGGTCGTCGGCACATTCTCCCATAGCGTAGAAAAGGGTTCCTACTTGCTCCTGTACCATTTTATTCTGAAGCCCGGAAGCGATCCTGAAGCGCTCGAAGCGTCGACGCCACTACGGCATTTACATTGTACACAGCGGTTGTTATCGCTGCGCATGCGTCCGCGCTTCTTGTCTGTTCCATGTGCTCGCCTTCGATGGCTGTTGGATTTTTATTAAACCTACGAGTAAACGCAGTGTCTCCTATTTATTGGCGTTATGGCAGCGCTTAACTCACGCCTCGAATTCCCTAAAACTAGGGGTTTCAATGTGAAAGTAAGTGCTGGCGTTAGAGCTGGAGGAAAATGCTGAACGGCTAAGGGAAATTTTAAACGGCTAGCTGTGAACACTTCGACCCGCATTTCCAATGCAATCATTTCATGAGTGCGTAACGCAATATCTCGCTGGTCAGAACACTGCAGTTTAGAGTTAGTGCCGCTTTTCCCGCTACATGTATCTTCGTAGCTGAAATACACAATTTAATTTACGGAAATGAACGTATCCATGTGCTGAGTATTTGTCTTCTATTTTAGTGCGAACATATTCTCATGTCGTCGGTCGGGCATCGATTTGTATTATTAATTAGCATCCCAGCGCGATTTTAAGACAAGTGATATCTTAAGTTCCATAACGCGTCTAAAGTTAATTGATCATACAGGAAAGCAGCCAAACACAAATTGACAGCTTTTCCTGCTCGAGATTCCTTATTAACCATTCGTGACCTTGACGAATAATTCACAAGCAAATGAAGATATTTGGAAAATGCTCATTTACTTGTTTTATGGCAAAAATTGGCAACGGCAACAGCATCGCGAAAGCGTGTGACAGTGTGCGTAAAATTCTCACGTGCAAAGTGATCTCAGGCGTGGATCCCGGATAATACGACAGCCATGTGATGTGCGCATGATTGTCGTTTCAATTGTCCCGGATAATAGTCTACTGCGCAGGCTTCGAGTCTTACATCCGAAAAAATTTTGGATTTTTTGCCCTACTGAAAAGAATAGTGTGCTGCCTCGCTAACGCTCGCCAGCAACAAGAGTGAACTCCGAACCCTGCGACATCGACTCCATAACAAGGTAATTTCAACTATAACGGCCGTCATTTCATGCGAGCGAACAGAGTACTTTCCAGCATGGCCGCCTCGCCCCGAGCACCTAAACAGTGGCACTTAACAAAGATTGAGACGATTACTTCCCACGAGAGTTGGCGGAAAAACTTGATCTATCTCCTCTCACTCGACAAGAACTTTATACCCTTCCTTGATGTAACTTGGCAAAAACAAACAGCCGCTAATCCACGTAGGGGCCTTACCAACGATGGTTCTGCAGTCCCTAAAGCCCAGCGACTCACTGCCGTACAGAAGAACGCCCATTTAACTTACTAATCGGCCAGATCGCCAACTTCTGTCGTGTAATCTCAAGGAATTCCATCGTTAAGCATTCAACCTCCCTGAATGACATATGGCAGAAAATCTGCCAACATTACGGTTTCCAGTCCACCGGAGCACACTTTCTTGACATGGCTAGCGTGCGCCTCTAGTTGCCTCCAGCGCCTAGTTGTTCCTCGCTCTGTCCTGGATGGTCTGATAACAGCTCTTCACATCCGCTTCAGTCATTCTTCGAAGTACCAGACCAAGAGTCACTCCAGCAGATACTTCTTCGCCCTAGATGTTGACAAAGTCATTGATTTTGTATCTTCATCCTGTCACACCTGTCAGTCCGTGAAGTCAATCCCTTAACACTCCCAGCCCCAGTCTTTCAAGGCCCTCCTCGTTCCACGGCGGTTTCATTCGCTGCTGATGTTGCCAGACGTCACCGACAATTGATTCTCGTTCTCCGCGAAACTGCCTCCTCATACACTTTGAACACCGTTATCACAAGCGAGAAACATGAGGATCTCCGCAATGCCATCATAGTCCTATTCTCCCAGCTGCGTTCCTTACAAGACGACCTTACGACTTTCCGTGTTGATCCTGCTCCTGGTTTTTGTTCACTCGCCAACGACCCAATCCTCCTCTCCCACGGAATCACCTTGGAGATCGGCAGGGTCAAGAATCCAAATAAGAATCCTGTAGCCGAACGTGCCATCGAGAAACTTTTGGCACAACCCGGACTGGGACTTAAAAAGTAGTGTACCAGTCTATCTTCCTGGTAGCACTGACAGTGTCTTTTCACTTTATAGTTGTCCTATTTTACGCGTTACCTTAAGGGTCAAGAGACTGCACCCATTGCGCGTATGTTAGTCTTTCATTGTTGTTGTTCTAGTTCAGGCCCAGTACGTTTCTACATTTAGTCCTTTATTTTTGCATGCCCATTCGGTTTACTTCTTTGCTTGGCCGCTAAGCCATAGAGAGAGAGCTAAGGCACAACCACACCACCACGTCATTTACATTGTATGTAGCGGTTGTTATCGTTGCGCATGCGCCCGCGCTTCATGTCTGTTCCATGTGCTCGCCTTTGATGGCTGCTGGATTTCTATTAATAATATAATTTGGTTTTATCAACTGGGTTGATAATGTGAATTGGCCACCGCAAAGAGATTCAAGAGCTGACGTTTCGAGCGTTAGTCGTTCGTCGGAACGAATCGAATTAAACCTTACGAGTAAACGAGTGTTTCGTCCTTATTGGCGCGAAGCCTCTTCCTGTTACACCCTCTCCCTACCTGCTACACTCTCCCTCTACCTGCTACACCGTCCCCTTAACTGTTTCACCCTTCCCCTACCTGTTACACCTTCCCTTTAACTGTTACACCTTGCTACACCCTTCCCGTATCTGCTACACCCTTTCCCTGCCTGCTACACCCTCTCCCTGCCTGCTACACCCTCTCCCTAACTGCTACACCCTCCCTTTACCTGCTACACCCCCCAACCCTGCTACAGCCTCCCTTTACCTGCTACACCCCGCTACATCCTCCCCCTACCTTCTACACCCTCTCCCTAACATAATTCAACTGGTAACGTTAATCTTATCATTTAGCGATCTCACTTGCACTGGCCTACAGCCGCAATATGACAGGATTCGATGACGCTTGGGCAGAAAACTCTGCCTACAATCGAATTGGGAATGTTTCCTCAGCCCACACATGAGCAACGTACGCAGTAAGGATGCACATAAACAACAACAAAAACTTTATTACGAATACTTGACTTCATTAATTACACTGTCCCGCGGGTAGCAAAAGCTAATCTAGGCGGGACAGAAGAACAACTGCGGGTAAGGTTTATATAAGTACTATTATAGTATTACATACTATTACAAACGTCCTTAAAAATATCTTTCTTTATTCTGAAACTTTTAATGGAGAAGGGGGGTCTTTAATTCTTCCAGCTACTATACACTTGTTAAAATTTATTTCGCAACTGAGGAGAGTTGATCTCGTATTTTCCCAAGTCCATCCAACATAGTGTCTAACTTCTCTTTTGTTAACTCTACGTTTAGCCTACGGACCGCAGGCATGCAGTCCTGTTCTGTCGCGTTCTCCTGAACCTGAAACAAACGTACTTTAGTTACCATGACTAAAGCCATCTTAAGGTGGCTCGATCGGATTTTTGAGTGACGATAGCTTTCAACTTTGAGCAGCTAGTGTACCGCCAAAGAGTATCTGACAGAAAATCGATTGCTCCAAGTACACCAGAGAAAGATCAAAGTTTCAGATGAAATACGTTTTATCGTTTTACCTTATTAATTCATGTAACGATATATGAATTCAAGACGCATTGAAATGTACAGTTGCACGGAGATTCAAGACAATGGATATGTATAATTAGAACCACAAGCGACTAGCCGGTAAGTAAGCGCAATGTTTACCAAAGTTGACAGCCTTGGAATGTTTCAATGAAGTTGAAACTCGGGGATTATATTAAATATTGGTTCATCTACCTGAAGAATAATTTTTTAAAAAAATTATCAACCGCTTTTTAAATAACGACCATTTTAATAAATGTAGGGTCAATTTTGACGAAAACGCAAAATAATACTCCACTCCAGTTCATATTCAAGCCAGTGTTAACTTTTCAGAAATCGAATAGAACGATTTTTCTAAGATTTTCGCCAAATGTAATTGGATGCTATTCAATTTATTTCAAACCAAAGTCATCTTACATCAGGCCTGGTGAACAAACTTTTCAATAACATTCAGGAACTAATACGATTTTGTTGTATTTGAACACCTTAAAACTTCACCATAAATTTTCTCGAAATCGCTCTTATAAAATTCTTCAAATTTGGCAGACCTCAAGAAAAGTATGTCAGGTTAAAGATCCAGTAAGGGTTTTCCAAAATTATCCCTTGATGACAGGTAATTCGGTCTCGAGTAAAGTGGGGCATGACGTCACTACGTTGCTATGGTAACTCCGATCACGATACATTTTCATCTGAAACTTTGATCTTTCTCTAGTGCACCTGCAGCAATCGATTTTCTGTGGAATACTGCATGGTGGAACACTAGCTGCTCAAAGTTGAAAGGTATCGTCACTCCAAAATCCGATCGAGCCACCTTAAGTAAGGCACAAGATTACCTTCAAACCAATGGAAATTTCAAACTAATTGCCAACTAAGGTTGAAAAAACCAGAGATAACAACAAGCTGAAAAGAAAGAAGGGGTTCGTTTCTAAAGAAACTGTGGTGCTGCGTCGGCGGGAAGTATAACAAGAAAATTTGGTTTTATCAACTGGGTTGATAGTGTCAATTGGCCACCGTAAAGAGATTCAAGAGCTGACGTTTCGAGCGTTAGCCTTTCGCTCGAAACGTCAGCTCTTGAATCTCTTTACGGTGGCCAATTGACACTATCAACCCAGTTGATAAAACCAAATTATATTGAAAAGAAAGAAGGGTGGCTTGAAATGAGGAAGATTGAGATGGATTATAATTCAAAAACTTGAAAAATTCCCGAGACTAAACTTTTCAACATGTGCTATCCATTATTCTTTATCGATCTTTGGCATCAAAACTTGACAGTGAAATTGGTCGTTTGGGAAAATTAGACACCTGTGCTGTAACTAAGATATTTTACAGCACCTTTCAAGCGTGCAAATAACCAATTGCAGAGCTTTGCATACACAGAAACAAAAAACGTTCGACTATTAATCGAAACCATGTTATATAGTCACTAAAGTGACTCGACGGGGGAGGGGGGAGGGGGGTTTACTACCCAGCTAAACCAGACATTTGAACACCTTTCCATGCTACAGAAGAGAAATAAAAACAACCTATTCACGCAAAATCCTTAGTTGTCGTTAATTACCATAGCGACTGAGTCCTGGGTATCATTTTTGGATTAGGGCTTTAATTCTCTATATTCTATTTAACAATTAGATTATGAGCTCGAGATTTCTATGAGGTGATAGCTGATGAGGCCGCACCTCATAGAAATCTCGAGCTCATAATGTAATTTTTTTTAGTAAAAATCATAATAAACGAATTGTGTGTCCGTGGAAAAGTTCTAAATCTTTCTTCGAAACTTCGAGAAAGCGCGAAGACGTCGCCATTTTGAAGACGACCATCAACCACTGCAATGGCTGATAGTGTGCAGTAGCTCAGCCGATCAGATTGCGGCATTTGCATTAGTATACTTGTCTAGTAGATTTTTACTAAAAGTTAAATAGTGTGCAGAGTCTCCCCTTGGGGGAGGGGACTGGAGTTTCTTGCACCCACCTGAAGCTGCATGATACATGTTGGCATGGACATTCTACTGATGACATTCGATGACGTTTTTACGTCCACTCGCCAATCAAAATCAATCAACTTCGGCAGTGAAACTATGGATAATAAATGACAAAGTGTATCTTTAGTAAATTATTTAATTAAACAATTTGCCAAAGCATGCAGGTGAGACAAAAAAACATTTCGTCCCCTACTAGGCATGCCAACCTAACGTAATTATTGTAAAAACATATTAGGCCATTTGCATGATGACGTAACGCGCGCTGTGTATTATGGTTTTAGTAGTAAAGAGAGTTTTAAAAATGGCGTCTGGAAGTAGCGAAGGTGGAGGATTTACTTGCTGTGTTCCGGGCTGCTACAACAATTCGAAGAAACATAAAGGGAAGTTTTCATTTTATAATTTCCCAGGTGACCAAAATTTAAGAAGGCAATGGCTTCATAACATTTCCAGGAAAGATTTTCGTCCAACTACGGGTCATCGTGTGTGCAGTTTTTTTTTTTCCTTTTATTTCTTTTATTTTCTAATAATTATTTTAACAAATTGGACATGCCCAAAGGTAGCTAGCTAATCTAGGTGGGTCATGTCTTAACTAAAAAGAAAAAGGTAAGTATAGAAGTTAACAGAAATCAGGAAATTAACCAGAGAGAGTACGTATACAAGTTTATAGAAATCAAAAATCTGGAAGTTAACTAAAAAGAGTAGGTATAGAAACAAAAATACAACAATATTACAATTAAGACTATACTTGTTATTCTGAAAATACATAAAAACCTTAAGAAAATTTGACCTTTTGAATAACGTTTCGTATGTCAAGATAGGAGTCTTCAGAAGACAGAATATTGAAAAGTACTCTTTTAATTTTTCTTTTAAAGTCATGTTTAGAAAGATTCCTTAATGTGAGAGGCATCTCGTTCCAAATTTTTGTTCCAATTCTAGAAAACGAGTTCAGTTGAATAGAGAGCCTAGAGCTTTGTGTGTAAAAGTTGTGCGAAGCAGAGGATCGGGTATTATAGGGGTGAATATTAGATATGTCTTGAAACAGGTCTCGAATATTTCTAGGTGCATTTCTGTGTCTAATATCAAACATCAGGTTAGCTGTAAGTTCATAATAAGAAAATTGTAGCGGTAAAATACCGGCATCGGAAAATAGAGGAATTGC
>OX393567.1:9350240-9365240 GCA_947652115.1 Blastomussa wellsi
GAAGTCACACATTGGGAGCGAGGTCAATTTACTGAGTTCATATTTTCCCGTGAGGAGTGAAGTGACATAAAGTATATTAAATAATTCAAATATGAACTGCAGATGTAGTTGAAAGTGAGAGATGATCATCACAGTGAAATTCCATCTTTTTGCCAAAGAAACAGCATGCTTTATCAGATTACAAAGCACAGGAGTTGATGATTACTCTCGCCATTATGTACTGTTTTGTGTGCTGCTTATTCATCACTTAGCCTTGCTTTCTTCACTAACCAACAGAGAAATTTCAAGACTGAAACAGAATAGTTTTTTCCAAAAAATGAATAACACCTTTTAAAAGTAATGTGTTTTTATATATTTTATGGAAATCAGAAGCACTTCAAAAAGAATTTAGTACAACAGAACACATGTGTTGATGCTAACATGTACACTCCATTACAACATTCAGTGCACACAACCTAAAATTTCTCTACAAATATAAAGGAAAGACTAACTTCTGGTAAAGCTTTGTCATAGAACAAATAGAAAAAACCTTGAGCATGCTTTGCTTTGTTACAAAGCACTTAAGGAAGTGATGAGAGTGCGCCCAAGGAAACACTTGCCTGCTGCTCATGTTTCACCCAGCACTTCTTTCGTGCTCTCATCACTTTCTTGCATGCTTTATGACCGAAAAAAGTGCACTCAAGGCTTTATAGTATAGTTGTTAAAATAATAAGACCCCTGTATATAAGCCCACCCCCATCCAACTACTCCATATTACCATACTTCTCACAGGACATTATACAAATAGAAAATGAATAAAATTGCAAGTAGAGTGCAGACCAAGATGGTTTTAAAATTGGAATGGATCTCTAATACATGTAATTATATATCCCTTATGAGAATGTTAAAGCAATTATTATAATTTCTTGTCAGCACATTTCTGAACCAGATATAACTAATAAGTGCTCGCAGTTATAAACCCATCCAAAACCTCTGAAGAAGTTGTCAGAGGCAAGAAGATAATGATAACCACCAGTATTTTAGTAGATTCACTTACATATTCTCAGCAATGATCTTGGACATTAGCTCTCTGAGATTCTTGTGAAAGTTCTCTGAAGAAAGTGAGAAAACATAAAATGTAACTTAATGTAATTTAGGCAAAGTTACAATCGGCGTGATGATGGTCAGCATGCAGCAATCTTGGGACTATGCACTGAGGAGTGACTATATTTTATGTAATGTTTTTTTTCGTCTGTGCGTGTGTTTTTTTGTAATAATAAAGACATGCCAGGTTTTTCACTAGCATCACATTTAATGACACTTTAGCTTGGGCATGCATACGAATCAAACTTTGTGACCCACCTCTTTACACTTTTTGATTTCTTTCTTTTCTTTTTTTTTTTCACTTTTCCTTCCTCGTATCTTTTGCATGCTTTTGGTGGCCTTTTACTGGGCTAGCTTTCAGTTCAAGAATTGCCAAGAAAGCATCAATGAGACGGGAAATACTGAACATGGAGTAGCCAAAGGTAAGTGAGGGAAATTTTCCTCCTAATTTTTGACGCAATATATCAAACACTCGAGACAGTGTTTCATCACATTTCCAAACACTGAGAAGAGAGTTGAAAATATGACGTGCAGCAGAGTAGTTTTTGACGAACTGGGGTAAATGGGATTCCCTCCTGCAGAACTGGGGTAAATGGGATTCCTATTTTGGTCAAAGCTGATGACATCAGAAGCGGAAGAAAGGTCAAGGTCTGTCACGGCTGGTTACTGCCAGTTTAGGAGTCAATCAAGTTCTTAATTGTAGGCCTTTCTATAAGTATTTACTAGGTGTCCACCTAGATCAATCTCTATCTTTTAAGGAACATGTCACTCGACTAGTTAATAAGGTTTCTAGACAGCTTGGCTTGTTAAGTAGAGTAAGAAACAGTCTTACGGTCCATGCAGCTGTAAACGCCCATACAGATCTCATGCTCTTATTTTATCTACTACTTATTAATAATGAAAAGATGCACCAACCTGGAAACAAGTCATAGACTGCTTTTGGCTCTGTAAGGCATTCAAACAGTGCAGCACAGACTACTGATATAAGGCTTTCTAACAGCTGAAAGAGTCAAGGTTTACATGTCAATGCCATCGATAAAAGACAAGATTACTAAAAAAAATCATAATTGTACATTTTTCTCTTTATAATTCATTGTTATCTAATTACTTTTGTATGCTCTTTTTTTCCATTCTCTGCCATAGTAGTCACTATGAAGTTCATTTTTTCATTATTAATTGTTAAATATTATTGTTCATTGTGCTGCCTTGAATAGCATATAATTATATGTTAATTGTATGGACAAGTAAGATTGTACATGCATGTACTTTTTGGGTTCCAAATTGCACACTACATACTTTCTCAGCCACATCAGAAAAAAACCAAGACAAATCATGGAATACTATCAAACATTTTTGCACACATGATCTTAAAGGGCTGCATGTATTTGTTTCATTATTTTTTAATTATAATTTTACTGGATTCTCTTCATCCTTTCTGGCCAGAGAGACTTCTTTGAGCTTGGCTTTAGAAATTCATTTGAAAACTGAAGATATCTGGTTTTGAACTATCATAGTGTACAGATTAACTTTAGTTAGCAACAGTAAAATTATGGACTTCTACATATAAAATGATGCAGCTGCCAGTAAACATTCTGACATTCACTGTCTTACCTGTCTTGCTTCATCAAGTGTGGTATCTAATGATGTTGATACATTTTTAAGAACAGACATTGGCACTGAAGAACAATTGAATCACAAATTAAAATGTCAGGAACGGATCCAGGATTGTCGTAGGAGGGGACACATGTGCACCACTAAGGAATGACATAACTACCAAATAAACCACAACTTTTATTTTTTGCAGAACACTAGTTACATTAGAAAGTCCATGTCATCTCAGACGAGACGTGGGGAGGGGTGCAAACCCCCTGCACCCCACCCCCAGATCTGCCCATGAATGTTACAGTAAAATGCCAAATTTAACACCTTTCAGCAGCATTCTAAACAATATAGACAAATGCTCTGTAAACTGTGCAAATAAGTGCTTGCTGGAATTATTGTTTCTTTGTTGATCAAGTTTCTCTGGTGGTCCTAAAAGCAGACTATAATATTAATAATCAATTTTGCTGCAGCTTACCTGTGCCATTTCTGTACCTGAAAGCCTCATGGAAAAGAGTGCGAACAAATTCTTTTGACTGGGCCTAGAAACGGAAAAAAATATTGAAGCTTCTAAAGTAGAAATTTAAATTTATATACAATAAAATTGCTGTCATGCATGTTGGAAAATATTAGAAAACTCTTTCTGAGAAGCATCTCCTGCTGAATTCACAAACATGGCCACTGCTTTGTCAAAATTAATTTGGATACCTTTGGGAGAATCCTGAAGGGAGTGGGGGAGCATGTGGGCTGGGTTATACACGTAAATACTAAAATTTTCCAAGCCCAAATTTTGCCCAAATCCCATTTTTGTAAACTCTACCTAGAGCTGTTGTTTTGTAGGGACGACCCTATTTCAGTCCAAATCCCAATCCCAATCCCCATTTCTTGTTTGTGATTCCCATCCCAGTAACCAATAAAATTTTACCAGAGAAAAACAAAAAATCCCAGTTTCTATTTTACCCCTTCAGAATATTTCTTTCAAGATTCTTACCTAAGCAGATTTGCCATTTTGATTAATTAGGCTACGCTTGGTCACATCAGTCATTTATGATTAGTTGCTTGCTTGCATTCAATAGTGTTGTTGGTGCGCTCTGATTCATTGGTTAATTAAAACATGGGATATCCCTTGCTACTCACCTCTAAGCAACTCGCAAGTCTGCCGGACCCTAGCTTTTGTAACAACGTTCACTTGAGTTCAATGAATGAGTTGAAATAATCATTTTTGAGCTATATTATCTCAATGTTTTAGTGTTTGCTAAAACAACTATTCACCTCAGTGTCGGCAGCTAGTGGAAGATTATTTACAAAATGTACCTCGCCGCTTTGTCCAGTTCAGAAAGTATCCACCTCTAGTCACCTCCACTTTGACTTGGTGAATAGTTGTTAAACTATACATTGTTGCTATTGTTGGTATTTTCCCAAAGAATTTCTTTCATAAAAATGCTAACAATCCAGGCAATGGGGAGGGGTGGGCATTGTAAATGTCCAACCTTTTCTGAGTCAAAAGTGAGAGATTTTTGTCAGGGTTTTTGACGACAACCTCATTTTTTCCGAAGACAAACAGGTGCATGTCATTTGTGTTGTTCAAAATCCGCTGATCAAGGAAAACTGGCAGAACTTGACCACGGCATGGAGCCTGGTAACGAGAACTTGCTGGCCAGAACAAAAAATACTGATTCATTGTGCCAACCTGTACCTATTAACACACAATTTTATTTCCTTATTAATATTTGCAAAAAATGGGCTTATTTTATGATATTTTGTGTCAATATATGGAGCCAGAGACTAAAAAAGAATAGAAATCCCATTCCCATTGCCGAAAGTTTTTATCCCATTGCCAGTGCAGTGGATCCCATTACGGCCATAAGAAGCAAATCCCAGCTCCCATTTTACCCCTTCAGGACCCCGAGAACCCTCTGAGAACTCTTTCATTTGCTAACAAATTCACGTAACAGAATAAACAAGAGATACACATACGATAATCAACATTGCAACCAAGATATTCTCATGTCTCACTACTCCTTTCAAATGGTTTCACAGAGAATCGTCTCACCTTGAGCAGCAACATGAGTGGAGGGAAGACATCTTCATGCAAAACCACCGCCATCTTTAACAAAACAATCCTTAGAAGGGGTAGGTCAACTTATAAAATAACTCAAAAACTTTTCAAACGAGGAAGAAACCTTTGAAAACTGATAAAGCAGAATCATATAATACAAATTATTAATCTCCTGTCAAGATAGCTATTAAAGTAAAACAATAAAAATAGTTAAGGACTTTCAAGAACAGTAATTGTCCGTCCCTAATTAGCACCCCAGAGAAAAATATTTTGACGTCAACCCTTAGTAGCCACGCGTCGACGACTTGAATTAAAAAGAAATGACCATGGGAACGAGGATGAATGTGGCGTAGAATGGGTCGATTAACACGGGTTGGCACTATTTTGAAGCAATCTCTGTTCCTCTCAACCAGCTCACGTAGGAATTTCCACGCCACGACGAGCAGGTTGTCGGAAATGGACAGCACGCAAGAGAAACTATTGTCAGAACCACTCATCATGGTGGATGAATATGATTGCATCAGAGGTTCTGAAACGAAACGAGAGTGTCACCTCAAGAAAAATATCATCGAATACGGCATGCTGCATCGAGCCTTTAGTGTTTTCGTTTTTAACAAAAAGGGAGAGTTGCTGTTACAACAGAGATCGAACGAAAAGATTACATTTCCTGGTTACATTACCAACTCATGTTGCAGTCATCCATTGTATAATGAATCCGAGATGGACGAATACGAGCACATTGGAATTAGAAGGGCTGCGAAAAGAAGGCTTTCTTATGAGCTTGGAATTCCAGGTATGCAGATATTTTCTCAGGGCGTATCTAATCGATAGAAATCGATCATCGAAAATGTAATCGATTAATCGATAATACTCGATAGTTCTCGATATTTGTCGACTGATTAGTCAATTTAATCGATTGAAATCGATAATCACAATATTTTTTTGTCACATCGATGGACATTGAAAATCAAAAAACGCGATCTGATATTATCATAACACTGCATAACACTTACCTTCAAGCTTATCTTTGATTCCGCTTTGTTGATAAAGATGATGTTACTTTTTTCTCCAATGGTAGCGACTTTTCTTTTTTTTACCAGGATCACCGCTGTGTATTAGTTCGAGTGAGTTAATTGTGACTAAAAAATGGACAAAGATTCTCTTTCAGAAATCGATCAAAATCGATAGTCACAAAGACGCGAGTGATCAATTTCTATCGATTTCCGATATTAATCGATTGATTAGTATCGATTACGATCGATTACGTTCAATTTCTATTGAGTATCGAAAATATCGCCCTGATTTTCTGTGATCTCTGAAGTGCCCAGATCAAGGTCTCAACAGAGACGGGGCGGGAGCTCTAATATATTTCATCTATCTCAAGCCAGGGCCTTGGTCAGCACTAAGAACCAATCGTGTACTTGAGTCCTTTTTCCTCTCTTTACTGTGCAAGCTTGGCAAAACAACCGACAATCAAAAGTTCCATTACAGCATCGATTTTGATTGGTTTTGAAGACAATAAAAAAGGCTAGAAGTAAATGTCATGGCGTTCGTTGGACCAAGCTTTTGAAAACCAAGCATGTTCGGTTCAACCAGAACACTGATAGTTTTGGACTTTAAATTGGATCTTTCCAGAGTTGCTCATTTCCGACCGCTGGACAACAGGAACAAAGACGCAGGGTACGCTAGGAACCGGATACGTCGAATTTGTTGGGCATGCACAGAGTCTCCATTTATCAGCCAATCATATGTGCTTTGAGCATGAAGAACCAGAAGTTAAGTCTGGTTTGATAGACCAATTTCAATATTTTAAAATTCAGCCTAAAACAATAGACCTCAGCACGAGGCTCCGGGGTATAAATTATAGAGTTTGTGTGATTTATTCCCCAGAGCCTTGCAGTGATGTCTATTGTTTTAGGCTGAATATTAAAATATTGAAATTGGTCTATTACAGTAAGTGTGTGAATTAATCGCACACTTAAATCAGACTTGCTCAACTTTGTTCTTGGTGCCTGCCAAAGGAACAGCTGAATTCGGGATGAGAACAATATTTCATCACCTACATGTAGCGAATGCTGGACTGCTGGTACTCATCATTAAAATGCCTGATAAGCCTCCAGATATATATATATTGCAGGAACTTACAGTTTTTGTAGAGTTTTGCTTTTAAAAAGCTCACATGTAGACCCTCAGATTTTTGTCCCAAATGGAAGTTTTATTCAGTTTGAGCTAGGCTAAAAACCCTTAAAAATTGTTCTTTTACAGGCAGCGAAATAAACCTGGATGAACTCAGGTTCCTCACCAAGATTCACTACAAAGCTGGATCAGATAAGATTTGGGGAGAACATGAAATAGACTACGTTTTCTTTATGCAGAAGGATGTCACATTGGAGCCGAGGGCTAATGAAGTCAAAAGGTGTTGGTATGTCACACAGACACAAGTCCAGGAACTATTGCAGAAGTCAGCAGATGATTCAAGCATCTTAGTGACTCCGTGGTTTAAAATGATTGCTCAGCATTTCTTGTACAAGTGGTGGGCAAGCCTGAATGACTTATCACAATTTGAAAATGACAATGAAATTCACAAAATGCCTGGTGTACCAACACCCATCTTAAAATTGTGATCTATTGGCAAAGGAAAACACTCACTTGATGGATTTATAAAATATAGTTCTATTATGTTTGAAATACTATGTCATGTATCATAGTTTAAAAAGTAGTTTATTTGCCTTCATAGTTGATAGTTACATGTATGTACTGTATTCATGTAAAATAAATATTGTAAATATTGTTGCTGAGGACAAGTTAATAAAACTACATGTAAGCTAAAGTAAAGTGATTCAACTACATGATTGTACTTAAGCTTATTTACATTTCAAAATTTGTTAAGCAAAGTAATGCAGGATTTGTTTGTAATGTAAGTATTGTAATATAATTTGGTTTTATCAACTGGGTTGATAATGTCAATTGGCCACCGTAAAGAGATTCAAGAGCTGACATTTCGAGCGTTAGCCCTTCGTCAGGCTAACGCTCGAAATGTCAGCTCTTGAATCTCTTTACGGTGGCCAATTGACATTATCAACCCAGTTGATAAAACCAAATTATATTGCTATACTTCCCACCGACGCAGCACCACAGTTTCTTTAGAAACTTACCCCCTCCATTCATTAAGTATTGTAATGTTTGTATAATTTTAAAATAAATAAATGCAGGGGAAAACACCAAGGTAATTAGCTTACTAAACCATAGAAAAATACAGTACATTGAGTGTCCAGCCACTCAAATCTGTACTCCTGCAAATTAGAATTGAACAGACTGGAGAAATAATACTTTATTATAATTACTGGTTCTGTCTTTGTGTACCAGGCAGTGTACAAGGGAATAACCATTATATCTCCTTTGCTGAGGAGTCACTGGCTAGCTGTAGTGTATTATTTGGTCTTTCATATCAGTATGTGTGTACCAGTTGATGAGGACAGACCCAATTGATCAGAAGCTTAACGCTTTGAGACCTTTTCTTGCTTATACCTGGACTATGGAAAATAATTGGCTCACTGAAAAATGGCTACATGTTGCATAATATAAACGTTGGTACGTGTACATGTACATGTAGATTGAAACTAGGAACAATAGTGCTTTAGACAAAGTATGGAACTGTTGAATTTGGAAACAACTCTGTCTATATTCTTCAATAAGGTTCTTTTGATTCTAAAACCTTTACCAGGTATTTCTTTCACATCTTATATAATGTATATTGAACCACAAAAAAATCCAATAAAATGTACTGGTCTTCATTCCTGCTTTTTAATATCAATTATGCAGGTGACAAAATCCAGATTTTGAAGGACTAAAAAAAATGATACCTACCATATTAAACCTACAGTACATGTGTTACTTTTCAAATCTGTTGTATTAAAGATAATCTATTTCTACGTAATTATTTCCAGGTACAAATTATTATGAAAATGATGAGGCAGTCAGCCACAAAATTAATGCCAGTACCTAATGCACCATCACAAAATGTTTTTAATATGTCAGAATACTCATAACTTGCAGTTAAAAACTACTTACAATAAGGCCAGTCTTACAAAAATATCTTTATGACAAGTCAAAGTGAAATTTAAGGTAAAATAAAATAGTAATTATGTCAAAGGTTTACTCTAATGAAAGATAATATCATAAAAAGAAACTTCTGTTAAAAATAACCTTTGAGCACCCCCAATAAACACAAAAGCTACAACAAGCTAACATAAAACTACCCAGGGCAGGCGAATTAATTTGAAAGCCATTTAGCACCATGACTAAAAGTTGATCGAGGGTTTATGTTAAAAGCGTTATCCTGGCTTGTGTTTTGTGGAGTTTGAGATTAGCCAACTTCAAAACTGTACAGGAAATATATAAACAGGAAATTAAAACCTGGAACCAAAATTCTTGCTAATCCTGACCTAGAACATTAACTTGCAATCCAAGTTTACAAAAGTTATAATTTTACACTTGTATTACATCTTTCACTGCTGTCACTGTAGTGACATTTAATGAGATGCTTCCAAGGTTTCATTGTACTTTGACTCGTCTTCAATTCTCAGTGTTGTCCATTTGTTTGCGATTCTAATCTTATTCCACAAGTTGGCAAAGTCCACAAACTTGTCCCAGAAGTCTGGCTTCGTACAATCCTCAAAGTATCCATTCTCACTGGCAAATTTGCGCTGTGTAGCAATAAAAATATAAGTCAGAGTGATCCTGGCATTCGGGTGGGGAGGTGGCCATAAGAGAACTACTTTGGGGCAAAATGATAATTTATGATGGTACACATCAGCTGAAAATAATAACTTACAGCAATGCAAGATTGCCCAGCTACTTGATGTTTGAGGTCTACATGTACATAATGGCTTGTAGAATAGTGCCGCCGCGGTGTCCTTTTAAGAATCCCAAAAAAATTATTTTTCCCGAGATACATGAACACATGTCAGTGTGAAAAACATTGCCTAATAAATATTGCTGATACATATTTCCAAATCCCAGTCAACCATTCTCATTCCAGATTCAGTATGTGACGTCTAACTGAAGTAACTACAAACAATGAGAAGGGTTTACCAGCAACATTGCAGTTTTGGTTGCATTTTTCATGTCCTCTTCCTTGGTCTTGAAGGGGGCATACAGCTTATTGGTGAATTCTGCTATTTTTAGATGGTTTAACTTTCTATTAAGCACCTGCAATATAAAATTAATGTAATATATTTGTATCATCGCCATCTCTGTCCTCATCGTCACCATCATCAGCATTATTATCATTTAATCAATAAAAATAATACCCGTAGTTGAGTTTTCAACTGAGCATTTACAAATTTAAATGAAATGGAAGAAGTTGAGGGTGAAAGCCAGGTTGTTGTGTTATGATCACAGGGATGTTATGTCCCTTTCAGTTATTGTGATGTTCAATTACCTTTTAGCCAGTTGAGCATCAACAGGGATCCCACCTTTTAGACAAACTACTAGATAATGTGAACAGCTGTACTGAGAGGTGTATATAATTATAGTCAGGAGTTTTTGCAAATTTGGAAATTATCTGCAAATATACTTAGAAGAAATACACCCTATATGTTCTTACATTTTGCCCTCAGGTCCTCCAATAGCTGCATAGAAGGGTGGAGGTTTAGGCCCATTTTTAAATCCTGGCTAGAGAGATGCACCTTAATGGGGTGGGGGTGTCAACTCAAATAAGGCTTGTTTTGGGAGAAAAAGTCCTTCTGGGAATCTGAAGATTTTGTTGAGAATCTGGAGACTCGGAAGATTTTCAGGGAAATATGTCGTATCATGTAGTTTAAATTTTGGGAAGTTTGAGATTTGAATGATGACTTTCATTTACACATATATGCAGTACTCCCTGTTAGCTTAAACACACCTTCTTCCTGATGTCTGCTCTCCATAATGTGTATTTTTCCTTGGAATATGACACACAACTTGAGACATGGTGGGCATCAACCTTCCCAGCTCCTCCTAACAAGATCTCAATTTTTTCCTTGGAGAAAAAGTGCAATGTCACATAAAAATCAAATTATTTTAATTTTAATTAATTTTACTGATGATGCTTTAAGTAAATCCTTTCAGCATTTTCCAACAAATTAATATTATTAATAGACTCCAAATAGAACTTCCAACAGAAATTCACTAAATAAAAACTTTTTAATTGTCTGTAATAATTTCCAAAAATTCAATAATCAAATCACTGCATTTGCAATTACATTTCCTTTGTTTCAGGATAAGAAAAGGTCAAAGGATTAGTGATGGGTATCAATAGAAAGTTAGAACTTTGTGATCAAATTGTAAGCACAGCAGTTTTCTTTGCACTGACAAAAATTATCTCAGGCCTGCAAGCAATTCAACATGTCAAGCACTTCGAAATAAACTACACTAAAACCAAGCAGGCAAGCACAGATGAAAACAAGCACCCACTAAAATTTTGCGAGCATTTCAAGCAGAATCCTAAATGTAATTTTGCAAGCACGGCAAAATTTTGATGGACGTACATGTACATTCATGACCTTGACTACAATATAATGGAAATCTAACTTGAATGAGAAAATTTACTCTGTGACAATCAGACCACGTCCCTTGATTTCTTGTTCCTCCCAACCAAACCAACTCAAACCACACAAAAGTCATTTCCCATGGATAGTTGAATGCACAATTTTAACCTATTATTGAATCCCATAGATTTCTAAAACCAATTCTAATGTTTCCCTTCTAAAGTTTCAAGAAATTTGTATTTCGATCACTGTATCCGGAAATGAAGTTACCTTTAATTTTTCCAAAGACCCCTGGACAAGCCAAGGTCCATGGGTCACAAACATCTCTTTGGCTTTTAGAACCAGTTCTCGCTACAAACATAATCAGAGAAATCATTATTGAAAAAGAAAAATATAGCATTCCATGAATTTTATAATTCACTTATAGGTACACACTGAACATGTACTGTATGCCCTTTTACCAAGTTCAAGTACAAAATTGAAATTTAAAAACACCTAAGAGCTTGAGTTAACTCAACTCAACTTTAATGCAACTTTAAAGATTTTTTTACATTTATTAATATTGCTTGCCCCCACAAATAGTTACAATTATTAACCAAAGCTAATCGAGGTGAGGGCAAGAAGTTACATAAAAATTAATGATTGCAACAGTTACTGAAAATAAAGCAGAATAACACACATGCACAAATTAAACAGATATTACAAATAATATTAATAAACTTATATTTCACTGTATTATCTTATAATATCAGTAAACTATATGCACCGGTATACTCTGACTTGTGGACCATCAGGTCATAGTTTATTCTGATTTCCTTGGCATTAATAGACTGGGCTGTTGGATGTGTACCCACATCTTATTGGTTAAGAGCAGGTCAGTACATGTAGTAGTTTAATAGCATTTTATGATTTTAGTATGCATAGTTACCTCAAAGCCACAAGTCTTGACAGTAAATGGAAACTTCTTTTGGTTTTGTACTTGTTGTTTCAGTTCATGCAGCTCATTTAATGCTTGACGAAGGAGAATTGAATTTTCTTGGGTTTGTCTCACCAAGTCAGCAAGCAGCCGTTCTAATTTGATAAAAACATATTATTAATTATATTAAAGAATCACCAGCAAATCGAGTACAAGCAGTTACTGTTACGTATCTTAGTTTAAAATGTTTGTGCAAACAAAATTTTCTTACTTGACCTAGTACTTAAAAGCTATTTATGCCCTAGTTTCCCAGCAAAAAAAACTTCATGAGCTGAGTAAAATAAGATTTTAGCGATTTTACCAACCCGCTGAAAATGGCAGCTAGAATGTATTTATTATTAAATTTAATAAACTATCAAATTCTCCTAAAATTTATCTTCTATTTGCACGAATAAGGCAAAAGTGCATTAAACATGTTCCTCTAATTCTGTACAGGTAAATAAATTATTTATTGGTTGGCAATTAATGCATACCAGTAGAAGGAACAGCAGCTATAATGGTCGGTGGGGGGCCACTGGTAGATGAACTTGACAGCACAGGAGATTTTTGTGCAAAGGATGGTGATCCAAACAAAACAGCTGATTCAGAATTATTTTGAGTTCCACCGGAAACAACAGGACACTTGTTTGGAGCATCTTCATTTCCCTTAAATACAGTAATGGAATTTCAAACACAATTATGTTGTGGTTTAAATTTATCCTTGGTTTAAATTTTTTTACACCAATTTGATTTTTATTTCCCTTTGTCTCATGTTGATTAGCATAATCTGAAACAAAGGGAAATCAATATCAAACTGGTTTAAAAAATTTTAAACCAGGGATAAATTTAAACCACAACATATACAGTACCGCTCAAATGTAAGTTACCACCTCTCGTCTCGGTTCTTATGAGATGCACCTTGTTTCTCTCAAGAAGCTTCTCATTTCTCTCTAGATTCGCTGGAGCATCCAGCATGGAATATGTTACTTGTGAGAAGCTGGCATAAGATTCAACACTTGTTTGCATTGCTAAATCAACAAAAAAGTAAATAAAGCAAAAACAGAAAAGAAGGGGGGGGGGGAGGAAGGGAAGAAAAGCATCTGATTGGTGCGGCGTGGTACTTTGATTGACAAGTTTGACAAAAAGTTATCAACATTCTCACGCAAACCAACTCGAGCGTGACTTGAGATCTCAGAACAGATCAAAATGGCAGAAGAATATCGTGGAAGACTTTTGAATCGTGCCTGAGTGAAGTTCTATCAGAGCTGAGCGCAACGGGACTCGCATCTTTTAATTTGTTGAGCCAGAACAAGAAAGTGTAATGCGTCACCTTTTTGACGGTAAAGCTGTCTGTGTCGTGGTTTGTTTGTTTTCATGTGCGGAGTGCGAAGTAAAATGCGAGGAGGAACAGATTCTAATATCATTACTTCTCCATTGCAACGCGTAATGCGTGATCAAGTGGTAGAGGCGAATTTTATGGGGATGATGGCGTGTGACGTGAAGAATTCTTGCTATCGCTTTACCGGTAGAATCAATGATCACTTCTTTTACTTGAACTGTCCCATCAACTGGTAAATCGTCGATGTTCAACTTCGAATTAACAGAATCTTTCTGTGCCTACTGTGGCTGTTCAGTGGCTGCGAATTATAAAGACTTCCGAAAAGCGTTTTGTTAGACGGGAGAATTTACACAAACAGTCTCGCGACAACGACTGCTACTTGGTGCCTTCCCGAGCATCAGCTCGGAACGTTAATGTTCTGCTTTGGTAGGATTTTGCAAGCAACAGCCTCGCTGCCTAGCTATCGAACGCTGTGTGTGTTCGTACAGAGTCCGCAAATTTGTAATTTTGCGAGCGCAAGGATTGCAAACATGCACACTCTGAAAATAGCTTGTTGTTTTCTACAACTTTGACTCCAACCGCTTTTGCAAATAGCAGCAAGGTTTTCTCTGTATGCATATTTTCATTTAGATGGTTTGGAAAGATTTTCTGAGGAGAAATAACCGGGCTTCCCTGGTTGAGATGCAGTTCCAAATTTTACTTTGAAATTACACCGACTCTGCAAACATCACAACAGTTTCACCAGTTTGACAAGTTGATTGTTTACATCTGGAAAAATGTTATTGGTTAATTCTTGACAAGCTGTCAATCTATGAATGAACTCAACCGTGAAAAGTCGGTGGGCGTTTTTCAAAATAGTGGGATTTGCGGGCAAGCGTTCCCTCCCCGCCACCGACCAGATATACGATAACAGCTCTTTCATCGCTTGGGAACGCTTGCTTCGCAGGCTATACACCTGGGTGAAGAGAGGCAGTGCAAGAGAATTGTTTTGCCCCAGGTGGGAGACTCACATATGAAAGGGGTAGGGATGCCCATCGGAAATTTTGAATTAAACCCCCAAGGAGACCGATCTGGGCATGGCCCAAGCTTTTTTGACAGCTAAAAGAGATCACAAAAACTTTGATTCTATGAATCGAGTAAATAAAATGAATTATTTAGAAATACACATACTAAATAATTATTATATATTTTTATATTTCATTGCGTGAAACCCTAAATGAGACCTTCACGGCTAAAGAACACCCTAAGTGAGACCAAACCCCAAAATTTACACCCCTAAATGAGACGACGAGCATCCCCACCCCTTTCATATACAAGTCCCTCCCAGGGTGTTTTTCCCAAGAACACAAGTTACGGAGTGAATAGGTCAAGGGGTACTTAATAATTATTAATTATTATATGTCAAGGTATTTTTCCACCATTCTTCTGCGCAAAGCTG
>OX393567.1:9370240-9395240 GCA_947652115.1 Blastomussa wellsi
CCCCTTCCATCTGGCCAATACTTACTGGTGATGATCGATGAGTACTCTCACTTCCCAGTGGTTGAAGTCGTCCGCAGTACCGCTGCCGAGACAGTGATCCCAGTTGTCGACAAAGTCTTTTGCGCTTACGGATATCCCGAAGTCATTAAGTCTGACAATGGACCACCGTTCAACAGTCAAGCATGGAAAGAATTCCTCAACACATGCGGTGTGAGACACAGAAAAATCACCCCGTTGTGGCCTCAAGCCAACTCCCAGTCAGAAAATTTCAACAAGCCGATGATGAAAGCAATCCGAGCAGCTAAAGTCCAAGGATGCAGCTGGATAAATGCGCTGCATCAATTTGTGCGTGTTTACAGGTGCACACCGCACACCACCACGACCTTCACGCCCTATTATCTTCTTTTTGGGCGCGAACCGCGAACCAAGTTACCAGAGCTCCATTCTCCAGCACATGCCTCTGACAAGCTCGTCCGCATTCAAGATTCTCGAGCAAAGAGCTCCATGAAACAGTATGCAGACCAGCGTACTCATGCCCAGACCTCCTCTCTTAGGATTGGTGATGTTGTTCTTGCACGACAACCCAAAACCAACAAGCTGTCAACGCCTTATAACCCGAACCGTTATTGATAACAGACAAGACAGGATCAATGATTACAGCCAAACGAGAAGGCGAATCGACCATCACGCGTAATGCATCGATGTTTCAGCAGCTACCGCGAAGCTCACAGCTCACACCACCACAGGATGGTATGCTGATCAACCCTCAAGAGAAAGGAGGAAGGAAACCTGATGCTACTCCACCACTTGTCTCTGAACGACCCAAACGAAACCCAAAGAGGCCCAAGAGACTGATCGAAGAGATTTGAGAACTGTTCCCAGTGACTTAAGGAACTTTTGAATTTTGAAATTTAACAGTTTCTGTACGTTGAATTTTGTTGGAACACTAAGGATGTTTGTAGCTTTAATGACTGTTATGAACTTTGCGCATCGCAAGAACTAGACAGTGATGTTGTTTTTGATACCACTGTGACTGTTATGAACTTTGCGCGTCGCGAGAACTAGACAGTGATGTTGTTTTTGATGCTACTATGACTGTCATGAACTTTGCGCGTCACTGGTTTTTTCTACCAGTACTTTCTGATGCCCATTTTTATTTATTGTTATTCCATTTTATTTGTTCATGTTTTTCGTTAAGGAGAAGAGGGATGTAATAGTTTGATTGACATGTAGCCCAGCAAGTAACCCAGCATGCTGAGGATGTAAAAGTACCGTGTCGAACCGTGAATAAAAAGCAGTTTAAAACTAGTCGTAAACAAGACTATTACAACAAGCAGGGTATTATCCATTGGGTTTTTCTTTGGATGAGCACTATGGGCTGATAGTGTCTGTGGATGAGCACTATCTTATCACGTGATCAATTTAAACCAATCAGAGTCAGGGAAAATTTAGTGGTGAACTATAATGTGCAGTAGAAATAATTTTAAAAGCAAAGAGGCAGAAATAATGGGACAAACCAAAGACGCCGACAAAGTTTTTGAGACAAAGGTGTTAAGAACTCGGTGCAATGCTTGTCTCTTCCTCTAGATCTCTTCCGACTGCAAAGGAACTGAACATTTGCAAAACGATCGCTATATTTTCAAGGCGTTAAACTTTTTTCTTTCAATAAATATGGTATGGTTATCTTCATTTATTAAGCTTTCAGAAAATATATAGTTTGTCAGGGTTTTTATTATTGTCTTGCCTTAAAACGGTGCGAACGCAAAGCGGTCATTTGGGGATGGATGCTACCTTAATACATGTAGCTTGTTTTCCCTTTTGAAACCCTTTCTTTTATTACCTGCAGTTTATTGTGTACATGTGCACTATCAGTTTAGAATTTTCTTTGTCCCACGCTCGTGTCATGTTGATTATTAATCTTTCACATTAAATTTACCAAGCTGAAAATTTGCCATCACACTCATTTCCTCAAACTCATGATGATAGCGACATTACTGATCCTAGCAGTATGCGGGACGCGTGTCACATAAGAACTCAGTAAAAATGACCTAGCTCTCCATGAGTTCTTGTAGCTCAGCGGATAGAGCACCCGCCTGGTGTTCGGGAGGTCATGGGCTCGATTCCTGTCGGGGACTACCACGCTCGTGTCATGTTGATTATTAATCTTTCTCATTAAATTTACCGAGCTGAAAATTTGCCATCACACTCATTTCCACAAATTATTCATTTGTTTTCAATTTATGTGCTTGTAGGTGCCCATTCCCACATTCGTGGTCTTGGTTTAGATGATGCACTGGAAGCCAGACAGGTATGCCAAGCACTAAGTTCAGACTGTGTTGACATCATAGTTTCTATACTATGACTAAACTTCGAAAAAAATAATGTACAAATTAAACTGCAGTGCAGGTCAACAATAATGATTCAGTCACTTTGAACAGCAATCAAGCAAGTCACTGACATCAACATCTTGGTCTGAAATGTAAAGATGGTGTTGAAGTTAGAATTTATTTGCATTTGTTATTATTTGTGTGATTGAATTATTTTTTTGGTTACAAAATTAATGTGCATGTGTATACAGGGTAAACAGATCAAAAGTTCTTTTTCCTCTTTGTAGGTTTCTCAGGGAATGGTTGGTCAAGTTGCTGCCAGAAGAGCTGCTGGTGTCATTTTAGAAATGATCAAGGTGCTGCATATGTGTTACGACCTTTACTGCCTTTGATTGCAGGAATCAAAAGATGTTGTTAAATTACAAAAATTAATGGTTTGGTAAAAAGTGTGGGCATGTGAGTCTTTCTGGTATTGTCTTCTGGGACAGGAAATCTTTTATGCTGACTCTCAATTCTTTCTGGAAACTGGATGCATAAGTTAACTGTATTCATTCAGGCTTCTCTTATGGAAATGAACTTTATCTAGTTTTGCTTTTATCGCTGTATGTTCTCCAGGTTCCCAGTGGTTTCGTCCCATAACAAGTTTGTACCCTTTGAGAAAGGCATCTAGGGAAAAATATTAATTCCCATTTTTATTCACCAGTACATCATGGAGGGCTTGCATGCTACTGGGTCAAGCCAGTGTGAAGTGTTCTTTAGTGTGCTTACTTTGTAAATATGGTTCAGTTTTTTTTTCTGACAAAACTGTGCTTATTTTCCTTCAATCTACATGCATCTTTGAATTCATGCTATACTGAGATAAACCCACAATGAACTTGGCCCTTTAAGCTCCATAAATTATGTTGGCTGTTGTACTGGGTAACTCTTCTATCACATCATAATAATTATTTTTAATTGAGTTCATTGCTTCAAATCTAGGAAGGGAAGATAGCTGGGAGAGCTGTTTTGATTGCAGGGCAGCCTGGAACTGGAAAAACAGCTATTGCTATGGGTAAAATTAACTTTTAATTCAAGTGTGATCGTTATACTACCTATAGATGTATTTTTAATTTCATGGATTTACAGTATACATGTACATGTACCTGATAATTATCTTTATAAATTATTGTTGTGTTGTGGTTTAATGTAATTTTGTCATCGGGAAAAAATTTTCAAACCAGAATGGTTTTCATTTTTCAGTGATCCAATTTTTCAGTGTTCCATAATAATTATCATAATGTGAAACTGAACCAATGATAAATTAATTTAACATATGTGGGGTGTATGATCTCAGCATATTTTGAAAGGCTTTCTCTAATTTGGTGAGACTAATTGAGGGCAAAGGCTAACAAAAAATGGCAAAATTAAAACTGTATACCCAGCACAGCAAATTGCAATGAACCGTGTATTTGAAAGCAGATATGTTCAGGTAAGGCACACAGGCAGGTAGACAGGCAGACAGAAAGACAGACAGACAGGCAGACAGACAGACACACACACAGACAGACAGACAGACAGACAAACAGGCTTACAGACAGACAGGCAGACAGACAGACAGACAGGTAGACAAGCAGACAGGCAGACAGACAGACAGACAGACAGGCAGACAGACAAACAGACAGACATGCAGACAGACAGACATGCAGACAGACAGACACGCAGACAGACAGACATGCAGACAGACAGACAGACATGCAGACAGACAGGTCTTTGTCATTAGGTCATCATGCTTTACTTGGTCCATAGCCCATGATCTTCAACCAGATATCTTTCTCTCCATCCTGTCCAGCCCTCCCCCCACGGAGCCAATGTGATCATATCATTATACATACATGTACCTTTACACAAGTGAAGGTATTTGACCAATAAAAAGATGAGATGAATTCCTTTAATAAGTAGAAAACACACGTATAATTTATGTGTTACCTTCTAGGCATGGCTCAGTCACTTGGACCTGACACTCCCTTCACAGCAATAGCTGGTAGTGAAATTTATTCGTTAGAGATGGGAAAAACAGAAGCTCTCACGCAAGCTTTCAGAAGATCCATTGGTGTTAGAATAAAGTGAGTGTCGTTTAACTTACAATTACAAAATTAATTTGCCATCATCATCATCATCCTGAACGCCATACCATGGCAATACTAGGATATGAAATAAACCATAAAATCTCTAGTTATCAAAAAAGCTTTAAAAAATTTGGTAAAAACTGCATTGCCCGATATTTATTGTTACCTAGGAGAGCGTATTCCCTGATTCCATGAAAAACACCACTGATCCCGATCCCATGGGATCCCAGGGCTGTGGTCTCTGATCCCACCCCTATACAGTCCTTTGATCCATGATCCCATGTACCTCGTTACAATCTTGCTTTCGGGCCCTACCCAATGAGGTGTAGGTTTGCTGATGAGAGCTCTTTTTCTGCAGTCATGCAGTTCAATACTAAAAAACAAAAAATTGTATCCCAGACAGTAGTATCAGCTATGCTTGATTTCCTCAACAATCTCAAGCCTGGTCTCCTCAACCCTAAGAGCAACAGGGTTTTTATGCTAACACTAAGACAAAAAAATAATATACTAGTTAAACTGATTAGCATTCAGTTAATTCAGGTATTGAACTGTTATAAAATGAGCATCATGATGGTCAAAAGTTTCATTGCATACCTGTACATGTAGCTAGTGGATGTCCTTGCATGTTACACTATGCGAAAATACTATGCGTTATAATGTGTCAGACTCTTGCTAAATTAGCACATGTACACCTTATAGGTTCTTTGAGTGTTATACATTAATTAGGCCACTTTGCAAGGGAGTTCAGCTAAACGTCAGCTCAAATCATTAGTATACATTATACTTATGTATGAGTTTGAATAATGTTTTTTTATATAATGTATTTTATGTGTTGTTTAGAGAGGAAACTGAGATCATAGAAGGTGAAGTTGTTGAAATACAAATTGACAGGCCGGCAAGTGGAACGGTAAGTTAAAACAGTTAATGGTTTACTGGTATCAGTCCTCCAGATTTAGAACTGCTTGAACTTTACTTGTTATAACAAACACATTGTACATTCTGGTTACCGCCCTTCTTCTGCAAATTACAAGGAAGTCAGAACACTCTAATTACAAGATTACATCTCAACACACATGTCAGACAGTGTTTTATTTCAGTTGAACTGAAGTTGTGTTTCTAGGTCACTATGACAGCTTGATTTTTCTTTTTCCTTTAGGGAGCCAAGGTCGGCAAACTTACATTGAAAACAACAGAGATGGAAACAGTGTATGATCTGGGAACAAAGATGATAGAATCACTTACAAAGGAAAAAGTTCAGGCAGGGTAGGAATCCATTGCTTTAATTTTATTACAGCAAATTGTAGTTGATAAAATATAGTTTTGATCAAAGCTACATGTCATGTTTCAGATGAATTTGAACAGTGTAGTTGGAGTTCTTAACCTTTTTAACTGTGATTGCTTCACTTACTTTCTAGCAGAGAAAAAAAACTGTTACATTTAACATCGAGAATTGCTTATGTTTCTAGGGACATCATCACCATTGACAAAGCCACAGGAAAAGTCTCCAAACTTGGCCGCTCATTTAATAGAGCTAGAGATTATGATGCGATGGGGCCACAGGTACTGCATTCCATTCATTTACATAATGTTTTTGAACTTAAAAATTGGATGGCTTGGTGTAATGTGTCCAAAAATACACAAAACTTCAACATAGCCTAACAAATGCCAGGTTTCCTTTAATGGACTGAGTCAAACCATGTGGAAAACCTCACATACAGGAAAGCATAAAATTGTCGCCAAAATTTTAAATTGTACCAGCCTACATGTACATGTACCTTTTGGTGTACATACTCGTCTTCAATAAATGGACAACTCTCATAAATTGTACATCCAAGGGTGTCTGGTTCAACTGAACTACAAATACAGTGTATGTGTCAGTTTTTTATAGGAACATATCCAGTATCAATTTTTTCAAAGGGGCATCTACATGAAATCGTCTCATCCAGGATATTTACCAGATTGTCATGTATTGTAATCATCCTCGATGTATTTTACTGAGCATGAGTCAAGTTCCATGAAAATACATTACTCTTATTCTAGTCTCTGACACTGATCATCAGTGAAAATGTCTTTTAGTTTGAGGTGGCACGGATGATGATGAGTGGCTATGCTCTTGCATTATTAGTGACATGTAGCTGACTGTTTTTTCCCAGACCAAGTTCGTCCAGTGTCCTGAAGGAGAGATTCAGAAGAGAAAAGAAGTTGTTCATACTGTCACTCTTCATGAAATTGATGTTATCAACAGCAGAACACAGGGATTCTTAGCTCTCTTCTCAGGTACCCTCAGTAACTGCTTTGCACCATTGTATCCACCCAGGTCTATAAAGGCATTCAGTTACAGCAGATGGGGAGCACAGAGAAAACAGGATTGGCGTAAAGAACCACACGTGAAAAATTTGATGTCGGTCTTGGGGTGAGATAGTGCCTAAGTCCCTACACCCCTCCTGTTACTTTTTTCTCACCATTTTATTTGCTGTATGCAAAATAACTAAACATCTTGAACAGGCTAAATTGAGGTTGTGTTTTGAGAGGGGACGGGGTGGGAGTTGGCACAAGAAATGGTACTTGTTTAGGAGTAATCATGTAGTCATGTAGTGTAGTCATTTCCTATTGTCAGAAAGAAATTATTATTATCAATAAACTCCACTAAGCACAGGGTAGTTTTCCCTTGCAGGTGACACTGGTGAAATCAAGGGAGAAGTTCGAGAACAGATCAATGCTAAAGTAGCAGAATGGAGGGAAGAAGGAAAAGCTGATATTGTTCCAGGGGTAAGGAAATTAATTCATTCAAATAATTCTGCACCTTATACATGTACTACTGATTATTTACTTTTCTTTATAGGGGGATTTACACTGACATCATTGTTTACATTTTGGCTCATTAGCATACGGCTTGGCACACAGAAGGCAACATGTTAGATATAAATGGACTCCAAATAGTTAAAGAGCTAGTAAAATTTAGTAAATTTATATGGTGAAATTTTTAGCTCTTTGCATGTAATATTCAAGGAGAAATTGTCTTTCAAAAATTCCAAAATTTCTGGGTGGCAAAAGGGCTAATAAGCTCGTACATTCTTTGTAAAATTTTGAGCTTTTAAACCTGCGTCAGACAAAAAGTATTTAATACATCGAGCGGAAATTCATTGGCAGAGTTAATCGTGCTATGAACTTTTAATATTCAGAACTGATGTTTTTGTAGCTCCATTAGAAACTGAATCGCTTATGCTAATGAGGCAAATATTGTAAACAAGGATTCCTCTATAACAGAGGCTGAGGAACTGATGTCTTCCATTGTTCTCTCATTTCCATCCACCACAATGGGTATAATTTGTGTTGTAGTACAAACTATTGTTGCATTGTGTATACAAAGTGTGTATTGCTTTTTGAGTCCATGTTATCATTGTTAGTTTTCTTATACAATTTGAAAATTTTAGCTTGAAGGAAACCTCCACTCTTACGACAAGTTAACGTTGACTTGTTTGAAATAGTACCTGAATTTCAAATTTCGCCAGATAAGCGAGAAATATAATTTAATAGCAACAAAAAATGGAAAATATTATCGATTTTTAAATATTCCTGTCATGAAGAAATTCATTTGGCTAACATACTTTTCTCCAATTAGGTTCTGTTTATCGATGAAGTTCATATGCTTGATATTGAGTGTTTCTCCTTTCTAAACCGAGCTCTGGAAAACGACATGGCACCAGTTCTTATCATGGCAACAAATAGAGGAATCACAAAGTAAGATAATTTTCTTTCTTAATAAAGTATGTAAAATACACCCCTTTGTTTCAGCAATAAGCAATACTCTGAAGAATCGTGCAAGGGTTTGGTGTAGGAAAGCCGTGCAGATAATACCCACAGATCTTCACATGAAAAAAAGAGATGATCTGGTAGCAAGATCATTGCGCGAGTAATCCCGTTTTATTACGATTCTGAATGCTGTGAAAAATATGTTGGGAAAAGGGAGATCGTATTTGCAGAGTGCAGCTTACATTGTAAACTGTGACTGCAGTTCTTATCATCAGTGAACTGTGGGTAGAATTTATTGACTTTAAACAAAAACTGTATTCATGTATCAAAGTAGCTAATGAAAAACAGTTGTTTCGTGCTTGAGCGTTCACTATCGAGTTACCGCTTTATGTCGGATCCACAGCTCTGCCAACTACCAACTACCTTGAGAAACATTTTGTATAATATTTTTTTGTTTTCAGAATCCGTGGTACAAATTACAAGAGTCCTCATGGGATTCCGCTCGATCTACTGGACCGATTGTTGATTATCTCTACATCACCTTACCAAGAGAAAGATCTGCGACAAATTCTCTCTATACGGTAACGTGGCAACAGCTTCTGCGCTTGTAAAGCCTGGTTCACACTAGCGACATAATGACAAAAAGAAAAGATCTTTTCGTTATGTCGTTATGTTAATGTAGCTTATGTTATTGTGTTCTCACTATGTCGTTATGTTGTGTTGTTCACACTGGTGACATGAAACGTAAGTGTGTGATCTTTTTTACATTTTTCGTGACCTTGTCGTTATGTCAGCCTTTTGTCGCTAGTGTGAACCAGGCCTAAGGCACACCTTCTGGTTGATTTTGGTTTAAAGCCGGCTTAACATCACTGTTTCCCGTGCAGTACGCTGAAGTTGCTGTTTGATTGTTGGACATAAAAATTATGGTCTTACGAAATGAAATACTGCTAAAAACAATAGGGGCTATTTCAGTTTTGGGAAAAGAATTGTGTCACGAGGTTGCCCTGGCTGTGTCTCACATGAACTGAAAACTAGCGAATTCACGAATTTGATTGGCTAAAATCGGTATTGACCGCGGTCTAGATTCCCCCATCTAGACCGGTTGCATTTTGGGGTAAGAAAGTTACAAACAAACCAGGAACACATTGTCCCCTTTTTTCTAAAAATACTAAATACTAAATGGAAAATTAAAACAGCTTGGCAAGAATAAAAAGTAAAGATAAGACCAAACTTTTGCAAATTTAAGTTCGGCTCAGCGCCGTTCGCAAACAAAACGTCAGCGAGAACGAAGCAGCGGTGTCGTTAAGCAAATTCAAGTTTCCGTTTGGCCATATAATAAACATCTTATTAACCGAGCTTAGTCGGTCTGTATGGGAGAATCTTGATCCCGGTCATGAGTACAGACCTCACTGCGTTCGGTCTGTACTCACGACCTCGGTCAAGATTTTCCCATACAGACGTCCCGCTCGGTTAATAAGAGCTAAATAACACAGGCAACCGTGTGACGTCATATGAACCGAAATGGCGGCGGGTGGAAAATTTGAAAACCAAGATGTTGCAGACTGATCATTTTTTGTGTGTTTAGTTTCCTCCGATCTCGAATACTTTCGACAATTTTCATAAAATTAATATTCAATTTAGACTGAATTTCCAACACTCCAAGAGCAAACGTACCAACCGTGATTTCCAACCAAACAGCTTTTGGTAAAAGTGTAATCTCATTGTCTGCAGTCTTCTGCCAAATATTTTCAAAAGCTTGCCTTTCTCCCCTTATGGAAAATAGTTACCAACCTCTGTGAAGAACAGTTTAGTTGTTGCAATGCTGTGGCATAAAATAACTTCTCGGAGTTGATGAGTTAGTTTGCTACAACAGCGCAATGTTTTAAGACATAAATGTGCGAGCCCGAAGAATTCATTGTGTTGCAGATGTGAAGAGGAGGACGTCGAGATGTCAGAGGATGCTGTTTTTTTACTCACGAAAATTGCTCAGGAAACATCCCTTAGATACTCCATTCAGCTAATAACAGCCTCTAGTCTTGTGTGCCGGAAAAGAAAGGTAGGTTTGTGTCATGAACAAGAATTTTCCCGTAGCAAACTGCCAAAAAGATATTACTACGAAAGAGCGACTTGAAAACAAAGAAAATCAACTAAATGGACGTCGTTTTGTCTTCTGAATTTTTTTTAAAAATTAAAACTAGTTGTGCGTGAACATCACCTCCTCCTCGTGATCTTCCGAATCGTTGCTACACTCAGAACTTGTGTTGCTAAGGAAGAAGTGTATGAAAAGAAATTCTCCAAAGAAGTTTGTACACATGTAAAAGCCCAGAGAAAACTCTCTCGCCTATCAAAAGCCTTTCCCGCCGTTACGCCTTCAATTTTCCCGACCCACTTGCGCGGTTGTGGGACACGAAATCCCAAGTTTAAACTCCCGTGGAAATGGGGGGATTCTATCGATCGCTCTATTTTTTTTTTTCGCAGAATCGAAATGATCAATGACATTTATTTAACGAAAGAAAAAATTAGGGTTAGTTTCACTTTAAGAACTGTTCTATCAGAGGAGTGTTTGCCTTTGAGAATTTCGTCTGTTTCATCTGAGGTGCTTTTATGCTCTCTTAGGGAACCGAGGTTAATGTTGATGACATCAAACGGGTGTATTCACTATTCCTTGATGAAGCTCGTTCCAGTCAGTTCCTTAAAGAATACCAAACAGAATTCATGTTCCATGAGGATGAATCACCCGAGCCTGCATCTGAAGCCATGGAGACTGAGGCGGAGACTGCTTGATATTCCCATCCCAGTGTGCATTGCGTGTTTTAGTTTGTTCCCAGATCTCTCAAGACTAGCGCGGCGCTCGTGAACTTTTGAATAAATATTATTAGAAACAAACCGACAACCAGCGAAACATTGTTTGTTATAGCTTTGAATAGTCGTGCTATAACTAAGTGGAAGTTTCAGGAGAAAGTTTATTTTATCGAAGAGCATATTAGCCAAGTGAATTTTAAAAGTACTTGGCTTTTTCGCGATAGAAGCTTCAAGCGTCGCAATGTTGGCTGTTTTCTTAGTGGAAATAACACTCGTATTATCCCGCTTTACATAACATACTACTATCTTAGTTTATTTATGTCCTATGGTTTGTAGTTTGTATCATCGTAAGATATTTGTAACAAAAACCCAACATTTTACATACCTTGTCTGGCGTCGTCTTTGCCTCAGATCCTGTTCCTGTTCCTGATCCTGATCAGTCCCTGTTTCCTCATTGTAATCCGCAAACAGACAGCGTTTGTTTCTTCTTCTGATACTACGTTTGGGGTGATTGTTTTCTTTCTAAACCCAAGGAACCTGGGACTGTTCCCCGCCCCCATCCACGCCCTTTCCGTCGGAAAATATACAGACTAACAGAACTTGTAATATAAATGGTATTGCAGGAACGTGAATGAAATTCTACAGGAATTCTGGTCTTTCTCATAAGAAAACTGGCCATCTTTTACCAGTAACTTAAATCACAAGTGCACATTCCCAAGAATTTGATATTGGACCTGATAGCAAACGAAAGTAACTGCTGGACCGCATGCGCTTTTTCAAATGTTTGAACATAACATGCTGAGCTAGCGACCACCTGCGTTTGGACGACTTTAATCAAAGTTTTGTCCAGTATTTCCCACAGGGCTGTGAAATGTGGTCTCCCTTGGCGTCACGGAACGTTCCTCCTCATTTGTGTGTGTATGGGGAGGGGGGGGGGGGGGGGCGAAGCACTGCGTGGCGACGCTACAAATGGTTGAGATCAGGGCGCGTTTACCAATAAGTAATAATGTATTTATTCGCTGTTTTCGCTTGAGCCCGCCTCGAATAGCTATCAAGCCACTCGCGTGCTCAAACATTTGGATTTGAAGGCTGGCGCGCGTATTTTTGTATGTGGTGCGCGTTTTTGGTTTATTTAGTTGACGTATATGCTTAGTTCGCAATTTAACGGTTTAATTTATGTTTCGTTGTTTTCCTTATTACTTTTTCTTGTCAGTAACTGTACTGACATCGTGGGTGGCTCCACCTGAAATGCTCTGCAATTGGTATAGGATTAAATGGTGCAGAAACCAATTGTGGAATTACAGGCATTTTAGGTATCCTACTGATGAACGGTTATGGTAATTAGGTATTTTTTCCAGGAGCCAACTTTGAATTGTATTACTTAGGTATTAAATTAATAAAGTTGTTGTTGTTGTTATACTTCATTTATATAGCTTTGTTTCTACATCAAATAGCGATTTCCAATAGTTCAAAAGATTTACAAAATTAAAATCACTAAAAAATCTAAAATTATCAAACTGCAAAATTAACTGTTTGGAGTTTCGTTGTGTAGAAAGGTTAGAACCGTCTCGCACGAGCACAGAAAAATGCCAATGGTGCTGTAATTTTATTCAAGCGATACGAAAAAGTTTAGTGTGATTTTTCGGCCTTGTTTCCACTTTTCAAAATGGCGGATGCAGCGGAAATATTCAGTACGTACGTTTGCATAAAGGAGTTTGGTGTTTGGGCCGAGGTTTTTAAACTCTTGCCTAAAAATTTCAGTACATACATTCATAACTTTATTTTCCCTCGGGTTAGGCCTATAGCAATGCAATATGCTAACATACCGAGAAATAAATGAAAGATGTATAATAGCAAAATTCTATGTAAGTTCTTTTTAATTTTACTAGTTTATTTTATTCTTTGTTTCCCTTCTTTCTTTTCATTCGTTTTGCAACAGAATTTCGCGCGCCCTTGCCTTAAATCATTTTCCCGCCATTATTGCAATATACGTACGCATCGTGGTAGCCGCTTCAATTTTCCCGCCAATCTGAATCATTTCTTGGGAAAGAAAAACAGCGAAACTTTCTAGCTGCGCTTTCGACTCAAATGCATATTTCGCAACGGATAAAGATGTTTGTCGTTCAAAAACTGCATAAAAGAAATGCAATAATATGTTCATCGTTGTGAGGAAAGAGACATCACTCTTGAAATCTATCACCTCATTTTGGTTTCTTATGAAGCTTTTTCCTTGAGGTAAACAGGAGGACGTCAGGAATTATGTCAGCTGTGAGACAAGCAAAATACAGTAAGTATCAAATATAGTTCCTCAAGTCTTTTTAGCATTGTTACAAGGATCCTTTTATTTTACAATTATTTGTTAGAATGATTCAACCTTTTCGCAACTTCTTGTTGCTGATACCAGGTGATACCCAAATTCATAATTTGCAAACATCTATCGCAATAATGATTATGCTGAGCCTCTCTAGACTGCCTTTATTTTGTCGTATTTTCTTTTCAAGTCTTCAATTTTTTAGCAAGATCTTTGTTTTATGGCTTGAAATCATCGCCTGACAATGTTGTCAGCGTAAATTCCCAGCCAAAACGTTATCTTCATCTACAAATTAACCGTAGAAATTAAATAACTGGCTGCTTTTGCTGATGTTGATCTGTTTGTTCAGTGTTTGACGTTATTTGTCATTTTATTTCATTTCATTTATTTCATCTTGTCACGCTAATCTGGAGATCTTCGTTCTTTCAGCAGTTATCAGTTTGATTCAAAATTTTTTACGAGAATCCTCCGGGTGACACTCTCGTTTAAACTAAACAAATTAAAATGTAGGTTAATACGTCAAGACTGTCTTCTTCCAGTTTTACAACATCAATATAAAGTCTCCAAAGTATTAGGGAGAGTCCTTGTTGAGAAAAGTTTACTGAGTCGACGATTCAATTTTTAGACACCGTGTTCTCATCCCGTCTAATCCCACCTTTATTATTAGGCTTTGAGCTGGATACATCCACGTCTGGGACAGCCCCTGGTGTGCACGGGTCAGCTTCGGCAAGCTCATTTCTTAGTGGGGGTTCTACTACTGGTTTGCAACTACCTGGACCAGGCACTTCGTCAAGGACTCTTTCTGCAAACAACTACTCTAGGTCTGTTTGAGACAATGACTTCATCTTGTATCGATCTTGTCCAGTTGTCAGTATAAGACTGACACAACACACTTGAAACTTCGATTGCAGAGAATGTATGTTTCGACAGTTTTCATTATTATTGCTAACTATTACAAAATACAAATATAGCTCTGGTTCAAAATGAAATAATAGGCTACAGAGTTACGTAGAATTTACTGCTAATGGAAATTGTGACTGTTAAGCAGTTGTTCAAAGATTGGATAACGCTATCCACCGGATACGTCACTATCCACTAGATCTAGATAGCGTAGTTTGTTTTTCCAACAATTATCCACTGGATAATGGTTTATATGATGGATAGCGTTATCCAACCTTTGAACAACTGGGGCCAGATGAATGCATGACTGTGGGGGAACAAATGTTGGTTTAATTGAAGCCAGTGGTTTAGCCAGGGGGTATCAACAAATTATTCTTTAATCTCGTACCCAGATCTTCTCAACTAAACATCTGGGTACGAGATCAATTATTCCTTAACCTGCATTGGGTCTGAATAGGCCATTTGAGAGTTCCCTTTTCCCTCTGTTTCAAAAACTATTCATATGGAAATGAGCTTGTTTTGCGTGATAATGAAGATGCAGGAAAAACACATTTTCATATGAATGGTTTCCCACTTAGACTCGTTTTGACACTGAGGCAAAAGAGAACTCGGAAATGGACTATTAGTTTATTGCAACCCACAAGAATAGGAGTAGGGTCTCGCTAGGGTTTTAAAATGACTATCCGGCTGAAGTATAATCAGTTAATAATATATTCCACCTCTGTTTAAATAGCTCCAGTAGAGCACAGACTCCAGGTGTCTCTCTCAGGACACCTGCACCAGGACCTAGTCTTGTTACCTCAAACAGTAACTCTCGCAAGACCCCCAGTTCACGTCGTACTCCACACACCTCCAGCGTCACTCCAGGCCGGGGGGGAATACCACCTTCCTCTGTAGTAGTTGGTAAGTTGAGAACATATACATATCTCTAAAGAAAAGAAACCACTGCATAATTTCGTCATTTTGAAAGTTGTATGTTACAGGTGCAACTAAACGAGATAGCTATTCCAAGTAGGTCCTCCGAAGAGGATTTGGTACAGCGCTTGTGTGGTCAATTTATGCAGTCTGAAGAAACATTTGTGAAGTTGAAAAATTCTTAGGTTTTGTAACACATATTAAGCTAAATTATTTTTCTATCTTCAAGCAATTGTGGAAGGGCGTGGTCTCGCCAAAGGAGAGATTGGGATGGCTAGTATTGATTTGAAGAAACCAGAGCTTATCCTATCACAGGTTAGCAATCAAGACATCGAGGTAGTTCCTTAGCTCCAACAGTTCATTGCCGTAGTTCCGATGCAATCTTTAAGTTAACCAAATTATTGAAAATTAAGACAATTAAGACGGCAGAATCTGTTTGCTACACCGTAAAGGCAAGTTTTCGTGTCGACAAAGTTTAATGTATCGCTATTGCTGTCGTCATCTTTGTTCTTGTTAGTTGTTTCGCTTTCAGCAAAGAAACATAAGCAATTTCAACTTAATTTTGAAGTAAACGGTAACCGTTTTTTGTCTCAGAATCAAAGATATTGTAAAATTAACTGTTACTTTTTTAGTTTTCGGGTAACATCCCCCGATTACCATCGTTTGTCTTTATTCCAGTTTTCAGATAACCAGACTTACGTCAAGGTTTTAACAAAACTGCAGATTTTGGAGCCCTTAGAAGTATGTTCCGACTGGACTTATTTGCATGTATAGTACTGCAATAATATTTGCATGGATTTTGTGATAAGCTAGAAAACGTATGGTATGTAGCACGATAGTTTCAAACAGTTTTCAATTTTTCTTTTTTTTTTTTATCACAGTACTATAAGTACGTAGATCCCCATTTTTAGTCTTTCGAAACTGCGTCAAAAGGTGGAACGAAATGTGGATAAAACAACAATGAGGTAGAACTCTTCCCAGGCTCGGACAAGGTGCCGTCAAGTAGATTTTCCCGTTGGGCAAGTAGCTTTTCATGCTCACTTTCCGCAACTGTTTTTACTTTTTTCGTTTTCTAACAAGGAAAAAATATTTGTCTGTCCTGATGTCATGAGCCCCCGATTATAAATTTTCCAAGAAGCTAGAAATTAAATAATCTATGGTATACAACATGCGCTTTATAAGTTTTTCTTTGAATCTCGTCTTGCAACCATGTTGCTCGTTTCTCGTTTTGCCTCTGTTTGTTTTCCAGATTATCATGCCCAATACAGCGTGTGAAAACCCTTCTACACTGTTCAAGTTCCTAAGCGATCAGCTCCCATACGCAAACCTATCATCTGTCCAAAGAAAGTATTTCAACGAAGCGAAAGGTAGCATTCAGTTTCCTAAACTAACTGAAAAGTCAATCGCCACCTGCTTATATTGTGCATATGTTATCCAGTAATTATTTTTATCTATAAATATGGGCCGAAGTTATATTAAAATTAAGGATAAAGCGACCAGTCTTTTAGTTTAGACGTTTGAATTGGTCTTGGTTCAGTTTGCTGAAGTGATTTGTTTGACGATCTCATTCCAGGTTTAGAATACGTAAAACAACTGTGTGTTCCTGAATACAACACTGTGGAAATGGAGGTGGCTTCAAAGTAAGTTGAAGTGAAAAATCTGCGAACACGATAGAAATATGACGTTGTACTTGGAGTATTCTCAGACAAGTGCTTTTTGTTGTTTCAGGTATTACTGCTTAGCTACGGCTGCGGTAAGTTTTTAACATTAGGTTTACAAGTATTTTTAATGCCTCATAAGTATATTAGTGGAGCCTGCAATCGAAAAGGTGCGTTTGGGGGTGCATACAACCGTTGTGTCAAGCATGAAGGAAAGAATAGCTATTTAAATTGATAAATCGAATTCAATAAATCTATTTATGGGATGAGGTTTCCTTCAATGTCAAAAACGCATGACAGTAATAAAAAGATAAATAAACAGGGGATAAAATAAGCTAAATTAAGTGATGATTGTAGAAATTTATACTTTGTATTAAAATATAATAAAATCTAAAATTCAGTTAAAATGTAAAAATGCCTGACCCCTAATTGGATAAAAATACTCAAAAAAATACCGATAAAATATGACCCCCGGAAAGTATTAAAAATACGCCAATAGAATCCAAATGACAAACAATAATTGCATTTACAACTGGGCTTTAAGTTAAAATAATCAAATGTTCATATCATATCATGCATGGCTGAAAACGTTTGAAGTTAGTGGGCGCCTGATCTTTGCTCATAAACTTACATTCGTCGATGAGTTAATTTTGTTATGCTACATCACGGCTTATTCGAGGTTTCAGCGTTTCTACCGATCATAGGAGCGCGAATATCCTTTTCATATTTTAATTTGTCGACAGGCTTTGCTGAAGTATGTGGAGTTTATACAAAACATTGTTTATGCCCCTGGTTCTGTAAAAGTCGTTTACAAAGGAAGCGAAAAGACTGCAATTGTAGGTAGGTTTGCGAAGGTAAGCTACAAAATGAGAGCATTCTTTTGATTTCATATTAGAACTACGGCAGCTTGTTGTGCTTTTTTGTAGATGCCTCTTCTATTAAGAACTTGGAACTAATTCAGAATGCCAGGGACCCTGAAAGCGGTCACTGTCTTTACGGAGTTCTGAATCACAGTAAGACAGCAGGAGGAGGTAAGTGACGACTGTACAGGCCCGCAAATGATGATGGTGCTTTGCTAGTATTATTCAATGATCCTTATCTTGATTGAAGCAATGAAATACTTTTGTTTTTACAGCACGTCTGTTGAGATCAAATGTTCTTCAACCCCCATGTGGTAAGTATATGAATTTCAGGTTGTTTGTGTGAATTTGTTCTATATAAGCTTCTTTCAATATAGCGCCTTTAAACTACACTCTTTCTTTTATGAGAACCTCAGTACGTTGGGACTGATACTGAAAATTTTTAACAACATGCTAAAAGCATATTGTATATTTTCCCATTGGTTTTTAACATTAGCAGTGACAAATTCTGTGTAACACTTGCAGTTCAGTTTGCAATCCACTACTTCTTTCTTTTTGTTCAGGACTATTAAAAGAATGATAAAACTACAAAATAAAACGTATTAAGAACGCACAGCTTTAGCTTCAAAATGAAAAATGTGATATTTCCCATTGTTATATGGAGAGAAAGAGATATCACTCTTGTCTCTCAGAAGAACGTGAGAGCATGAGACCTAGTTGCCTGGAAGCATGTTCACATTTGTTAATATAAGCTCGAGTGACGAAGTGCAAAGACGAGGTGGGGGAGCGAAGTGACCCGGCGAGGAGTAGTCTTGGGCGGGAGCCGGCAAAGAAAGCTGCCCAATCAATTTTCTCTCGTCCTGCTTCGCTAACCATTCGCCCTTTTATAAACTAAAGCGGGTGCATGCAGGATTAAACTGAGCAGCCAGCATTTATCTTTGTCTTCAGATGAAGATGTTAACCAGCGGCCCCTTCGACCATAAGAAAATGCTTTCTTTTCGTTATGTTCGCAGATGCGGAGACCACAAATGTACGTCTAGATTGCGTGGCAGGTACGAGAAAGAAAACTAGTCATAAATAGTTGAAACAAATTAACTAAATATAGGCAGGTATTGAAACTTTGATTTTAAATACCCGAAAATGACACTTGCTTGTTCAAGTGTCTCGTAAAATCTCTTCTGTTTTGCAGAATTGACAGACAAAGAGGTACGTCGTTTGCAGCGGTAACAGTGTTACTGTATATGCTTTGTGTTGATTTTTTCATTTGCTGTTCCTAAGAAATGAGCTGTAACCTATTCAAAGTTTACACTAAACTTTCATTGCGTCTTTTTGCTATTTAGGATCTCTTCTATGGATTACAGTCCGGTAAGACAAGTAACAAGTTTTGTCTAAAATCTAATCTTGTACTGATAGAATGTATGCATGCTTTAAAGCCAAACCTGACTGGACAAATCGACCGTAATACTTGCAAGCACCGCTTTCCTCCGGCATCCGGGCGGCGTACATTCTTATGGCTTCCTTCTATGTTTCTATTTGTTGTGTTTATTTTTATTTTGCTAAATCAAGGTTGCTGTTATTTGTTTGTTTTTCTCGTTTGTCTGTTTGCTTATATATTTTGCTTTGCTATATCAACGAGCAAATTCGCTTTAATTTCTAACTTGGCAGTGGTGGGTCGGTTCTTGGATATTGATCACTTAACCTCCATGTGCGTTCAACTTCCCAAACAAGAAACAGTTAAAACGGCGGAGTCCAAGATCACTACTGTCATCTACTTGAAGCACACTCTGGAACTGGTCGAGCCTCTCAGGTTGGCTCTCAAGGACACAGAGGGGGAACTTTTCAAAGCGTATTACGAGGTAGATCTGATTCACAGCTCGATTCGCTTTTACTGCATCTAACGTTCTGGGTTCGAGCCCTGGCCCTCGCACTGCGTTTTATTCTTAGCTAAGACACTTTACTCTCACAATGCCTCTCTCCATCAAGGTGTATAAACGGGAACCAATGGTTTCAATGCTGTGGGTAACCCTGCGATGGACTCGTATCCCATCCGGGCGGGAGAGTAGACTGATATATGAACTCCGAGTCGCTACATGCTGCGGAAACGAGGATACACTTCGGCCTAACGGGCCACTAGGCTCCTACGCAGTGTTCATTTGTAACTCTTCTGGGTTCCTGATGAAAAAAAAACCTATATTTTTGTTATTTTCTATCGCAGTCTCTCAATGACAGCAGATATGCGACCATCATGGAAAGGATTCAGACTGTCATTCATGATGATACTCGGTATCAGAAAGGAACTCTCAACATGAGGACTCAGAAATGCTTCGCTGTCAAGGTACTACTTTAATGACTAGCCCAGCTTTACTAAATGCATTTTTCTCGCTTTAACTGTTCAGCCGTTTGTTTTGTACATAACCAACCCATTTCGCAAAGTTGTGACGTGCACACGGAGATATCAAATTGAAAAGGGATGGTCCTTACCGCCGACATTCAACAATCCTGTATCTCATTGATGCCATTAACTCTGCAGCAAGTTCAAGCCAATGCAATTTCAATACTAATTTTCATCATTTTTTTACTTTCGATCATCGGTGTTAAAAACTTCGAAAACGGGATAAAAGCCTCATATAAACGGTAAGAAAGTACTTCGACTTCTTTAATTTTCAATTCTATACTATATATTATTTGTGCTGGAATACTAGATCACGAGAGGTATTGTCCAACAGAAAACAGTTTATGGAATTTTTAATTCATGATACAGCAAACATTCTAAATTACATGTTCAACATCTATTTCTACCTGTTTAGTGTCTTCGCTGACTTAGAATTATGCTCGTCATTGATCCTTTTTTGCTTTTCCAAGAAATAATCGGCTTTGCCAAGAAATAATCGGCTGTCCACGATTAGTCATTGTCGTCAGTGATAGTCAATAGGTCAGCTGGGAACTTAGACGATTGTGATAACTTTAACTGAAAGCTTATGCGTATAATGGTTAGTCGTGAGCAACTTTTTTAGGACTCCTTGACGTGGCGCGAAGGACGTACACTGAAATTGTTGATGACATTACCGGTGAGTAGAATGTGAGGCCCCACTTACGTAAAATCTGATTCACTGCTTATCGCTTTCTTTTTAACGTACATAAACAAAGAGTTCAATGCACAAGATTTCAATGCACAAGAAAATTGTTATGCACAACTGAAATGTTTTTCTTTGGATGTATTCCTTTGTCATAGCTGATGAAGCATTGGCAGAGAGTTAAATTATTTTAACTCGGTTAAACCTATTTAACTCGGTTAAACGTAATTCATTAATTTAGAAATAACCCGGTTAACTCTGATAGTGCGGCAGCGGCCACTGAAGAGTAGTTCATAAAAATAATATCAACGTCTGTATCAGATAAACATTTTCTTTTCCCCAAATCGCAATTTCAGAAATGATTAAACAACTGGGCGAGAAACACAACTTACCCCTTAAAACTGGCTTCAACGGTACCAAAGGATTCTTTGTACAACTGACACTAAACCGAGATCAACATATCGACCTCAAAACGCTGCCAAGTGAATTCCTTAAAGCTGTCAAGGTCAGGAGTGCGATCTGCTTTACCACTGTAGATCTGGTAAGTGATGACAAGGAACCTAAAGTCATGCATCGAACTACAGTGGAAGGAATTTTGTGAGCTTGAGTACCATGATGTTCCTGTTTATTTGTTTGTTTGTTTGTTTGTTCGCTTGCTTGTATGTCAGATTTTAAGTTGTATTTTGTTTGCTCGTTTGTCTTACTGATGGTTGAATAGTTTGTTTCTTTTCGCGAACGATTGCTTTATGGCAGCCCACTGCATGGGCTGAAAATAATTTTCGTAGAGTCTCTGGTCACAATTACCGTCCAAATAAGTTTTAGCTCGGTCTGCAATTTACTCTGCAATTTACTCTGCAATTTTCCACTAGTGGTCTTAAGTTAATTTCCTATACGAAAACAACATTTCCGTCGAACAGCAACTCGGACTTCCTATTTTTGCCGATGAAATGAATGAAACAATTCGTAAAATTGTTGCGTTTAAATAGTCAGGACGTGTGGTCCTGTAACTATTCTGTATCGCTATCACATTGTACTAAAAAGTAAAGCGATAATGTGGTGAGCAAACTGAACAAAAGGAAAAAAACCTTACCGAAAATGTGACGCGTATGCATGTGCGAGACTTGAGCCAGGTGTGTTCGTTTTTGTTCTCTTTGAAAACCTATAATTTACTATTAAAGTTGGACAAATGAAATAAACTTTGCTTGAAGAGAACAACCTGGATAAAAATCGATAGAGTATTTTCAAATTTCAAGCCGTGAAATCGCGTGGTGAATTAATTTTATTACAACCCATCTCAATTCAGCCAATATTGCAATTCTCATGACATGTATTAGAGAAAGTATAGCAGCTACAATTTTTAGTGTTCTGTTTTTAATTCGAAAGTTTTTGATTAGTTTTTCTCCGTAGCAATCGCAACAATACTGTCACCTTTAACTTTCAGTTTTGCGTTCGGTAATAAAACTTTAGCTCGTGTTTCCAGACAATGCCGCATAACAATGAAAATGACACAGCAAATGAAACACGAATAAACTTGAAAAGAAGCGAAAGTTTTAATCATAGCTGTTACTTTTTTCTGAGCTTTGAAACTAATTTGCACGGTGGAAAAAATGAACAACTTTTTAACTTGAATCTTGCGGTTCGCGAACCCTAAGTATTTGTCCCGCGAGTCTATTTTCTTTTCAGTTTAACAATACAGCGAGCTAGGTGCATTCTTATAGTAAACAACAACGCACAAACTAATCTCCTCGATATGATAGAATGTGACCGATCAACATGACCGGCAATGCGAAAGTTTTACCGGTCAAAACCCCGATCAGGCCGGACATTGACCGGCCGTTATTTTCAGCCCTGGCGGCGGCGCGGGCATATCAAGTGGTAAAGAAATGTTTAGCTATACGGATTCGTTGAAAATTTTATTTCAGAAATTGCACTACTTGGTAGCGTCCACTTCTCTTACTAATAAAATTGTTTTTATTTTATTTTCATTGCCTTCATCAATGGCTTAAGATAAAGCTGAATGGTAAGTAGTGGCAGTAACTAGTCAAAGAAGGAGAAACAACGTTTTTTGGCCCCTTGCTAATATTACCAATGTGTCTACTAAATCAACTCTTGATTTATTTTACAGATAGGATAAAGGAGTCTTTGAACGAAATATATCTCATGACAAACGTGTAAGTTCAAGATTGTTTTGGCTGTCAGACTTTAAGTTTACCAGCTTTTAGCCACCATAAAATTAATCAGCGGCGGATCCATGATTTTTCTTAGTAAGGGGTGCACACTATGGAATGACGTAATTGAAGGGTGACGAAAGCAGGATTCTAATTATATTAGAAAGCCGCAGATAATCTCAGAGGGAGGGGGTGCAGACCCCCTGCACCCTCCCCCTAGATACGCCCCTGTTGATGATAAGTTCACTCAAATCATACCTCCATGCTGTTAAAAGTCGTGTTGTCTTTCCAACGTACACAGGGTGGTATCTGAACTTTTGAGTGAAATCCGCGAACACATGGGATGCCTGTACAAACTTGCTGAACTCGTCAGTGTGTTAGACATGCTGGTGTCGTTTGCCCACCTCTGTACTCTGTCTGACTACGGTGAGTAGGAAGGAAGCTAGAAGTATTTTGCACTTACCCATTCCAAATATTCTGTCTTTAATCAACCATAATATAATTTTATTATATTTTGAAGTAAAAGTATAGAACATAGTTAAAAATTGTTCACAAAAAATAACCGGCTGACTATATCACTGCCCATTTGCAAGCTTACATCATGTCCTGTAGTCTGAGCTTTACATTGATCAAAGACACATTACAGTAAAGTAAAAATTTTATGTAAAACGTAACAGGAAACGTCTGAGGTTATCCTTATCGAGGACGTTCCCTAATTAATATGTACAATCTATGATCTACGTTGGACGAAACTAGTTGAAGCAGACAAATATCGCCCAATTTCTGTTACTATCTTGATTTACATGCACGTAAAAATTATTTCATTCTCTCCTCTCTCCCTTCTCACTGTTGTTTCACGTGACCGGCTTTGCTCTGACAACACAACAAAATAGACTAATTCGGCTACCCAATTATGGTCACGTGGTGATCATTTGAGAGGTTGATCATTTGAGTGGCTCAACGGTTCTTTCCAAAATTGTAACTAAGATTAAAAAAGTGATAACAATCGAAAAAGCGTTGATGACTCCCCGGTTCACATCGTAAAAAGTGATGGTCTAGGTTTTAGATTTGTAGACTTGTGATCTGGTGTAATCTTAACTATCTCCTTTTCAATTTTCGCCAGGCTCAGCCCGGCCAAGTTGCTAGCATTCTCTAATTGTATATTATATTCTTTCTCAGTACGACCAGAATTCACCGACACCCTAGCAATTAAGAATGGGCGACATCCAATCCTGGATAAAATACTTCCAGAGCCTCCAACGCCAAACAACACGGTTGGTATTGCAAAGGAATAGAAAACTAATGTAGAAAGGCATCTTAAATTATCTTATCAGAACTATATATTTGTAAAATCTTACTAAATTACTTTTGCTTTGTTACTCAAGGGAAAGATATAACTGATGCCCTCCAACAGGAACACACAACGTGTTTCAGGAGGCAGCTTGGCCGAGTAGTGGTTGCCTGGTGTTGCACTCTAGAGATTCCGGGTTTTAGCACTTTACCCTGCCACTAGAGGGATTTCTCCTACCTAGTTCAGAGTTCAACTTCTCGAATAAATAAGACAGAGAGATATTTAATTTCAAATTGGGGAACTCAACAGTGGATTACATAGATGGTTATTTTGAGGGTCCCGGCGGGAGCTTCTTGTATTCTCTAAAGCCGGGTATTTTTCTTAACTTGCAGTATGCTACTGACGGATCGAATTTTCTACTTATAACAGGACCTAACATGGTAAGAAAACTGTATAAAATCAACTGAACCCTTAACCGCCCTTCGTATTTGCATAAGTGGGAATGTTTTCTTTTGTCATAGAGTGGCAAATCTACATACTTGAAACAAATTGCGTTGCTCCAGATAATGGCGCAGGTTGGATGCTATGTGCCAGCGGAATACGCTTCATTCAGACCTGCAGATCAGATCCTTTCAAGAATAGGGAGCGACGATGACATCGAAACAAATTCCTCTACTTTTACGCTCGAGGTGAGTTCTTAATTTTTGTGGAACTTTCTTCTACAGTTGTCACAGTCACTTTTGTTCGTTCCGTTCTTTTCAAAGCCTTTTGCTGCAGGGATACGCAAAATTGTTTCGTCGACTAGACTGTTGCTACAGATTAATGCTGATTAAAAA
>OX393567.1:9397740-9480240 GCA_947652115.1 Blastomussa wellsi
GTTAGGGTTGAAAATAAGAATAATAACGAGAGGATTGTTCAGTGAGATGTTGTAATGGAGACAGCTGACCCTATAACACTGAGATAAGTTACGAGAACCATGCTACCATTTTAAGATTCTTTGTTAGAAAATAACACTGAAGCGCGAGTAGCACCTTTTCAGGTTTTATTCTTTTAGTCGGTATGGTGGTATGGTATGGTGGTAAAACTTTGCTTAAAGTGCTACCGTGATCAAATTTTTACACCTTGCCTTTTGAAGGAAATCGTGCAGTGCTTCAAGTGAGATTGAAAATGCCGTTTTCCGTTTTCAAATATCTGTAGTAGTTCCCGAGATATTCCAGTTTAAAAAAATGGTTAAATATGCAAATTAGGAGACTAATGACGTCATCTTTTGACCCAATTTTATATCAAGTAAATAAATAGGGCTATTTCGGTCAGTGGCAACAATGGCAACACACTCTTTTCTAGTCCCCTCGTTTTCAGTATTTGAGTGAGTTTTAGCACAGAAAAATTAGACCAGGCCAAAGAACCTACCTAACACATAAATATGCTTGTGAAATCATGTAGATCTGGAGTCATTGAGAAATATCAAAATTGACGGCCAAAAATGGCCAGAATAGCCTAGAACATTGGGGAGGCCTGGTACCCAGCATGTTGCATCGTAACATAATTGTCAATCTCATATTGCATAACTGACCTAGTAGAGTCAATGCAAAGAATCAAACAATTCTGATACAAACTGGGCAAGAAATGTTTTCTTCAACCATTTGATTAAAATTTGGTTGAGTCTATGACGTCATCCCTTAGCTAATTTGCCTATTTTAAAAACTTGAATATCTCTGTAACAAAAAAGATATTTCAAAAAAGTAAGCGGCATTTTTCTTCTCGCGCAGACTACTTTCTAATGCTTTAAAATGGCTTAGATGGGAATCATGCAAATTTCATCATAGTATTTCAATGAAAGCAATGAAATCTCAGATTGTGATATGAAGATGATTCAATGGTTTTGCACTGCACATCTCTCACTGTGCATAACAAACTGGTAGCCATAAAAATAATTTCTGCAAAAAGATCATTAAATGGGGTCGATCGAAGAGTAAAAGGTAATGAAATGTCGGAAGGCAAGTTTTCTGGCCAAGATGAGTTTCAAAATTTGTATAACGTGAAAGTGGTAGTGTCAGTTGTTGAGTTCGACTTACGGACTGGAGGATGGCCGTTAAGCTTGTAATGAGCCGCCGCAATGGCATTTAAGCTCCCACTCTATCATATAACGTCCTAATTGCCGTATTTCGATGAAAATGCCGTAAAATATTTTATTTGATGCTGTCTTCCACCTTCCAAGGACCTCAAAACCGTATGACAGTCTGAAAACTCGCCCCAGTCTTCGCTCAAAAATCGGAAAAAATACAGGTTGTGCGCACATTCAGCAGCTCTATCGCGATAACAAGTACGGTGACCCCCATTTTTTATTTCATGATTTTAATGATAATAGTGTTTTCTTTCAATAAGAAAATTACCAGAAATGTATGGCCATTTTTCTGGAAATTGAACTAAATTGCATGGATTCAGCTATACGGGGCTCAACAGCGCACATAAAAATAAGTCTATTTTGGAGCGTAAAGTAAAAACAAAGGTGTTCAAAGACATTGTTTTGGTACATTGGTGAATAAACAATAGAGCCAAGTTAAACGTTGTAGGATGCTGCAAACTATAAGGACAGTATGGAGCTTAGTTGTCTCGTTTTGGGTTATGCACAGCTGTTGCCAGAGAAGCGTAAGTAACCATATTCGTCACCACTGTCACGTGGAAGTGAGCACAGTGAGCCCCTCTTTTTATTGCGTTTCTTGACTTGTTGAAAACATGTGCCAAGTTTCAACGGAAATCTATGACGGGTTCTTTTACAAGGGAATCACCTTAACAACTAAATCCCCATAGGAATGAAATAACAAAATTGTTTAAACACTAAACATCAGATATGCACCATATGTTCCTTGCAGACATTTACGTTCCTTGCAACCCACTTCCTTGAGTTGACCACGATGGATTGCTTGTACCCAAATGTTGAGAAGTGAGTTGAGATATGAATGACTGACCGACTGACTGACTGACCGAACGACCGACCGACCGACCGAACGACTGGTTGGTTGGTTGGTTGGTTGGCTGGCTGGCTGGTTGGTTGGTTGGTTGGCTGGCTGGTTGGTTGGTTGGTTGATTGCTTGATTGATTGCTTGATTGCTTGATTGATTGATTGATTGATTGATTGATTGATTGATTGATTGATTGATTGATTGATTGATTGATTGATTGATTGATTGATTGATTGATTGATTGATTGATCCGATCGATCGATCGATTGATTGATTGATTGATTGATTGACTGATGGATTGGTTGATGGATTGGTTGATTGATTGATTGAGTGATTGATTGATTGATTGATTGATTCATTCATTCATTCATTCATTCATTCATTCATTCATTCATTCATTCATTCATTGGCCTTTTGAAAACGAAAATATATTTATCAGATTAGTGTTGTTTCTTTTATTTCCTTTGCAGTCTACATTTAAAGATTCAGGTAAATGCTTTTACATATCGTGAGCAATGTTGTAAATACCCTGATGCTCGGTGATGTGTTTGTAGTTTAAACTTGTCCGTAATATTATCTCTATTATCGAGTCGAGAACTTATCTGCAGAAGGAAGGCCATTGAAAATCTTGCATTGAATGTTACCAAAGGACACAGATCACAGCATTAAATAAATAAATTTGTGAGCTTTTAATTAAATATTTTTAGCCGTATTATATACGCCTAGTAAGATAGGTTTAAACATAGCTAACTGTGTTTCAAACTAATAAGGAATAAAACAACACGTTTAAATGTAATTCTTTCCATTTATGCTGTTTGATTTCACCTAATTCTACACAACAGAGCAGTCTAGATCTAGTCACTATTATTTGCAGCTGTGATTTACTATAACATATTCTGACTCCATCGGGGAGTGGCTGCAATAGAAATGACAATAATTCAGAGCATTTAACAGTAGCGTAGATTTTCTAGGAATTTTCGCACCATTTATAGCAAGTTTAACTAGAGCTCAGTATTAATTATATTATGGACTTTTCTTTTCATACCAGAAAAAGTTCAGTAACGAAGCTGCATGTGAGAAGATAACCTATACCCATGTATTATCAAAAGGAAGAACAGAAGAAAAACACTACGGTAAGTATCGTTCATATCTTGTATGTTTTTACTGTATATAAATTATAATTCGTACTGGATATTGACAGGAAGCAGAAATACAGGAAAATAGAGCAAAATTCCCAAGGGGGTGGAAACCGGCTAAAATGGTTTAAAATTTTGCACTATTATGTAATATTTTGCATTATAATATACATAGGACTCTGCGCGCGCTCTGATTGGTCAAAAACCCATGTTTTATCAGAGTATAAAACATAGAAAAAGCGTGTTTTATTGTTTTTCGTCAGCTTTTCTCTAGTCAGTGAAAATTCGCAAGGGGTGGCGGCCAACATTTTCTATAAAAAAATTCCGGACAAAATTCTGAATCAAGCTGCAGAGATTGTCGAAGAAGCTTCTAAGTTCGAGATCAAAGTAGAAGAAGCGAAATAAAATTGCTTTAGTTTATCGATCGTGCGTGTTTTGGTGTTTTTACTCGCGGCGTATAAAATTTATATCATAAAGAACCCTCGAGAACACTCGAGAAATGTAGAAAACACTCGCCTGCGGCTCGTGTTTTCTACATTTCCCTCGTGTTCTCAAATGCCCGTCGTGTTTTATGACAGTATAATACATGGCTTAGGCTTCTTTATTTGCTAAGTAAAACAGAGTCACTTAGGAAGGGACGGCAGCCGGCAGTAAGAGATACGCAAGGTGCTCTCCCCACTGCCTCCCTTCCACCGATCTTAATGTGCATATCGTACGTCTAAATGTATAAACTTTTAGGGTTCAATTCAGTTTGGTAAATCTCGGTCAGTTAGCTTACAAGAATTCGTCACTTTCCCTATCGCACAGTCATGGTCATTCATTCCCGCCTGGTTTATTTTGCCTTTTCTCGCTGGAAGATCTTTGAACTGACAGTGCTTGTGGCTTAAATTTCCACAGAAGAAACAACAAACACATGTGGTAAACCATGGCTAATAGGGTGTATATAATGTCACGGTGCATATAGTCAGTTGGATTTAAAGAATTTTTAACTGGGATGTGATGATTAACTCGTTTCTAAATAAAATGAGTTTATTCCATGAAAGGAGTTCAACTCGCTGAATTCTCAACACTGCCACAGTCGATAGTGATAGAGGCTCGAGAAATTTCAACGGAGCTAACAAGACAGAAAGAGGTAAGGTTATATACATAAACTACACTTTCTAGTTTGGAGACTAAGGGTGTTGACGTAGCCAAATCAAAACAGTGCAAGAGCATTCTTAAAAAAGCAATCAAAGTTCTGGGCATGGCTTAAAGGTTTTGATTTGTGTTTTGCATTGTCCGTACGCAGCTAAATTATATCCTTTGTGTTGTTTTAGACGAGTCAGCTGCTATCAACAGAAAGTCGTCAACAAATAGCAGTGTTCCGCCTGGCAACTAAGCTCCTCCAAGCTGGACGCAACTCTCGTCTAGACAAAGCTGGACTGCGTGCTTATTTATTGGGTCTTAAAAACCAGTTTGAACGAGAAGCTATTCCTGTCGTTGAAGAGTAGAAACCCTAAGGACGGGTAAAAAATAATTTGACAAGAAAAGAAATCATCCGCAAATAGGTCATTTTGCCTTCTATATATTTAAATACGGGGCGCTTTATAAATGAACTATGTATTTTTATTATCATTATAATTATTATTATTTATACATTGGTATTACCCTACCCCCCTACCCCACACCCCGTACACCCTCCTTAGCGTTTTTTCTAGATTTTAGAATTGCTTATAATTGTTGCAAAAAGAAGCTGATGAAACGAAACGTCTTAAAAATTTGTTATAAACACAACATTTAACGTACGTCTGTTCAGAGAAACTATTCCACAGAAAGTTCTAAAGGAAAGCGGATGTGGATTTGAAGTAAAATAGTGAAGGATTGACGGATATGGCCAAAACATAGCACGGAATGGTGGATTCGTGTAATCCTATTCACCCCCGCCGGTCTACATGAAAATGATACCATGAATTTTCTTCTTTCACGGTTAAATGATATTTTAAGTGTTTGCTCCAACTTCTTTTTGAATCTCGTTCTACTGATTCTGTTTATTTTGGTTTTACAATACATAGAAGAAGATATTTGAATGCAAGGAAATTAAAAACCCACTTAAAACCTTTTTGGTTGAAACATTTTTAAAGGCGATCACGTTTCTACGTCATTAACGACCATTAACATCATTATCAAGGCAAAATGGAATTGTGTTCCAATATACATGTAAAGGATTTCTAAGAGGGGCTAATACAATGGTAAAATACAATGCAGTATTTGCATGCAAAGTCACGATAAGAGTTTGGTACGAAGTAGTATTTCTGAGTTTCTAACTCAGGTCGCTCCATGTACAAGCGAGTTCTAGATTCAGGATTACTCAGCTTGGAACCCGGAGGATTCCAGTGACTGGATTACCGCTGCCAAGTTTGTGGAAACGTTGCGGGCTTCAGGAATGGGATCATAGGCGTACGGGCACCCTTAATTTCCATAATTTCACTCATAATTTCTGAATGTGCTGGTATTTAACCGGTATACAACCGCTGTTGCCCGAATCATGAGCATTATACCTGAAAAATGACTGGGATGCCGGATTGTAAACCGTTTTACTCTTCAATAGCAAACGGGACTTAAAAATTAAAGAAACACTAACCCTAACACTTAGCGCCAGTGATATATTCTGAATTTCGTGTGAGCTGGATTCCGGATTACAGATGTTGGATTACGTATTCCATAGTACTTGATTCCGGATTCTAAATGCCAAAATACGTTGGCTCCATGATTACGGAGTCCCTTGCATGGTGCAAACTCAGGCTCAGAGCGGTCAAAAATTAAAAAAAATAAATTTCGATCTGTTTTTTTTTTTAACAGGAAAATTTATAGATATTTGAAGTGTTCGCTTCACAGCTTCTTCTTCAATCAAGTTCCATTGTTTCTTGCTTTGATTTTAAAATACATAGAAGAAGAGATTTTTTTAACAAGTAGATAGAAAAACAATCTTAAAACCTTGGTTGAAACACTTTAAAATGCGACGACGTTTCGACGTACCCTTAACGTCATTATCTATAAAGTCAAAAGTGTCTAAAAATGAATAACTGAAACTTGCATACCAATATACGTGTAAAAGATTTATGAGGCACAAATACAATGGTAAAATACAATGCAGTATTTGCAAGCCGAGTCTTTCTGAGTTTCTAACTCAGGGCCGGTATCAAAGCAGTCAAAAATTCAAGGCAATCAAACTTCGATCTGCGTTTTTCAAAACAGAGATATGCTTCCACTTCGGACTTCGACAATGTTCTACTAGGTGCCTCCCGACTGCAGAATATTTGTGTTCGCTGATGCGTTTCTGTAAATTTTGGGTTGTGTGCCCCACATAATCTGCGTCGCACAGATTACCCGAACATACAGTGATTGTTAACAATTTTAGGCTTTCAAATTATGACATGGAAGAAGTCGTTGATTACGTAATATGTGATCACATTTTATTTTCGAATGTTGCAAATGTTATTGTTAAGCCGCCCTGTCAGTCGGATCATAAGTTTCTTTTCAAAAAAAATTCGCCCTGCGGTCACCAAGTGTACAAATGCTAATTCGAGAGTAGCTGAACTAACAAATCAACACCTCCGTTACAAAGATAGAATAAATTCTTATTGTTGTGTCCGAAAACTCCGACCGAAAACTTGCAATTCAACAACAGATCGAGGGCATGCTATTTGCCGGAATCTTTTTAAGGCTCGGTCTGGAACGATTGTGTAACTTCTTACATAACCAAAACACTTCGACTGATTGGTCAGTTCGAGTTTATTACAGCTCCATAAAGCACGCGGCTTACGTCATGCTTTATCGAGTTATAATGCACTCCACTTACTTGCACTCGTGGATTGTTGAGTTATATAAGCACTTTTGGGAATTTTTAAGAACACTCGAGTCATCTTGTCACCAGTATTGAGTCGAAAGCTAAATCGACAAAACAGGCGTATACTTTTTCTTGGTGACAATAGACATTTATCAATTTTCGCAGTGAAAGAACATGATCTGCCATTCGATTATTCGGTAAAAAGCCGATCTGAGATCTGTGGATCATGTTCAGTGAGCTGGCATGTTCTAGAACCCTTTGGTTTGAAATTTAAGAAAAGAACTGATTTTGCTAGCCAATATTTTAAAAAAGGTACTAGTGAGCAGCATACAGCAACGAATCTTGTTTACTTTTTTATTTATCCGACCGGTTTCGTGTGATTGCTACACACTTCGTCGGGGATTAAACAAGATAGTGTGAGGAACTTATTTTGTACCTTAACTTTACAGTACAAATCACGTTCCATGTAGGGGGTGAAGAACAAAAACACCCACCCGAAATACGTGCAGGATATCACTAAAATCCTGCTAGGCGTGTTATTTTAAAATTTTGGGGCTCACGGATTTAACTTTAAGTTGATGTCTTCCGATTGCGAAACATTAATTTGTGTTCACTGATGCGTTGTTGTCTGAAATGCCGGGTTGTAGTACCCCATTATCAATTTGACTTGATAATGACGTTAAGTGAAGGTCGTAGCGACGTCGCTTTTTAAATGTTTCAACCAATATGGTTTTACCTTTGTCTTGTAGTGTCTTGTACAGTTAAACAAATCTCTCCTCAAAAAAAGAGAAAAGTAAAAAGAGAAGCAATGGAACATGATGAAAAAGAAGTTGTGAAGTAAACACTTCAAATATCAGTTAGGCGTGAAAGAAGAAAATTCCCGGCGTGTGATGACATCAAAAATCAGAGCAGTAACTCCGGGGGTACTTGACACATGTTTGAGTATAGGGGTACCGCTGGAGGTCTGAAACCCTAACCCTTTTTTGGACAAAGATAACGTCAAACACATACCCTGTTTAGGACAAAAGAAACAGAGGATATCACATGGCCGCACGGAGATACGAAATTTCTGTTGGAGTCTTGGAAGATATTTCAACTCGAGAAGAGAAATTTCGAATCTCCAAGTGGCCAGGAAATATTCTATTTATTATATAAACACCAATGAACTTCCAAACCTCTCGCTGCGAAAGGCGCGATTTATTACAAAACCATAGCAACGGTGGTATCTTCACATGTACTTTCGCGTGAAAGCTCACCTGGTATTTCACTGATGTTTGTATAATAAAACGTTTATTTTAAATACTATAGCGCAAGCGAGAGTCTTGGAGCAATACCCTGTGTAGCATGCTCAGGACTGAGGGGTCGAAAACAATACCCTATCTCCAGCGGCACGTCCCCGTATAGCCCACGTAAGGGAGTACTCCCCCCCACCCCCCACAGTGAGGCATGAACTCCAGCCGAAATATACGTTGAATAATTACCTTGAGAGACTTGTCGACAAATCCCATTCAAGACCATTCAATATTTTGCGATAATGGCAGTTTGCAACTGGTGGAAACATCGCAAGTGACTACACGGTAACATATCCATGACTTTTGTGCTATTTGCCACGAATGTTTTTTCTAAAAACTTTGAGATAATACAACAAATCTGCGAAGCTGAAGAAGACGTTTGGAAAAACTATTAATTATTAATTCATATTTCACGTGATGGAAGAATGCAATCAATATTTTAATAAAAACGTAGGGGTGAATATTTATCTCCAGTGTTTTTTCAAAATATTTACTTTTAACAATAGCACAATGATTGCTGTTTATCAAACGCCATAATGCTTGCAGACGACCTTGGTTTGCGACACAGGCAAATGTAAATTTTATCAAAAATTTTTAAACCACTGCCCCCAGACCGAGTGGGGGGGGGGGGGGGGCTTGAGGCATTCGAACACATTACATGAGGGTTCTCTGCACAGTGTTCCTGATGTATAACTTAAATGATCTGTGGAGGGTACCCTGATCGGAGCTATTGGTTTAGAGCATCACATCAAACTTCCATGTTCAAAATAGTTTTGTTGAACACCCGCGGTTTCCCTTGTTCCAATGCATTTGGATGATTAGTGATCATGTGACTTGCATAAGCTTTAAAAATATCCCTCGTATTTTCATCAACGTGCATGCCCAGCAGGATACATTGAGCTGAAGTTGATCAACGTCCAGGAAAACCGCTTGATCAGAATGTGGCTGAAGCAAGGGTCGTGATTAAGGCGTGATGTTTTAAGCGTCCCGGTAGATTTCACACGATGTGTCTCTTGCTCTTGAGAACAGCCTGAGGCTACAAAACGACGCTTTTCTACTTAAGAGAAGGACGAAAGCGAGAAATGTTCAGAGCAGAATTAGAAGGATTCCTAAAATACCCGGAAAGTAACAAAAAGTTCCATTACAACTTTTTCTGGAATTTTGTCAGGGTTCCTTAGCGGATTCTAATACTGTAAACTTCAAAGAAATATCGCCAGAAGAGCTGAGTAAATTCTTACAATACAATACAATTTAATGTCCTAACGTAGGAAGAATGAAGTAAAAGGTAGACCACTGCATGTTCAACTGATAAGTCCGTACTTTTCTTTAATTTGATACATAATTCTAAATCGTACTTTGTATACATTTACAGTAGTGAAAATCAACAGTTTTGAGGAAATAAAGATGTGCTGTTGTCAACGCTAATTGCCTAATTGCTGGTTTGTTTACAATCTTCATCCTCTGGAGGCATGCATAACAAATCATTGATAATGTTATATTCGCACCGTCGGAAAATAGTAGTTTTGATTTCCCGACAGTCTAGACTTTGTACATTATGCTAGCATTTTTTAGCATTTTAGTGAGGCAAAAACATTAAGCATTATTCGAGCATTTTATCGAATTTTAGTGGCATTGTCCCGAAAAATTAATCTCTAAAAAATGCTTTTAAGAGAAAATGAATAATTAAAATTCAGTGAAATTTAGCCCTAACTTAGCCTCCTCACTTAAATATCAAAGGATAAACATAATAATAGATTATTTAGGGGATACTTGTTTTGCTGTTAAAACTATTAAAGCATGTACGTACGTGATAAGTTGTTGTTATACTACTTCAAAGTAGTAGATAAAATATGAGCGGGAGATCTGTATGGGCATTTACAATTGCGAGCCGATAGGCGAGCAATTGTAAAGCCCATACAGATCGGACGCGAATATTTTATCGTACTTGTGAAATGAAAACAATAAATTGAATGCAAAGTATTGTTATTCGATTCCATTGTGCTTTGCATTTTAATCAGTAAAGATCTGTATCAAAAGTTAATAAATACTAATCAGCTGAGCAGGAGTTTGTATCAAAAGTTAATTCTACTCTTGATTTGTATTGGGGTTTACAGAGCATTCATGTGACCTAAATAGTACCTTTGCATTGGATCTACTCCTTATGAATTATTAATGAATTTTACAATATAAATTATTTTATATACTTCACATCATGATCATAAGATTTTGTTATCGTTTAACCCCCATGCCTTTGTATAACGAGCATTATCCGAGCATTTTAGTGGGGAAAATGGAGAATTATCGTGGAGAATTTTAGTGTGGAAACAGAAGCATATTGTTCTAAAGCCTATAAGTAGAAAGTTCTCGGCTATTAATAATGGAAACTTTGTCACAGTGTATAATATTACGGCCTTCTGTACAAGCGATCTTTGCTGATGTCATTGCTTGCATTTTAACGCAATAGCATTCGACTTTGCGTAGAGAAGGCATCATGTTACATACGAAATGACGTTTGACGTTTAAAGAGCTCTTGAAAATTTATAATCGTCCAGATTCTTAGCTTTTGCGTGCAATATCGAAGAAGATAGCTTTGCAAAAATGCCAGATTTCTAGGGGGCAAAAAGCTAATGAACCCATACATTCTTTTTAAGATGCTGAGTTTTCAAACCTGTTTCTCAAAAACGTTCTTTCAATATTCAGAATTGATATTTTGTAGCTTGATCTGAATCGCTTATGTTAATGAGACAACTACTGCTCACAAAGATTCCCTTGAGCCAAGAACTTGGTATTTTAAGAGTAAAGTCCATATGCAAAACATGGAGTGTCGCGTCTGTCGCGTGGCTGTGTGTACTTATGCGTGTCAGTTGAAGTGCATCCACCCCACGCCATCTAGGCCGGTACACGCCAGGTAACAAGTCGCGGCGACAAGGGCTCTGCGCCAAGTCGCTCCGTATATACTGCTTCAAAATTCCAAAACCAGTCGCCGCGACAGAAGTTTGTTGCTATTATCAATCGCACGAATTCAACATGGTTTGAACACAGAGACAAAACTCTGCCGCAGCAACGAGTTTCTGTCGCTGTTACGGTAGGCGATTTGTTCGTGCCCCGGCCTTTAACTTTTTTATTGATGTTCATTGATCCAACAAACATCAGACGGGCTCTCGTTTCATTTTTTCCTTTCTTTTTCGAAAACTGACATATTTCATTCCTTGCTCAAGAAAGGGCACATGAGCTGTTTGCTTCAAGACAACTGTTTCCTAAACGTGTACAATAACAAACGACCACATTATGGACAAAATTATTTCACTTCCTTTTGTGTAATGTAGCGGGGCACTTTGTTTACAAGGGAGTCAAAGTCTATATGCAAATTTGAATTCGCGCGCTATTTTATGTCTGCACGCAAAAGAACACCACTAAATCACGTGGCCTATAACAAAGAAAGCACTGCCGGATTCTTTATGGTCATTAAGCACTTGCTACTTCGCGGCAGTCATCATTCGACCGCAAAACTGGTTGTGGATTGTTAAATAAGTTCGCTATCTTCAAACCTTTTTTTTTTACTTTTTCTGAAGGGATCAGAACAGTTCGACCACAAATCAAAATGGCCAACGTGACTGCAGAACAGTTTACAGAACTTGATGAAATCGTGAAAGTTGTAAGCGGAAACCTTGATCAGATGTTTTTGATCATCATGGGCTGTTGTATTTTTTGTGAGTATGCTTTCTTTTATTGACATTTAGCCAGGTAAAATTATATAAATATTCAGTAAAAAACTGTCAATGAACACAAAAACACTAAACGTTTCTATCGATTGTAAGATCATCTCCGTAAATCTTCAGTACTTATCCTGTAAAATTCGAGTTTTCGTTATATAACTTCAATGATTGTTATGTAATTCCAAAGGAAGGTGAAGAATTAAACTTGGGGTAAATACTACTTTAAATTTTGGATTAAAAGCTTTTAATAAAATTAAAACACTAAGCGTTTAGTGTTCTTATGGCTTCAGTGAGTGTTGCGTCAATCCAGTTCCCAAAAAAACAAAGTTACGGAAGGAATGTACAGTTTGTTAAGTTACCGGTAATGCGTTACCCTGGGGTGCCCGAGGGTTTTTTTTTTGTAGCGAAGCCGCTATCAACGAGCGGATTGCGGCTTCGCTGCTCACTGCTCGCTTCGTCACAAAAAAACCTCTCTGACACCCAGGTAGTAAAGTGTAAAATATGTTGAAAAGCTTCTGTACAATTCTGCGCTGCATCCAAGCGTGGACAGTTGCAATAACGCCCCATGAGAAAACGTGATTGGGATGTTCTTTATGTGTTTAGCTGGCTCCCATTGTTTTTGTTTTTATCTTTTGTACACCCTTAACTAAGCTGCGTAGGTGATTGCCGTCTCACTAAAAGAGAAACCAGCTCTCCGGGCACCCTTCTTGAAACCACTCGCAACTTCGTGTCAAGGAAAATTCTGATATCATCAAACAATCGGAACTGACTACCGAATCACGTTTTCTCATGGGACGCTATGGCAACTGCCCATCCTTGGATGAAGAATTACAGAAGCTTTTTATATTGCACCCTTTGCCTTCCATCTGATTTTGTTTTCAATGCATACCGGAATTACGTAACACTCATCGAAGTTACAAGAACACACGATTTTTTATGTACAGAATTAGCGCTCTGGTGACGATTTCACTATCGGCGGATGAAGTTAAGCCACCAAATTTCAAACCAGGTAGCTTAAGCGAGTTGACAATTAATTTCCACCAATAAGGAACCGCTTGTGGTCAGGCAGACATTTTGATAAGGCTGTCAATTCGGAATAACAACACATTTTAATTATAATTATCAAGTTTACAAGCGAAATATCAATAAGAAAAATGAGTCATCTTTTTAAACAGAATCGTTTCTCTCTTTCCCAAGTACGAAGTAATATGCTCAAGCCAGAAAGGTGGCCTTAGCTTTTCAAATCATATGCTACTTTTCATCTGCGGCGAATATTCGATTCGCCGGAGTAGACTGAAGATAAAATTTTTCTTCTCGTCCGCTCGCTTCTAATTTTTAACAATCTCGGCCTTTCCCGTAATAGCTCAGTCCTTTGCCAGGTAAAACACAACGGAGTAAAACGGATGGAGTTCTATCTGTTGCTCCTACCATTATTACAAACATGTGCATTCGCTTGTCTCACATAACTGAAGACACCTATCATATTTAAGACGGTTAAGTTAGTTAGTAAACGTTTTAGTTTCTATTAACAGCTTTTTTTTTATCTTTTTGTATGTCTTGTCGGTAACTGTGCTCACATCGTGGGTGGCTCCACCTAAAATGTTCTGCAACCGGTATAATGATTTAATGGCGGCCAGCCAAAACCAATTGTGGAATTACATACAGTCTAGGCATCCTACAGATGAACGGTTATGGCAATTAGATATCTAATTACAGGAGCTAGCATATTGAGATTGATATCTGTCTCCTTTGGAATTTATTTATTTACAGCATTCGTGAATAGCCAACATCAATGTTGGATTCGTAATAAATGCTATTGTCTTGGGCCAGTGTGATACACGGTTCAACATTTGTTGAGCAACAAATGTTGCGACTGGGGTTCAACAAATGCTGAACAGTGTATCATGCGATGTTGAGTGTTGAAATATGCCATTCAACGTGTTGAACTTTGTTGAACGTTGTTGAACGAAAATTGAGCTTGACTCTATTCCGTTCAACAAGTTGTCGTTTGTTGAACGACCTGGGAAAACGCAAAAACGTTTCAACAAGTCGAAACGATGTTCAAAATTTGTTAATCAACACTAAAAGTTGAAAGAAGTTGAACCGTGTATCATTGGCTTTAGTAAAAATCTACTAGTATACCCATGCAAATGCCGCAATCTGATTTGCTGAGCTATTGCAGACTATCATCCATTAGAGTGCAGTGGTTGAAGGTTGTCTTCAAAATGGCGACGTCTTCGTGCTTAAGCGAAGTTTCGAAGGAAGATTTAAAACTTTTTCACGACACATGATTCGTTTATAATTTATTACTACCACCTCATAGAAATCTCGAGCTCATAATCTAATTGTTAATTATAACAAACCTAGAAGCAATTATTTAAAGGGATTGATTTATGACTCGGTATATGTGTAAGCTATTAGAGCCACCCATTCACCCACTCGTTTATGCGTCAAAGGTCTTTGGGCCGAACACCGGAAGAATGAGATCAACGCTCATCACTAAGTTAGATATTGTCTGTAAATGCCAGCAGGCTTATCTCGCACGCAGCCGCTTTCAGTGAATCGCGCTCCGATAACAACGGCTGCATTGAAGGCTAGCTTGCATTTGGGTCTTACCAAATGCGGGAGCAAACGAACAGAAACGCAAGGTGGCTGCGAGGCCTACTGGCTCGCTTTGTAAATAATTTGAAAATAAATCTCTAAGAGAATCTGTGTCATCTGTGTATTAAAACAAACTGAGTCAGAATATTGATATGTGTTGAAGGGTTGATGTGGGGAAGAGCTACAGCACTTTCTCAGCAGAGCGAGAGTCTGGTTAGTAAATCGTCTTCTTTCAGTATTCTTTGACTGGAACTTCAACCGGCTTCAACAAACTAACTTCAACTAGAATTTTAAATAACTAGTGCCTAAAGGCTCGTCAACTTTATAGGCAAACCTTAGACATGTTTGACTGAGTTAGAATTCTCAGTTGCCTTGGATGAATCGGATACTAATGAGAGGTACTTGAGATAGCGAATACAAACAGACCTACATGAAAAACCAACACGAAGAGCGAATGTCCAATGACAAACTCGGAAGAAAAAAAAAACTAAAAGAACGCGAGACTATATATAACAGGAACTTATATGGAGGGCTAAAGCCAAGGTCAGAAAGAATTCCCAAGCTTACCAGCTGTGCTCCAAACACAAACACTCGATCATAACCAACACAATATAAATTTAGAAACCGTTCGGGTGAATTTAAAAACCTTGAATAGCCTTAAACTAAAAACACGAACTATAAACAAACCTCAAAAATAATAGAAACGTTAAGCACAAACCAAAACAGCTAACTGAATACTTCACAACCTAAGGAAGAAATGTAATAATTCGTTCTGAATGGCTACTTATTGTAAGCTAATTACCATCAACTGTATACAACAACCAGAATTTGATAGCAATCGCGCGCGCACTAAGAGAGAAACATTTTATCGCGGTGTGTTGATTCCTTTCAAGACTTTTTGAGAAAGGCTGCTTGACTACAACAGTGACTAGAACCACAAACAGGCAAACAAGACAAATGCCAAACCGACACATTAGACCAATAACAAAGGATCAAAGTCACAAACGGCGTTACAGTCACCAAAACTAGCGACTTGCACTGTAACACTGATCAATCAGACGAACGGACATTTTAATTTCTGAAGGGCAGATTCCGATTTACCTAAAACCACCGACAAGGGCACGCCGGACAGAGGACGGTCGAAAAAACCCCTTTGATTTGGGATTAGAAGAATTTTTTGGCGTGAAAGACGATTGAAGAAAATGTGTATACAATTACTCTGGCAGTCGTTTTCGAAAAGCTTCGTCTCCGGGACGGCGGAGCCGGGGGACTGGGGAGCTGAAGCCCCTCCCCCCCCCCCCCCCCACGTTTTACGACGATGACATTTTTTTGTTTTAATATAAGGTTCGTGTGAAGAAATAATGAAGAAAGGAAAACGGAAAAGCGCCATTTTGTAGAAAAAAATACGTTACTGGCAGTTATTGCTGTCATTCCAGAGTCATTTTTATGCATGGAATAATATCTTATCACATTTTTGACTGAATAGTGAACTACTTCCGTTAACGTTAATTCAATTCATACTCAGTAGTTACTTTAGGGTCATTTGACAAAAGACGTAAAATACATAGAGCACTAACCAGATGAAACAAGTGCTTGAATCCTACTTGCTTCATTTAGTGACGATAATTTACAAAGCTACAACCTTGTTCAAAGCCTGTCGGAAACTATTCGTGTTTACCACACGCGGGCAGGTTGTGTAAAAACCCAGGTTAGCGTACTAAAGCCAGGATATATCGTGGAAGGCTGAAAAATATGTATCAAGCTTACAAAACTTCCAAAATATTGCTGTAAGCAAGCAAAGTACATGTCATATTACACTTATCCAGGTTGTCTTTTTTTAAAGAAATATGTCATGGAGAATGTTGAAAATACCATTTCCGAGCCTCTAGATTTCAAAATTTTATGGGGGAGGATGCCCCCCGACCCCCCTAAACGCCTCCGGCGCTCGTTTTCAAGCCCCCCAACTTTAAAATACGCTCCGGCGTCCCTGCTATTTGGTAATTATTTGACATCGGGATTCTCAACAGTGCTGAATTGTTGAAATAACGAAAACAATTTAGTCCTGGGTACGTGTAACGATAAAAAATACCTCTCGTATTGCGGTTGAGATGTTTAACTTTTTTTAGCCACTTAATTTTTATTATGCACTGTATTCCACCCGTTAAAAATATTCTTTTTGACTCCCATGGGTCTCATGCTCAACATGAACCAGACTAGCATTATGCCTGGCATACTTATATACATGTACCAAGACGACCAATTCGGAAAGTTTTGTCTTTAAATAATTATTTAATAATCATTTTACATAACCCAGTTTCTTGGTGACTGCTGCTACAAGGAGAATCGTTTCTTTGTGACTTGCAAGGACTGACAAGGAAAATCTTCATGTTGAATACACTCTTTCTTTTTTATAAGAATATATTTTATAAGAATATCGATGCTGAAATTTGCGAAATTTTAAGAATCTTTTAAGAATAAACCCAAGGCTGAGATTTTGAAAAGAATATAATTTTGTGTTGAAAGTGTGCAAATACAATACAATTTTCTTTTCTTCTCTAAAAGGCAAAACTAGCCAATAAAACGATAAAAAATTACACTATAGCCATTGCTCTACAAATACATATGTAAGGTATGCAGCACCAAAGGCATTTATAAAGACGTTTATTTACTGTAAAAAGTATCATAATAAATTCTTAATCTAAGAATATTCATAAGAATATTTTCAGCCTAAAATCGGCAGAAAAATAAGAATATTCAGCCTGGGCCAGAAAAAAACAATATTCTTACAAAAAAGGGGTAGCGTTTTGCCTTCGTTTTATTTGACCATGTGTGCCAAATTACCAGTGCTGCCTGTCCTTACCTTCCAAATAGCTTTTGCGCTACTTACTCGATTCTTCAAAGGTTAACGTTGTTACTAAATCCAGTGCATCCATTGAAACTTCACCGACGAGCAAGTCACATGTTAAGTCATGAACCCCAGTTACAAATTTAAATAAGATCGATTCCGCTCAAAGTTCGAGAAAATAAATGCAAAATCTGCTTATTAAGACGGAATCCGTTAGGACCTAGAGCATTCATTGGACAAAATTATGTACCAAAATGATTTACACCTTATTGCAAGCTTTCGACTTCAAATATATTATCAAGAGAAATCTTTTCGAACAACACCAAACATCGAAAACAAATTTCGAAGTTCCACTGAATTCCACTGAATCGCTTAAAAGATGTGAGATTTTTCCTATAGCTTGCGAGCTTTGAAATTCATTTTCTCAGTCTCTGATAAGAAATTGTTGTACCAAGGTTATTTACACCTTATTGCAAACTTTTGAGTTACTGCTTCAAATATCTTATCAAAAGAAATCTTTTCTAACAACACCAAACATCGAAAACAAATTTCGAAGTTTCACTAAAATTCCACTGAATCGGTTCACGACGATTTTACAAAATGGCTACACGTTAGATTTTGCCTACAGTTTGTGATCTTTAAAATTCATTTTCTCGGACTCTGATGACAAATTGTTGTCGATGTTATCGCAAATAGTTACTTACATCTTTACCTTTTCTTAAGGGTGAAAAATAACGCAATATGATTTATATTATTCTGGTACTCGATTTTTGTCCAACTTAAATAAATATTACTCAACTTCCTGATGGATTCCGTCTTAAATTTCTACTCATTCATACTACAGTAACGTTTTGCATACTGATATCTCACTTTCTCCAACTGACCCTGCGATTGAATTCTAAACATCTTTGAATACGGTAACTATGAATAACTTGGGTTTTGAACTTGTTCTTCTTTCGTACTTTTTCACAACAACACAGCGACGAAATCTTGGAAGACAAAAGTACCTGACTTTTCCATCCGAAAGTTTTCAAACCGTACAACGGAAGCACGCTGAAACTTACACAAGTATTTGGAATATCCTGTTCTCGGGCCTGTATCTTCAGCTTGAAACTATGGGGAAGATATTTGTTTACAAACATTGTTTTTGTTATTTAAATAGCAAACAAGTCAAACAAAAGAGCTCTTTGTTTTACTAGCCAATAGCTTTCTGGTTGGCACATTAATGACATCACTGATATCTTCCCGAAAAAAGCAAAACAATCGACAATTCTGGGTTTACCTCGATGTAAAGAACCCGTGACTTTTTTTCTTTGTTTTTGAACTATTGTTTTTCTGTCCTATTTTGGGGGATTCATGCTGACGTCATTGTTTACCTTTTTTCTCATTAGCATACGGCTTGGCGTACAGAAGGCAACATGTTAGATATGAATGGACTCCAGGCAGTTAAGAGCTAGTGAAATTTAGTGTATGGTGAAATTTTTAGCTCTTTACGTGTAATATTCAAGGAGAAATTTTCTTTCAAAAACTCCAAAATTTCTGGGTAGCAAAAGCGCTAATGAGCTCATACATTCTTTGTAAAATTTTGAGTTTTTACACCCGCGTCAGACAAAAAGAATTCAATACATCGAGCTTAAATGGAAGTCAAAATATTCGCCGGCCGCCATATTACAACGCACAACATGTAGAAACATCAATGCTATATACATGAAGTCCGGAAGTCCTAGAATCTCGGACTATAAATCGTATGTCTTCAGAGCCCTTCGTTTCTTGTGCCAAGGCCCCGCCGGCTAAGAGAAACGAAAAGGGCTATGGGGACGAGAATGTCATTAGGCCACCACGCCTCCCAAACATAGGGTTGTTACTAAATCCAGTGCAGAGAGACCGGTTCGCGGGGAATTCAAGTTGGCAACAGGCCACTTTCACTATATTAAAATTCAGCTTGGTAGCTTGGCATATTTCTTTTGTTTGTAACCTCTAGGCCTCGCTATCAAGCTGAATTTTAATATGGCGAAAGTGGTAAATGAGTGAGTAAATGCGCTCGTGATGTATTGTTTTGATTCTCATTGGGTATCCATTCTGGTCAAAATCCCCACCGTGGGGCCCGAAAAATGGATAAAATCAGACCAAATGACTCGATCAATAATGAATGATACTTGCAGTTTACTCTTCATGAACACATGATATTTCCTCCTCTCAGAGTTACAAATTTTCAAAACTTAAACTTTTCTACAATTACAAAGCGGAGAAAACTTTGTATCCCAGTTTCATCGCATCGCGCAGGAGGTGCAAGTTCACTTCTGTGAAAGGCTTGCTATTACTATACCTCCAAACAGCCGAGATTGCCACGTTACGATGTGTCGAGGTCTCGTTCTTCCTAGCAAAGAATATCAAACGTCTCCACCCTGGGGCCCAGAATTTTGTCAAACCCCCAAGGGTGGGGAAGGCAATTGAGGTCAACCGCCCCAGATATGCCCTTGGTCCCCTCCTCGGGCTTAATATTGATAGGTTCATTATAAAACTCAAACGAGAGTGAGTGTTCTCTTTAGTTCAAGTAAAAACTAAAAATCCGTATGGAGAAAATGTTGCCTTTGTTTCAGATTAAAGTGACAATTGTTTGAAATTATGGCCTTAATCATAACGGTTTTTTGAAAACGCGAAAATCTGGTTCGGTCGGACGGCGCTAACGGAGAAAAAAATGGGATAGCCTTATGTTAGTAAACAAAAGAATTTTCATGTTATTAACCAGAGAGCCAGCGCGTTTATTTTGTATTTATTAGCGTCCCGGCCAAATTTCAAAACAAGTGGTATCTTTAATTTAAAAAGAAACATTCTGCCTTTAGAAGCCATGATTTGTGTAAAAAGATCATTTGAGTCAAATTTGGCTGGCGTGCGCTAAATATTAGCATATTTGACCGACAAATGAATTCATCGCGTGACTCAAAAATGAAAGAAGCTTTCAGTTTGAAGCCTGAGAATCAAATATTCTTCCCGGAAAAGGAAATGGTGATTGGATTTGATGATTGTGAAAGAGCAGAAGTTCTGCCTGTTTTCCTTCGAAAATGCTTGCTCGCAGACATTAAACTAGAAAGCCGAGGATGGACTTTGGACTTTGAACATTGAACTTTAGGCTTTGGTCTTCGAACTTCGGACTTCACACTTCGAACTTGGAAGCTTCCTTATCATCTGTAATACATGCAAAAGGCAAGGCAACTGAACTGCCATATCATTTCGAATATCGTTCAAATACTGGAGCAGAGGCTTAATCGTGAACACTGGCCAACGGGCCACTAATTTAGCTGAAATATCACAACAGTAGCGGCTGGAAGAACTCAAATGAAACCGGTAGAAAAAGCCAACAAAGAAAGCGGCCATTAACGCGGATAAACATGAAAACCTCTCGAAAAAAAACAAAATACTGCGAGAAGCATGACCCTTTTTCTCCATCACACTCACCAGTTTTCCATCAAGGGTCTTGCGAGCCAGGAAGACATGCAAGAATTTGGGTAGCCTAAATAGCACTCCGGTTAGCCTGACGTTAGAAATAGCTGCTTGCGGTTAGCTTATATCCGGTTAGCTTATATCCGGTTAGCTTATATCCGGATTAGGGGTTTCTGGCTCGTTGGCTCACATCTGAGAAGCAACAACGTTATTATCTTCATATGTATAATATCATCAGTTCATGCGCGCCCTTAAAACTTATTTTACCTTAATCACCCTAATCAGCCTTAATCAGTTACACAACAGCGGAAAGTATTCTTTGGCAATCGAAATTAATTTTTTTTACCTTTCTTTTAACCGTAACGGAAGGTAATTAACCCGTTAGGTGTTATCCGTAAAATTAACCATTAACCGTAAAAAGTCACCCAGTGCATGTTTAGAAGCCAATCAATTGCTGGATTTTCCACTAAACTAGACATCGCAAAGAACATCCATGAAAACAGGATCAGAATTTGTAGATCTGGGTGACAGATACCCAACCAAAACTACCTCCTGAACTCCTGAACTCCCACCCCCATCGCCCCAGGGCGCTAAAAAATGAGAGGGCGGTTCCTTTTTAGCGCCCTGGTTTGTTGCATGATAAGTCCCGCTCCCAGCGCACGTTTTCCGCCGCCTCTGGATAACTGTTATGTAATTTATATTCGGCATCGGGATTCCCAAAGGCAAGGCATTATTGAAACAACGGACACAAAGGTTAACTGCGATGCAGTTTATTCTCAAGAACTTTGTTTTTGGTCTTTCAAAAAGCGTGGCGATAAAAAAATATCTCTCGTATTGACAGATGTTGAGATGTTTATTATTCCTTTTTAGCAGCTTAATTTTTATTACGTGCACTCAATGGACCAATTCCGATATATTAATATTCTAACATGTCACCGAGCCTTGGAGGAATAAAACAAAAGATTTTGCATCGAGGCTTAGGGATGATGAATAATTTCTTTTGTTTTATTCCCTCAAGCCTCGGCGCCGTGTTAGAATTTCAATATATCGGAATTGGTCTATTGCATTCCACCAAGCAAAAATCTAAATATTCCTTTTGTCGACTCGACACATGGGGCGGGCTTTTGTTGGCAAATTTTAAAACAAAACGTGATTGAGTTTTTCAAGAGCTTGTCATTTCTACGCCCAGCAAAACATAAAATGGTCAACATGAGTTCCATCGATCCAGCAAAGTTTATGGAGACCAGGAAGAGTTTAGAAACCCTTCAAGGAAACAGTGATCAGATGTTTCTGATCTTAATGGGCTGCATAATCTTTTGTAAGTACTTGAAATTAAACCTGTTATCTCGAAGTCTATTTATGCGCAAATTTAAAACCTACATTCTACATTCATTTTGCTCCAACATAGAAACCAAACTAGTGTTATGACATACTTTTATACATGTATAAAGAAGACCAATTCGGAAAGTTTTGTGTTTAAATAATTAGTAATCATTTTCTATTTACCAGTTTGTTTTGACTTGCTGCTACAAAGAGAATCTTTAAGTTGAATAGAGTTTTGCGTTCGTCTTACACCAATAAGGAGACGAACAGTCATACATTTAATTTAACACTGTGTGCCAAATTGAATGCTACATCCTCTTGCTCTCCAAATGTTCTTTTTTAACGAAAAGATTACAACCACTTATTGGCTTTTGAGCTACGTATTCGATTTTAATTAACCGTTAACATTGTTGCTAAATCCGGTGAAAAGAGTCCCGGGAAAGAGTCCAAATCACTGACCATTTGGCGATTGTTTTCTGTAATAAAGTGACGCGATTGTATTCTTAACACCTTCGAGAACGGTAACTGTAAATAACTAGGGTTTTGAACTTGTTTTTTCTAAGCGGCTGAATATCGTGTGGAATTTGAACTTTGCACCTTTTCACTGCAACACAGAATAATTTACACACCACGATGGTTTGAAAGCGACGAAATCTTGGAAGGAAAAAGTGCCTGCTTTTCCCATCAGAAAGTCTTCAAACCGTACAAAGGAAACACGCTGAAACTTGTACAGGTCTTTGAAATATCCCGTTCTTCTTTTCTGTACCTTCAGCTTGAAAATAATGCAAATTAAATCGAAAAATTTGCATAATCTGTTGTATATCAAACTCAAGAATGACTCTGATAGGTTCTCGGAGTAGGTATTATGCTTGGCGCCGATACATTAAACACGTGCAGTACTCTGATTTGCTAAGTGCTAGGGCAGGTTCCGTTTCGATGGCAAATAATTTGATTACCTTTTACTACTATTTAGTAACCATTTATCTCAAATGAAAATAATTTTGACGGAATAGGCCGTTCCGAAATTGCGCAGGGAACTGGGGCGAGTTTCAACATTTAACCACTCGATAATTTGACACCACCACACGAAAGAGCACGTTGAAAGTGGTCATCTGACCAAGTTTGAAGTTTTTAGGTGGAAAAGAGACCAAGTGTCGGACTTGAAAACATGGTTTAAAATCCATACAAACGTCTTTAATTTTGACACAGCGTCCCCCAAAATTATACAAACCCTTAAAAGTTTTATCAGATTTGTGACAACTGTAAACTGCCGTCATGGAACTACTATTTGAACAAAGCTGAGAAGAAAATCACTATGATTGCCCATGTCTAAGAGTATCGCGGAAATCATAAAAATTTAAGAGTCTATATTGTTTTGGGGGACGCTGTGTCAAAATTCTAGACGTTTGTATGGATTTTGAGCCATGTTTCACAGTCCATAACTTGGTCTCTTTTCAACCTAAACTTCAAACTTGGTCAGATGACCAATTTCAACGTACTCTTTGGTGTGGTGGTGTCAAATTATCGATTGGTTAAATGTTGAAACTCGCCCCAGTTCCCTGCGCAATTTCGGAATGGCCTGTAGCATTCTCGTCCCCAGAGCCACTTGTTCCTCGTGCACAGGCCCAGCCGGCTAAGAGGGACAAGTGGTTCTGGGGACGAGAATGGGCCTGTAGGCGTTAGTTCACCTGACCTTAGCGGTTTGAACAAATGAATAAACAGATAAGCGCCCACAATTGATCAACATTGCTTGAATCAACTTTTAGCTGTGTTTTTAAGCCATGTGTTTTTAAACAACTTGTTAACCTCGAACGTTCAGCTAGTTTACGAGAAAATCTCAAACATGGCAAGGCCTCGGTTTTATATTATTTTAAGATTATTCTTTCGTGTTCTTTCAGATGATGAAATTTCTAAGAAATCAATTAATCTTTTCCTGTTCAAAAACATAATTTTTTTAACGGTATTCAAAATGAAAGTGAGAAATGATCGTCTTCATCCGCAGTTCATATGTTGTAAATATGTTCATATATTACAAACGCATGTGGCAAATTATATATTTTGCCCCTGACTCGATTTTTGCTCTATTCAAGTGTTCTTCCACTAAGAATGTATGGAATGCAAACAACGCAATTTGATCACGCGCATCACGCGTACTCGGACCTTGGATCACGTGAAACTTACGCCTGGCAGCAGTGCCGTGCAATCGAAATCGAAGGTGTCTGACCTGGACGTTTCCTCTTCATGTCGCGTTGGATGTCATTTTTTCGGCCTCATTCCGTCTCAAGCGAGTAGCGAGAGTGTTGTTCGTCCGACCTGTAGTGAGAGATTTTTGTTCGTCTGATCTGTTCGTCCTTGAACTCGAGCGTGCAGCGAGAGCGTTGTTTGCCCTTGGTTTGCCCTTTAGGTTTTTACACTTATAAGGTTAATCTTTATGTATCGCAATCGTGATACAGTGACCACTTTTACCGCTGATGTTGAGTACATATTAAAGACAGGTTTCAGCAGCATTGAAACTTGTCTCAGGTTTTATTATGTACATAGCTTAGCTCTTTCATTATTGTTAGCATATTTATTAGATAAGTGTTGTATTTTGTTTTATAATATAGATAGGACTCGGCGCGCGCTCTGATTGGTCGAAAACCCACGCCAGTACCGGTCAGCGGTATCTGGGTTGAGCATGCGCTTTTGAACCCCTTGTCCTCGTGGCGTCGGCCATATTGCTTTGTTACTCGTTCGGAGTCTAGTTTTCCTGTTGTGATTAAAGCCTTTCACTATCTGGACGTGCCTTGGTTCATTGTGTTAACTCTTCTACTGGCGTGGTGGTAGCGTTCGGTTCTACCCAGGCCTTATTTTCGCCGAAGACCGCTATTTTTCGCCTCGTCCACGTGAGCCAAAACAGTGTATCCTTCACTATGTCAACACGTTTCAGAGCCCTAAACGTGAATTATGGCTGCAACACACCGTGCACCGAAGCAGTGGTGCCTCTCCAAAGTGGAATCTATCAACTCCTTTGAAAACTGGAAGCAAAACCTCGTTTACACTCTTTCTTTGGACAGCAACTTCGCCCCCTTCCTCGCAGATGGATTCACATGGTTAAAAAAGACCAGGGGCCAGCCGCTTCGAGGTCTTCAAAACGATGGCGAATCAGTGCCATTAGCTCGTCGCCTGACAGCCCGCCAAAAAGTTAACTTCCTCGAGCTGATGTTAGGACAGATCGCCAACTATTGTCCAATTATCTCTCGAAGTACTCTCGTGAAAAACTCTACATCCCTCGAGTTCATCTGGCAAACCATCAGGCAGCACTTTGGTTTCCAAGTCACCGGAGCTCAGTTCATTGACTTTTCCGAAATACACCTGGCTGCTGATGAGCGCCCTGAAGATCTATACCAGCGTCTCACAGCATTCGTAGAAGACTCATTGCTACGTGCCAACGGCTTAACCCACAATGGCGAAGCAGTGCTGGAGGATGAGGAGTTAACTCCTACACTCGAAAACTTTGTGGTCCTCACTTGGTTACGCCTCATTCACCCCAGTCTCCCACGACTGGTTAAGCAGCGTTATGGTACAGAGTTGAGATCCCGTACCCTTGCCTCGATCAAACCTGAGATCTCGCAGGCCCTCAATTCCTTACTCGAGGAAATCCGCACATCGGATGATGCCAGAATCCTGCGTGCTGCTGTTGCAGACGATTTTCGTCGCCCTCATCAGAGTAAAAGGAGTGATTCTAGAGCCCGTCCCAGACAACCCCGCCAAGACAAGGTCTGTCCTTTATGTAAACAGGCTGGCCGTTCTATGACAAACCACTTCCTCAGTCAGTGTACCTTCCTCCCCGACAGTGACAGGCGTTTCATGGTGAAAGCACGACAGATCGCAGGCATCCTTGACAATGACCAAGAAACCGAGACCAGTCCCGATTCTGATTCACCAGACCCCGACACAACATCGCCCGGCCCGGACATGGTGGCCTATCGTGTGCAGACCCGCCAGTCCCCTTACATGGATGTCTTTCATAATCATCGCGTTGTGCGCGTCACCATCGACAGCGGTGCAACCGGAAATATGATACGCCATTCAACCGCGAAACACCTCGGCTGTCCAATAATCTCCAGTGCCCAGTCCGTCCAACAGGTTGATGGCTCCTCTCAGCTCCAGGTGGTCGGAGAAATTCGTACCACCTTCACCCGTGACAACGCAGACTTTTCGTTTGAAGGTCTTGTCGTCGAGAATCTTGATGTTGAGGTACTTGCCGGTACCCCCTTTATGGAGACGAATGACATTGCTGTCCGACCCGCTAAGAGAGAGGTACTACTAGGCAATGGCTCCGCCTACACGTATGGGTCCAAATCTCCACCCAGCCCTCATGCCACCGCACGTAGAGCATTTGTCCTACGTGCCCCTTCTCCATCCCAGACAGTGTGGCCTGGAGAGTTCGTGGAAGTACGTCTACCAGACGAGGCACCTTCTGACTCGGAGTACGCACTAGAGCCTCGCATCGACGCACCCAGTGCACACAATCTGAAGCCATCCCAGTTGTGGCCACAACCTGGTGTCGTTTCCAGCGTTGCCCGAGCCATACGGATTCCTAACCTATCAAGCGTACCCCGTACTCTCAAGCGCCACGAACACTTCTGCCAAGTCGTCCCTGTTTTTGAGCCTCCCGAAGTCCCATCATCACCCCCACCTACTGCTCAGCGTCCATTACCGCCCTCCAGTACAAGTTACTCTGCATCCGTTCAGGTTGATCCAGACAGCACCCTCCCCCAGACCATCCGTGCAGACTTCCGATCACTACTTACAGAGTACGACACTGTATTTGACCCGCAATTCCCTGGGTACAATGGAGCCGCTGGCGCGTACAAGGCCAAAGTCAACATGGGTCCTATCGAACCTCCTCAGCGGAAGAGTCGCCTCCCCCAATACGCAAGGGATAAGCTCATCGAGCTCCAGGAAAAGTTTGACGACCTAGAGAAGCTTGGAGTCCTCCGCCGCCCCGAAGATGTGGGTATCACCGTTGAATACCTCAATCCATCTTTCCTTGTAAAGAAGCCTAATGGTGGTTCCCGTCTCGTCACCGCCTTTTCTGATGTGGGCAGATACAGCAAACCCCAACCATCCCTGCTACCCGATGTTGACTCCACGTTACGGCTCATCGCCCAATGGTCACACATAATTGTCACTGACCTTACAAGTGCTTTCTACCAGATCCCTTTAGCCAAAGAGTCCATGAAGTACTGCGGTGTCGCCACCCCCTTTAAAGGTGTACGGGTGTACGCCCGCTCCGCTATGGGAATGCCTGGCTCGGAGACTGCTCTAGAGGAGGTTATGTGCCGCGTTCTAGGTCCCTTACTACAAGATGGAGCCGTGGCCAAGATCGCCGATGATTTATACTGCGGGGGCAACACCCCTCAAGAGTTACTCCACAACTGGAAGAGGGTCCTGCAAGCTCTTCACAAATGCAACCTGCGTTTGTCAGCCCACAAGACCATAGTCAACCCCAAGTCAACCACTATCCTTGGTTGGATTTGGTCTGCCGGTACCCTGTCTGCCAGTGCCCATCGCCTCAACACCCTCGCCACGTACCCTGTGCCGAACACCGTTGGTCGTTTGAGATCGTTCATTGGTGCGTACAAAGTCCTGTCTCGTGTTATCCCACGGTGCTCTAGTTATCTCACCCCGCTGGATGCCGTTACAGCTGGACGTACTTCACAAGAATCCATCACCTGGTCTGATAGTCTCAGGGCTGCATTCCATAATGCTCAGAAGGCCCTTTCCTCAGCCCTCTCTATCACCCTACCTAGACCCGAGGACCAACTATGGGTCGTCACCGATGGTGCAGTCAAAGACCCAGGAATAGGCGCCACCCTCTATGTGACTCGCAACAACAAGCTACACATTGCCGGTTTTTTCAGCGCTAAGCTGCGGGGCACTCAGACAACGTGGCTTCCTTGCGAAGTAGAAGCCCTCTCCATCGCTGCTGCTACAAAGCATTTCAGCCCATACCTCATCCAGTCATCCAATAAAGCCTGTATCCTAACGGACAGTAAGCCATGCGTCCAGGCTTATGAGAAGCTATGCCGCGGCGAGTTCTCCGCCAGTCCTCGCGTATCTACTTTCCTGTCAGTTGTTAGCCGCTACCAAGCCTCAGTGCGACACGTCTCCGGCGCCTCTATCCTCCAGTCTGACTTCGCGAGTCGAAATGCTGTCCCTTGTGAGAATGAAACCTGTCAGATTTGCCTGTTTATTGCCTCAACCAGAGATTCTGTTGTCCGAGCCGAGACTGTCCAGGACATCCTCCAAGGCAATGCCCGCCTCCCTTTCACCAGCCGTCCGGCCTGGGTGGCAATACAGTCTGAATGCCCGGACCTACGCCGCACGCACGCACACCTTGTCCAAGGCACAAGGCCTTCCAAGAAGCTCACCAACATCAAGGACGTCAAACGCTATTTGCAGGTCGCCTCAATCGCAAGTGATGGCCTGCTCGTCGTTCAACGTCATGATACCTTGTCACCGACCAGAGAGTGTATTATTGTCCCGCGCCAGGCCTTGGATGGCCTCTGGACAGCCCTTCACATCCAGCTCAGCCACCCTTCTTGCCACCAGTTAAAAATGGTTGCCAAACGCTATCTGTTCGCCCTCGACCTTGACAAGGCAGTCTCCCGTGTTTCTGATGGATGCCACTCCTGTGCAGCAATTCAGAGATCACCAACAGCACGAATTGACCAGTCCACTTCGCCTCCACCTGAAGCCATTGGGCAGTCCTTTGCAGCAGACGTCATAAAACGTTCTCGCCAACTTATCTTCGTACTCCGTGAAACAGTGACCTCTTACACGTCCAGCCTCTTTCTTGAGAACGAACGCCACCTAACTTTGCGTGATGCCATTATCAAGCTTTGCGTGGAAATGCGCCCCATGGATGGTCCACCTGCTGTGATCCGCACCGACCCTGCACCCGGATTCAAGGCCCTTGTCAATGACCCACTCTTAAAGAAACACAGAATCACAATTGAGCTTGGCCATGCCAAAAATCCCAACAAGAACCCTGTTGCAGAGAGAGCAGTCCAGGAATTGGAGAACGAGCTGTTACGTCAGGAGCCTCTCGGTGGTTCTGTCTCTCCCCTCACCCTTGCCGTAGCCACTTTAGCCTTAAACTCACGTATCCGTTCACGAGGTCTTTCCTCTCGAGAAATGTGGACCCAGCGGGATCAGTTCTCCAACAAGCAGTTACCCCTCGCAGATGACCACATAATTACCCTCCAGCATGAGCAGCGTCTCTCCAACCATCCTCACAGTGAACGTTCCAAAGCTCCTGTGCAGTCAAGGCGTCCTACCCCCCTGATAGATATTGGTGATCTTGTGTACCTTCATTCTGACCTCAACACGTCTCGTGCACGTGACCGCTATCTCGTTGTAGCCATTGATCCTCCATTCTGCAACATCAAAAAGTTCATTGGATCCCAGTTGCGACGTTCATCGTACCACGTCAAGCTATCCGAGTGCTTCAAGGTCCCATCTGACTTGGGTGATCCCTTCCGTGCCTCTCAGACCCTGCGCAAACACGACTCTGATTCTGACGACGAAGATGGTCCTACTACAACGACTCACCCTCCACCCTCTTTGCCTGCCATCCCTGAGGCCATCTCAGCTTCCATACACCCACCAGTTGCCAACCCTCAGTGTGATAGTCCAGCCCTTGCCTCTCCTGTTGACCATACCATGGATGATTTCGCTACCCAGCCGCCCTGCCCTGATCCTTCCCCAGTGGAGTACGCAGCCACCTCAGCGGTGCCTTCTCCGCCTGCCCTACGGAGATCATCGCGTACCCGCCGTCCTCCTTCTCGTTTTGCAGATTATGACACTGGACTTTGCACACCGAACTGAACACTGAACTTCGACTCGCCCGCGCGTGTCAATTTGTTAGTTAGTCTTTAGTGTATTTTAAATTGTTTGTAGTTCTTGTTTCTCCCCTCCCAAAAAAAAAAAGAAAGAAGTCACGCCAGTACCGGTCAGCGGTATCTGGGTTGAGCATGCGCTTTTGAACCCCTTGTCCTCGTGGCGTCGGCCATATTGCTTTGTTACTCGTTCGGAGTCTAGTTTTCCTGTTGTGATTAAAGCCTTTCACTATCTGGACGTGCCTTGGTTCATTGTGTTAACTCTTCTACTGGCGCCATGTTTTATCAGAATATAAAACATAGAAAAAGCGTGTTTTATTGTTTTTCGTCAGCTTTGCTCTAGTGAAAATTCACACGGGATGGCGACGAACATTTTCTATAAAAAAATCCCGGACAAAATTCTGAGTCAAGCTGCAGAGATTGTCGTAGAAGCTTCTAAGTTCGAGATGAAAGTAGAAGAAGGAAAATTAATTAAATTACTTCAGTTTATCGATCGTGCGTGTTTTCATCATTAGCGGCACTGATTACAACTTAGTACTCGTGCAACGAGTTTTTCCAGTTTGTTTATATTCTTTCTTTTATTGCTCGATTGTTCAGATCCGATGATGTGAATGTATTTTTCACTTCGTCAGGAATGAAGCCTGTATATAACGTTTGGATGCAGGAGACCACGCAACGAAGAATATAAAACTAGGTTGCTTGTTATTGCCACTTGCCCCTAAAACAATAGCAACTGCTACCAGTAGAAATACAAGCTTACGAGAGCTGCTACACTACTGAATTGACCTGACGAGTTTTCTCTTACAGTTATGCAGACGGGATTTGCTTTCCTTGAGGCCGGCTCAGTAAGATCAAAGAACACAACAAACATCCTAATCAAAAATTTCTTGGACGTATGTAAGTATTGCAAAACGGTTTTATTCTTTGCAGAAATTATAACCGACAGCGCATGCGTGAGTCGTCCTCGGGAACCCCTTGTACAGTAACATGTCAATCAATCAAATGGGGAGGCGAGAGAGGAGAGGGGAGTAATGGGGCGTACTCTTGAAAATAAAGGATTGGTGGGTGTCGCAACGGGTTTTCTTAAACGCCGAATTTATTTAATTATGGACAGTACCCTTTCAAAGGGTGAAACCCAAAACACCCTTCAAGAGAAAAATTAAACGATAACTGTAGGGATTGGATTATTTTTTGTTGGTTGCAGTTTGTAGTAAACTATATACTTGCATGACTGATGAGAGCTTCCTAGATCTTGATGTGCGGCCAGACCAGAAAGATTGTTTATGTAGCAAAAGATGAGAGTTCCTTAAATTTAGCGCATTTTCTAAAATTACTAGATATTGCTCAGCTAAATTTGCAATTTTCTACAAACTTGCGTCAGTCTGGTATCTCATTCCAATTATTCTTTGCAGTCATTGGCGCCGTGGCTTATTGGTTATTCGGTTACGCGTTCGCCTTTGGAACAGAAAGCAATGGATTCATTGGACACAAGTTTTTCGCGTTGGCAGATTTACCAGCAGACAAATACTCTCACTGGTTCTTTCACTTCGTTTTTGCGGCCACGGCGGCAACAATTGTCAGCGGTGCTATGGCAGAGAGAACTGAGTTCAAAGCTTACCTTATGTACTCCGTGTTTTTAACTGGTAAGTTACGAGCAGTGATCGGTTTACAACACAATGCGTATTCCACTTAAACAATAGTGTGCTCTGTCGAGGAACTATTTAAACAATAGAGTGTTTCTGTCGAGGAACTATTTAAACAATAGAGTGTTTCTGTCTATCGGCTGATAGTTGCCCCGCGGAAATTTGATGTTCTTAAAACAAATATTTGCCCGAGAAGAGAAGCTTCGAGGGCAAATATGCTAGTTTTAAGAACATCAAATTTCCAAGGGGCAACTATCAGACCGATAGTTCCGAGACAAACACTCTATTGTCTTTATTGTTCACCACTAAATTTTCTTCCGCGCGCACATTCACAAACTAGCATCTTGAGTTTTTTGCTGCACGCCGAAACGTACGAATACACGAAAATCAGGTAAAAAACCCTCGAAATACAGATAAACCAAATAGCGTTTGATTTTTTTACGGAAAGACTGCTTGTTAACAAAATAAATTCACGGACAGGCACTATCCGTCCGGGTATTTTCCTCGGACGGGCACTATGCGCTGATAGTGCCCTCCGCGGATGAACACTATCGCGTCACGTGATCAATTTAGACCAATCAGAATCGGAGAAAATTTAGTGGTGAACTATAATGGCTGATAGTTGCCCCGCGGATATTTAATGTTCTGGAAGCGAAGCTTCGAGAGCTAATATGCTACTTTCAAGAACATCAAATTTCCGAGGGGCAGCTATCAGGCGCTAGTTCCGAGACAAAAACGCTTAATTTTAATTGTCTTTGTTGTTTATTGTTCACCACTAAATTTTCTTACGCCCGCGCATTCAAAAGCGAGCATCTTGAATTATTTTTAACTTCTTAGCCAAATTGTAACAAACGAAAACGCAAAACCACACAAAAAACACATTAATACTGAAACACAATGTAGAATTTTTTGACCGTAGGGCCGGTTATTTGCCAAAAATTTTAGTAGTAGTAGTAGTAGTAAAACTTTATTTTATCACGGAAAATCATCAGGTAAGCTTTACAAGTTAAAAACTAAAACTATTTACATCTGCTTTGAGTACCTTCTTCAGATTTTGCTCAAATTGATCAACAGATTCGAAACTCTTTGCGCCAATAGGCAATTTATTCCGTAATGTGGTCCCCACTATATAGGAGAAGCTTCGTTTTAAATAATTAGTTCTCGGTTTTGTTAAAGTCAGTTTTCCATCAGAATTTCTTAGGTTATAACTAGAGTAAAAGGTGCAAGTCTATTCAAAGTTTTGTACATCATTATGTCCTAACATTTCTTTCGTCGAATTGATAGCCTTCTCCTGCTTGAGGGTAGTTAGCAGGTGGTTCGAGTTCGTGTCAAAAGGCAATTTTGTGATCATTCAAGCTGCACGATTTTGCGATTTTCGGAGCTTATCACTCAAATAGGCAGTCAAACAGTCCCAAACCGGTCTGCAATAATCGAGATATGGCGCCAAAATATGGACGGGCAGTATGGGCTGATTGTGTCTCTCCGGGAATGAACGCTATCACGTGATCAATTTAAACCAGTTAGAATCGGAGAAAATTTAATGGTGAACTATGAATAGTTAATAGGCGTGAATTTGTTGTGGTACGTCCTCTAATCGACCTCCAATTTCTTCATCACATTGTCACATTTTGGGCGGCTCACGAGGCCGCCGCGGCCCAGTGAGTTAGCACAAAAATTTGACAATGTGATGAAGAAATAAGTGGTCGATTAGAGGAGGAACCACAACAAGCTAACTAATCAAATGGTGATGAGTCAAATTAGGAAATAATTTCACGCGCGTTTAATTTCGTCAAAATTCGTATAATTATCAGAATTTTGATAAAACGCAAGTGAAATTATTTCCTAATTTTACGAGTAACGATTTGATTATCTTTTAATATCATAGGTGACAAATGACGCTCACAATCGTGGGTTTTTGACTTGTTTATTGCATCGAGAAATTTGGCGCCAAACGTTGCTATGGCAAATTTTAGAATTTCGCATGGAAATTACAAATTAATGCTGAAATTTGCGCCATAGGTAAGGAGAATTAACTAGTTGAAAGAATCATATTTGAGCTTTATTACCTCACTATTTTAGTTTATACTAAAACAAATATTCTCCTCAAAGTCGGTGGCAGTGTTGGATATTTACCTCGCCTCACTTCGGTGAATAGTTGCTTTCACTCAGTTACTCTATGTTAAAACACTATATTCCCTTGCAGGTTTTGTGTATCCAATAGTCACCCACTGGGCTTGGGATGAAAATGGCTGGCTGTTGGCTGGTGTGGAATATACTAAAGACAATGTGACTATGACTGTTAGTTACCAGGTATTTCGATCATGGCATATCTAGTTCATGCATTGTGTAAACTGCAAAGAGTCTAAAGCACCTGAAAGATCCCACAAGTTTCGCGCGGTTTGAAAGAAATACAAGAGAATTTGAATATCCCGTGGTGAAGGACATTTGGAGAAACAGCCCCAAAATAATCTTTTTATACCAAAAAAATCATGTCACTTACTTTAAATGAATAAAATTAGTCCAATTGCAGTTTCTTAGCTATGGTAATTAATTTTTCCTTTTTCACGTTGCTGTAGGATTTTGCTGGCAGTGGGGTTGTTCACGCCGTTGGTGGTGCAGTTGCTTTAATTGGAGCCGCCATTGTGGGTCCAAGAATCGGAAAATTTGTTAATGGCGTCCCTCAGGAGATTTCAGGCCATACTGTACCGGTAAATTATCAGTTTTTTTTTCTCGAACGCGCTCAGAATGAAATCATTGTTTAATTTTCTGAAGGAAGCTTCTTCCCGCCCAAAATTGAAGAACAACCTGTTTGGGAAGCCTGAACTGATTTCAACCTTTTCAGTAGTAAGGAGGGGGGGGGGGGGCGGTTTAAGTAGTAGCCAATCAGAAGCCAGGGTTTGGTATCTGTAATCCGCCATTTTGTTTTCAAAAACAAAGATTGTATGAACACAAAGTGTGAACACATTAACAGGTCCAAGAGAGCGTATTGTAAAAAGAACCGGAACGCATCAGGAATTACCAAAGAATATACTTTCAAAACAACAGGGACCAGAACAATCAAAGATTTCGTGGGAGACTGGGACAGAATGGCACGCTGGACTAAGAACCTCTGGACATGAGTCCGGTAGAGGATCACGGGACTTAGATGTGAGCCGAGATGTTACTGTAACGGATGAGAACCCTTTGAAAAGAAAACGATGGTTGCCTCATGAAGCTCTTGTTACGATGTCATTGATTGTTTAATAGAACGATTGTGTACTTGAGCGAATGTGTCGAATGTCAATCAATAAAAAGCATTGAATAAATATCTCGTTTTGCGCATCCCATTATTTATTTTTAATCCATTTGAACCAACTATTTGTAACAGTCAGGAGAAGGAACTCGTTCCCAGGGACCAAGGAATGTCTGTAGGCTTCAGTTCACTGATCGACTTATGAGTTGACGCTGACCAACAATTTACGTATGGGCGTATTAGGCGCAGTTTCTCACACCAGACAACGATTGTATATCAGTTAATTACCATATGCTTGAATAGAACGCTTAATGAGTCTTTTAACACGTTCAAGAAAACAACGTGGCAACATGGAAAGGGGGTACAGCTTATCATTAGCATATCAAAGTGCGCGGCATTTTGAATAACATGGGAACATCAAAGCATACAACAATTTGATTAAGCGCTGCGTAAAACGATTCAATAAGTAAGAAAAACGATTCCTTGCCTTTTAAACTCTTGCAAATCAACAAGAATAAACCATACGAATACTTCAGAAAACACTTCAAGGGATAGGCGGTATTCCATTCATTAACATATCGACATGGGACAGGTGGTACACCTATTCTTAATGCTTTCAAAGCGCGCGGCATTTTGAATAACATGGGAACATACGACAATTTGATTAAGAGCAGCGTAAAAATGTTTCAAATAACGATTACAGGCGTAGTACGATTCGAGAATTAGAAAAAAATCAAATCCTTGACTTTCCTAGGAATCAACAAGAATAAACCATACGAATACTTCTGAAAACACTTCCTGGGGTGGGAGGTATTCCATTCATTAACATGTCGACATAGGACGTGAGGGTACACCATCGATTAACATATCAAAGCGCACGACATTCTGATTAATTATAAAAGAAGGGATTTGATTGAGATTACAATCTTTGTTTTTAAAATTTTGCGTGATTTTTATTTGCTTGACGAAAAAAACAAAATGGCGGATTACAGATACCAAACCCTGGCTTCTGATTGGCTACTACTTAAACCGACCCCCCCCCCCCTTACTACTCATTTCCACGTAATTCAAGATACCTAACTTCTGCTATCGTAACGTTCGTTCAATTTCAGTTGACTTTGGTTACTGAACATTAATTATATTAAAAATTAAGGTTAAAAGATGTTAAAAAATCTCACTACACGTTTTCGATCTATTTGATCGTCATCACTCTGATGATGATCAATTCACGTTTAGTGAGATTATTTTAACATCTTTTAACCTTAATTTTTTATATATTTTAGTGGCGAAATGTACAATGAACATAAATTATTCTGACCATTTTTATTCGACTTTCCGAATCTAATAGTCGCTAAATCTTGCTCAGAAAAAGTTGCTAAAGAACTCCTGCAAATTCCCTTATTCCATTTAATAAGACCCCAAATTTGCAATTTCATCTAGCTTATCAGCTGTGAACTCGCTCTCATTGCGGACACTGATGGATTAGATAGTTTAAAGGCATGTCACTGAAGCAAACGAGGAAACTATTTTCAAGTGGACATAACATCACGGTTAAAAATCACCGCCGGGACTACCGAGAATCTGAAACACCCTGCCGCTTGTGGCAGGGTGGGTGACTTGAACCAGTGACCTCCTGGAGACAACACCAGCACCTTCAACATTCCCAGCCATTCTGTGTGAGAGCTAAGGTTTATTTAAATAAATTGTTTCATTTACTCGCCACAGAAAGCAGCCTTGGGTGGATTCATTCTGTTTTTTGGTTTCCTGGCATTCAATGGAGGTTCGCAGGCAGCCATCGCTAGTGCGGGAGATGCTGACGTCGTATCGCTAGCTATTGTCAACACTATCTTGGGAGGTGAGCTATAGCTAACCATGCAATTTCATAATTAATCCTCTTTGCGAAGCTAATCGAATTGCTGGATTCTTGTTTCAATTCAGGAGCGGCGGGTGCATTAACTGCCATGATTATCAAGCGCTTGGGTTTTGCAGAGAAACACTGGAGTCTGCTCTTCACTATTAATGGTGGACTCACGGGAATGGTAAGCCACACGCTTGGTTATTCTAACAATCCGACTATAGTATTGTACACCTAATAACTCAAAATCTGTTTAAATGCGATTATTAGGCTCTGTGGTCTATTAAAATCTTTAGTATGAAGCGGCCCTGTTTAGGAGCCTGCCCGGACCACTGTCATTTTCTTAGGCAACTAAAATACAAAAAAGTTTTGTACCACTGCCTATAACTAACCTTACCAGGAAATTAAATAGGTACCTTCGTATTGGTAGAGTTACCTGCGATTGATTAGAGTCCCGTAGTGTGTTAAGGTAGCTCCTACCATCCGTCTTCTGAATTCTATTGCAGCAACACCAACAACTAATGCTGAAGGGTAGCGCTTCGGAAAAATGTTTGTAGATTTTGCCAATAAACAAATTTCTTCCCGTGTAACGTCAAAATTCGTTGCCATGGCAACGTGAAAAAAAAGATGCTCTATATTTGACCTTTTCAGGCGAATAACTTTAAAACTACTCAGTGAAAGTTCGTATTTTTTTAGGTCGACGATAGGAACATTTCTGCCAACTTTTCAAAATTCTGTCAATAAGTTTCGGCAAGAGTTCAGAGCTATGTTATTTTTTCAATAATTTAAGGTGGCTCTGAAACTGATTGACAGAATGTTAAAAATTTCAGCAGTGTTCCTTTTATTGATCTAATAAAAAAATATCAAAAACAAAACTTTCACTGGCTATTTTTTAAGTTATTGACATAAAAATGTTAAGTATGGGTTGTCTTTGACCTATTTTGATAAGGAATCAACCAAAGTATCAGTTTATCAATCTATTTCCTGTCGTCATGCACAAAATATTTACTGTTTAAGTTGTTTGATGTGCGAGAAGAACATGGCAGCTGCTGCTCAAGTATCCATAAAACGGCAAAACTATCGGAAAACGCACTTTCAGGTTTACAACGGCCGAGGTTGAGTTTATCAATCTGTTTGCCCAGCTGTTTGCCGTCATAACTGTGATTCACGGTGACGGATTCACGGTTCAAAGATTCCCACTCACGAGATTTTGGATTGTCACTCGTGAAAACACTGCCACAAAAGATCCTTCAATTTCAACGATCGCTGAAAAGAAGATAGATGACAGTTTGCCCTTCGTGTTTTGTCTTTAACACTCACATTGAGGTCCTGAACTTTGAGGATCACCAAAGAGAAGGCCGATGACAGTTTGCCCTGGTTTATCTCAAAGCGGAGCACCACCAGAGCGCAATGCATTCTGGTCGCCATGCAGTGCATTCTGGTCGCCGCGCAGTACATTCTGGTCGCCGCGCAGTGCATTCTGATCGCTATGCAGTGTATTGAATCAAATCTCGGTTTTGCATAGATTTGTTATATACATTCTGATTAAAAGGAACCTATCAATGTTAAGCTGGAGGGGGCGGCGGAGTCGGGCATTGAGTGGGGATTTTGACATTTTCTGAAAAGATAAGTCAAATTCCCCACCCCCGGGACAACAAAATCTGTCAAAAGTCTCAAAATCTTCAACTTCTCCACTATTAAAAATGGCGGCCAAGTCAAAATTTCCAATCAAAATCCACACCCTGGGGACAGACCTCACAGTCAAAGTCCCGTGGGTAGCCCGACTCCCCCCCCCCCCACCCCACGGGCTTAACATTGATAGGTGCATAATTGCTGTGGAGTGAGCAAAAAACGTCAAATGATTTTAATCTGCATGATCGGCCTGGCCCGCTCCTAGCTGACGGGAAGCTTTAAACTATGGTGAGCCACCTTAATTTGAATTTAAATTTGCTAAAGTAATTAACAATTAACATGGAAGTGATATTGTCATTCAGGTGGCCTTGTGTGCAGGCTGTAATGCCGTTCATCCTTACGCTGCTCTTGTAATTGGGATCATCGCAGGAATGGCGTACGTTGGGTGGAGTACTATCGTGCTCCGTTTAAAGATTGATGATCCCCTGGACGCCGTGGCTGGTAAGCAACGCCTGACGTCTCGTAAACAATGCCAGCGTTCCCCTAGACCGGTCGTGAATTACGTGATGTCGGGGGAAATTATCATGTACCATTATGTACCCAAAATATATAGATATATTTAAATTGCTTAAGACAACATAACAGATTATGGGATGAATAAATCGCTTTAGACTACATAACAGATCATGGGATATATAAATCGCTTTAGACTACATAACATTATATGGGTTAGGGGTTAGGGTAAGGTTTCATGAATGATTATATGGTAATACATTGGGGTACATGATAATTTCCCCATACATAACGTACCTACCAATTCGCCTTTCACGACTGCTGATCTAGGAGAACGCGGGCTCTGAGAACGAGATTGATTTAGAAGCAGTTTTTCCGCTATCGCAATTTAGTACCGAGAGTGCGCAGGCTGTTCAGTGTTAGCAGTTAGTTTCTTGGCAAATAATCTCTGACCGACGAACCTGAGACTCTAGACTGCAAATGATCTCCAGGATTTCAGCGTGGTCAACACAATGAAACAAAAGATGGATTCTCGTAAGATAATTTAAGCTGAATTCCTAATCCTAAATTCAGTTCTGGGCATGGCGCGAGTTTCTCTGGCCCCTAAAAGAGGACATTTTCCATTTTTGATTGGTCTAGCTGTGTGTCCCATTTTTCAATTGCAACCCGAAATAAGCCTAGAAGATTAAAAATTTGGCTTTCCCTCCTTAAAACCTTAAGTGAGATCAAAATCCGTTCTTTATACCCCTGAACGAAAGGAAGTGAGCTGCGTCAGCAAGCAAGTTAAACACTCAACTTCCATTGCTTACTCTACGCTTAACTGTCATTGGCAATTTGGAAACCTACGTCGAAGCAAGTACTATCTGCGGTTTAAGTTGCCTTATGACGGTTTGAATTACATACGTACGTGTTTTTTGAGTTACGTACGAAAACGTTATAAAGCGACCAGGGACAATCCAAATTGTGGGCTTGTTAACAAGGTGGAATTATGGCATTCTCTTTGGGCGCATGACGTGCACAACTTAAGTTTTCACTGAGTACATTTTGGCTTGATTTGAGACGTTTATCATCAGTGGCAGGTTTGAATCCGTTTGACCGCTATGGAGCATATTAAGGTTGTCTGTGATGAATAGCTGTTTCACAGTATCATGACGTATCCGTTGTGGATATTTTCAGTGGCGGATCTACTGGGGGTGTGCAGGGGGTGTGCATCCCCTCCCCCTCCCGAGATGACCTGAGGCATTTTTATATTACTAGTATTCTGCTTACGTCACCCATCAATTACGTCAACCCTCAGTGGTGCAATCCCTCCTAAGAAAAATCCCGGATCCGCCCCTGATTTTTATAGCAGCTCCGTTGCCTGACGATCGTGTTTCTTCTACCGTTTACACAGTTCATCTCGGTGGTGGTATCTGGGGAGTGCTGTCCGTTCCGATATTCAACAAGGAAACTGGAATCTTTTACGCTAGTGACGAGCATTCCTTCCGTTTGTTTGGTTGGAACCTGTTAGGAGTGATTGTCATCATTATCTGGTCCGTCGTGCTGGCTTTTATCTTGTTCTTTACTCTGCGTGTCGCTAACCAGCTTCGCGTCAGTGAAGAAATTGAGCAGAAAGGTGAGTAGTCTGACTCTTGTTGGCTAACTAGGTCTTGAGACAGGCATGTCATCCGGGAGGGGGGTGGGAATGTTACTGATTGAGGGTATTTGCACTACTCCCAAAGGAAAGCACCAGGTTGTGCGCTTCTCTGGTGCTAGCACCAACTGTGTTTCAATAGTTGGACAGCGATTCAACTAGCCTGCGTAGCTGGCGGGATTCGCGGCGAAGTGCTTTTGTTTTTGGGAGGTCGTCGTCGGAGCGGCAAAGCCGTGGAGAGATTGGTGAGGAGTCGAGTTAAAATCCCGCCTGCTCTAATGGATGGGGCGGCTTCGCCGCTTAACCTCGTGGGCTTCGCCCGCGAATGCTGAGTGAGTACCTCGCACCCTCAAATCCCGCCGGCTACACAGGCTACGATTTAACAGCAATTCCTCAAAACTAAACGAACAAAACGAACAAAACGAACACCGCGTGACTCGGACAACATTAACGAGCTCAGAGGGAAATAAAGGGAATGCAGATGAAGTTTTGTTTCAAATGTGTCCTATATTCATCGGATTTCGCGCTCGAAGAAATCTTCAAAATCGTCCGCCATTCCCGTTTTGTTTATCAGAGTAGTGATGACATCACTCGCACGATTCGCTATCGATCCCGTTCGGGGAAGGATGTGTCGTGAAACAGTCGTATGGATTTCGTTATGACTTAGCATGTAACTAAAATTCTGCGGATCTACGACTCGCGTGAAACAGCTCCTGACTCAAAGGGCCTCTGACACATGTCCCCGACCCCAGGGCGCATGTGCGGCGATTTGTTTTTAAAGACCCATAACGGACCACTATCCATTGCGCGCGTTTGTTATTGTTTTGATGAATGCAGGATCAAGGCGCCTTTGTCTGATTGGTACTTTTCGGCTCACATAAAAGATGATGACTGCAGCTGACGCGCGCAATGCGTACTGGTCCGTCATGGGGCTTTAACTGACGGGCTTCTTTCAAAGTTGGTTTCTGCCCGTGACGAAAATTCTTTTCCATCGACCGTGTACCATTGTAATTATGGTTTTGAAAAACTATTTGGTCATATGTGGAGGATTTATACGGCATGTTTTGTATTTTTTATGTGAAATTTCATGTGCACGAGAGGTGTAGTATTCGCTGAGAATTTTTACGAGTTGTGCAAACAACGAGTAAAAATTCTCAACGATACTACACAACAAACCGTCAAGATTTATTATTCAACACACCAAATTGTTATGTCCATGCGGGCGAATTTCTAACCGGTTCTCTGGAGTTCAAATACCGCGTGATATTTGTACTCGTTTTGGCCGCCGTTGTTTGTACTCTACGAAGCACAGTTGGATAATAAATGCGCATTCTCGTGGCACAGGGCCTTCAAAGCGCGACTCTACCATTCAGTCAAGCAGTATGAACAAACCTAATGGATGGATGAACTGGTTCATGCTACGAACTTTTGTTTGTTTTAAACAAATCCAGGATTTGACATAAGATTCCTTTGTCCTAGGACTTGACATCCCCAAACATGGTGAGCCCGCTTATCCACCGGCCAGCTACGGAAACGGATGGGGGACAAACGTACAGCTTGCATTCTACAACGATCATCCACTGCATACCCCTGGCCAGATTCAGAACGGCCATGTGTCAATCCAAAACGGACAACCTCCCTCTCAAGAAAAGGGCATCCATAACCCAGCTCTTGCTGTCACTGGGGACCAGGAACCGAGCACAGATACAGCGTTTTGAATTCCACTTCCCGAATAAATCACCTTAGCTGCTTATGGGCAATTTTCACTTAATCACGAGTGTCGAAATTAAGTGTTTGCTTGAATTTAGCATTACTACGGTTACTTATTGGTTTAAAAAAAAACTTGCACCACATTTCCAGCCTATCGGAAGCAAAACCAATCGTACCCCGCTCACACATGTTTTCCCGCACTTCGCGCCGAGTTTTGATTGGTTCACTGGATTGCCTGTGTCGTTTCTGATTGGCAGAAGTGAAGGCTTTGGTTTTTGCTTTACGAAACTCGATCGAAAATTGCTTTGCCGGCACAATTTTGTTAATACACCAAGGTGGTTAAAAGCAATAATGGCTAAGGTCTAATTGAAAAAAGAAGGAAAAGGAGATTTGTCAATAGTAATCATACAAGGTATTTAACAAGGTATTTAATAAATGTTTATTTTTAGTAACGATTGCTTGAAAACTGAAATGTAAATTTGTTTGATGCTGATATTAATAACCAATTTCGCTTCCTGCGTTCTTTCCAAACCATGCTTGTCGGCGTGAAAACGTGCCAGTTGATGACGTAACCCCGCCTCCCAGATGGCCACGGTGTTCGACTAAACAAAATCATAAAATAAGTAGAAAATTCCTCGAGTGCTCCAACAGAAATTTGGTTAAAACTGCATGGCACTTTCGGCCCCGATTGATGCCGTGTCAAGTTGAACGCTTTAAGAAACGAAATCACTAGGCTAAGCTCTTCAGGTTGTGATATGTTAATGCTCTTTCCTTCATTTTTCAAGCAACGGGAATATATAGTGTACGAGAGAACTAACATTTTCTTATGTTAGTCTAGGTATTATATACGCACGCACCTGATGCGAAAATTTAAAAACTGAAAATAAATATCGTAATACTTCGAAAAAGCGGATCGGGTAGCATCTAAGCTCTCATGTGAACGACTTGCAACCCTTCGAGAGAACAGTTAAACAAACAACAGATAGAGAACCCCCCCCCCCCCCCCCAAAAAAAAAAAAAAATAGCACCTGCAACACCAGAAGAAAAAACTAAATACAGAATAACAAATCTGAAACACCAGAGGGCCAGTAGAATGACAATATATCTCACGAAATCTACTACACTTTTGAAAAAGCCGCCGGCTTATATTGCAATTTTGTTGTGTTCTATATATCAATTCCCTTGTCGGAAAACCTGAAAGTCTTGGAGTCACGTCAGAATTTTGATATATCGAACATGGGTTATTATATTTTATTTGGCCTAGCGAAATCAAACCTGTTACTTGCAACGAAGCTTGTACTCTAAAACGTAAGCCTCAAACCATGCTTATCATTGTAAATTGAATAAAAGAAGGATCTGTAATCTCTCAGCGTCTGTGTGATTACTCCTCGTGCAGACTCTTAGGTGCTGTATTCACACTCCAAGGTTAGGCCAGGACACACTAAGCGACAGGTCTCTGCCAAGTTGCTCCGTGTGTACCGGTTGTGAAAATTACTTGAGCAATAACAATAATAACAATAAGCGCCGTTTTGAATTCTTGCGATTGATCACAGCGCAAAAAAACAGTGAAGGGAATTGTTGCAGCGACTTGCCGGCGTTAAGGTGGCTCACGACAATTTAAAGCTTCCCGTCTTTTGCACTCTATTGCAGCTTGGTCAGTGATGCAGATGTAAAACATTTAGTGTAATCTTGTGGAGTATTTATCAGCAAACAGAGATAAACTGTTACCATGGCAACACCAAAAGAGGTCAAAGACAACCCATATTTAACATCTTTACGCTAAGAACTAATAACTTAAAAAACTACTCGGTGAAAGTTTTTTTTTTTTATATATATATTGCTTAATTGAGAGAAGAAACATTTTTAGAAAACTTTCAAAAAATTCTGTCGATATAGGTTTCAGAGTCACCTTACTTAATCAAAAAATAACGCAGCTCTGAAACCTATGGACAGAATTTGTTTTAAAAAAATTACAGAAATGTTTCTTATCGACCAAACAAAAATATGCAAAAAAAATTCACCGAGTAGTTATAAACTTATTAGTCTGAAAAGGTCCAGCCTGTTCCAGGTGTTCGAATAGCGGGGTAAGGCGCGAAGGAAAACGGCGAGCGTTATGCCATTCCCTACTCAACCAAACGCCTGGAACAGGCAAGAAAAGGTCAAATATTGGGCGTCTTTGACCTTTTTTGACGTTGCCACGGCAAAGAATTTTGACGTCACATGGGCATCAATTTGTTCATTGGTAAAATCTACACACATTTACCCCAAAAGTTACCCTTCAGCGTTATTGGTGTTGCTGCAATAGAATTCAGAAACCTTTTAAAATGGCAATAACAATACGCTCAAATTGCGAGAGAGAGAATGTTTACGAGGGCAACAAAGAAAAACAAATCAAGGAAAAATTATAGTTTATTATATATTCGTTTCTGGCTAATTTACTTTATTATTTACTATTGTTTCTCCTTTTTACTTACATAAAAAAGGCTTTTTATTAATTTCGAAAAGAAAACAAAAAAAGGCAACTGCTCTGCTCTGAGTTAGATATTGTTTTCCCTTCAATCTTTGAACTACGTTAGTGACACTTTTCAGCAACAAAGACCATAGTTATCCAGGCCTCCCTTTTTGCTTGACGCGGCGTAGGGTGTGCGTGGAGTGGTGGACAATGTGGTGAGCATGTTTTCCCCGCAGAAGAACAAAAGCGCCTGGGTTTAACAATAGTCCTGCTTAATCTTGCGAAATATCGCCTGATACTTAGCCAACTAGGCCGTAGGCCGACTTGGCTGAAATGAGGAAGAATGGTGTTTTCCTTTTCTAATATCTTCTTTCGTTCCAGAGATATTCGCGTTTTCGTACTATGCAAATTAGATAACAGGTAATGTCATAAGTGGTTCCAGAATGGGGTCAAAACACAAAATGACGAATATCTCTACAAACAATTATTTTGGCAATGCAGATGAAACTTGGCATCAGTATTGTATCCTAAGAAATATGCCACATGGTGCCTATTTTGATGTTGCTATAGCAATATTCTTGGTTCCAGATTTATTTCATGCGGCAATGACAAGTACTGTTTTATCCCTACCAAACATCATCCACTTCCTAAATGGTAATGAACCTAGTGCAATATATGGACATTGTGTATGTTTGAATAGGTCCATGTTGTTCTTCTTTCAGAGCCACAAATGGAACCAAGAGTGTTATAGGAACCATGTGGTGTATTTCTTAGGGTACAATGCTGGTGCCAAGTTTCATTTGTATTGCCTTATTGTTTGCAGGAAGATTCTTCGTTTTGTGTTTTGACTCCGTACTGGAACCACTTATGACATCATCAATTTCTAATTTGCATAACGCAAAAACATGAATATCTCTGGAACGAAAGACGATAATGAAAGACCATTCTCCTTCATTTAAACGGCTTACAAATACGCTTAAGTTGATTTTTACTTCATAGGCACTTTAACGTATATCGTGGGATATCCGTCAAGTACAGATGGCGTATAACAAAATCACGTCATGACCATATATGGGCAACGTGACAATTTGTTGAATGATAACAACAGCTACGCTTTTATGTTTGTCTCGTGCTGTAAAAGGCTTAGAACTTCATCCTTACTGTAACTGACTTGCTGACAAAAATTCCCTTCAGGGCAAACTGGCTACGTAATTTGATTATACTGTGAAGGCTGTTCTGTTTACGTTGAATTCCGTATATTTTGCCTAATTGTCGACTGGCAGTGACATTAAAACGACAAGGAAAACTGCAAATGTTGCAAGCATCAATTGAGTGTCGTAAAACTAAAACCAAAGTAATTACTTTGGCCAATCATAAAGGCTGGAGACAATCAAGTGAACCAATCAAAGCTCAAAGTAATTACACGTAGCCTACACAAAGCGCGGGAAAACGTGCACGCGCGAGTCACGATTGTTTGGTTTTGTTTATGACTGCTTGAAAAAGTAGCACAAAACCAAAACAATTCGCTAATGACTTTCGACACTCAATTAAAAACCGCTCTATCCAGATCCAAAGAAATTTGTCACCAGAACTTAACAGCGAAAACGCTTTCCAACTGCGTCAGTATACGACAAAGACACGAAACTCAACAAGGACCTTTTAAAAGGCCTAAATTTGTGTTATGACAAACCCTCGAAATCCCCACCGAGTCCAGCGTCCGCTTCAAGCATGTTCATAAACACAGACATTGTTTCTTCGCTTTGCTCCATTGGGGTTTCCATAGACTCGATTGCATTCTGCATTCCAATCAACTGCTCCAACAAATGCGCTTGCGATAACTGCTGCTGGCTATCCACGCTTGCACCAACCGCAGTGGAACCCAGTCCTCCGACTGACGAGGTTCTCGAGCCTCCGGCCGCGCTGGGTGAAATATCGTCCATATTTATCGTACTCACACCGCCCGAAACATCCATGTTTAATGAAACGTCCTCGTTTGGTCTGTTATTCGTATCGGTTTTCATTCCGAATTGGGGTTGCCTGGAAATTGATGAAACAGATAAAATGGTGATTAGGGTTTGTTATTATTACATGACTGTCAGTTGCCTAATAAGGTAAAATCTGTACGAGCCAAGTAGCGCATCAGGCCAGAGCTTATCCCGGTTTCGCTAGCATGAAGCATCTTGGAGTATTTGTACTCCCCCAGCATTAAAAGGCCCTAGTCGGCCTCCGCCATTTTCGATGCCATCGAAATTATGGAAATTGTATGGTGAAGTAAAATCTTATTGCGTTCCTGTAAGTTATGTTACTGGAAGCGTTTAAATTGCGTTGAGCAAGTTTCTCTGTGGTCTCTTTCATTTTGACACGCTCCGCATAAAATAAAATGCAAAAACTCTTGCCTGTAAACAATAACAAAGGGGTGGCTATCACACAAGGGCTCGGGAGGCTCACAAGCTGCTCAGAGGTGCATAGCAAAGGATAGCCTGTTTGAATAGCCAATCAGAGTGCACCAACAACACTATCCCCTGTATTAGTATGTATTATGTGATAACAGAGTAAGATAGTGATGAATGACAGTGATATACTTGTTATATGCCTCCTTGTTTTGAGCCTCCTCAGCTACCATGATTCCTATACGGCTTGCTCCCATGCTTGTCCTGGCAGCATCCAAGTCATTCTTAGCAGTGGACTTCGATCCTGGATTAAGTAAAATGAAATAATTTGCTAAAAATCGCTTCATTGTAACTGGTTTAGACATTCATTTTTGTGTTGCATGACGAAGACTGACAGTACCCAGTTACCATATTTAGTTGATTGTGAAAGTGAATATAATTTCTTTGAATCTAGGAAATTTCATATATTTGTACTGTGGAGAAAGATTCCAGCAAATGAGAGATCATCACAGTTATGACCAAGTTAAGTATTCAACTTAAACAGTCAAGTGAAGAAAGCCTGAATTAAGCCTGAAAAATTCAGGCTTGAATGGGACTCAAACACATGATAGAGATACAAGGTCATCGCAGAGGCAATGGGTTTGAGTTCCCTTCAAGCCTGAATCATTTAGGCTTTCCTTTATTTCTAACTGTGATGATCTCTCATTGGGCCATTCTATTTAATATCTGCTCCCCCACCCATTGAGGGTCTTTGGTGTCTGCCCCCCCCCCCCCCAGTAATAGCTCTTGAAGTCCCCCTCAGGAAAGCAAGATCAAAGTGCCAACATAATCCCCCTTCAGGAAGCGGAAGAGATCAAAGCCACCAATAGCTGCCCCCCCCCCCCCCCAGAAATAACTTTTGAAAAACCCCTCCCTCCCCCCTTAGATTTCCCATCCCCTCAATAGTGGGTGAAGAAATTAAATGGAATGGCCCATTTGTTAAAATTCACTCGATTGAGCACAGAAGCAGTCTTAAAATTTTGGGGTTTAATTTGCAGTACTTATTTGGGGTCGGCACTATTTACAGCACGACGTGCATTAGTGTGGCCACCCAACAAACCTTTTTGGCAAGTTATCATTAGCCAATCAGAAAGCACGAATTTGTTTGACCTGCCCAGCCTTCTTGCAATGTTCAAAGCTGTTGTCACAAAACTTGCCACATTTTTAACAAGGAGGTGGGACAACTCAAACAAATCCGCGTTCTCTGATTGGCTAACTTGTCAAAAAGGTTTGCGTCGCGCCTTAGTGTGGTCAAAATGACAAGAAAAGGTCAACAGCATAAATTATATTGCAAACTTCAACTGAAAAATAATTTATTGTAATCAAGGAGAAAAAAAGTCTGAGGCTGGTTTTGATTGAGTCATACCGATACCACAGGCTTCCAAAGATTCCACAGATGATCAAATTCCTCACAAGGTCAGCAAACATTTCCAGCAATCTTACGAAAGATTGCCAAGTGAACGCTACATGCAGTTTTGCAACAAGTAATCAAGAGTTTACCTGCATCTACAGGCTGCCTCTTCTTTAACATCTCCAATACTTGCTGAACATTGGTTTGAGGAAAATGTCCAGCACCCATGCTGTCACTGCCGCCAGTAAGCTGGAGAGATGTCTGCATATGAGGTGCAGTTAGAGGCAATACAAGTGATTCCAAATCGCTGGAATTAACACAAAGTAAAATAATCACACCTTTCAACAGGGAAAGGTTGGGCTCCAGATGGCAAAAGAAAAATTATTTGAAAATAATTACCAGGGCATTATAACACACAACTTGGGAAATATTAGTATTCCTGAATGCACAGTAACAGGAGCAGATTACTGGAAGTGTCCAGCTGACTACCATACTACAGACTTAGTCTATTTCAGTCCTTTAAGACCCTGAGTGTTGGTCCGGTCATTCAAAGAAGGGTATTTGTGGTCTACAGGATGATCAGTTATTTAAGACCCTGAGTCCGTTCTGGGGCTCGTACTTGACACCTCCAACAATGAAGTCCTGTGCTCTACCAACTGAGCTACCGGTCATAACAACTCTGTTGGAGACTAGTATAATTATTTTCATGGGAAATGCCATCTAAAAACATGAAAATGAAAAAGTTGTACCAGGAAAATAGGGCAGTTGGATGCTAATAATGGGCTACCACCTAAACATGAACACAATCTGTAGACTCACATGACAACTGTGTTGACACAGACAAGAAACTCCAGCTCTTTCGACCAAGGGTTTCTAAAGACAGTTGATTTAGTCTTGAGTGGGATCCAGTGACCTCCCTTGCATCGGAATCTGTAAACATCTGTTGTCACCACCTCACCCTGGAGTGTTCGCCGATGTGACACCACTATTGAATTCAAATCCTCTTGGTGAAAAAATTCATAGCCTGAATTTCCTATAAGTTCCTGCGGAAGATAACCAGTTATTGCGGTAGTTCTGCAACAAGAAAAAGAAAGTTCATAGTTTGTACAGTTAGTTGTCAACAAATTAATTTTTTAAGTACTGCACTTAATCTGGTTGCTCAACATAGGAGAGCATAAATTAAATGAATGTGAAAAAGGGTTTTGTTCATTGTGGTGGGATACAATAATTCAATAAATATAAAACTGAGTTATCATTTGTTTCAACTTGAAAGTCTGCTAGTATTTATCAGGTGTCAGTCTTCTTCAACACGAATTTTCAATGGCCACACACACTTTTAGCAATATAGGCATGTAATATAGGCATGAAATACACGCCTGCAGAGAGTCAGTATTTTACAATTTTACAAACAAGGGTAGTACCTAGCTTTTCCTCAGGGGTGGGTGGGGGGGGGCGGTTAATTGTAACATAACAAGACATAAACTTTTACTGTAAGACAATTATTTACTAGTATACAAGACATAGATTACACTTGTAAAAACAACATAAATTACATTCCTTACAATATGATCATCATTTATACCACTTACATTACAACCACAATGTTTTGATCTACTTCAACATTATCACAACACACAATTACGTCATGTATGAAAATTAGTTAGGGGAATTACTACTTAGAAAAAGACATCACAATGTTGAACTTACAACCATACAACTAGACACATTGAAAGCAACATTGATAATTAGTTTTTATTACGTTGCAACAATAAGTAAAAATTATTACTAATAATAATTACAATAGGTCAGATAAAAGATAATAGCTTCCAGGCTGTTTCCTACTCACCGCTGGTCAACGAAAATGAATTTGCCATCTATACTGTGCCGTGAGATAAACTCTTTTGCGATTCCCGGCTGTGAATAATCTGTCATTTCATCATAAATTGTTTCCACTCTCCCCACTGCTACAAGGCAACTAAGATTTCTAGATTCACTGTCCTCATCATCATCATCAAATGAAGAGCCAGATGGTGGCCATGATTTTAAATAGCCTGTACAGTGAACTAGAACAACAAACCAACAGTTATATTTTCAACTTAATGAACTTCCATAGAAACATTCACATTCACCATCCTGTGATAAAATGTACTAGGTATAAAAAATAATATACATATATATTTTAGCCAAGTCTAAAAGCAGAATTCCACAAATTTTCTGGTCCTAAAAAAATTGTGACAATACTTTTAAGTCTCTGATCAACCATTACTTGGTCAGCAGCCAATTTCCAAAAACATGTGATATCAATGAGCTCTACATCTGAGCCCACAATAATGTCATGTAATGCTGGTTAGCAGATGCCTTGTTTTGACAGCTGTCAATATGACCATAACATGAATGTTGAATATATAAGATTCAGCCTTTTTGTTAACCAAGACTTAATGCCTATTTCAACCTACAGTTGTATTTCTGGGGTATTTCTTGCTAAATAAAGAGCTGGATATTGGGATTCCATCGGTAAATGGATTTTAATTAACAGCTGTTGGGGAAAATCCCACGCCACTTTCGGCTGTCCGAGCTGTCAAATTTTGTCTCATTGTTCCGGATGACTAATTTTAAACTTGAAAATTCTTGTTATATTTTTAATGAAGGTCGTTTCTCTAAAAATAATAAACGGATTGAACCCCAAAACATCATATTTAAAAGATATTTCGAAGCGTAGTCAGGGCATGAAATTAACTTTTTTTCAAGGAGCCATGTGGCTCCTAAATTTTCCAAAGTGGTCGCCAAGACCAAACAATTAGGAGCCATTTTTCACGTGGAAGTTGTCACCACAGTTGGAAAAGTATAGAATGTTGCGAGCCCACAATATGCATTGTTAGCAAAAGGGACATTTCATTTCACAATATACAATGCAACGTTTGGAAAATCCAAGATGGCAGATGTTGACATATTTGCTTTGTAGCATTCGTGACGATTTTGCTTAACAGACCTCATCATTCGCACCGATTCGTTTACCTGAGAGCTTTATTTAGTTGAAAAATACATCAAGGTAAGGCATAAACCAAAGAGTTCTGGTCGCCAACTTGGCGACTAATTTTTGAATCTTGGTCGCCAGCACGGTAACTTTAGTCGCGACTGTATTAGGCGCGATTTCGTGCCCTGGTAGTACAGATGTTATATCTGCTTCCTGTCTGTTGACAAAATTTGCCAAGAAAATCCCGGTGAGAGTTTTTGCATATTTAATTCGCTGTCAAATTTTTGTCTCATTGTTCCGCATGACTGATTTTAAACACAGCGGAAGTTTTTGCATATTTAATCACGAAAGTGACATGGAAATATTTTTAGAAACTAGCATGTCTGTGGTGAAACTCCACCACACAGGTCTTTCAAGCTTACTTCGAAAAGTATGTAAGAATTATTTTTTTTTTTGGTACAAGAGTTGCAACACTGGACAGCGACCGATGCGATAACGTGACAATAACGTGACGTCAGTTGAACTAAACAGCACCCTTGAGTACAGAGATTGTCCCACAATGGCCGTAGGACACATGCGTACTACACTTTGTATTCTGATCGCTCAAATAGAAATTGTCGTTCCAGTTAATCATTGCCTACGGCTGCCCAAGAGAAAACGAAGTTGTGTCACATTATGTTTCTCCTGTGCATGCGTAAAGAGGATAGCCCTTTCTTTTAGGAAAAGGATGCTACCACAAGGAAAGAAGAGGGGTTACTGAACCAAATATATACCTTGGTGATATGGTTCCAAAAGTAGTTATATTTATCTGGCGTTTCGCGCGCTGGATAGTAAATTAGTTGTTATTAATAAATTAATCGATTGATTTGCTTTCAATTAGTGGACAAGTGGGGTTTGGGTCTGGTTACCGACCTATGCAGTATGCGGGACGCGTGTCACATAAGAACTCAGCAAAAATGACCTAGCTCTCCGGGAGTTCTCGTAGCTCAGTGGACAGAGCGCCTGCCCGGTGTTCAGGAGGTCATGGGTTCGATTCCTGTCGGGGACTCAGAATTTTTCTTTGTCCCACGCTCGTGTCATGTTGATTAATTAATCTTTCACATTAAATTTACCGAGCTGAAAATTTGCCATCACTCTCATTTCCACAAAAAAATAATAATAAATCAAGTGCAGAGCAAGAACAAACGCTTGGCCTATGGCCGCGCGGTTAATTAATGTAAATTCTTGTACTCCTAGTTAACTTTGTGCTCAGATCTACACAGTAAAGGTCTCTAAAAGGATTTTGTTACACCCACCAACAACATAAGGCTTCTTGTCAGGTTGTGCTGCTTGTTTGGCTTTGCTCTTTCGTTTCATCAGGCAAGGCTCAGAGTCCATGCCATCCTTGTGTTTCCCTTTGGAACCACACTTCATGCGACAAAAGAATGACCTTCTGGCCCCAGAACACAGTCTTGTTGGTGTTGGTTGATTTTCAGTTTTAAGTGGAAGACCAGTTTTTGCATCGATCAACCTTTCCCGAGGTGTGGTGTCTGAAGATGACAACTGTTCCTTGACTTTGCTAACGTCTTTTTGGTGAACAAGATCAAGGAAACTATGCCCCACAAGATCAGACTGGAAGCAGAAACCAGAAAAAACAGGAAAATCTAGTAGTCACTATTATCGTCAATTAATGTAGTGGGATCATATCTTCACCCCTTTGTGAGAAGACTGAAAGGTGTAAATGAAGAGGGTTGATGTTGCACACAACAGTTTTTGAGAAGTATTGAGTCTGATATAATATTATAAAGACATGGCAAATGCGATTTTGTAAATTTTCTGTCTCTTCAGACAAGTGGAAGGAAATATCTTTTACCAACACTGAAGTTTGGGAGAATTTTCCAAACTTACAAGAATGTAACATAATTTATCAGAAAAAGGGTTCAAGCCTGGAGCCTAGTGGCCCAAACTGCTAAAGCTTATCCTGATTTCAGTGGCATTAAGTGGCTACAAATTTTTCTACTCCCCGCTGATGGGATGCTAGTCTATCACAGGGTTACCCCCAGCAGTATTTTGCAGGTACCCAGTTATACACCTGGGTGGAGAGAGGCATTGTGAGAGAAAAGAGTCTTGCCCAAGAACACAACGCAGTACCCCAGCTGAGGCTTGAACCCAGACCGCCCGATCCAGAGTCCAGCTCACTAACCTTTAGGCCACAAAATACTTCATGTGCAAAATATTTAAATTGACATCACACTAATGCAGGGCTCGACTTTAGAAAAAAAACCTTGGGGCCAGCTGGCTCCTAAGTTTTTAGATTTGGTCGCCAGCACAAATTTCTTGGTCACCAATTGAAAATTTCCGCAGTAAGAACAATATTTCATCAATAAAGATGATACAAATTACACCATGTGATTATTTGGGAAAATAGTTTTTTTTTATATTTAGGCCTCAATACTTACGCTCAGCAAACGTTTCATTGACCAGTTATAAAATGTTTCCGCAGGTTTCCGTGTTCATTAAAAAAAATACCTGCCTGTTCATTAATGTGTGGCGACTGCACGCCGCAATTCCATGTGGGTGTGCGTGAAACTATAATTTCAATTTGCAGCCGGTGGGAATTGGAAGAGATCAAAATGGCATGCAAGCTTGTATTCAATCGTTTTTGGAACCTTTCAGTCTCTTCCTTGTATTTTCTTTACAAACCAAACCAAACAAAACGTTACATTTGAACGTAGGTTGTAGCGAATGTTCATAAAAATAATTTCAACGCTGAAATACGCCTTCCTTATTCAAATCGGTTTGATCATCTTTCTTTTTTCGCTGTTTAAGCAGTTTATTTCAAGTCAATCTTTTTTCAAGTCGAAGTCTTTGAAGCATTTATCTTGACAAGTCACGCCGGGCGGAAAATTCCATAGCGTGCCGACTTGCTAAGCTGGAATATATACAAATGTTGAAAGACAAAAGCGGGCTATTTTTGTTAAAACTTGAGATACATGATTGGAAGAAAAGTTAAATTTACATATGACCAAAGTAGTAACCGCTTTTTGGGAAACCTAAAAATAGTTTAACTGGAGAGAATGCGAAAGTTTTCTTGTTACAGCGGGATAAGGCCAGAAATCCGATATCTCCAAAAAAGGCAAAATGCTAATGCGTGTGTCTGAGGTTTGCGTTTCAGCCGTTTACGATCTACTATCAATGTATTTTACTTCTTTCACATGCTCTTTGGGAACTACAAAATATTGCCAATGAAAAAGAAAACTATAATTTTATTCATGAGAAAGCTGCGACAAATATACAGTCGCTACATGCATTCAGTTTCTGGTCAATAATAATGCGAGCTTTCGTAAATTAAATTAACTCCCTATTCTTTTCCTACAACATACCGCTACTAAATTGTATTGTGAAAACGAATGTTATTTCTTTTGAAATGGATAGACCATAGTTTACAATCAAATGGTAAAGAACTTTTCTTATTGCAAAAATCTCATTTTAGGAACAAATGTCACTTCGGAATGCTTACAACCAAACATGTAGATAAAACTGATTTCACAATAGTAATTATAGTTAAGGCAGTTTAAACGACTTTTTACATGAAAGTGATAGGAAATTACATTGTCTGTGCTTTCCTCGTGGTTTACAATTAACATTCATTTATTTCGTCATGGATCTTAGGAAATGAAAAAATAAATAAATAAAATTAACAAGGGACCGAAAGTAATTACTTAAGAAAATTATACCCCCCTTCGCAATTCTAATTTTAAAAAGTGTACCCCCCTTTCTGACCATGCTTTAAATAATGCAAAATTCTTTGCTTTGTTCCTCACACATGCATATTTTAATCCTATTTTTTAATATCTTTTTTATCTTTTCTTTCATTTATTGCATGTATTTCTACCTTGTTTGTAATACGTTTAGCTGTTTGTGTGTGAATAAAATTGTTATCCTTCTTTTTTTATAGTTTAATATACCTGTAGGTAATCTGGTGGGTTACGGTACATAATATGGTGCATGATAAAGCCCTGACATGGGTGTGCACATTTAGTATGGCGACTATCCAGTGAGGCGCGGGGCCACCCAACGAGTGAGGGAGTTCCTCACTTTATCTGTTCCCCAGCGCAAATGTTGCTGGCTGGCTGGCAAAGTGGTTCGTTATATGTTTCTAATGGGAGTTGTCACTGAAAAAAACAATACTTCTGTGCTGGCCGATTGAAACTTGGAGGTGCGACTGAAGAAACTGCTTGATGAAGGCTTGAATCTCGTTGAGAAAAGTGGATTTCAACGGTTTTCAGTGCCATTTCCCCACGTTTGTTGTTTGTTCTAATTGCTGGCTGGCAAAAGAAATATGGATCATGTTCTGGCAAAAAGGTACAGATAAATCTTTCCCAGCAACACTCAAGAACACCTGTAAATGTTTTAATATCACATATTTTCATTCATTTGGATAAAAGAATGTATTTTGCCACAATTTGTTCGTTGGTTACCCCTGGACAGAGATATCTCTGAATTTCCAACCCTTGAAATCGGAAAAAGGTAGGTTTTGGGAGCGAGCACAAGCGTAAAAGGTGCGAGTTTCTTTGGGGGTCTGCTCCCCCAGAAAATTTTCTACAAATGTAGGCCTCTAAGATGCCATTTCCTGCATTCTGAAAGGTAACAAGGCTAGGATAATCCCAGTTGTAAAACTTTTAGACTTCCATTGCTGTGTCATAAAATTTGACCCCCCCCTCACGTTTCTTGCAAGATAAAAATGTACCCCCAAAATGGATCTTGTTTCAAAATTGAACCCCCCCTCCAAAACCACCGCCCCCCCCCCCCCCTCCTGGGACATAATAAACGATCGGTCCCTAACTTGAAATCGTGTTGGTATACTGGTGACCACACGCGTAAAGTTAGTCACCAGCGGACCAAATCCAGTCGCATTGGCGAGCCCACAGGTCGCAATGTCGAGCCCTGTAATGTGAAAAAATTAAATGAATACCCAGCCCACCACCTACTGGGTATTCTTCATAGGCTGGATATGTTTTAATCTGACAGCGTCAATTGAAATGGCTAAATGACTAGGAATATTTCTACTCCCCCTGAATGGGATGCTAGTCCAGTTTCGTGGGTGCAGAGAGGCACTGTGAGAGCAAAGAGTGTTATCCAAGAACACAACAAAATGGCCCCAGATAGGACTCAAGCCCAGACCATTCAATCCAGAGTCCAGCGCATTAAGGTTCCAGTAGGCCTGAATGCACCTCTCTAAACTAAGAATCAAAATACAAAGAAATGAACTCACTGGAGCCTGCTTCAAGTATGTCTGAATGGAGTCTGATGCATAGAGAAGACATCCCCTGTCACAACCAACAACAAACAAAAAGCCATCAGCTGCCTCAAGAATCAGATTCTTCAGATCCTCATCTGACAAGAAAGCTGGCTTGTAGTTTGTTTCTGTGAATGGGTCAAGTGCCCCTAAAAAAATGCAACGCAAAGGCAGCTGGTCGGTCACTGTATAACTATTAACTTAGAAATTTAGACAGGCCACATGTTTAGTTTTTCCAACTAATTCTGTAAGATGGTGGTACAATAGAAGCATATTGGGATAAAAAATGGGGAAGAAGAGGATGGAAAGGTATGCTCAACGTACAGAGGATAATTAGAGGCAAAAATAAGCAAGACAAGGACAAAGTCAGGCAATACATGGGGCACAAAGAAGGGAAGCACCTCTGCAGGTCTACAAGGAAAGGAGAGTGATTATAGTGGATAGAGAAAGAACACTAATGGGAATGAGATGGACAGGAAAGAGGAAGGAGAAGAACGGGCACTATGATGGGAAGGGAAGAGCAAGAGGGAACCAAGCGAGTCTCAGGATACAAAGTGGGTGTCAAAGCACAAAGTTGGAAAGGGAGTGGCACTGAATGAGGAGGAGAATGACAGAAGAGAAAAGTGGTCGTTTCCCAAAATTTCTGTTCCCTCTCACATCTAATACTGTAAGTATCATACGATACTTACAGTTATTACGAAAAGTACGCGATTATATATTCATATCCCCGTTAAATCCATAAAATCCATGTCTCCCGTCCTTTTTATAGAACTCTTTATGTTTGAAACTTGCAGTGCCAGCCGAATGATTGACTGTAATAGATTATCAACATCAAAACATCTACAAAATGGACGGAATAAATGGACTTCATGGATTTAACGGGGATATGAATATATAATCACTTACTTCTCTAAAATACTGTAAGTAATAATATGAATGATAGTAATATTATTAATAATAAAAGTACTTACAGTAATAATGAGAAGTATCTATTTATATATTCATATCCCCGTTAAATCCATGAAATCCATGTCTCCCGTCCTTTTTATAGAACTCTTTATGTTTGAAACTTCCAGTGCTAGTCGAATGATTGACTGTAATAGATTATCAACATCAAAACATCTACAAAATGGACGGAATAAATGGACTTCATGGATTTAACGGGGATATGAATATATAATCACTTACTTCTCTAAAATACTGTAAGTAATAATATGAATGATAGTAATATTATTAATAATAAAATTACTTACAGTAATAATGAGAAGTTTCTAATTATATATTCATATCCCCGTTATATCCATGAAATCCATGTCTCCCGTCCTTTTTATAGAACTCTTTATGTTTGAAACTTGCAGTGCTAGTCCAATGATTGACTGTAATAGATTATCAACATCAAAACATCTACAAAATGGACGGAATAAATGGACTTCATGGATTTAACGGGGATATGAATAAACAATCCTTGCTGTAATTGCTTTACTTTTTTTCATTTTTCTGCATGCACTTTTTTCTGTACAGTTTTATATTTTCTTGCCATTCCGACTCATTTCCCTTATAACGTGATGCACTGGCCATGGAATGAAAACTTTGAAACTGTACTCTGCTGCTTTAAGCATTAGTAAGGCGGATGTTCAAGTCAGATCAACGACTTAACCTCCGAAACAATGACAAAAGCCGAATTCAAAGCACATCTTCTGCCCCGTTTATTTTCTATTGAAAATCAGCACCAAATTCTTATCATTTTTCACCAGGATGTGACAGTAATATGCGGACGAAAATCGCGAGAATTAAGCAATTGAATTGCTTTCAGATCAAGTCAACGGCACTCACACCCACGTTTGTGTCGTGTTATGCAATGGATGTCACCGCAATTTCCAAAATAAAGCTGCCACAAAAAGGAACAATCATATTCGGACCAAATCAACGCCCCATTCTGCTCAATATAAATTTAAATTGTGATGCTACAGTAATATGCCAAATAAAGCTGCGAAAAGTTTAGAACAATCGTGACGCTAAATTGGGTCTAATTGTTTTCCAGTCAAATGCCCAACATCTGCAAATGGTTATCAATAGGCTTCTTCATATCAAATCAACAGCAATTTGTGCCCCTTTTACACTAAAAAGCGAGAAACAACCAGCGCTTAATTGTTTAACACTCAACTTGAAATAAGTAGGATTAATGAAGCTTAGAAATTTCATACCCCGTAGGAACCACAGAAAATGTTGAGAGACAAAAACTGAAGGCTTTTCTACGCACATTTCGGACCTCATATTTATTCCTATGAGTTTCACATGTACTAGTTGGCTATTTAAGCAGCAATGTCGCATAGCATTTCGAGACACAATTTTGCAGAGAATATGCGTCGTGCAAAGCAGCCAAGCAAGCAGTTAAACAGTGAAGCCATAAGAGGAGCCGTTTTGTGCTACATGAGCCCTGTAGTGTCTGGCCAATGCAGTATTATCAGTGCAAAATGTGTCTGGAACGTTAAAGAAAACGACTTGTCGAAAGCATGGTATGCTATTTGCAAGAAACGAGATTTGTGTGACCAAGCAATTTCAGGTTAGTCTCGTTTGTCGATAATGAAATTTGTAAAATAATCGACTGGAGCTAACAGGTTTTTTTTATTTTTCTCAAGGTATAACCAATGCAGCCTTCTTTTTTAGCGCCATATCAACCCAAGAAAAGAAAAAAGGCAGTATAAACGAGGAAAGCGAGAATAGTGAAGATGATGAAGAAACTTCACCGCGGATTCCAAGCACGTCATCTCAGAAAGTAGTTGATGGCAATCCAACTTGCGTTAACAAATCACTTTGGCCCGCTATTACCTATTGGCTTGCATTAACTACACCAAATGGCGCCCCTGTAAATCCGCTGGTGGTCCATCGGGCTCTGCTTGATTGTGGAGTAGGAGTCACGGCCCATCAGGTAAACCAACAACTAGAACATTGGATATTGGATAGTTTTTGCCTGTGATGTTCCTTCTTTGTTACGAATTGGAGCTGGAATTTAAATGCTGGTAAACTATAGGCGAGCAAAACTTTCGCGTTGTAAGTTACTGTTAAAATCAACAGATGCATTTAACGCGATTCTTTTCACGCACTGAATTACATTTTTCTGTTTGTTTTCAAGGTTCAGTTTCAAGATGGAAAGGAATGCCTCGCAATCAAGGAATTGTACAAAGTCTTGAAGGACCATCGAAATCCTTTCATGCAAGAAATCGTGACAACATCTTACCAATACAGCTATCAGGATGAATTTCGCCATCTGCTTGGAATGTCACCACTCAGCTCCCAGCAATTAGATGATTGCGGAACAGAAAACGTCCTGCGCGTCACTTTAATAAATACCAGCTTCCAGCAAACGTTGACGAGCGCAGTAGAAAAGATGATCGAGGCCAAATTGCAACTGGACAGGTTCGGTTTCAACCTATCTGAAACACCTGAAACATCTGGAATTGAGAAGAAACACCTATCAGACAAGTTGACAATCCTCATAAATGACATCACGATTGCCATGAAGAAGCTAGACTATGCAAGCTACAGAGGAAAAGTGTACAAAAGAGACCCGAGATCTAGGTACACTTACTCATACAAGTGTGATGCCAGAGCATTCATAAACACCCTCGCAACAAACGAGCACTTTAAATCCCGACTCGTCCGAGAAATGAAAAAGGTTATCGAAATGTTATCAGATCCACTCTGTGAGCTGTTTGAGCCACTAGTCATAGATTACAATCTCATAGAAGTCAATGACGCTGTCTGCTGGTCGCTAAAAGAGCGTGCATTTGTGGAAAATGCCATCGATGACAGTCAAATAGGCAAGATTTCCCCCAGGGCGTTCTCAGCATATGACTCCACAAAAAGAGCCGACCCAAGTTATTTCCGAGAAATACTGGCAAACAGTTTGTCGCAAAGCCAAGTGTCAACCTTCTGCGATGATTTTCTCAAGCTGTTGAATTACAATAAGAAGCAGCACAAGGACATGGTACCTTGCCTTGTGGGAGAAGCCAACAGTGGGAAGACGAGCCTGTTCTTTCCAATCCAGGGCCTCGTACACCATGGTAACATTGCGACGGTGACGAAGCAACGAGCTTTTAACAAGGCCATGATCAACCCATTTACTGAAGTCATATTCATCGACGAAGCGGACGAGAACACTTTGGACATTTCAGACTGGAAGCTTCTCACACAGGGGGGTTATGCCGCCCATGATGTTAAATACCAAACCGCAAGGGCGTTCATCAACAGATGCCCAATGCTGATCACAGCACAGCGTAAGCTGCAGTTTGGAGCGGTTCACCAACCCGCAATGGATAAACGTCTGCGCACCTACCAGTTCAAGAGGCTTGAAAATCCAAAGAAGAAAGCCGTAGCTTGGTTGAGAAAGCACCCCATGGAATGCGTGGTGTGGGCTGCAGAACAAGCAAAGTGCTGTAAACCTGATAGCGATGGTGATGACACCGACAGTGACGGGGAGAATGAACAAGACCAAGAGGGCAATTTGCAGCAGGAAGAAAAACAAGAACTGAAAGCACTCTCACTCACTGATCCGCCAGTCAAAGATGACGAATCTGGGGAGGCTGAACTAAGTGAAGAAGATGATGTTGGCACCGGACAGTCCGACGATGAAGACTTGGAGCCTGCTAATGCCACACCAAGCAACGTCATTGTCGATTTGAGGGCAGCCCTAAGCAGAGCATAGCCAGGAAGTCTCCGATACAGGCAGGTGGAGCACATGCTCCGAGAGCAGGAGCAAAGGGTAGCATCTCGAAAACACCTTGCAGAAAAGCAACACCAGTTGCGAAAAGCATCGCTCAGAGAGAGAGGGGTAAGCACTCAGACTGCCGATTTGCTGCCCATGGAGCCAGACGAAGCAATGCCCACGCCCATTCGCACTGAGTTGCAGAGGCATTGCGACAGACGAAATGCACAAGAAGATCAAGATCGACGCGAGAAAGCTCGTCAAACATTCGCAGGAGCTTGGCTAAGGGAAACAGAAAAGGAGCTACACGACTGTGTCGCAAAATGCCACCGCACTCGGGATCCTTTTCTCAGTGCCAATATGCAGGCTTATAGAGAAATACTGTGTGACAAACTCAAGAAACACCACCAGGCATTGGGAACTTACAACACGGAAGAGGCCATACAAGAGCGGAGAAGGGTGTGCATTCAGCTTGGAATTCTACGCGAGCAGGACCAAAACTGGGTGACGGATGTCGCGGAACCACTGCCGCAAACTGAAGAGGGCATCCAAGCCGGGCGAGACAGTAGTGCAGATGGCGACATGGACAGTGAAGAGGAGGAACGCCGGCTGTTCATTACTCCATGTCCCCCGGAGAGTGCTCGAACATCACCGCCACCGAAAGACGACTGCAGCATTTCCGATGAGCTGCTACGCATGCATAGTACCCGCAAACGCCAGTCAAGTCAGCAGGAACCATCAGACCGAAAGAGACCAAAGAACACTATAACTAGATACTTTAAGAGTCAAAACTAAACTAGTGGACTTAGTGGACAACGCAAGAGGTAATAGTGAACCCCAATAAAAAGAAGTCATTTTTGTGTACAACTATGCTTACATGTTCTTTCTCCGATTTATTTGCAAGTGTCTTATTAAAAGCGAGGACATTTCCAGCCCTTTTCTTTAGAGGGTTCCAACAGTGTATTCCAATGAGGTGTTATTTACTTCAAAAGTCCACCAAATCGAAGGGCGCTTTCAACTAGCAAAGTTCATTGAATTAACCATCTTAGCGTTTTTTGAAACAAGTCAACCTAGTGCGGTCAATTCAGAGAAGCAAATTTGAGTCCAGCTCTTTTCTTTAGAGAATCGGCCGTTCTTCCCTCTTGAAACTTAAAATCGGAATCTCTCAGAATGGCCGTCCACTGTCCATATCCGTACTTGTTAATTCCTTTCTTGAGAAAATCGTCCTCTTCTGTGGAGAATTTCATCACCCGAAAAAGTTTCCTCTGAGGTCGCAAGTTCTCAGTTGGAATGGAACCCTTTTCAGGTGGAGACAAGCTTGCCTTTTCCATAGTTGCAATTGACAGTGTCGAGCTTGAAGTTGAACTACCAATCCTCGCCTGTACATCTTCCTCCACCTCTGAACCCTTGCTACCTTGAAGCTTTTGTAGACACTTGTGAGCCTTCACAGCAACTTCGCGCGATCTCTGCTTTTGATAGTGAACTTTGGCAACGGCTGAACTGTGTTTTTGGTCTTCTGACAAAATTCTTTGCTCTTTGCTGGTGAGCTTATCCAGGCTTTGAGTTTCGACAATTTGACGATAGCGCGTCGGATGAATGTACTTTCCAATTGCATCGAACACGAGTTTACTCATGACGTCGCCCAATTTGCTGTGTTGGCCTCCATTTCTCGTGACCAGAACGAACTGGCACTGGGGTTTAAGTAGCGGCCTTACGAAATTGACGTAACTATCGAGCACGTTCATGCTTGCATCGGTCAGAATCAATGAATCAAATCCATACTTGCTAGCCGTCTTGAACTGTTTCTGGTCAATGAATCCCCCGTTCTCCTTCGCTGTTTTAACCATGTCCACTGTCAAGTACTGATAAGTCATAGGCCGAGATCCCTTCACCTTGATGAACAAATATACTGCCACAAATTTCATGGCAAATGTTAAGTCCGAGGAATTAACTTCACCTGGAGTAGTTTTGCACGTCTTCACGGTGTTTTCGTAACGCGGCAAATGAAATGTCACCACTTCTAGCAGTTCTTCCATGGTTGCCCAGTGACCCTTGGCATCCAGAGTTTCGATGTCTAGATCTTGCGTCCATTGCAGTCTCATCATCTTTGCCACTGTCTTGCGCATTCTTTTGAGGTACAACTCCGTTGAGGATAAGTTCCGAAGAACTGCGTCTGATGCGCCATTTATTTTTTGGAAGTCGATTAATTCAGAGATGGCATCAATGTAGCCCAATCGTCCACCGTGTCCGAGCTTGCATTCATCTTGCAAGTAGTCGATAAACTTGAACAACAGACTATGAGAACACAGGCTGAAGTTCACCACTTCAAAGCTCAATTCCTCTTCATCTTCGCAGCAAAATTTGAGAAATTTGAAACACCTCTTGACTATCTGCTGGGCCGCATGATCTTTCTTGCAACCACCACCACTTCCAGTCAACCATTTCGTGAATGATTCGCCAATCTGGCAGGAAGTCGAAAATGAAGGCAATATTCGCCCAGTCTGGATTGTCATTTTACTCGATTTACCACCATCGGAATCTGCCTTGGAACTTGTGACGAGTCCTTCCAGGTCAGGTTTTTGGTCAAAATAAATGAACCAACTGTGCTTGGTGTTAACATGTTTTCTGCACCCTCTCTGACTTTGAAATCCATCATGGTCACACTCTTGTATTGGACAATGATAAAGATCGTCGGTTTCATCCTTTTCCAAGTGAAGCCGTTTCGGTTTTGGCGATGCTCCAGTGATGTCTGACCAATCGACTTTGAACTTCTTGCTCATTTTGCCCTTTGAAAAACATTTGTCCAAGACGATCGCCTTTATATCTTAGCCAAAAGCAAGGAACCAATGACAGCTAAAGGAACTCTATGTATGCTTAAACTTGCCTAACACATGCCCTCACTTGCCTGCCCTTATTACTGTTGTGCAAAATTCATGACAGGATATGCCAACAATATTCTATTCAACTTGCCCAAACAGGTCTGTGAGCGCTCTAATGTTTGCCTTCATTCAAAAGGACAACTTCATTTAGGAACGTAGAGGTCCATAAACAAATAGAATTTCGGAACAAACCAGGCCTTAATAAAAGCGGACCCAAACAGTCCTAAATTATCAATTTGGGATCAAAGCGTTCCATTCACAGATAGGAACTCGGAACAAAACAGTCCTAAATCATCAACGTGGGAACAATTTGTTCCATTCACAGATAGGAACTCGGAACAAAACAGTCCTAAATCATCAATTTGGGAACAATTTGTTCCATTCACAGATAGGAACTCGGAACAAAACAGTCCTAAATCATCAATTTGGGAACAATTTGTTCCATTCACAGATAGGAACTCGGAACAAAACAGTCCTAAATCATCAATTTGGGAACAATTTGTTCCATTCACAGATAGGAACTCGGAACAAAACAGTCCTAAATCATCAATTTGGGAACAATTTGTTCCATTCACAGATAGGAACTCGGAACAAAACAGTCCTAAATCATCAATTTGGGAACAATTTGTTCCATTCACAGATAGGAACTCGGAACAAAACAGTCTTAAATCATCAACGTGGGAACAATTTGTTCCAATCACTGATCGGAACTCGGAACAAAACAGTCCTAAATCATCAACGTGGGAACAATTTGTTCCATTCACAGATAGGAACTCGGAACAAAACAGTCCTAAATCATCAACGTGGGAACAATTTGTTCCATTCACAGATAGGAACTCGGAACAAAACAGTCCTAAATCATCAATTTGGGAACAATTTGTTCCATTCACAGATAGGAACTCGGAACAAAACAGTCCTAAATCATCAATTTGGGAACAATTTGTTCCATTCACTGATCGGAACTCGGAACAAAACAGTCCTAAATCATCAATTTGGGAACAATTTGTTCCATTCACAGATAGGAACTCGGAACAAAACAGTCTTAAATCATCAATTTGGGAACAATTTGTTCCAATCACTGATCGGAACTCGGAACAAAACAGTCCTAAATCATCAACGTGGGAACAATTTGTTCCATTCACAGATAGGAACTCGGAACAAAACAGTCCTAAATCATCAACGTGGGAACAATTTGTTCCATTCACAGATAGGAACTCGGAACAAAACAGTCCTAAATCATCAATTTGGGAACAATTTGTTCCATTCACTGATCGGAACTCGGAACAAAACGGTCCTAAATCATCAACTTGGGAACAATTTGTTCCATTCACAGATAGGAACTCGGAACAAAACAGTCCTAAATCATCAATTTGGGAACAATTTGTTCCATTCACTGATCGGAACTCGGAACAAAACGGTCCTAAATCATCAACTTGGGAACAATTTGTTCCATTCACAGATAGGAACTCGGAACAAAACAGTCCTAAATCATCAATTTGGGAACAATTTGTTCCATTCACTGATCGGAACTCGGAACAAAACAGTCCTAAATCATCAATTTGGGAACAATTTGTTCCATTCACAGATAGGAACTCGGAACAAAACAGTCTTAAATCATCAATTTGGGAACAATTTGTTCCAATCACTGATCGGAACTCGGAACAAAACAGTCCTAAATCATCAACGTGGGAACAATTTGTTCCATTCACAGATAGGAACTCGGAACAAAACAGTCCTAAATCATCAACGTGGGAACAATTTGTTCCATTCACAGATAGGAACTCGGAACAAAACAGTCCTAAATCATCAACGTGGGAACAATTTGTTCCATTCACAGATAGGAACTCGGAACAAAACAGTCCTAAATCATCAATTTGGGAACAATTTGTTCCATTCACAGATAGGAACTCGGAACAAAACAGTCCTAAATCATCAATTTGGGAACAATTTGTTCCATTCACTGATCGGAACTCGGAACAAAACAGTCCTAAATCATCAATTTGGGAACAATTTGTTCCATTCACAGATAGGAACTCGGAACAAAACAGTCTTAAATCATCAATTTGGGAACAATTTGTTCCAATCACTGATCGGAACTCGGAACAAAACAGTCCTAAATCATCAACGTGGGAACAATTTGTTCCATTCACAGATAGGAACTCGGAACAAAACAGTCCTAAATCATCAACGTGGGAACAATTTGTTCCATTCACAGATAGGAACTCGGAACAAAACAGTCCTAAATCATCAATTTGGGAACAATTTGTTCCATTCACTGATCGGAACTCGGAACAAAACGGTCCTAAATCATCAACTTGGGAACAATTTGTTCCATTCACAGATAGGAACTCGGAACAAAACAGTCCTAAATCATCAATTTGGGAACAATTTGTTCCATTCACTGATCGGAACTCGGAACAAAACGGTCCTAAATCATCAACTTGGGAACAATTTGTTCCATTCACAGATAGGAACTCGGAACAAAACAGTCCTAAATCATCAATTTGGGAACAATTTGTTCCATTCACTGATCGGAACTCGGAACAAAACAGTCCTAAATCATCAATTTGGGAACAATTTGTTCCATTCACAGATAGGAACTCGGAACAAAACAGTCTTAAATCATCAATTTGGGAACAATTTGTTCCAATCACTGATCGGAACTCGGAACAAAACAGTCCTAAATCATCAACGTGGGAACAATTTGTTCCATTCACAGATAGGAACTCGGAACAAAACAGTCCTAAATCATCAACGTGGGAACAATTTGTTCCATTCACAGATAGGAACTCGGAACAAAACAGTCCTAAATCATCAATTTGGGAACAATTTGTTCCATTCACTGATCGGAACTCGGAACAAAACGGTCCTAAATCATCAACTTGGGAACAATTTGTTCCATTCACAGATAGGAACTCGGAACAAAACAGTCCTAAATCATCAATTTGGGAACAATTTGTTCCATTCACTGATCGGAACTCGGAACAAAACAGTCCTAAATCATCAACTTGGGAACAATTTGTTCCATTCACAGATAGGAACTCGGAACAAAACAGTCCTAAATCATCAATTTGGGAACAATTTGTTCCATTCACTGATCGGAACTCGGAACAAAACAGTCCTAAATCATCAACTTGGGAACAATTTGTTCCAATCACTGATCGGAACTCGGAACAAAACAGTCCTAAATCATCAACTTGGGAACAATTTGTTCCATTCACAGATAGGAACTCGGAACAAAACAGTCCTAAATCATCAATTTGGGAACAATTTGTTCCATTCACAGATAGGAACTCGGAACAAAACAGTCCTAAATCATCAATTTGGGAACAATTTGTTCCATTCACAGATAGGAACTCGGAACAAGACAGTCCTAAATCATCAATTTGGGAACAATTTGTTCCATTCACAGATAGGAACTCGGAACAAAACAGTCTTAAATCATCAATTTGGGAACAATTTGTTCCAATCACTGATCGGAACTCGGAACAAAACAGTCCTAAATCATCAACGTGGGAACAATTTGTTCCATTCACAGATAGGAACTCGGAACAAAACAGTCCTAAATCATCAACGTGGGAACAATTTGTTCCATTCACAGATAGGAACTCGGAACAAAACAGTCCTAAATCATCAACTTGGGAACAATTTGTTCCATTCACAGATAGGAACTCGGAACAAAACAGTCCTAAATCATCAATTTGGGAACAATTTGTTCCATTCACTGATCGGAACTCGGAACAAAACGGTCCTAAATCATCAACTTGGGAACAATTTGTTCCATTCACAGATAGGAACTCGGAACAAAACAGTCCTAAATCATCAATTTGGGAACAATTTGTTCCATTCACTGATCGGAACTCGGAACAAAACAGTCCTAAATCATCAACTTGGGAACAATTTGTTCCATTCACAGATAGGAACTCGGAACAAAACAGTCCTAAATCATCAATTTGGGAACAATTTGTTCCATTCACTGATCGGAACTCGGAACAAAACAGTCCTAAATCATCAACTTGGGAACAATTTGTTCCAATCACTGATCGGAACTCGGAACAAAACAGTCCTATATCATCAATTTGGGAACAATTTGTTCCATACACAGATAGGAACTCGGAACAAAACAGTCCTAAATCATCAATTTGGGAACAATATGTTCCAATCACTGATCGGAACTCGGAACAAAACAGTCCTAAATCATCAATTTGGGAACAATTTGTTCCAATCACTGATCGGAACTCGGAACAAAACAGTCCTAAATCATCAACTTGGGAACAATTTGTTCCAATCACTGATCGGAACTCGGAACAAAACAGTCCTAAATCATCAATTTGGGAACAATTTGTTCCATTCACAGTTGTGAACTCGGAACAAAATGTTCTCGTTTTCCTTGAAAGAGAACATTTTGATCCTAAACTGTAAAAAAGCTGGTCCTCTTAAGGTCAATAGGAACCCAAAAATAAGGAACAACCGATACTCGAGGAACGTTCCTTTATAAACAGTGGAACAGTCAGCAAAAGTTAAAATCAGTTAAAAACAGGGCACAAATTTAAAGGAAATGTCAAAAAAACGGTCAGATAAGCGCTTAGGTGAAATTAAAGAAATCTTCAAATCCTTGTTAACTTTATTGCGCTCAAAAGCAGTAAAAGAAGCAATGAAAAATTTTGGGAAATGTATATGGACAAGTGGGAAAGAGCAGCAAGTGGGAGGGGTGGGGTGAGTGAGTAAGTAAGGAGAAGGACAAAGGTGGGAGAGGGGAGGGGACATTAAGTGATGATATGAGGATGGAGAGAGAGAGAATGGGGACTAAACAGGTACAGGGCAAGGGCACAAAGTGTCAGGAGGTACAGAGAAGAAGGGAATCAAAGTGTCCAGGGAAATGGGGTCAAAGTGTGAGGAGGGGAAGGAGGACACAGAGCTAGAGGAAGAACAAAGTGTGGATGAAAACAGGAGAGAAAGATAATAAGGGGTAGGGCACACATACCGGTAGTGGGAAGGGAAAGGTAGCCTGGCTGAAAAGAATTTTTTCCTGTGCAAGGACACATGACCAACTAAGTCACCACTTTGATCCAATGTAAATGTAATGAGGTTGGGTGGTACATTATACTCAATTGCACAGGGTCAACGCAAAACATCATCATTTGCATTGGAAGGCATAAAAATTACAGTTGGGACATTCATTTGGTAAATTTTGGTTGGCCATTGTCCAATGTCTGACTGTTATTTGTAGGCCTGGAAAGTGAAGATGAAACAGGGAGAAAAGATGGCACAAAGTGGGAATGGTAACACTGATGTCTTAAGAAGTACTGTAAAAATAACTCCAACCACAAACTTGAGACGGTTTATTCTTTACCAATTTTACAAACCATGTGCTCCAAAAATATGAATTTGAAATTTTTATACTAGAGAACAAACAAGATTAACATAATTCCGAGGGCGCCCGTGTGCTATTGCAACAGTTCATTGGCACAGGCGAATCCGACTAATTAATATTCACAACAACTGATTGGTAAGTGATAAAGAGAACAATGAGATGATACATGTACGGTATAGTGAACAGGAGAGGGACACCGGGAGAAGGAAAGACAAGGACAAGGGAGATTGGAGGATATGAGGCACAGAGTGGGGAGGACAGAATGTAAAATCAAAGAAACTTGCTGCTACCTTTCAACGTTTTCATGTGCTGGACAGCCATCCTCAAAACAGTCAGTTTATCCAGCTTGCGAGACATGGCATTACACATAGGAATCATGGTAGACAGTTCATTGATGTATGTGTTCATTTTGTCTCGTCGCCTTTTCTCAATCTCGCTGTGATTAGGCCTGTTTGTAAATTTAAATGAAACAGATGTCACCAAATAATTTCACTTCAAAAGAGATTGAAATTCAATATCATGCCAAGTACTCACTTTGTATAACCCTTCTGCCAGCCTTTCTTATTCTCATCTCCATCCCTAGATACAAACAATAATAGCTTTTATTATGTAAACTGTATTTCCAGCCTTACACATGTAAGAAAATTGCAACTGATTACAGGTAAAATCATGATAATTAAATTTTTAATGTGATGACAACATTCAAAGAATCTCCAGAAATCTTTGGAAAATCTTGAATCTTCAGATAACCTTCAAAATATATGTTACTAGTATAGGAAATCACAAAACCTCAAGTCAATTTGTGATTAATAGGAACAAGCGATGTTTCAAATTAAACGTCTCAAAACTGCACAAGCCTTTAGGTCAGTGCAACTTGAGAACTTTTGAAACATCAAGTACCGATCCTTGGTTTTCATGTGACGTCATGAAATTCTGAAATCAAAATTCACTAGGCCTGCTAAATTTTCGTTGCCACTAAGGTGTATACTGTTTTGCAAATTTTCAGCTCGATAGTACCCTTCGTTTTGAAAAGAGAACATCTTGAATATTTGAGTTCTCGGCCGTATGTGACATCGAGCTGAGAACCGTGACAAAACTGTTTTGTTTAGAAAAAGCCTATCCTTTCGATTTTCAGATGTTTGAACATTTCAGATATAATAAGTGGCATTTATGTGTAAGTATAATAGCTCATGAGCCAAAAGTAGTCGCTATTATGGCACAATTGAATTCCAGATGGTTTTCGCGTGCATCACGGCGGCCATATTTTTTGCCCCTCGGAAGGACACGAATTATGGTGTCTCCATACTAAGCTTTGTAAATTTTCATGGAACGTTTCGGCAAATAACTTGCGAATGGGACACCGCACAAGCCTGAGACTTGGAGAAATCTTTTATTTATTTATCATCCACACTCTCTGAAATTTCAAGCTTCTGTAGCTGAATTGTTTTGAATTTTGTTCCCAAATTTGAAGAAATTAAAGAAAGATTCTTAATAAACAAATGGTTGGTTACTCTGTTCAAACCAGCTGCCTGCTTCAAATTTTATTGAAACATCTGTACATTCAACAAAATTAAGGGTACTCTGACCATTCAGAAAAGTAAGCTTTATAACTACTCGGTCTTGGAATTTCTCAAGTGAACTCTTTGGGTCAACTCTGGAAATCTTTGGAGAAATCTATGGTAGACTTCAGATCATTTTTGTAAGTCATCAGTCTGGATCACTTTTTGAAAATCTCCCACAGACCTCAAGCCAAATTCAGAAATGTTCAGAGTTTTTTTTCAGTGGACTTTAGGTACATTTTGGAAATCTTCAGAAAACATTGGGTAAACTTCAGAATTCCTCAAAAAAACTTCAAGTATACTTCAGAAAATTTTGGATGTCTTGGCTTCAACTTTGAAAATTTTTGGAAAACTTCGTACAAATTTCAGAAACCTTCATCCTGATGTCAACTTTGGAAAGAACGGTACTCCTGGTGAGCAAAATGTGGGATCAATTGTGCTACTCTCGACCAATCAGAATCCAGTAATTTTGTTGAATATATAGTGGAGCTCCATTAATTTGGTCGCCAACAGACCATAACAATTTGACAGTATTAAGTAAAGGTGATTCCTCAGAAATAAAAGTTGTCAAACAACGTTTTTAAAACTTTTCCTGATTCGAAAATTATAATAAAAAAGATAAGTCACCATGCTCGTAAATGAGATATGACGGCCAATCTTAATTACCCCATTTGCTTCTGCACTGGTACTAATCAAATGCATTAATTCATCGCTTCCCATTCTATTTTTGTGTCAGCAAGAAGGAGAGTTTACAAAAGAAATACTTGAAAAAACCTTGATAGGTAGAAAGTCTTGAGCATATGGAACAATGCCGTACATGTATATAACTTATGGAAAAATCACACAATTTCAAACAGCAATGTCTCCAAATGTTTCTCAACTTGTTTGTTTTCAAGTTCAAAATTTCATTGTGGAGTAACAGTTTTGCCACCCTTTAAGCTATAACTTTTCTTCCTCACCAAAATTTATTTATATTAGGTATTTTTGCATCAAACGTCTGTCTGATGATCACCTCACAACATGAAACTCACAGTTACATTGAACTTATGTTTCATCTCTAATTTTTCTGTACATTATATCAAGCTCCAATCTGCTTAATCAAGCATTGAGCACTTTATTGCGATAGTTCAATCGATAGTTCAGTTTGATAGTTCTGTACACCACAGTGTATATCAAGCTCTGATCTGCTTCTTCAAGCATTGAGAACTCTTGCTTAGCTATTCCCTCACTTATCTGTTATAAATTAATTTGTAATTAGCGTTACAAATATTACACAAAATGAGAAACGGACTGTCAATGTCATTATTACATTATTAGTTACTTTTAGGTTTTTGTGATTCTAATTATTCTTTTAATACTAACCTCTTACTAACCGACTGGGGAATATTGGCCCAAGGTCGTACAAAAGCAACCAAGGGCCAATATTCTCCAGTACGGCTCGAGCAAGCTAGGTTTGTAAGTAGTTTATTATAATTTTTATGGACTTGGGTCGTGCATGCTTGTTAAAAATTGACGCACTTTCGGTGACTTAATTAGAGTATTATTAATTATAATGTTTTCTTTCCGTAATTACAGTTGCAAATTTTAAATTACCCAACTTTTCAAGTAAATACGTGGCTAAGGACCGTTTTTATGGAAATGGACTGTATGGCAAAATCCCGACCAAGGAAGAACCAATAAGAACGCTCAGATTTTTTTTGCCATACAATAATTATTATCAATATACGCGGCCAAATTGAAATCCGGCCCCATTAAAACACACGCTCTGCAGGCCACAAATAACCATCAATGACCCTGACGCTGATTGGTTCACCCTCCATCATCCAATGAATTTTAACCAGTCAGGTTACATTTAGGTTTAGCCTTTTGACTCGGGAAAACCATTGAGGCATGTACGAGCGAACAGCAAGGCTGAGCTACAGCTTTGAAGTTCAGTTTCATGCTAAACGAATAGTTTTCTAGTTGATATAAATGGGAAAAATGCAAACAAAAACAGTTGGATTTAGACTTAAAAACAGGTTAGAAGCAAAAGCACAATCTGGAAGAAACAAAGAAAGCAAGTTCTTGTTGTCTTTACGGGAAGCGAAATATCATTCACTTGATTCCTCTGGTGGCGCAAAATTAGCTTAAGCTGAAGTACTGCTGGAATTTTACCCCGAAGATCAACTGGAAAATTTAAGTTTGTTATATATTATGATTATCTATGAGTTCTTAACTCATTGGCGATTATTTTCAGAGACACCATGGCTATATCTGCAGAGTTCTGCACCTATTCAAAACATATTGGTCCCGGCTTTTACAGTTATAACATTTTAAGCGAAGTAACTTCTTACTCCTAAAATTTCTTGAAACTGTTATTACATTTGTTAGTCAACTGGATGTTATTTGGCCTTGCATATTGATAATAATGATAAGAAAATGATTTTTATCGGGAATATTGTATAATTGCACCCTTTTAGTGTCATTTGCAACCCTTGCGCTTCTCGCTCGGGCCGCAAACACTATTATTATTACCAATATTATTATTATTATTATTATTATTATTAATATTATTACCATTATTATATTTAAAACTCATCAACAATAGATGAGGTTGAGGGTTGGTGCTTATACGGATGGTGGGACCGAGAACGTACAAGTGAAGAACCAAGGTAACCATGGTAACCCTGTGAGTGGCAACCACCATCCAGCAACATCGCACTGAATAACAGTTCAGTGGAAATGTTGATACTTACCTGAAAGGGAGGGGAAGGGCGGGAGAGAACAGCACGAAGGCTTCGCAAATGCAAACAACCGTGAATGCACAATGATTCTCAGAAACCTGAGCCCTGTAAATACCAAAACCGCCGTAACTTGCCAGGCTGCCCTGCAGCAAACACGAGCCACCATGAAGAAAACTGCTGCCCGCATTGTCTCGATTTTAACTTCGCCTAAATTGCATTTAGTCACATTAAAAGAAGGGTAGATGAAAATGAGATGGGAAAAGTAGTGAGCAAGCATCCTGGAAGTCCTAGCTGGGACAGTCAATCAGGGTGAAACTAAGTAAACAGGACAAAATTCAGAGTACCAAAAGTTTTCAAGAAATGGCTGAACGAGCCACGAGACTCTCTAGACCAATTCAAAATTTACTGTTTGCCAACTAGGCAGATCAATACAAAGGATTTGTTTGCGCAATCATAAGCCAGTATTCACAGCATGTTTCCAAAGAGCCTGGAGACTCAGTTACCAGGGACTCATTCAGCAAATTATTCTTGAGAACTTTCACCACTCTGAATTTCACCATGTTCACTTATTTTCAACCTGACTAAATGCTCCTAGGTCTCCAAAGATGGTGAGCAAGAAAATTTAGCAAGCACTCTGTTACTAGAAAGTGAATCAGAAAGCAATAATAGTTCTGCTACACGAATGAAAAATTAAAATTATTTCAATTATTTAGAGAAAAAACTCTAACATATTTAGAGAATTGCATGTAAATGGCATGAATGGTGATAAATATATGTAGTTCATGACAAATCTACAAAAATTAAGAGATAAATTTGGATATAACAAAGTAACAAATACCTTCCTTCCCCATCGAGAGTTTCTGTATCACTGTCATCACTAAAATGTACAAACAAGCAATTTACGAGGGTGCATAATTTAGATGCAGTGTACATGTATATCACAAACAGTTGATTATTGATTAGGGGATGTAAGGATACACAGTCCATTACATGCATATCTGAGATCAGGAAGAGGGGTCACACCTGGACTGGAACCAATGAAAATCTGACGTTTTCAATGGTCTATGCTCCACCCAGGACTAAGGGCTTGAGAAGTATATGTTGTGGTTTAAATTTATCCTTGGTTTAAAACTTTTTAAACCAGTTTGATGTTGCTAATCAACATAAGACAATGAGAAATGAAAATCAAACTGGTTTAAAAAATTTTAAACCAAGGATAAAATTAAACTACAACATATACTTCTCAACCCTTAGTCTTGGGTGGAGCATAGACCATTGAAAACGTCAGATTTTCATTGGTTCCTGTTCTGGGCTAGCCTTCCAAGTGCAGTCCAGGTGTGACCCCTCTTCCTGATCTCAGATATGCATGTCGGCCTACAAAATTAATTTATAGTTAGAAAATAGACAAATTGTTATCAATAATTTTAGTTCACTGACTGAAAACAATAAATCACTAAACATGAATTTTAACCAGGCTCAAGGGAAAAATGTAAACTGGAATGCCAGCCAAACCAGTTCATTTGAAAGAGTTGTCCAGCCAGTTAATTCTGACAACTGCCATTATACAGGTGTTCGACTATTGTTGAAATCTCTCCTTACCAACACTTCCATTTTGGGCATCTCAATCTCATGGAGAGTTCACCAGAATTTATAAGATCTCTCCCTACTAACACTTCCATTGGGCATCTCCATCTTACAGAGATCTCACAGAGAAACCAGAATATAAAATCTCTGCTTACCAACACTTCCAACTTGGGTATCTTGATCTTATGGAGTGTTCACTTGGTCCCAGATAATTTTACAAGATCTTTACCGTGTGCCTGAGCCTAGAGGCCCATCAGGCCGGAGCTCATCCCGATTTCCTTAGGAGTTAGCATAAAGGAACTAGGAGTATTTCTACACCCCCTGGTTAGGATGTCAGTTTATCACAGCGTTACCCCAGCATTAAAATTGCTGTTCTAGTCTTCTCAGATAAGGACAAAAAACCATAGGTCCCGTCTCCTGCATGTTCAGGATTACGGTTACAGGGGACGTTGAAGAACCCATGTACTTCTCACAGAGAGTATGGAACGAGGTTCCTGGTGATTGGTCTGGCCTTGTTTCACGGATTGGTGCTTAACATAGGGATAACCTCACTGCACCTTTCCCCCTTGGACGGACTTGTCCAAGAAAAATGAATACGAATATACACTTGGGTCAAGAGATGCACTATATTGTAAATTATTTTAAACAATGGAGTGTTGCCATCGAGGAACCATTGGCTGATAGTTGCCCTGCAGAAATTTGATGTTCTTACAACAAGTATTAGCCTAACATGCTAGTTCTAAAAACATCAAATTTCCAAGAGGCAACAATCAGACCGATTGTCAACCTCATTCCAAGAGTCTCTCATCTTCCCTCCCTCCTGGAACGAGAGAGGAGAGACCTGGTTGGGTCTGGTCACGTGTCTCTTGGACAATTGAGAACATTAGGGAGGGGTCCGCTAATAACAGGAAATTTATCTCACTCTGAGAGGGCGGGAAGATGCGAGACTCTGGAAACGAGGTTGACCAATAGTTCCAAGACAAAAAACACTACTACATGTATCTTTATCGTTCACCACTCAATTTCCTACTGCTCGCCCAATCAAAAACAAGCTTCTTTTATTAACATTTACCCACCGAATGAAAACACCTATGAAATATAGAATTTTCTTGTCTGTAGGCCCAGCTTTTTACAAAAAATATTTCCCAGATGAGTGCTATCCATCCAGGTAGTTTCGTCGGATGAAAAACATTTAAATAATAGTGTTTCTGTTGAGGAACTATCGGCTGAGAGTTGCCAAATGGAAATTTGATGTTCTTAAAGCAAATATTTGCCCGAGATGCACATTTTCTAGATATCATTTGTACATCTGCTAACCTTTTCTGACTCAAAGGCACATGATTTGCATAACGGATTTCAAAGATAATTCAAATATATTTTACTTCAGACATTCCGGAAATTTCTGTCTTGACCCCAGGATATAAGTTACTTTGCCAAAAACATGTTTCTCTTTCTCAAAGAAGGGAGCTTAAGAGAGATGCCATCATCTAGATGAACTTTTATTTTCATTATAAATAATTATGTTTGCTTTCAGTTTGCATATTTTCAGAAAGATCGTCAGTTTATGTCTGCAGACAACTCAAATATTTCAGCTATCCATGACAAATTGGTCAGTACGCATGAGCAAGCATGCATGAGACACACCGGTGCAAGACTCATTCGCCACCCCAACAGGCTAACAATCTGCGCCACAAAAAATTTTTATCTTTAATGCTTGTGATGGTAAGATGAATGAGCAATTTTCTCCAAAATATAATACGAAAAAATTACATCTGTTATTATCAACTCGCGCACAAGCTTCAGACAGAAAACATTATGATATGGAAGAGATGATCGATTGAAGTTACAAACTTTCACAAGCCTCGAATCAAAGAGTGTTTGCTGGGCCTGGATTTAACGCCTCGCATTTGGCCAGGCTTAGAAAGTTCATAATTTTGACTGCAACGTCACGAAAGAATAGTCAAACTACCACTTTAAGCACAAAAATTATGCCCGTCCATTTCTTGATCGAATGTGCCCACTCTCGATCCAAAATAACAGCTTATTTGGTTCATCATAAAACAGAAACACGATTCGATTACCGACTTACTCCATGATGTCTGAGGCAGCTCTTCTCTTCTTCCTTTTTCCAGAAGAGGAATCCATGTTGAAATGCTATAAAGAACTTCTTCTTCTAGGAAAATATTTCCAACATCATCTCCTGAGTGATCTCGTGAAAATGAATATTCCAGTCTCCCGCAAATTTTTTAAAATCTGGGAGACTGGAGCCAAATAATTCGCTCTGGGAACGAGATTGGTCAAAAAAACAGAGAAAGACCGAAACTGGAAACCGCGCATGAAAAACCTCTGGCACCGAGGGTAATGTTGACCTGGGCTAACCAAGAGCAACCAAGTTATGACCGAGGTGATAATTTGTATGCCGTTTTTTTCCGCCGCTTAGCTAGCCTTACGCTCGATTTCCGCCGCTCTCTCGCGTCCGGTGTTCGTTCCTCGATCCCCGAGAAGAGTTCGGGGAGGAGCGCGTGCTCGTTTCCCGAACAGTGGCTGGAAATCGAGCCAAAGCTAGCCTGTGAGAGCAGACGGTTTTTTCGGCTCCGTAAAAATCTCCTGCTCTCGCAGGCTATAGCTCCACTCGTGGAACAAAATTTCAGCTGATCGTGTCTCCTTCTCCTTGAAAGTCAAAATGAAAATCGCGCGGCAAAAGGAGATATTTTTAGCTAAATTATTGATTGTGTCAGCTGGGTATGTCAATTGATTGTGTCAGCTACGTGTGTCAATTATCAAATTTTAATTAATGGTTTATCATCACACATACCTTCCCCGCACCCACCCTCCCCCCTGCCCCACTCCCAATATTTTTTGTGAATGTTCAGCAAAGTTTGTGACTTTTCGCTTGTGCTTTTTGGCCATGGATGGCACAGAACGTCACACGAGTTGGACGTATCTAACTGAGCAAGCTAAAAGGAAACAAAAAGTAGTATTTTTTGATCATTTGCATATTCCGTGTAAGTTTGACCCGGGCCTAAACTGTTCAAAATATGAACGCTAATAGGTCTATTAGTGCAAGTGGCGTGCTACTTAGAGCCAACATTGCCAAAAAGTGTTTTTTTTTCTGTTTAATTACATGTATGCCAAATGTTCGAGCACATGCAATCGACATTGCCTTTTTAATAAAATCCACTTGAAAAAAATAAAATATACTGAGCCACTATCTTTCGTTTTAAAACTACACTTTTTTATTTCGATCCGTATTATCTTTTGACAACAAGACGAAAGACACGTTATCATCGGTCCAATGTCTTACATAATTATATAGCTACATCAAAATCCATTATTGTCAACAGATGCATTTTTTATTAATTTTTGCAAACTGTCCAAATTTAAAATAAATTGGACAGTTTTTGCTCAAACTGTCCAATTTAAGAAAAATCTGGATACCTTCCATAAACCAATGAGTTGTCAAGAAAAACTAGTTTGAAGGGCGAAACATTTGCCATGTTCATATATTTTTGGATGCTATATAATTAATAGGTAACAAGACTACATGCTGTCCAAAATTGGACTCGGCCTACGACCTCGTCCAATTTTGCAGTCCTCAGAATTTTTCTTATCCAATTATTTTCAAATTGGACAGCATGTGGTCCTATTACATATACTAATTAATATATCGCAATACTGAACGTTCCTTTAAAATCTTGGCTTTTAGAGCTCGGATTCCTCCGAAGTATTCCTAGTGAATTGAAAAAATATTTTTACAAAGAAAACAAAAATTACAATTAACCCTCAGGTGGTATCATAAACGTATTTTGCAAACTGAAGAGCAAACCACTTCATTCGAATTCAAGTTTGGAGAGCACGATAGAAGCGTAAGCGTTTCTCGAGGCGATAACCGAGGGCAACTCTAGCTTCTTGAGTGCTTTCCAAGTTTTCCAAGTGCCCCATAACTCAATGGTGTACAGCTAAAAGTGCAAACCAAATGTTTTATAACATTGCCGGTGGAAATGTACATCAAACAGCCCGCGGCAGAAAAAATTATGGCGAAGCTACACTGTAGAGATTTGCTCACATTATCAGCGTGCTTCATTTGAAGCTATTTGATTTTATAACATAACTAAAGCAAAGCGCGCGCTCTGATTGGTCAATTCAGCATCTACTATTTGCCCATGGGTGTATGCTGCTGACGTGTGTGCAAATGCGCGCGCTTCAGCGAATGCACCATTCAAAATGTGAAAATTGTTTTCAACGGTTCATTCTCTGAATCGATGTGAAATTCAGTCCTTCGTGTTTTAATAACTTTGGACGGTTGTCTACTTTTTTCCCTGAGTTTGTTCATAATTCTATTGAACTATTTCACCGGCTGTTGGATACAGACCTTAGAAAGAGGATTTTGATCGATATTTCAGGAAACGTGATTAAACTTTATCGAGTTGCTGGTGTGCAGTCGCTTGTCATGAATGAATTTTCGCGCGCTTATTTTCTCCTGTCATGTAAGACTACACCAACATTTTTTGCGATGTACCTCAATAAAAGCAGCTCTGTTGTCCCAATGTCTCAGTGTTATGTTATAAAACAAATGGTAAACGCCATAGCATGTACTATTGAGTTACGGATGCACTTGGGAGGTTTGCTAAGCACTCAAGAAGCTAGAGTCGCACTCGGCTATCGCCTCGTGCGACTCTTACGCTTCTTTCGTGCTTAGCAACCTCCCGCGTGCACCCATAACTCAATAGTACATGCTATGGCGTTTACCATTTGTTAAATGGGGCACGCTTTCGTATACATGTACTGAATTTGATTGCGCGGCTCTATCCTGTGAAATCGCGCGGAATATCGCCTGATACTTAGCCGACGAGGCCGTAGTCCGAGTTGGCTAAAAATCCGACGATATTCCGCAAGATTGAGCAGGATAATTGTTTTATCATTCAACAAATTGTCAACGAACCGTAGTTTACAGCTAGAAAGTAATACTGAGCAGCCACAATGAGTATAATAATACACTTAGGCCTTGTCGACGTGTGACACGGCAAAAAGATTAAAACAATAATTCTTCTGGTTTTCAGGCGGTTTTGCAAGCGACGCAGTCTTGCACCCAGATCTTCCCGTTCCTGAAGAGAGAGAAGTTCGAAATTTTTCTCGCTCTGACGATGGACAGAACTTATCAAAAATTTAGTTAAGAAAACTGAAAAGATTAGCTTGCAGTTTCATTCGCCAGTCATTTTAGGATATAAATCTTTTCCTCTTTCGAACCTGAAACCAAAATTCGACCATCTGTTGTTGTAGCTATTGCTCTTGGTCTTGCTATCTCAGTTGCAGTTTTACCAGTAAAGCAACCTTCCATTGTAAACTGTTGAATGCGACCATTGTGTAAGTCGCATACAAGAAGGTTCTCACGATTGCCATATTTGTGAACACACAAACCCCAGGGATAGGTGAATTGTCCGTCAGCCGCGCCATTTTTGCCAATCTTGTACAAAAACTTTCCTGAATTGTCGAACATTTTCAAACAATGGTTGTCGGTGTCAGATATAATGAACTTGTTTCTGTGATAAATGCATCCAGTGGGATTGTTGAGCTTTCCTACACCGCTATCTCCAAATTTGAATACAGGTTTGCCATCCTTTGCTAAGACCTGGATTCTGCCGTTGCCGTAGTCCGTTACAACAACGTGTCCTTCACCATCAATACAAACACTTTCTGGAAACTGAAATTCGCCCTCTTCTGACCCGTACTTTCCAAAGCTTTTCACAAACGTCCCTGTCTGCACATTGAATTGCTGGATGCGGTGATTATATTCATCTGCCACCAGAATCTCGTCATCATTCAGGTATGTGATGCCAGCTGGATTGTTAAACTGTCCACGATTCTTTCCATGGCAGCCAAGTTTTCGCACAAACTTTCCTTCCTTGTCGAATATTAGGATACAGTCTCTTTTACTGTCACCTACAGCGATCAGTCCTTTACTGTTAACAGCAATCCCACGTGGTGTTTCAGGAATTTCTCCTTTTAAATCTAACTCGCCCACAACGTCAAGCTCTCGTTCTTTCACCTGGACAGTGAAAGTAGTGTAAGCAAGTTTGTCGCCTCTGATCTTCACTGCTGTAGTGTAGGTTCCTGGTACTTTTGGTATAAATTTCACCTGGAAATTTCCATCTTCTTTTTTACAAACAATTAAACTTTCTACTTCTTCAGCGGGTTCAACTTGCACCTCAACATGAAATTTACGTCGAGCTTCACTAATCAGTTCTTCTTCGGTTATTTTAGGGCAGACAACAAACTCTGCTTCTAAACCAGCTTGGAAATTTTCGTTGGTCGTCATGAATCCCAGGCTTAAACTCTCAGGTGCAATAGTCGAGACAAACTTCACAAATGGACTAACGGGAAGCGCTGGGACTGGGGTCTTTTTAAAATGTTTTTTTAGATTTTCAAATCGCTCTTTCAAGCTCTTGTTGCTTTGCATAATATCCACGTTTGAGCTTCCTTGAATCAGGTTCTTAGCGAACTCAACTGCTTGATCGATTTGCTCGGTCGAGGACTGTACTTGTTTCTTGGCACAGTGTAACGTCTCCGTGCTCCATCCACGCGTACTTTTGAGGGCGGTAATGGCCTCCCGCTCGCGTTCTCGAATCTTGGCGATCATTTGTTCGGCTGCTTGGGAAACTTCACGTATACCGGCGTTGGCATTAGCTTCCAGCTTAGAAGCTGTTACTTCCAGTTGACGCATCTCGTCATTGTAAGCTTTTCTCTTTTCTTTCATCAACTTGACTTCTGCCATGATTTTGGCTTTCACGTCATTGGCTGCTTTTTCAAGCGGATCAACAT
>OX393567.1:9487740-9497740 GCA_947652115.1 Blastomussa wellsi
TTAACAAAAGAGAAGTTAGACACTATGTTGGATGGACTTGGGAAAATACGAGATCAACTCTCCTCAGTTGCGAAATAAATTTTAACAAGTGTATAGTAGCTGGAAGAATTAAAGACCCCCCTTCTCCATTAAAAGTTTCAGAATAAAGAAAGATATTTTTAAGGACGTTTGCGCTTATTGTTTATGTGCATCCCTACTGCGTACGTTGCTCATGTGTGGGCTGAGGAAACATTCACAATTCGATTCGATTGTCGACAAAGTTAAAAACAATGAGCCAAAAAAATTAACAATGGGAAGTTAAAAAAATTCTAATTTTTCTGTCCATGCGGCATCGAATCCTGCCATCGCTAGTGCAAGTGTGATCGCTAAATGATAAGATTAACGTTACCAGTTGAATCTGTTTGCTTAATATATCCTCTTATTAAACAACATCTGACAGAGAAAACTCCATTTCAGGGATCTTATGTGCAATATTTTTGGACTGTGAAACATTTAAACAATGTCCTTTAGAATTCGCTGACATTTCTTACATCAGTAACTCAGTCGTTGCAGAAGGGTCGCTCTCTGTCATTACTTCATTCTCTTCTGAATAAGGTGTTGTCTGGTTTGTTTTCAAAAGCTGTAACACTGATTTTATGTAAGCCTAAGATTACCTGATTTAGGGCAGTTGGAGTAGAACTATACGGAAAAAGAAATTTTAAACATCGTCTCACTGCGTAGCTTACATGTTTGTATTCATTGTAATCCATCAGCAAAGACTGTTCGCAGCGTTCTTACCGGAACGTTCTCAGGCTTTCCCTGCCCAAAGCCTCATTTATGGCTCTAGAGACGGCTGAGTAGAGCCAGCTCTTCTCCCTCCGCCATGTTTGTACCTTCACGCCGAAAGGGTGAAGCAAACAGGGGAAGAGTGTAGCAGGTAGAGGAAGGGTGTAGCAGGTAGAGGGAGGATGTAGCAGGGAGTAGCAGGTAGGGGGATGGTGTAGCGGATAGGGGAGGGTGTATAAGGGTGTAGCAGGATGCAGCAGGTAGGCGGGTAGATAGATGGATAAATAGGGGAGGGTGTAGCAGGTTTAGGTGTAGCAAGTAGCGGAAGGGTGTAACAGATAAGGAGAGGGTGTAGCTCGGTGTAGCAAGTAGAGGGAGGGTGTAGCTCATCGTAGCAAAAAGAGGGAGGGTGTAGCAGGTATAGGTGTAGCAAGTAGCGGAAGGGTGTAGCAAATAAGGGGATGGTGTAGCTCGATGTAGCAAGTAGAGGGATGGTGTAGCAGGTAGGGGAAGGGTGTAGCAGATAAGGGGAGTGTGTAGCAGTGTATAGCAGATAGGGAAACGGTGTGGCAGGTAGGGGTGGGTGTAGCTCGGTGCAGCAAGAAGAGGGAGGGTGTAGCAGGTAGGGGGATGGTGTAGCAAGTAGGGGAAAGCACACTTAAAGAGCGAGTGCTTCTGGTGAGGCCGTCAGAGCAACGAACGGCGATATTGTCCTGCGAAAGATGTTACCTGCAACAATTGCCACAAAAAGGGACATTATCAGTCAGTCTGTCGCAGCAATAAGCACAACTCAAACAAAGTACACGAATTAGAAGATGTGCTGTTTCGTCTACTATCAGGAGACACACACAGACGGCTCTTCAGGAGTCAATCCAATATACTTTTTATTCTTAGCAATCGTGATCTTAAAGGTTCTGTGCTATACGAGACTCTCAATAAAACTCATGCAAATCATATTACAATCAAATGTCACGTGAATCATATATCAATGTCAATAAACAACCTATTTTATTGTGTCCATATTGTAACAATCTCACACCCTTAGTGGCCGGCCTCGGGAGTATCCGCCTGCCTGTTAAAGGTCAGTTCCATGCCACGTTAAATTACGGATAAACCAGCATTACTGAGCCTGTCTGTCTTGCATGATCAAAAATGTTTACTACTCAGCAGACTAAAATGGCTACGAGGGAGACTAGTTCTTTAATACGGTGAGCTAAAACCATTTTTTGCCATAGTCACGTGACTGATGACGCCATCAAACCAACTTTACAAAACATATCTACTATTGGAGAACTTATTGGAGATTCCGGGGTTTAAACTGACAAAGTTATTTGACATTAAAAATTTCAGGTGCAAGGGACGCTGGGAAGGTTCTTATTATGGAAAAGAATAATTTTTTTGTTTAGAATTATTATCTTTTTCATTTTAGTCTAATCAAGTTAAAGCTTCCATTTAATTGAGTTTTTTTTGTCCGTTCTCAACAAACATTTGCTTACGATAAGATGAAATACAACTTGTTAGATATCCTGCGAGCAGGCTCACTCCGGGTAAGGACAGCGGGTTCGCCGGCTCGCGGGCTGCGGCTCGGGGCTCCATCGGAGTGAGCCTGCTCGCAGGCTACTTGTTGGAGGGTCTACAAACTTCGTATCAGCAATCAGCAGTCGGTTTATTTTCGAGCATTTTCGGAATGTCCTCGGTTGGGCAGCTTATCACCATGGGGATACTACAGGCTGTTTAATATACAGCGCTGTTGTGACTTGCGAGCAGTCACATCTTATTAAACGCCGAAGAATTGTAAACTCTCACATGATGTCGACAGCCGAGTCAAGGCATTATAGTGAATGGGCTCTATCAAGCTGGTACGATATTTTACCGGGACCAGACCGTCTTCTCGAGGTCTCCACTTCGTTAAACGAAGACGATGCTTGGCGTATGGTTTACAGTTGGTCGGCCAAGCTGCTCACCGCTGCAATAGGCCCAGAAAAGCTACAAGGTATCTCAGATTCACTGGTACAGCACCACTGGAATCAAGCTAAGCGAATGGGTTGCCTAGGAATCCAGTTCACATACATAAACGGATTTTATCACCGTTTTATTTGGAGAAGTTCGTGACCGAACTAATCCGCAATCCTTTGGGATCAATCAGCCGGAATATCGTAAATGTTTCAATGTCTTCAATGCAAATTTGTTTAATTTTTAGCCAACTTGAAATATTCCGAATGGCATTCTGCTTCTTCCCCCATTTTAAATCGTCTTCCATTCGCAATAATTTGAATTGTGTTAAGGTTCAAGGTGTTTCAATCTACTGATGTGTTATATTATTCGGGTATTTTAGCCGGCAAAGGATCATTAGCTTCATTTGATCTCATGAGGTTTGGTGACTCGCTCTCCAAAACTTCGACGGCAGTTTAAGTAAGACTTCACATCAATCGAATTCAAGGACAATTCAACTATCTACAACGGAGAAAATATGGACAGATTTTCATGAGAAGTTTTATGTAGCCTTGGGCAACAGAATAGTTCACTTTGATATATCACAATGCTGATAAACGCCCACACTATTGGTATAAACAGCATGTGAACGAAAAACATTGGAAATCGAATTAACACGATGAACATTACTGGAGCGAATTGCTGATTTGCATTCATAACAAAACAATATTGCTGCAAAATATAAGAATTGTAGATTATTAGTGAAATTAACATCTCAATATTATTTCGAAATTGCCATATATGACATATATTATAAAGAAGCCTGCTGCCCCAATGAAACGTACACGGACAAATTTTTAATTATCGACCCAATTATTGCAAAAACTGCCCTATTTTTTGCCTGTTCATGATTTAAGCTTTTGAAAAACCTATCAAGGAAAATAATCATCCAACCACGGCCAGTGCTGTTAGAACTGTCAATGCTAATGTGCCAAGATAGAAACATTTGTGCACTATGCAAATGTTCACATACAAATAACAAGAATTTGCCAGGTTTCTAGAGATGAGAGTGGAACAGTTTTTAAATTAAAACACCTGCGTTTTTCTTAAAATAAGAAACAAACAAATGATAGTAGCTGATGGTGCCGAACAAAATTTGTTGAATCTACAGTGCTCTTCAAAAAGAACAGTGTTTCTTTCTTATCGAAATTTGCAAAGGCTTAACTGCATGTCAGCGTTCAATAGATTTGCTTTAATGTTTTATATTCGCCACCAATTGAAGACTGATTTCAAGAACCAGGCGGCGTGATGACCATGTGCCTTGAAATGTCAGCCTAACGAAACATTTTTTAAACACTGAGCATCTCAAATATTCAAATCTATAAACGAGAAAAAGGTTTGAAATTCAATTCACCGCTCCGAAAAAGGTGGTCACTGGTACATTTACCCATAACCCTAAGCGTCACTAAGCGCACGAAGACCGTGAGAGAATACCGCACAGAGAAATGCTAAAAAATACAAACCCGGCATGAACAATGTTCACGAAAATATGGCTTTCTTTGTATAGTCTGTATGCTGTGATGAAATATGTAACCACCAAATTTTTTTTCGGTGGATTGCCTTCTCAAGCAGGGTTCAGGTACAGCCCCTTCCTGGACAAATGTGTGCCATAACGCGCATTATCTAAATCCATGTCTGTCCAGCCCTGAAAGTAGGTAGCTTAAGCAATGACGACGACGGCGACGACGAGGACGACGCCTGGTTAAAAATAATTAATATTTTACCTACGAATCTCACAGTTGATTTGATGTATTCGGTGCATCTCAGGCTATCGCTTTCAAACGTAGCATAAAATACAAGGACGGCGTTTATTTTCAAAGAGAAAAATGGAAATTTAGCCGTGACAGTTCTCGTTCTCCAAAGTACTTAGAATTTGGTCATTTCACCTTCTTGTTTTGTAGAGGACAGCAAAAGAAAAAGTACAAATAATTATAACGCACGTGCAGAGCTATTGTTCTGCTTATTAAATCTTTTATTTAGCGACGTTTTCGTTGACGTTGCCGTTGTGGTTTGCTGCGTACAACATCGCGCGCGTCATTGCAGAATTGACTAATATTGAAACAAAGTGCGCAACGATTTTAACCTGTTTTCTCTAACTGCAAACACTATTTGCAACATTGCTAGCGATAAAGCAAGTTTTCAATAGCGAAGCGCGCGAGTGACGTCATGACTCAGACAAACAAACAGGAATTATTTTGAAGATTTCTTCACTGAGAACGAAAGCGGGTGTCCTAAACACTTTTGACTGTTTGCGACAAGTCGCTCCGTGTGCACTGTTTCCAAAACAAGTCGCTGCGACACGCTGCGACAGAGTTGTGTGTCGATTTCTGGAGCAACTACATATCATGGAGGTCTTGGTCTATAGATTTGGTGGCTCGGTAATGGACGCTAATCGGTCATGGATTGGGCGACTCGTTTGGCTCGGAAGTGAACTCGAAATGTCGCCGCGATACGTCGCACGGATTCAAGCTAGTTTGAATTCGTGCGACTGATCGCAGGGCCAACACTCTGTCGCTGCGTTGCCTCGTGTAGCTGAAATACTCCGAGTCGCTTCATGCTAACGAAACTGGGATAAACATCAGCCGGATGGATCAGTCGAACGCAGACTTTACCTTCATAGTAGCCACCTCTGGCAGGTGCACTGGCCTGATAGACAGGATAAACGAAGTGGGCGTTTGGAGTGTTATGAACACAGAGCAAACAAGAAACAGTTGTATCACTTATAATGCGACCAAACAACATCATCAAAATTGCTGTTTAACTAATAGACCTAGTTCACTATAGACTACGTAAGAGCAATCTCTCATTTTACTTTGCCCTTCAGAGGGTGAAAGACTGAGAGCACGAGTGAAAAGCGGCTGTGCGAAATTTAGCAGCGATACCCACGTCTCCGATTTCCCTCAACCATTTTTCTGCACCCGCTCTTTTTCCAATACATGCTCTGTGAAAGGCAAAGTAAAAACAGGAAATGCTCTTTGTCTAAGCACAATACCAAAAATATACTACATGGAACAACTACAGAAAAGCAACAAACTGTTGCTAGGAATTAAGAAACTCGAAATATTAACTTACTAACACCCTAGAAATAAAAAAAAGGATCAAAAACTTGCCAATGAATATCCACGGCATCATGTAAGTGCATGAAGATGTTCAAAGTGTACAGCCCCACTGAAACAATGTTTGCAAGAGTTGTCTTCCCGTAACATATATAATGTGCAATTATCAGGCCTCAGTTATATGGTCTCGGGTGCCCAAGACAACCCTCCCTCCCGAGACAACTTTACCGACCGTTTATATCACAAAAAATTGTCCCTGTCAGTCGAGTTAAAGTTGACCCTGCTTGATTATTCATAAAGTATCTTAATATTCAACTCACCAGTTATCCTTCTTCCTTTTAATTTCTTTCGTTTATTCGACCACTGGAGGCCTTGCTGGGTTAAATTATATTTCTTTAGTGCAATTTTTTGCTAAAAAAAAAAAAACCTGAAATCCGGACAGTACGTGACACTCGGCACGTTAAGAGTTGTCCCGGGTAGGCGAGCCAAAGTGTTTGTATGAGAAAAAGTTGTCCCGCCTGCCAGGGTTACCCTATCTGCCGAGACGAAACAACTCGCCTACCCGAGTTGTCTCGCCCCCCGAGACATCTCGGGTAGGATCATATAAACGGTTGGCGGAATTTTTCAACATTTTAGTGAAAAGTTAGCTCGCCCAGGGTAACTCGGGGGGAGGGGTTGTCTCGGGTTTCCGAGACCATGTAAACGGGGCCTCAGTCACCAACTAGTGCAAATGGTCCTCTAACAACCGACATGTCAAAGGCAAGTTCAACCTGCATTCGTTATACTCCACAACAAGAGTTTTAAACAAGCTCTTTGAGAGTTTATTCCCCATATCCCAAAACTTCGAGTAACTTGCCCAAAAATCACATCCCTTGGATTTGATTCACGTCATTGTCAAACGCTGCAATCCCCCTTCCCCCAATTTCTCAAACCCCCTATTTTTTAAACAACTTTCGATTCCACTGCATGTTCGACAAAACTGAAGTATACTGTATTTGACGAATGAATTACAATGACAGGTCGGCAATAAAAACTCGTAAATGCCTTTTGCTAAATTAGCAAAACGTCACTAACTGATTGCACGCAATAAAAACAATCTTACGCCCGCTTCCTTAAAAGCCCCCACCGTTATAAATTAAATAATTTTTATAAGCCATTCTCTTCGTATATACTGTTAATTTTCGCCATCCTGTTTGAAAAAAATGTTATTCCAACCGATGCCGAGTGACTGAATGGCAAGCCAGCTTAACATCAACTTGTGAAAACCCAGTTTATGTACGTAAAATATTATTGCTATTTATATTGTGAAATTTGTATTGTGTAATTTGTGTTATAATCAATCAATAAATATTTTAATTTACTTAAAGATTATGTAATTTTCTGTGATGTTATATCTACACATTTTTACATGCCATTGTTACAACCGTGTATCTACACATTTCTGTCAATAAAATATGATTTTTTTTAATCTCAGTAATTAATTTTGACCATTAAATGAGGCCCAATTCTTTCTTGCGGTGATGATAAGCTTCAAACCGGGCCAGTCCATAATCCTGAAAGGAAAAAATGTTAAAGTGAGGTAAAAACACATGCAGCAATTCAAGAGAAAATTAATCAAGCATGCACTGCTCTTCTGATTCAGTTGCTAGATAAAAATGTTGCCAAAACACCACCCCACCCCCACCTCAAAAAGACCAAATCGTATGGAATAAGTAAGTAGTTTTATTATTGTAATTAGTAAAATCCAACTAGTGGTCTAATATCAATGCTGCGTTCTGATTGGTTGAGCTACTACCAGGCTATATGTTATAGCCCACTAGTAGCGAAAGCGCCGGCTTTGAAAACCAAAACAATGGCGGCTGAATTGCGTTTTTGCTGAAGTTTCGGACGAGTATTTGAGCTCATTATTAGATAATTCTATACTTTCTAGTTGGATTTTACTAAAACAATTATTCCTCTCGCCCTCATGGCCTCTGACTCAGAGCCCGATCGGGCTCGGGGAATAATTGTTAAATAGTCGTGCGTTTTAAACATGAGCCCCCAGCTCGGGAGGTTGGGAAACCACTCCCTACGTTTTACAACTTTAAATAAAGTTACCACTTACCTATTTTGATACCCCAAATATTACTTTTTTGACCATCATAGCAAACTTTCCATAAAAAGTAATCTGACCAAAGCCCTTGTCTTACAAAATATTGACGTTGCACGCTCTGAATTTTCCTCGCAGCCATCCCTAAAAGCCCATTTTCATGACTATGAAACTTGCTAAAAATCATGCTAAAGAAGAAGAACTTCTGGTACAAATTTATATGGGTTTTACCAATGAACAAATTGAGGCCGTGTGACGTCAAAATTTGTTGCCATGGTGAAAATATCCCATATTTAATTCAAAGACTACTCAGTGAATTTCTTGACAATTTGTAGTGGAGCTCCCACGTGCGAGCAGAGCATCATTACCTATAGAATTTAGTAAACCCATCAAGCCGAAAAAATTTGGTGGTCGCAAGCGTACGTACGCATGGATTAGGCCTGGAAACGAGGTGCCGGTGGCAACCTGCGTTTTGCGGCGGGAAATAGCATTAATATACCCAGGTTTGTTGCCATAAAGAACTCAAAATCACTTTTTTATCGTGGGCTCAGGTTAGGACTCATTGAGATCGCATGTTTTTTCTTAGTTGACCGCTGACAAAGTAATGGTTTTCCATTGTATTGCGGGGTCAGGTCCGATTTTCTGGTTTTCTGGTTGTTTGTAGTTTTTCATGACCATCCTCGGCAGAATTTATGTGATTGGAGTTGGCAATTCTGATTTTTTTCGGTAACGAAATCTTTCTTGAGGGGTTGCGTACGCCAGAATTTTCACTGATTTAGATCATTTTCTCAAATTGTTAAGAATCAGCAAAAACTCTGGTGCTAAATCTATATATTAAAAATGTTTCTTTTTTGATTAAACAAAAACTTTCAATATGTAGTTTAAAAGTTAGTGGCCTGAAAGGGTCAAATAAAGGGTATCTTTCACCTCTCTAGACAGTCCCACGCTAACAATGTTTGCTGTCACTTTAATCTAACTCAGCTCACTGATACGTGCTTTGCAAGAGTGAAATATGAGCATCACTGACGCAACTGTAAAAGAAAGCATGAGAAGGGAACTGGTCTAAACTATTGTGAGCCACCTTAAGCTGCAATGAACCTTAAATTAATAAACTTACCAGGTAATTAAATTGGAGAATGCAACAACTAGAGCATAATTTTTCCTGCACAACACCCCATAACCCCCACATAAAGTGTGAAGCCAGGGCAAACCTACAAATACGCAGACAAATGACATGTGTATTAGCCAACTTGAAAGAACCATAGTTAATAACGGGAAATAACTATGAAGCCTGGCAAACATCAAAGAAGCTAACAAAGAGACCACAATTTTTATATTGGAATGTACACAACCATGCACATCTTTTGTTCTGCACTCACTATGCATGATTTGTGTATTCACAAAGTTTCTATTGTTAGTAATAGTTGCTTGAGCACTCTACAGACATACACACCTTTACTAGCTTCAAACATGTACTACATCAGTGTTACATCTTACCTATTGATTTGATCCAGCAATTCAGATTCCTCTATTGTTGGTTCTGTACAGGCACGATTGTTTTGTGAATCCTTTCCAAAGTAAGCTCTGATAAAGAGTAACTGCAGGCAATTGATAACAAAAAGGTACAGTGAGAATGAAAATCCAGATTGAACTGTTCCAAGGATATGAAAATTACAGCAGTTTGCAAGTGTTAGTAGAAACAGCTATATCAAGTTAATTATTAACATTAATCATATAAAATATTAATAAATTAAAATGTTCCTTTAAAACAATACATTTGACAGCAATACCTTTCAATTTTCAACAACCACAACAGTATGAAGGTTAACCCTTTGTCAATTAGCACAAATTTAGGTTAGAAGCATCCCCACACATCAAATAAATGAATATATCCAGTGCTCTCTACCATCTAAGCTACAGAGCCAGGAAGGGAACAGTACGTGAGTGAATCCCATTTGATCTTACATGTGTGCAGGAATTTCCAGCAACAAACATGACTAACATGCATTTGCATGTACTGTAACAAACAAATAAACAGGATGACTGAGTTCTTTGGTTCTAGGTTAAAATCATCCTCGGGAAAATCAAATAAATGAAT
>OX393567.1:9502740-9535240 GCA_947652115.1 Blastomussa wellsi
AAATGGAGTTCATGTTATGTTTACACTGGACTATAAAAGTACTGGTTCCAAACAGATCCAGCCCTTCAGTTAACACTGGACCATTATGATCACTTTGTGCTGATTTTACCCCTAAAATTTAGTGAATTTACGGCAAAATTGTTTAACAAAGAAAGATAACCAGTACAAAGCCAAAACGCCACCAACAATTGTTGGATGTGTGGAAGAAAAACTGTTAAATTGAACTGCTAGAGCACCATACTTTTGTTGTACAACAGTTAAATTAAATATTAAAAAATATCTATAAGTTAATTTGCAGTACAGGAGAACTGAAATACATTACCTCAACTTGACGGCCCTACCTAGATATTGCATTCCACATAAAATCAGGCTCCTTAGAAAGCGGAAGTGTCAACCGATGATACACTGCTACTTTTTGAGCAATCTTAACAGAGATCTCAGGGTATGCCAGCTCCTTTCTTTTAAGGCACCGTGCCTACAGAAAAATGCAATTTAATACTTTTTGCTTTCTTTTCTGTATTTAGCTTTGTAGTGGCAAGGTTTAAAATCATACTGTAAACATATACGTCATGTGAATTGACCAGCATGACATCTTTCAAGGTTCAACCTTGGGACTAATGTCATTTTTAGTTTTTATTAATGCCATTGCATGTCACGTCCTCTCACATTGATTTTTGCGCTAATGACACTACATTAGACTGCATGTCAACTCTCCAACTCCAAAACTCATGCCCACTGAACTTATCTGTGGCAGCTAGAAGTCATGAATTTTGCCTTTCAAACAATCTTCTAATCAGTGAGAGTAAAGAGAGGGTCCACATTAGGGTTCTCAAATCCTGACATCCCGCCTATTTTTCCTTGTCAATCCCACTATCCCGCCCTTGATTACGTCCAAATCCCGATCCCGTCCAATTCTTCTACCAAGCTTCTTTGTAAAAACTAAAATGTACGTCACATAAAAAAGTAACCTAAGTTGGTTTTCAAAGGTTCTCATCATCGCCACTTGTGACCATAACATTTTTTCGCTTTGCTTGTAATTTTTTGTTTCCCGTTGTATCAGGACCTTTAATAGTACAAAATAATGACATTGTTTTGATATCTGCAGAGTTGGTTTTTGGAAAGAATTCAGCTGAATTCAATAGATGAATGTTATTTGTTTGTCTCATAATGGATTCACTTTAAACGGATTGCTGATCGTAATATTACGGTTCGGTATCTTTACTACTAGTCTTCATCAGGTGATGCAGTCGTGGCTCATTATTTACAATCTTTTCTCGTGTTCTCCCAAACATCCCACGTGGGTTATTACCACTATAAACCCACAGAAAGTGTGGTCTGTTGCTTAAAGAAAACATTAGCCTGCTATTAAGTCGAACATCAAAACCGAATGCGGACATTCTCCTAAGTAGGAAGTTTGTTTCTCTATCCAGAGTGGCAACACTTTGTCTTTGTTGATTTCTTCCTCCTGCGCACTGCTACATGTGTCATACTCCACTCCATTGTCAGCAAGGCCGACACCTCCGGTGAAATCAACAGCTTCTAATGGAACTTCAAAGAGTGAGGCTGCGCCAGATTCCATGACTTTGGGTTGGTACGATAAAAATCCCCCCCTCCAGTTTGTTGTCTTCTAACAGTGAAAATTGCTGACGTTCTACTGAAATCCCGTATCCCGCTATTTTTTCTTTACGATTCTCGCATCCTGATCGTTCAGAATCACTAAATCCTGCTCCCGGAAATGAAAGTCCCACTTCCCGCTCCTGTTTTTTAGCTAGATAGGCTAGGCTAGTGTTATTTGGACAATTGTAGCAAAGATAATAAAGGCCGGGTCCTTAAACTTTAAAGAAGAGCAGCAAGGGTTATACTACTGTTTTCCAATCACCACATGCCATGGATCTGTTCAGATGTTCAACAGGTTGAAATGGCTTCCTTTTTAATGTTGATGCCGCTATTGCTACATGCTGAACATGAAATGTTTATGTTGTAAGTTCACTTTTTACCTCTGGTTTTTGTACCAGTTTATTGGGGCATGTCATTATTTTTTAGGGAGGTGGAAAGAATACTAAATCATATGGAAATTGGTTTTTTAATTTTCTTTTCTTCCCTCCACTCCCTCCCCACTTTCCCTTTTCTAATTGCACTGTTACAAAGTAAGAATGAATAAGAGGTACAACCCATGCATAAGTATAAATTACAGGTTTTGGGGATCAAATTCAATCTCTCCGTAGGACACTCAGGGCTCGACACTAACTTTTCAGCTTACTAGCCTCGTGGCTAGTGACAACTTAGATGTTACTAGCCAAAAAAAGGTTTTTACTAGCCAGGCGTTGGTGTTGGCGAGGTCCGATAACAGTTGATCACTGGCAAGACTTGCAAGACTAAAGCAAGCGACTTTCTTTGAACACATAATGTTGGTAATTGCATTGCTCTGAAATCAGTTCCAATAATAAAACAATTTTTGTGGAACATAGTCTGGTAGCATGAAATGTCCATGATGAAATTCTGATCTTCAGTTTCCAAGCAAAGTGTTTGTGTTTGTCTTGCTTGAGGAAGACAGAAACTGCTTCGGCCAATTTCATTTTGTTTACTAGCTAGAAAGAGTGGCTAGTGGAAATCAAAGACCTACTAACCAAAACTAAATTTCTACTAGTCTGTGGCTAGTTGGCTACCGTTAGTGTCGAGCCCTGACACTGAACAATTACAGAGCAGAATGCCTTTACTCTCACAACACTCGTAAATTACTTACCGGAAGTAATTCTTCCAATCTGCCTTCAGGAAATATTGCAAATAACTTTGGGCCAACATTCCACTCAGAAAGCAGAGCAAAGACAACAGAATCTGAGATAAGGACACACACCGAAGTGACAAGTTCATTATAGAGTGGCCCATAGATGCGCAGAACAACTTTTCTTTTCTCTGTTGTCCCTATATGATAATTATCTGGCAGGCGGCAAATGTACAAATCATTGGTCAGACCACCACTGTAAGAAAGTAAAAATTGAGATAATTCAGTTTCCCAGCAAGCAAGACTGAAAATTAATTTACTTTACAAGAAATCTACTTGTACTGGAGTGATATTCTGGGTCTATATGGTTAGATTAACACCACTGGTTTGAGCCACCAAGCTCTGAAAATCATTCACCACTGAATGACTAATATAAGCTCAACTTGTGCTTATTAAAGGCAGGTACACAGTTAGCATTTAAAATTGTACGTGAGAGGAGAGCGGTCTGTTGTTCAAGTGCCTATGTTTAGGCACAAAGGAGACTTCCTATTTCCGGGGAAAATTGGTAAAAATTGTCGACGACTGGTTAGAGAAGGATAATCTTTTAAAATTTAAATATGCTTTTGAAGGTTTTTTGCTTTCTCATTATTATTCTTTCAAGGAATTTGCGAGATGTACAGGTTAGATTTTTGCTTTAATTTTCTTTTTAAAATGTAATCTTTATGATTTCTGATGCTATATATGTAATCTCTGTTATTCATGATATATATATAGTCTAGAAAAGCATTCAAATTCGTGAGTAGATGTGCAACAAGTTGGCCCTTATAACTTTCTTAACAATGATGTCGCGATAACAAGTGGCTTGTCGCGAGAAGCGAGGGACTTCACGGTCGCTTTCAGAAAAGTGAAGGCCTTCTTTTCCTATTAATTTTTTAAAGAAATCAGTATTTTTATCTAGAGTTTGTACATAAAATGAGGTGCTTGTGGTTGATGAGGAGTCCTGGGGGTGGGGAATTGTCTTTTTCTGTGTGCCCAAGGGGTGGGGACCGCTAAATAAGAAAAAAATGGCAAATGCCCAGGGGAGGGATGGTAACGTGTAGAATTGAACCACGCATTAGAATGATATAATGCTTAAATTGTAAGGATTTCGTGAAAGATTAGCATCCCCATTGAAAAAATACCCAATTTTACAGTAATTTTCGCATCTTCGAACTGCCCTCATTCAAAAATCGGTCGATTGCTCTGGTTAACCGCTGACCAAAACGTAGTCAAAACACAGGACATTGCAGCTCGATCTTTCTTGTGCAGGCACTAAAGATTAGAAAATCGATTACGGTAAATTTGTCAGTGCAATAATTTGAATGCCTTTCATCTCCACCGTCAATCCGTGATCTTTGGATGTTTGTCAAATGTAGAAAGTCACCAATGCCATAGCAACAGTAAGCCAATCCTTAGAGTTCTCTGTCGATACATCACTAAATCTGACAATTCGTGAATAGCTGTTTTTGACTGTATCTCAAAAATAAAAATTGCTGTAAATGCACATTTTAAGTTCGTTTAAAGCCACCTTTCAACCGATTGAGCTGAAATTTTGCTGAAATGTTCCTTAATACCTGCTCTACAAAAGCGTGTCTCCGATTTCTAAATTTCGACCTGGTTAAAAAGTTATAGCTTTGTTTGTTCTTTTTTTGTTTTTCACCATTCTACTGCGCAAAGCTACCCAGAGGAAAAGAGCACGAATAGGATTCCAGGTCCTATGAGAGGTGCCCCACGCTACCCACCCAGACAGACCAGAAAGGCCAGACCACTACACCGGGAACTACATACCCTACTCTTTGCGAACAGGGTTCTTTGCATTCAAGGGTATCACAAGCTTTAGAACCTCAAACTTTAGAGTGGCATAAAAAGAAAACAAAGTGATTTTTGAGAAATCGGAGACACATTTTTGAAGGGCCATGTGTAATGAATCATTTGTGATGCTAAACAAGTTGTGGGAGCAATCAAGGCATGTAAACACACTCCATAAAGACAAAAGGGGAAATATCACTTCATTGCAAAAACATTCAAAATCTATTATCCTTTCTAAAAAAGAGAAGATGTAATCGAATTCCTCTTTTATTAAGCTTTCAGAAAATGTATACTTTTGGTGGGTTATGAGTTAGCGTTAGGTGGTCAGTTGAGGTATAATGATACCTTTACTTCAGTGACCAGACGTAAACTTGTGCTACCTTGGGGTATATCAGCAACAAATTCATGAAAAGAGAGTCTAACAACAAGGTTTAAATTTGGCACTCTGTTGGCACTCTGGTATCTGATTTACCAGACTCTTAGTCTCTCAGTTCTTTGTCTCGTTTGCTACTGATACGATTGTTGTTTTCCAACAATAATTATATCAGTGACATTTTGGAACCCTTCAAGCTTCTTTTTCACTTTTTGAGGCGATTTTGAAAGAGTGATAATTTGCTTGTTTAACTTTTCCTTGAAAATTGCAAAATCGTAAAATCATGTAAAATTGGTGACTTTACAATTATGTTAAGAAGCTTTTTTTCTGAATTTCTCATTTGTATATATTATGTATTTCACAAGATCTTGCACTGTGTGACGTTTTCAGCTACGAATCAAAGCGATCGCCCAGATTTGTTGTGGTTTATATTCTTTGCTTCTGTGAAATTTTGTTTGCCAATAGCAATTATAGCCAAACTATATATTCATTAAAGAAAAAGAAGAAACATTGACTCGAACTTGACTTGTGACTCAAACTTGACTCTGGCTGGAACTTGACGCGTGATACAATAGAACTCATTTACAACTTCACAGAGAATGAAACAATGCAAATCCTTCCTGCACTCAGCCTTGAAACATCCTATTTCTTGCCAACAGAGCAGACAATATTGTTCAAGCGGTTCGAGTGTTTAGCCACCATTTTGGAGTTGTAAGCATGAGAGATGGGACAAGCAACTGGCACGGATCCAGGTTTTTAGGAAAGTGGGTTCGACGAAAAGGGGGCGACCCAGTAGGGGGGCCAAGGGGGCATCCTCCCCCAGAAAATTGTGAAATTTCAAGTCCTTGGAAACATGATTTCTGCCATTCTGAGGCATTTTTAAAGTTAAAATGCCACTCTTTTTTTCTCAAAAAAATATAACAAAGCTACGTAAAAACATGCAAATTTGCATTAATAAAAGTATGATAAAAATACAATGCGTTTTATCTCATTTCAATTTTGCGTTTTGTTGTGTCGGTCATGTGACCCTATACGTAATTGCACTGGAGCGGAACGAGGGGATTACACGTGGAACGCGAAGCTGTTTAGGAGTTTCATGTAGATTCAATTCGTTCATTGTTGGTTAGCTTAAATGCAATTAAAAGGACACAGTTATTGACAGAATACAACACTGGCGACGAGGATATTCAGTACCTTCGCGTAGGTCAACATGGCAGCGGCAAGTGTTGAATTTGGAGGAATTTTGCCGTTCGACTGTAAAGGCGCCATTACTTCAGTTGCTCCTCGGTGGAAAAAGTGGAAAAAATCGTTCGAATACTACATCTTAGCAAAAGGAATCACTCAGAGTGCTCGAAAAAAAGGTTCACTGTTACACTGCGCTGGCACAGAAGTGCAAGAATTGTTCGAAACCTTGCAAGATCCAGGACCACCGGCAGGGGCGGGAGAAGACAATGCTGACGAATATCAGAAAGCCCTGCGAACACTTGATGCTCATTTTAGCACGCAGTTAAACAAGCCGTACGAAAGGCACGTCTTTAGAAGTCTCAAACAGGAGGAAGGAGAGACGGTCGATCAATTTATTACTCGATTACGACGCCAAGCGGAAAATTGTAATTGGGATAACGCAGATGAGCCGATTCGTGATCAGGTCATCGACAAGTGCAGATCAGCCGAGTTGCGGCGGACACTATTGCTAAAGGTAACCCATCTAACTCTGGAAAAGGTGCAAGAAATCGCTCGATCTTTTGAGGCTGTAGACATTCAGCTGAAAGCGATGACTGGTGCGGAAGAAGATCGTCAAGAAGTTAATCGAATCGAACAAAGAGAGACCGCTGACCAGTTCAAAGGAAAAGAAGCGAAAGCCAGATGTTATCGTTGTGACAGAGAGGGTCATTTTAGTCGTGATAGTTGTTGTCCGGCAAGAAACGCCGAGTGTCAGAGGTGTCACAAGATAGGACATTTTGCTAAGGTTTGCCAAACGAAAACTGTCACCAGCAAAAAAGGATTTCCTCCACGAGATGTGCCAAACAAAAAGAGATCGAATGTGAACTCGATTGATGATGGCAACATGGGAGCCGAGGGTGATGACGACGAGTACGCATTCACTGTGGGCGGCGGAAATACAGGTGGGATGGTAAATGTGTTAGTTGGAGGTATCTCTGTGCGAATGCTTATTGATTCTGGGGCAAGCACTAATGTGATTGATAAAGGGACATGGGAGGAGCTAAAATCCCAGAAGATTGAATGCAAATCCCGTAAGTGTGAAAAGAAGCTGTATGCGTGTTTAGCAAGCTAGACTTAAGATGGGGGTACCACCAAATTGAATTGTCGGAAGAGTCCCGTGAGATTACGACATTCATCACACATAAAGGTCTGTACCGATATAAAAGATTGATGTTCGGGATATCATCAGCTCCAGAGAAATACCAGCAGGTCATCCAACAGACACTGCAAGGTATAGAAGGGGTGCACAATATCTCAGATGATATTATAGTGCATGGTACAACACATGACCAACATGATGAGCGTCTACGAAAAGTGATGAGGCGTGTACGCGAATGTGGCCTTACCCTCAACTTGGAAAAGTGCCAATTCTCCATGAGCGAATTGACATTCATGGGCCATGTCCTATCAAGTTGAGGAGTCGGTGTGGCCGCTGACAAAGTGAGGGCAGTAGTGGAAGCAAGAGAACCAGAGTCAGTTTCAGAAGTCAGGTCATTCTTGGGTCTAGTAAATTATAGTGGGAGGTTTATCCCAGATCTTGCAACACTCTCGGAGCCTCTGCGAAGACTGACAAAGAAGGATGTTGAGTTCCAATGGGGACCAGAGCAAGCAGCAGCATTTCAGAAGCTGAAAAATGAACTGGCCCGAGCAGAGATTCTAGGATACTATGACAAAGATGCCGAGACTCGTGTTATCACTGATGCAAGCCCCGTAGGTTTGGGCGCCGTTCTCGCTCAGAAACAGCAAGGAGAATTCAGGGTCATTATGTATGCCAGTCGAAGTTTAACCGAAGTAGAACGCAGATACAGTCAGACGGAGCGCGAGGCGCTAGCAATCGTATGGGCTTGTGAACGTTTGCACACTTACTTGTATGGGATCAAGTTTCACCTCGTAACTGATCACAAGCCATTGGAGTGTCTGTACTCAAAGAAATCCAAACCCCCTGCTCGCATTGAACGATGGGTACTGCGTATGCAAGTCTTTGATTACACTATTGAATACAAGCCTGGTAGCGAGAACATAGCAGATTCTCTGTCTCGGCTGAGCTGTTGCCACAGTCAAGAAGGGGAGAAAAGGAGGAACGTTGCAGAAGAATATGTACGGTTTATAGCCCAGACAGCCACCCCAAAGGCCATGACAACACGAGAAGTAGAGGAACACTCCCACCATGATGCTGAACTGAGTGAAGTAAGGCGATGCATTCATGAAGGTGTCTGGAGCAACAAAGAATGTGTTAAATATTTTCCAGTGAAAGAAGAACTGTGTGTCATTGGCAAAGTGGTTTTGCGTGGAACTCGCATTGTCATTCCGCAAAGTCTGAGACAACAAGTACTAGCTATTGCACATAAGGGACACGTCGGAATTGTTGCTACGAAACTGAGACTGAGGACCAAAGTATGGTGGCCCGGTATCGACAAAGATGCTGAACAGTATGTAAGGTCGTGTCATGGATGTCAATTAGTTGGACAAGCAACCCCACCCGAGCCTTTGATGCCAACTGAGCTGCCACTAGGCAAATGGCAGGACTTGTCCTTGGATCTTCTGGGACCGATGCCGACAGGGGAGTACTTGCTTGTTGTCATTGACTATTATTCTAGGTACTATGAAGTAGAAATCTTGATGTCAGTTACTGCATCCCAGATTATCTCACGCCTTGAGAAGATATTCGCTGTTCTAGTTGATAACGGTATCTTACATCGCAAGGTTACGCCACAGTGGGCACAAGCAAATGGTGAAGTGGAGCGCCAGAACCAAAGCCTACTCAAAAGCATGAGGATTGCGCAAGCAGAAGGAAAAAATTGGAGGAAAGAGCTTGTTCACTACCTTGCAACATACAGAACCACTCCTCACACTGTCACAGGAGTTTGCCCTGCGGAGTTATTGTTTGGTCAGAAAATACGCACAAAGATGCCTGAGTTACGCGAAACTACGGTAAATGATGATGAGCTACGAGATCGAGACTGGAAAAAAAAGGTGAAAGCGAAGACATATGCAGATGAACGAAGGGGTGCTCAACCAAATGACCTTCAGACAGGTGATCAAGTGCTCTTAAAGAAGAAAAAGTCAAACAAATTGTCAGCCAGATTTGAAAGTGAGCCTTATGAAATCGTGGAGAAAAAGGGCAATAGTGTTGTGATACAGTCACCTGAGAAAGTTCAATACCAAAGGAACGTCACAGAAGTGAAGAAGTTTACGCCTAGGAAAGAACTAAGTGCTAACAGTGATCATGAGTTTCAGTTACAGGAGGATAATGAATTAGAGCAGAGGCCGCAACGAGACAGGCATCCTCCAGACCGCTATGGTGAATGGGAATAACCCAGAAAGAAAACCGACATTGTATCACCCCTTTAAGGGTTTGACTGTCTTTGTGACTTTTCAAAAAAAAAAAAAAGAAAAGAAACAGAAAGAAACAGTATAAGAACATTAGCTGTGTAAAGCAGTTGCGTTGATCGTTAGAATCTAGTTTAAGATTTAGTTTTCTTTGCGAAGAAAAGGAGGGATGTTGTGTCGGTCATGTGACCCTATACGTAATTGCACTGGAGCGGAACGAGGGGATTAAACGTGGAACGCGAAGCTGTTTAGGAGTTTCATGTAGATTCAATTCGTTCATTGTTGGTTAGCTTAAATGCAATTAAAAGGACACAGTTATTGACAGAATACAACACGTTTCGTCAAAGACGGGATCGACAAAAAGCTTTCTTCGGGGATATCTTTCTGCAAAAAGATGAACCACAGCATTGTAGTCAACAGGCTTTTCACAGGGAATGTTCATTAGAGCCAAGCCTGACAGCCTTGACAATATTCTTTTGGACATCTCAAAGGAAGGAAACCTCGCTTTTTAACTCAAGAATAAAAACAGATCTATATCCAGGGTTCGTCACAAAATAAATCGATGCTTTCTAATTCGCCTCTCTTACTTATTGCGGGCACCGTTCGTTGCAAGGACTGAATATCCGTGACTGGACTGGCAATAACTAAAAGGTGCAGCAAGCCGACAAAATGTCACTTTTAGCGTGATGCTTTGCAGAAGCATGAAAAAAAGAGACAACTAAAACAGCCACATTCACAGTGAACCAAAAATTTCCTTTTTTTAATGCAGAAAATGTTTTAGCTTCATTGAGCATCATAGGCTTAACTCAGTGATGAACTTTTTGCATTCAAGATTGACTGTATTTATTTAAATTTTTACAAGTTTTTGACGTTAGCTGTTTTAATTTAGGGGGTTCGATCGAACCCCCCAAAACCCCCTAGATCCGCCCCAGAGTAAGAGAGGGGTGGGTGGTGGGTTAGGATGGAGCTGAAAAAATTATTTGTCCTTCCCCTCCCCTGTCCGCTCCTCAATTTTTTCAGCCTCACATTTTACCCACATTTTACCCACTCAAAGGAGGAGGAGAGCACAAGGGACAGTATTGTTTTGAGGATATCCAAAATGGCGTCTAAACGAACAATGTCAAGAGATAGGATGTTTTAAAGGCTGAGTACAGGAAGCATTTACATTGTTTCATTCCCTATAAGGTTTCTAGCATACTCGTCCAACTCTTACTGATTTTATTTATGCTATTTTTTAAAAAATCTGACCCCCGGTCATGTTATCATTTGTTATTGTTGAGACTAATGCACCTATCAATGTTAAGCCCGAGGGGGGGAGGGGGAGGTCGGGCTACCCACAGGACTTTGACTGTGAGGTTTGTCCCCAGGGTGGGGATTTTGATTGGAAATTTTGACTTGGCCGCCATTTTTAATAGTGGAGAAGTGGAAGATTTTGTTACTTTTGACCAATTATGTTGTCCCGGGGGTGGGGAATTTGACAGTGTCAAAATCCCCACCCCATGCCCGAATTTGAAAAGGTCAAAATCCCCACCCCATGCCCGACCGCCCCCCCCCCTCCCTCGGGCTTAACATTGATAGGTGCATAAATTATTCATGTATCCTACCTGGGTATCTAAGCCATGTAAGTTTTTATTTTTCCCCGAACCTTTAAGGACAAATAGTTAACTGACCTAGCCTGAATATAAGAGAGCTGCTTTATTACGAACATTTTTTGCATTAGCTAAATCCCCCCCACGTACATGTAGTCCTCAATACAATTCAAGCTTACGAGTAGAAGAAACCGTGAAGAAACCAAAACTTCGCGATCGATCCATTCACCGACATGTGAAAGCTAAAAAAAATAGATGTTTCGCAACGGACAAGTTACGATCTAGATCTGTTGAACAAACTTTCGGTAAAGATGAGGTCAGGTTTTGTTGGCAAGTAGAACGGAATCGTTTATTAGCTAAAATGCCGAAAGAAAAGACTCCATATTATTAATCCAGCTTACGGCATTTTAGCGCGCGTGTACAAGCTTTGTACGTACCTTAACACTTCAATGGAAAATTCTTCCAAAGGAACATTTTTCCAACTCCCACCAAGGTACTGCTTGCACCAGGTATGTGCCTTCTTTTTGAAGTTGAAAGAAATTTCATTCGAAACGCTTGCCATGTGAAAAACAGAACAGACATTCGTGGCATATACGCCAAGACAAGAAAACACGTACTTTGATCAGACGATGGGCCTAGTGGGAGGATGTGACAATCACGTAATCAACCCTCCCCTCTCATAGGCAAAATTTGAAACTTCCATCAGTTGCGCAAGCGCAGTCGGTTCTTTCTCTTTCTCTCTTTCCAAAATGGTGGGTATTTGGCGAGTAGGGTTCTCCAAATTCATCCTCTTCCATCGACTTCGCCTATGTAGATTCTGCCGTGTCTCTCAAGCAAAATAAAATATTGTGTATCATTTATCGGTAGAACGCCCCCAGTTTATGAAAAGGACTTTTGTTAAGTTGCTTTCGTGGCTTTGCTTTCAGACTGCACGGCTAAAGAAGACTCGCAAGCTGCGAGGCCATGTGAGCCATGGTCATGGTCGCGTTGGTAAGTAAGAAAGAGAAGCCAAAATATGGACCACACCAGTACCTCGTAGTAAATAATTTACTGGGGTTGTTATCCAAGTTTATGCTCTATGCGGAAACAAAGACAGACTTCGTTTTGTAGGGCGATATTAAGCTTTTGTGTTATTATGTTCTGTTCTGTCGCTTTGCGAGAACCTAAAAAGTGACCTAATATCTGCGATCTGTGTTTATGTTCAGGAAGAATGTCACTGTCTGCAGTATTTAGAACGTTGTAAATAAAGCTAGGACTGAACTTTAAAAGTGCCATTGATTTGAAATATTTCTACATGCTACAAGGGTAGAAAGACTGGAATAAGACAGTGCGATCTCTTTCTCAGACGTAGGCTACCCCGTAGAATATAAAAGTTTTGCTCTTGTTGTCAAAAACAAGTTGCTGCTGAGGTTACGAGGCAGCTATTCGATTCGCATTCCCTCGAGGTACAAGGATTGTGCCATTCCATTTAATGCCTGCACCCCCCCCCCCCCCACTCCCCCACTCCTTCTGTTGATGTACTTTAGTATCTGCCCCCTCAGAAATAACTTTTGAATACCCCTCTAAAAAGAGAGATCGAAGTGTTGACACATTGCCACTTCAGAAAAAAAGAAGAGATCAAAGGCATCAGTGTAAACACCCCGTCAGAAATAACTTTTGAAGACCCCCACTCTCTCCCTTAGATTTCTTAGACCCACAATAGGGGAGGTGAGGATAAAAAATGGAAAGGCCCATTTCCAGATTTCTTGACGTCTGTATTGTGCCCGCAGTATCAAGGGAAGCCTTGTTGCATGTGGCATGTGGTTCATGTTCCCCTGCAATTTATGCATTCTGGGCAGCTGGGACTTGAGCGATTGCAAGGAAGGAAGTTGCAGACAAACAACTAAGAAGTTAATACTTTTCTTTTCTGCTGTGATTAATTGCTAGTTTTTAAGCTTATTCACTTATGGAATATTCATGAAGGTTACGGACATTTTGGTTGTGTCAAGAAGGTGCCTGATGTTCTGTTACACGCTTAACAGTGCTGTTCTTGTAGCAAGCTATCAGCAGCATTCCACTTACAGTAATTACTAATAGTAAATTATATGTTTGTGGTTTGTTTACAGGAAAGCACAGAAAACATCCTGGTGGTCGTGGTAATGCGGGAGGACAACATCATCACAGGATCAACTTTGACAAATAGTGAGTTACATGTAGTTAAATCACAGTTTTACAGAATGATGTGACATTTAGGGGAAAAATAATGATAATAATGTCTTTATTCCTCAGATAAAAATGCATATATGCAGCTGTATATATGTAGGTATATATGTTTAGCTGTAGGTATGAATATGCCATACAAAAACATGATGTAGTTGCATGGTCATTTTCAAAGTGCAGTGGTGCTTTTGGTGAACTTTTACACTTGGCGTACCTGCTTAAACCAATTCCAGCCTGTGGTCCAGTCCATTTTTCTCCCTGTTTTTTCCAGAAGTGCAATCAATGTACCTTACCCAAACCAAAAACTAATGCCAGGCTTATAAATGAGCTCAATTAGCAAAACCACTTGTGAGAGTATTGACAAATGTAGCTTCAAACCAGCTGGTTGTTTATCTTACGGTTTCTTGAAGACATACATTTTGATTTCCAAGGAAAAACACCTGATTTGAAGTTATGTCACTAGTTTTATGTTTTCGTCCTCAAAACGAAGGCCATCACAAGAAGGACAAAGCTTTTTAGTTGACTTAACTGGGCCGTTGTCCATGGGGCGAGTGAAAATGAAAACATGCTTGTGTGGCAGGAAAATCTGCTTGTCCTATGACCCTTTTTTTTTGTCCTAAAAGGAAGTTAATTTTTGATCTTCGAACTTTATACAGTCATCCTGGCTACTTTGGTAAAGTAGGAATGCGATATTTTCACAAAACGATGAACAAGTACCACAAACCATGTGTAAACCTGGACAAGCTGTGGTCCCTTGTTAGTGAGCAGACCAGACTGTACTACAAGGACAAGACAGATGGCCCAGCACCAGTTATCGATGTTGTCAGAGCTGTAAGTGTGCCGAAAAAATATTGTTGTTTCTAAGCTAACTGTATACACCAAATGCAAATATGGCGGAACACTCGGTTGTCACCCAGGACGAGTCGCATGAAAGCGAGGCTAGTCAGTCTTTCTTGACCAGAAAGTCTTGCTTTGTTTTGTTTCGCACTCCCTTCGCGTTTTTGTGTTCCTGGATGCCAACAGAAGGGAGTAAAATCTTCCATTACAGAGAAAGTGTTTTTTGTTCAGTTTCCCCATTCACCTTTGAGGGGAAAACAGACAAAGAAAACACATGCAATAGAGCTCACGATCGCCGAAGGAACTGTTCAGCCTTGAAGATCTTAGAAAATGTGTAAGAGATCGCATTCATCTCCGAGTCGTTGTCATTTGGCTCAATGCTTTCAATGTCGGGGCAGTTAAAGTTCATTTGCTTGGTTATTACACCGCAGTATTTGTTTCGTGCGATTCCGTGCGAGTGGACGCGGTCCATTGATACATTAAGAGGAGCTTTTCTCAACCTTGGGAAAGGTTCTGGCCATGCAAATCATGTTGGAACATCACCAGGCACCACATGAGCTCGTCATTTAACCGACTTTTCTAAGATCTCCTGTACTGAAATGATGATGTATCAAACAAACTTTAGTTCCTGTGGCGATCGTGACTTCTTTTCTTCGGCTCAATGAATTGTATTAATCCACTATTTTCCCTTGGAGGTAAACGGTGAAAGATTTCTATCCCTTTTCGAGGCATTCAGAAACACAAAAACGCGTAGGTAGTGCGAAGCAAAACAAAGCATCGAAGACTGACTAGCCTCGCTTTCATGCGACTCGTACCAGGCGACAACCGAGTGATCCGCCATATTTGCATTCGGTGTATTGAAAGGAGAAAACCCTGTATTACAGACCAGAAAGACATCTGGTATATTGTAGAGGCTCTTGGCACAAATGCACCGATGTTTCTGTTTTTGTTATTGTAACCAAACACTATTATGTTGTAGAACCAGCGTAAATTTTTTTTTATTTTTTAAAAAATGTAACAGTTTCTCACACTTGACAAACTGCATGGGGAGTATGTATGAACAGACCTATCATTGTAACCTCCCAAGTGAATCATCATGATCTGAATTGAGTGGACATAGCCATGTTAGCCACAACCACAACCACCTATAAAGACATTTTACCTGCCCTAAACTGCAGTTTCTGTATCATGAAGCAGATAGGAGTACTGCTACTCCCCCTTGGATGGGATGCTAGTCCATTGCAGGTTATTCCCAGAATTCTGTCCTGTTGCCCCAACAATCTGCTAATACCCATTTCTACTCCTGGCTGGAGAGGGGCACTGTGAGAGTTGAGTATCTGGACCAGGAACACAGCACATTTCCCCCCTGTGAGGGCTAAAACTCAGAAATCTAGTGTGTGTCAGTTTGAGCCAGTCACAGGCTTTTACACTTGAATGTACACGATGTAACTTAGGTATGCCATGAACACACATGTACATTGGGATTCACCTTTTGGAAATTTTAATTTGCACATGTAACAAGTTGTATTTTTTGTTTATTTCAGGGCTACTACAAGGTACTTGGTAAAGGTCTTCTCCCAAAACAGCCTGTGATTGTTAAAGCCAAGTTTTTCAGTCGCAGAGCTGAGGAAAAGATCAAAGAAGTTGGAGGTGCCTGTGTCCTGGTGGCATAAACAATGTTGCAACTGTACAAAATAATAAAACTCAAAAGCAAAAACGTTGTTGTTCTGGTCCTGTTTTTCTAACAGCTTTTTAATTTACCTACCCTGCGAGCAGTGGTTTTCCTCTACGCTACATCGAGAGGGAAAGCGTGGAGGAAAACCACTGCTTGCAGGGTATAATTTACTGGGATGGAACCTACACAAATGCAGCAGTGGCTTTTTTCCATCTTGTATTTTTCTTAATTATTCCTGGCTGTAATGGCTGCCTTATTGTCTGCAAACGTAGACATACAAAGTTAAAAGAACGCATAACCGACCACAAAAAACAAATCATCTTTCTGGTCAGCTTGGTTCAGTTCTTTTTACTTTCCTTTCTTTGGTATTAATTTTTATCCCAAGTAACCACTTATTGACAGTCTGCTGCACATTTTAGATCCAATGGAACACCTCAAAAGTTAGTTTGTGTGAGAAAAATCATTTTTGATAAACCCTGTGGGGCTTGTAAAAGTTATAGCAGAATTATTGAAAGACCATTTGGTCATTTTGTGCAGGATTCATTCTTGTCAGTCTTGTCCCTCTTGGCTGGCTGGCCTGTGCACGAACAAGTGCCTCGGGAACACCTGAATTGATTGGTCAGAATCTAACGAAGGGTGTCCAACCAGTCATTTTAAAATCCCAGGATGCATGCCACCATGTGGAGGGGGGCTGGAGCCTGTATGAATAAGGGTATGGGAAGTGGGATGCCCAAGGTGGCAGGAACTGAGAAAAATGTGCGGAAGTGTATAATATTTTGCAATAGAAATTGCACTACAAATATATGGGAAGCACAACGGAAAGGATGAGAACTGGGAGCTAAAGTCACAGGATCCTCACCCCACCTTTGCTGTTGAGCAACGCACCTTTCCATTTGACACATTCTTAATCTTATGTACATACCACTTTCTTTATTGAATGACTTCACTTTACATCAATTGAATAATGACAAAAAAATAATTTCACAATATTACTGTTATCACTCGTGAATGTTATGTGGCTAATGATTTCTGGTCAAAAAATGAAAGAAGTTACCAATAAACATAAATCAAACCTTCCTTTTTGGCACATTGAAAATAAACAGGAAAATTAAAGTAGATCTTCAGATTATTGTGAAGTACATGCACCTCTTGGAAAGCAAAACACCTTTTTCCCTTCTTGTTTTTAGTTAGTGAGTGGAAATTTTGCAGTCAAAAATAAATTTGTTTCATTCAAATAAAGCTTAGTTTTCTGGCAAAAGGTGACTGAGCTCAGTAACCAGTCATGTTACAGGCCGGGTAGTGCTGCTGAAACTTGAAGAGATACCTTGCAGGAGCAAAATCACTATCAAATACAAGAAAATAATGCAGGTGCAGTGACAAGTCCCGTGGGAAGTTTTGGCTCTTGTGGTATGTCACTGCCGTAGTCCTGGGTTCGTAAATATGTGTACACCTTGTGATTTCGTCCCTGCTACACATCATTGCATGGTGCCCCTTCATGTGTAGGAAGCTTATAATAATTGAGTGAAAACTTCTGATTGCAACAACAAACTTCTGCAAATGCTTGTGCATAAGGTTGGTTTTTGTATGATACTGGAAATTAAGAAACCAATCAGACTGAATGCTACTCTACATGATGGCCCGCCCATTCATAATCAATAGAATACCTCGAAATAGAACAAAAATTTGGTGCACATGCATACAGAAGACATAGCACAATCAGTCATGGTTGCAATCATTGCAGAAAACATAATTAAACACTAGTGTCTCATAATTTCAATCCAACCAGAATATGACTGGTTTGTCTCTAATATGAAATTTACATTAACAGTAATACGAAAACATACAGCTAAATACCTGCAATTATAGACATTCTAATAAATAATTTATTGCCAACTGGGGAACATCCTTGCTGAATGTGACTAGTCCATACACTTCTTACTCTTCATAGCTGAGCAAATTATTTTGTCAAGTCAATAAGTGATACACTTCAATGAATGATAATCTTACCAAAATTATTTCTAAAGTAAAATAAAACAATGTCACTTAATTTACAAAGAAAAACCACAGAAAAGTTGCATCACTACTAAACTGATAAAAAAACTACATAGCTAGCTATGGCTCACTCGACTGAGAAACAAGTGAAGGTAATTTCTAAACTCTTACCTTCATAGAAAATTAACTACACAGAACTATTTGCAGTTAACTGCCTGACCTGGGGAAAAGAAATGGTGATGATCAGTGATGATGATGTTGCATTTTAGCCCCAGGCTTGAAGTACTAATTTCCAGCTCATTAATTGGAATATTATTAAGATTCTGTGGAAACCCCTTTCATTTTGCAAAATGCAGTGCAAGGAGCAATGTGTCTTATGCATGATCACATATGTTGCTCACAATTCACCCCAAAGCCCTATTTACATGGAAATCTCTATAACCTGTATGATAGTGGTATCATTTCCACTCTTGCTGCTTTTGGAATTGTTTATGATTATAATACTTGAACATTTTCACATCAAAAGTGAGGCTTGAGGTGAAATTAGCCTGACATAAACATGGATAAGTAGCAATTATTTGATGTCAACATGTTCACTTTTGGAAACTTGCTGATTTTAAAAACAATTACAGCGTGACATGCCTCAGTGTCACCATGTAACAAACTTTTGACACGTTAGCCAATCAGAGAGTGTAAATTTGTTTGAGTTGTCCCACCTCCTTGTTGACAGGTTTCAAAACAACAGCTTTGAACATTGCAAGGAGGTGGGACAGGTCAAACAAATTCACGCTCTCTATTGCCTAATTATACCTTGTCAAAAGAGTTTGTTGGGTGGCCACACTATTAGGTGCGTTGCGCTGTAAAACTGCACAAAGAAGAACTAAAAAAGTCGAGTTGGTGAACGTTGTGCTCTGATTAAGACAATTACTGGTACAAATTTGCCACTAACATGATGTGCACACAAGTTGAAAATAAATTATGTTTGGAATACTAGTATAACTATTACCATAATTTATTTACATGATTGTTATCACTTTAATAAAAGCACAAAAAAAATCTCCTCCCGTTTTAGTTGAGCTTGGATGTTCAATTCAATTACTACACCTACAAGCAATAAAATAACTATTAAGTTACGGATTAAGTATGTACATTCTTGCTTCATCTTTCTTCCTTTTTGGTTTTGGTTCTCCAGCTTGTTCAACAAAATCAGGCATGTACTTTTTCAGCACAGTGTCAAAATACACTTCTAAGTTGCGGCCCATTTTTCCAACTTCTGATGATGCCTACAAAGTGAGAAACGAGGCAAAAAGATATTTCAGTGTTTGTTTTAGTTAAAGTTCTCTTCAATTTAAAAATTTTCAAACCATTTTGACTTTCATTTTTCACTGTCCCATTATTCACTACCATGATCTGCTTAAAGTGCACCTAACCCCAAAATATTTTTTTCGCTAAAATAAACCTTTGCACCACTTCGAAAAGCATTGCACCTTTCGTTTCTCCTTTTTACCAAATTCTGACTACTTATAGCATTCAAAAGTTACGAAAAACTGTACATCGTTTGTTCCACGACCGAGTCAGAAGGGGCGTGGGTCTATTCCTGATTTGACGTCACAAACTGATTTGCATGCATGTTTACAAAGACTTGATGCGATGCAAATCAGTTTGTGACGTCAAATCAGGAATAGACCCACGCCCCTTCTGACTCGGTCGTGGAACGTATGATGTACAGTTTTTCGTAACCTTTGAATGCTATATATAGTCCGAATTTTGTAAAAGGGAGAAACGAAAGGTGTAATGTGTTTGGAACTGGTGCAAAGGATTATTTTAGCGAAAAAAATATTTTGGGGTTAGGTGCACTTTAAATGAAGGGAAATACAAAACTGGTTTGAAAATTTTTACACCAAAGATTGATTTATATAACAAGAAATTCCCAGTACAATGGGGGGAAATGAGTGCCATTAATTGGACTTACGATTGGAGGCTTATTAGCTATAATAAATACTGCCAGAGAAAAGTCTTTGTCTTCAAACCTGTGTTTCCCACTAAAGGCTAAAAATAAGTAAATCAACTTTGCTTAACGAGGGTTGCAAGAACAACAAATACTCACTTCATTGAATATTGCACAGTTTTCAAATATAAGACGGCAGTCACCAACAAACTCACTAAAGGTTTGATAGTGGGCAAAGTTCTGTGTCTGAAGCTTGGCTCGAACATTTGACAAATCCATGGGATGTGCGATGACTTTGTAGTAATTAGGAACCTATCAGAAAGTTGATGAAAGAATTATGTTCAAGATCTACAATTTTACAACACTGCATTTTACACAATATATCCATGACGTGAAAAGAAATCCATGACGTGACTGATTGTGCCGTTACTAAATGCACAAGGCTATGTCAACACAGCTACATGTATTAAGACTACAAAATGGCAGTTGGTCACTGGACAATGGTCAACCGAAATTCTGTCAGGTCTGACAAAATACCAGCCATGTGCAGACATTATGTCTAGTCAAGTGACAAATGGCTAAGTTTCTGTTTTGAATGTATCAATTTATATCTCTACTTACTGATTTGCTAACTTTCTGTTGAAATGGAGTACTGTCGGTGTGGCAAAACAGTTCAAGGAGAATCTTTTCACAAACCTTAAAAACAAAACATTCAGTTGACAAATAAATATGAATAGGAACTCATAAAGTATAAACTTGCCAACAACAACACTTTGAAAAGTGATAAAAGGAAAAGTATAAGAGGTGTTACAAGTAGAACAGGCGTTCGGTCATCACATGCACAAGGCAACCTTAAACTAGGCATTCTGAAATGATTATAATTAAATGAAAATGGCAGCATCCACAACTCCCTGGCTTCAGCTAAACGGAAGTTGTCCAAGTGTTGCCTGGCCAAAGGCTCTGTCTCTTCATGGAAGATAAATCAGGATCCTAAATTGCAACTAAAAAAATTGCATGTGCAACCAGAATTTGACAATTGGTCACCAGTGGGCGACTAACTATTTCTGGAACTTCTTCACTGTGATATATGCGATACACAAATATCTCATAGTCAACTTTACATTAACATAAATTAGACCCCCTTGCCAACAACTTACTTTATATCTTGCCACTAATTTTGAAATAGAATTGAAAGGGATTTTCCAGTTAATCTACGACTTGCCACCAGAAGGGGGAAAAAATGTTTGCGACCACAAATTGCTATAATTTTATTCAGTCATCAGCTGGCGTCAAGGACAAAAAGTTAATTTTGGACCTTGTAAATTATGATAATACTGTCATCAACCACAGCCAATAAGGGAATAAAATGACTTTTATCGGGAATATTGTTTATTTGCGCCTGCGTCGTGTCATATGTGTAAATACTTGGTATATTATTCACCCTAAACTTCATAAAAATTATTTTTACAAATAATGGATTTGACATATATTATCAAGTACACCAACGATGATGACAACTTTACCTTCCTCTCATACTCTGTCAGTCCATTACACGAAGATCGCCTTTTATTGCCTGGAAGGACACTTTCCTTATCTTTTGGGTAAAAAAGTGCAATTTCAGGAGATGCATACATACATACATACTTTTCTGACTTTCCCCAAAGAGACTTTTCAAAGACAATAATTTAAATTTAAATAAGTACAAAAATGAAAATTATTTAGTAATAATAAAATCCTTCACCAGTTTATGTTTCATGATGTTAAAATAATTATCACTTTCTTCTTATCTTTGCGTGCATTTTATGGCATTTTTTAATAACGGCAATTTGTTACATAATTCCCATTCTTAAACAAAATAAAATCTGCTTGTTCTGCACTTATTTTCTGGGCACAAATCAACATTGTCGAAAGAAAAGAAATGGCAACCAACAAAGTTTAGAAAATTTAATGTTATTTATGCAAAATTTGAAAAAAAAAGATAATAAAGGGGAAAGTTTGTCCAAGGAAGTCTACAGCAACCACAAAATAAAAGAATCTGTAAACTTGCATGTAGTTAACAAAAAAATAATTATAAGAACAGAATACAACATAGAAGATAATATTTAGAACATAAGATAATAAAAGGATGTATCAAAGGATTTACCAATTGAAAGCAACTTTTGATTAGTTTCCATCAAAAAACATTGCCTGTTTCGTGCAAATAAATTGAATAGCAATGTGACAAGAAAACTAGCAAAACAAGAGAGTTCCTTTGTTTCAGTAAAACCATTTGTCTACTGATAACTTGACTAACTTGTCCTACAAGGAGTCAGTAAATGAAACAATCCCTCAAATATTGGTTACAATGTGCATACATAACAGTAAAATGGTACAAATTTGATAAATGTTTTGTTAACTGAACATACCTTTCTGCTTTAATGCTTTCCAGTCAACTTGTTGACATAACCCACAGCTCCACGAGTCACTGCAAAAAAAAATTAAAACCACTTTCAACTGCAAATGCATGTGCTAGATTTTTAACACATGACATACAGCTGCAGACATTGTATGAGAACATATTTTTTTTACCTTGTAAGACAATTTATACAGGGTTCGTACACTTTTTCAGGCCTAAAATTTCAAGGACTTTTCAAGGTCTTTCCAGGACCCTAATTTTAAATTTCAAGCACCTCTTTTTGGCTCAACGTACATACTTGAGAGTCAGACAAGAGCACAGGGAACAAATATTTTAAACAATTTGTTAGCAATTTGACACCCTTTTACTCTGTTTACATCTACATTTGCTTCACTGACTTTCACTACTTTGAAACTTAAAAGCTCTGATATTAATTTTTCCAGTATTGTGGGTAAATAAAAAGGTAACGACTTTCAAACGATCAAAAACCAATTTCAAGTACTTTCTAGGCCTTGAAATTGGACTCTGGTATGCAAAGGTTTACAAGGAATCTCAAAATGTGTACAAACCCTGTTTATACAATTGCAACTGTCAGCTTTGTGGGAGCAAGCAATTTCTTTAGATTTACATTAGCATAAATTTGGTGTGGGTATATTTGCAGAATGCAGAACACAAACTGTAGCATGCTTTGTTGTGCACCGATTTAATGCTTACAAGAAGGGTTAGGGTTAGCTTGGGTTTACATGAACTTATACCCGAGTCACACCAACAAAACATGTTTAATTGAACCAGGTTTAACAAAATGAAAGTCAACATCATAAAACTGAAAGATTTACATAGGGTTCAAGTAAGTTATATTTTGTGATTTCATTATGCTAAATTTAAAGTTGACAAACATCAGTTAGCAACTAATAATGAAGAAAACAAATTTAAACTATGTTTAACTAAACAGCCTTTAAACGTATTTCAGCGGAGCACCAGGGGCCCAAAGGGCCGCCAAGCGGAGCCCTATACTCTGGTTATCATGGCTAGCAGTATTGCTCGTGGGCACGTATGCACCACGACGACGGCAACGATGATGGAGTCGCGCAACATGGCGGCCATAAATAGCCATGCCTTGTCAACACCTTGTCAGCCTTATCAGCTTATATCTTTGTTATTCTCTACTTGCACAAATCCCATAATACACCTCTTTTACCCCCCAAAATTTTGCATAGTCATTGTTTACAATTTCTCCTGGGACATGAGAAGATGTCCCAAGGGAAATCTAAAACAATGCCTATGCAAATTTTTTGGGGTAGAAGCGGTGTATTATGGTATTGTGCAAGTAGAGAATAGGGCATCCATGTTATAGTCACTTGACAGCTGTGAAATAGAGGTATCGCTGACCAGTATCACATAACCAGATCGCAGGCTCAGGTTATAACTCATCGAGTCAATGTGTTTTTTTTTAAGTTGACTGCTGACCAGGCATTTGTTTTCTTCGTTGATCGGGGGCTCAGGTCCGATTTTTTTCTTTGGGCATGGTCATTTTTAGCGGAAATTCTGCAATTCGACTTGAAGTTTTTAATTATTATTTATTTCAGAGAAATTATTAAGAACCAGCGCACAAATACGGGGCTCTGCAGCCTATTTCCCACACTGGAACATTTGAACCCCCAAAAGACAGCTTTTCTCCAAAAGATGTTCCAAGCCTGAGGATTTCAAATCTCAAGGATAACAATTTTTTGGTTCAATGCCCAGAGATCATGGGAACTCACCAGTAACTATTTTTTGGTTCTGTCTACAAGCCGCAATAATTTAATGTTTACTGTCACGCGATAAGAAAACTGAAGCTTTTGTTTAAAAGATGAATCAGAAAGGAAATCCCAGGAAACAAAAAGAGACGAATTTTAATTAAAAACAAACAAGGAAATGGGCAAAATGGTTTCCCCGTGTTGAGTTGTTCATTGCAAATTTTGCACAAGTTTCAAGAAAGTGATTTCAACATTGCCATCTGTTTCTACTGTGAAGTCAGTGCTGAAGCACCACTTTTGAAATCTACTAAACTTACACTTTGAATTTTTTTTCTTTGCTTCAGAAGCCATATTATAATTCTTTTAGGCGGCCAAAACCGGCATGTGGGCTACAATTTGTGTGCCATGCACTTTGGGAACGATACAAGACAGCAGACGAGCAGACAGTAAACAACGTTTTAGTGAAGAATTGCTCCACTGGTTGACAACTACAGCAGAGAAAAGCTCATATCAAGTGAATTTTGACCGGTAAGGTTGAATATGTCAATGGGAAATGATTTTTCATTTCTGTTATTTCATGAGCACAGTAACGACACAGTACCGGAAACAATCGTTACTGTGAAATCCTAGGGCTTGTGTTTATTTTATACATCCTACAGCACAAGAATACCTTGGAAGGTTTGGAAGGCAGGGCACGTGACACTGCAGATGAAACACACGTGGACAAGTGTCACAGCAAAGCAGTTCTCCACCATTACGGCACACAGCACACCAGTCATCGTTTGAGCCTGTCTCGTCAATTCCGCTCTCTCCACTGGTGGCATCTTCTTGTTGTTGCTGTAAGTTGTTTGTTTAAATAAGTAATGCAATGTAGAAAGTACAACGTGCATGTAAACATGGTATAGTCATTTTTTTTACCATAACTGCAAAAATTCTTGCACGTTCATTGGCTAATGCTTGTGTTTAAGAAGTGGACATACACATCAAATGATACGGTAACAAAAACTTCAAGCTGTTTAGTTTTGAGTAGTTTCGTTCGCGAAAATAAGCGACAAATTGCATCCAAACGGGACTCCTTTAAAGAGAAAATCATCAACTTCATGTTGAGAGAAACATTAGTCTGGGTTGATTCAACTTTAAAAGGAAAACTCCAAAGTTTGACATGAAAATCAATGAATGGAACTGTTAATGTTTGCCATGTTCTGCCAAAGCACTACGAGTGGACTGAACTTTGCACTAATTCAGCGGGTTTTCAAGAGTTTCCGAATGGGATAAAGGTTAGTTATAAATTTCAAAATCATTTTCGCTGAAAGAATTTCAGGTTTTCGTCACACTTTTACTTAGCACGCAAAGGCAAGTCTACACTTAATCCTCAGTTTGGCTTTTTGTTATGGTAAAAAACAAATTGACGCCATTTTTTAAGCGAGTGTCATGTTAATTAATCATGAATTTCTTCATCACATTGTCAAAAAACTGCAGACGCCACTCAGCTATCGCCTCATGGTGCCCACAATTTTTTGACAATGTGATGACGAAATTGATGATAAAATGGCATCAATTTGTTAAATTTACATGGAGTAGAAGAATTTGACGTCCTGACAAGTGAACCAAGGCTTGAAGTCTGTCTGGTCATCTGGCACAAGTACATTATTATGCTGGGCAAGTATTAGGAACTTTTTATACTCAAAAAAAAGGTAAAGTCTGCATTCGGCCCTGGTGGCACTTCAGGCCAGAGCTTATCCCGGTTTCTATAGCATGAAGCAACAGAGAGTATTTCTACTCCCCCCTGGATGGGATGCTAGTCCATCGCAGGGTTACTCCCCAGCAGTAAATTCGCCGGTACCCATTTATACACCTGGGTGAAGAGAGGCACTGTGAGAGTAAAGTGTCTTGCCAAGAACACAACGCAGTGCCCCGGCTAGAGGCTCGAACCCGGACCGTCCGATCCGGAGTCTAGTGCACTAACCATTAGGCCACTGCACCTCCCGCAGTTTTGTGTTATATATAGACAAGGGACCACGAAGATTGTTTGCTGATTTAATCATAAAAATAGTAAACCAAGACAAGCATACAACTGCCCTGAGCAAGCAATGTAAGGGAATTCAAGTTTTTTTAAGCCTTTTTAAACCACATAATGAAAAGGGCTGTTGAATTCTTTGAATTTTCCCTGGTCTGATAATTATACAATACATTACCAGGCCTAAACTAGGTCAACTCTAGAAAACTACAAATGAATAAAGGGGATACGTTTCTAAAGAAACTGCGGTGCTGCGTCAGTGGGAAGTATAACAATATAATTTGGTTTTATCAACTGGGTTGATAATGTGAATTGGCCACCATAAAGAGATTCAAGAGCTGACGTTTTCGCTCCGACAAAGGGCTAACGCTCGAAATGTCAGCTCTTGAATCTCTTTACGGTGGCCAATTCACATTATCAACCCCGTTGATAAAACAAAATTATAATCTAGAAAACTACACTGAGTTAAGATAACACAAGTAAACAGTTAGGAGAACGAGAAAACCATTTTTACAGCTCTATGGCACTGTCTCCATCTTTCAAGAATAAAGACCATAGTATACAAGAACAAGAACACAATTCTTAGTTAACCTCAGTAATAATTTATAGGAATGCATTAGATTGTTGAGATCATATTAGTAATGGCTTTCTCTCTGGCTTAGCTTGCGAAAGAGGCAAGAAATGAGGTTCTCACACACTGAAGGGGCGACTGGGCCCGAGTGAGGATGTCACGTGTCCTGCTAGTCCCGTGACTCAGTTTTTCTGTTTCTTGCCATACAAGCAACAGCTTTCCCCGCCCACCCAGCCCTCTGCCAGTCTGCATGCGTCTTGCACGCCCTGGTAGCCTTGATGCTCAGTCTTTTATCTACAGGCTTAGGTTTTGTTTTTAACTGGTCGTGTCACATTCATTGGTCATCGTATAAGTCAGTTTTGGGTTTGTTAATAAAGTGCTGTTCCCTTGTGTGGCAGATGAATGGCTTGTGTTGCAGATGAATGGCATTCATTGTATGAGAACTGTAGTTTTTACACATGAATAGTACAGCTCTCTACAGGTGGCCATATTTTATCAGGAATGTGATACTGCATAACATAAATTCACCACAATGATTTGATACCAAAACTAATCACATCATGTCTAAAATCCTGGTTACAACAAATTATCAATTGAAACTGAAATAAATGGCACAGACAAAAAGATCACACATCTTCATTTAGGCACAATGTAAAATACAGCTGTAACTGGGAAAGCACATCAAAACATTTTATGAATATTTTTCCATTCTTGAATTTTGACATAAATGCTCTTTTCTCCAGCATTTTTTTTAATTGGTCTACCATAATTGGTTGACAATAAATTACTAGACTAAGAAAACAATGAACAGGAATATTTATGGAACGTTCTTGTGTTACAAGGAAAAAGCCAATCAGGTGTGGGAAAACTAAACTGCAAACAGCAATGGTTATTAGTTTGTGGTTTTCAGGTTTGTTTGCATGTCCTGAACTTTGTGATTGGTTACTACACAATCAACATTCCTGAAATATTTCAGGTGTTCACAGTTTTCTTAGGAGAGAGTTTTAGCAACTAGGACAGCAACGGCAACGAGAACACCACAAAACAATAGGTTTAATGAGCAAAAACAATCGCTCTGCATGTGCGTTTTATAGTTTTTTACATTTATGTGCCTTCATCTGCAAAACAACAACATGAAATGGCCAAATTTTATGTTTTCTCGAGCACACGAACGCATGACGGCAAAGTTTTCTTTCTTTTTTCCTTACTGTAATGCCGTTCATAGCAATTTAGTTCCTGGACAGTTCGTCAGCATTTTCCAAGTTAAAAACATTTCAATAATTGTCAAAGCGTCACAGAAACTGACGCTTTTGTTTCTGTCTCTGTCGTCATTGCTAAAACTCCCTAGTTCAAAAGTAATAACACGTAATTATAACTGTATGACAGCTGTGATTTAAAGCATTAGTTTTAACGCTGTGGCAATAGCAGAAAGTGTTATTATTGATAATTGATTGTTATTACAACTGAGTAGTTATTTTGCACAGGTACATGAAACTAGATGGGAAGTTATGCAAATTACCACCACTTTGTGGAGAATTCTGGTAACACAATAATTGTTAGTTAGTGTATCATCTCCATACCTTCTTGCTGGTTTCATGGCAAGGAGAGAAATCCATGGGAGATTCTGGTTTTTCCTGCTTGATCTTGACTGTTGGTGGCGAGCTTGCTATAGGGGATGCCACAGGGTCAGGCAATCCCTGGGAACTACTACTCCTCTTTACCACAGGGAGTAGTTTGGGCACTGGTGGAGGTACCGCAGGGTCTGGCATTCCCTGGGAACTATTGCTTCTCTTTAAAACAGGGAGCAGTTTGGGTGCTGTGGAGGCCATCCCAGAGTCACCAACACTACTAGTAGGAGAGGTTGCACCTAAAAAAAATTAGTTACAAGTTTGAAAAAAATGTTCAACTATTTTAGCATAACCAATCAGAAATGAGCTATGTTTATTTACAAAATGCACAACCTTAATCAAATATCTGAGGACAGTAACCATAGGTTGGTGTGTAAATAGGAAGGAGTTTTTTAAAGAGTATAGCCAGGTTTTATTTGTTACCTTCTTGTACAAAAACCAACACTCATCACATTCCAACAAAATTAATGAGCTAAATCCCATCCAAATTTTCAAGCCCACACTAAAAATATATATTTTAATAATTGAAAACAAAACAGATTTAGGTTTATTTAGGTTCCAGCTGGTAATCAATAATGAGAACACCAGATTGCAAGGACTTTCACAGGGAGGTGAAAATTATGGTGACACCACGGAATTTCCCTACAGTATATCACTGTTTCAGTACCAAATTTCACTTTTCAGGGCATCATATTTTGGGAATCTTTGCGATGGACTAGCATCCCATCCAGGGGGGAGTAGAAATACTCTCTGTCGCTTCTTGCTACTGAAACCGGGGATAAGCTCCGGCCTGATGGGCCACTAGGCCCGACAGCAGACTTACCTTACCTTACCATATTTTGGGAACCTAAAAACTCACAGTAAACAACACAATATTTATTGATTTAACCTTGCTGAATCTTTGACTGAAGCTGATTTTATACACATTTTCATGGCAAACAACTATTAACTAACGACAATTGCAATGTTAATTTTTGCAACATGATTCATAAAAGCAAAAATAGCATACAAAATAACAAAATAAAATAACAAAATAGCATTCAATCCCAGGACATGTTGTGTTCATAATTGTCTGTTCAAAATCCAAAAGGAATAAATATAAAAACAGTAACCAATTGATTTTCTTTTTTCCTCATTCATGTAATTTGAATCTTAATTTGTTTAGGTTCATAAACCATAAATTATTTTTCCAACTGGTCACACTTCTTCACAAAAGTGTGCTTAGTTAGACAAAGGGAACAAATTAATGTGATTTCACTAAAAAGCTTGTCATGATCATGAATATTAGTGAGGAAATGCTAGTCCCTCGTTAGCACTCTAAGAATTCCAAACATTACCAGACATTATTTTATGAAACAAAACCAACTGAATTTAATGTTTATTTTATACAATTTCAATCCTTAAGTAACTCCCAGTGGTAAACCTTGCACCAACTGATGCAGTGTGACTCTCAACTCTCTGGATACAATCTAAGTTTGTGGTATTCAAATAAATGCTACTGAACAGTCCTACCGTATAAGAATTATACTCTTTATATAAGAAGTGGTTAAATATGTCCTGGTTTGTTTTGTTAGCCATACTCTCATAATTTATAGTCATCAAAGGTCTATAATTAAAAATTCAACAGCACTAAAATAAAATATGCCTGCAGCCAAAGAAGGAGAATAGATTTCCTTAATTATGCCAGTTAACAGGACCATATAAGTCATCTGGTATGATTTTCATGTTGGGAAGAATAACTGAGTGTAACCTTAGATATATATAACAAACCTCCAGATATAACACACAACCAGTAATTTCACCAGTAAAAACAATGACTAAACTTTGTCACATATAGTTCATTAATAATATAACAAGCAACTGGCACAATCCAGGGCTCAACACAAGCACTTACCTGCTTTCCATTGGGAAGTAAATTTACTTCTTGCAAAGTAAAAATAAAAGAAAATTAAAGTGCCTATGAAATGAATAAGCTTATTGGAAAGGAAGAATGGCGTTTTCCTTTTTGTGACATCTCCTCTCGTTCCAGAGATATTCAAGATATTAGAATTATGCAAATTAGATACTGATGATGTCATAAGGGGTGATAGCATGGGTGTGAAAACACGAAATATGGCATATCTCTGCAAGTAACAATGCAATGAAATTGAAACTTGGGGAGCATGTTGTAGCCTAAGAAATACAACAGATGGTGTATATCCAGATCTCCAATATACAGGATTAGTAAATTTTCAACCTCGGGATATTAATTTTCAAGCTTGACCAAATATGGTAAAACGATGAAAACAAGACGGATTGTGTTTACAATTTTGCTCGCCACGAGAAGAAATACTACAAAAAGCAACTCAGAGTAATTAAATATAAAAAGCATTAAAATACTGGTAAAAATACAACACTGAACAAGTAAAGCAGCATTAACACGGCGTTCACAGGAAGATCCGAAAACCAAATCATCAGTACCTAATTTGCATAATACAAAAATCTTGAATATCTCTGGAACAAGAGGAGATATCGCAAAAAGGAGAATGCAATTTTTCCTCATTTTTAAAGGCCTTTCAAATGCACCGTAAGCTGATTTTTAAATAGCTCATTTTTTCATTTCATAGGCACTTTAACCAAAATACTTACCCAATCTGGAAAGTAAATTGATTTTTTTTTTTTGGGGGGGGGGGAAGGAAATATCGAAATATTTCTACTGTGACACCTCTTTCCTATTGGCCAAATTCAGAGCCTATTTTCTCAAAAACCAACACATTTTGGTAGCCTATCAAGTGCTGATTGATATAGTGCAGTTTGTTTTGTTGTAAGAGATAAGGTAGAAGCGGGCAATTCAGTGAAGTGAACATTGACGGTTCCAATATTTTTACATAAATTATTTGGATTCTACATTTCATAACCTTTCCATAGATATATAGACTGTTAGCCACAGTTTCACCGAAAAAGGCACGCGTACAAAACATTTTTAGAAAGGCACCTGAAAAGGTTATCAGTAACCTTGAAATAGGTTTAGTGCAAATATCTTGTTTGCATTTCAAGCAATCCAAAATCTCTATCATCTCATCCAGGGCACGAAATTGCACCTAATACAGTCTCCAATGCGACTAAGATGACCATGCTGGTCACCAAGATTCAAAAATTAGTCGCCAAGTTGGCGACCAGAACTCTTTGCATTTTGTACATCTTACCTTGATATTTCAAACTGAATAAAGCTTTAGCAAGGCATCTGATAGGATGCGGTGGTGCGGATCCACATAATTAGCTAATGTCTGCATCCTCCGCATAATCCGAGCTTTTTTCGCATAAAATTGAAAATTTACTAAATTATGAAGCCACTTCCCGCCATTCTTACAAACTTAAAATCTGAAAAGATTGTTAATTTTGAATTAGTTTTCCTCCTAAACATCTTCAAAAACATGCCGGTTCATTCAGGGTCCGAAATTGCGACCAGCTGGTCGCCAGTGCGACTGAAAATTGAGTGTTGGCGACCAGAATTTCATGGCTAGTCGCCAACAGGCAACTAACGTTTACCGTTGTGTCAACACAGGAAGACCACCCGATGTTTCAGTTTGTTGCGTGACACCGATCAATGGCGGTTACAAAATAAATTGCTCTAAATAATAAGTTTATCCTACATGTTCAAGACTTCAGGATCGCTTTTCTCGGAAACTTTTGGAAGGATAAAGCTCAAGATCGGCTCAAGTACAAAAACATTTGTGCTCGATCAGATGCCGGATTTTACGAGGTAAGAATTATGACGGTTTAGCGTCAGTTTGGGCTTGAACTGGACAAGGTCGTGGTCGCTGGCTGTCGTGCTGTCTACCTTGTCTCTCTTTCTCTTCTATATGATCTAGGGGTTGATAAATTATCTCGCGAAATGACGCCTTAAACGGCTCAGAACGGGCAAAAAATAGCACACAAGACTCATTTAACATTTCACCTCAACGTTTACGTTTTATACGTTTTTACGTTGTATATTGTGAAATGGAATGTCCCTTTTGCTAACAACGCATATTGCAGGCTCACAACATTCCATACATTTCAGACCGTGGCGGCACATTCCACATGAAAAATGGCTCCTAACTTTTTGGACTTGGTGACCACTTTGGAAAATTTAGGAGCCAAATGGCTCCTTGAAAAAAAGCTGTGTCATCATTTAATGAATCTTTGTTTGGGGATTTTGTAAATTTGTGGGTGACTTTTGGGTAGCTTTGGAAAGAGATAATGTTGTTGAAGATTTAACGCAATTGGAATTTGAAATTAAAAATTAGTAGATCTATGGACATCAAAAAAAAAACACGGGGTGCTCTTTTGGTGGGGTCAACTGTCTGGTGCCATTCCAAATCAATTTGTTCCTCAATTCCTTCTTAAAACTAATGAATAGGTTACTAAATTACAAATACATGTAACATCTTGCAA
>OX393567.1:9540240-9642740 GCA_947652115.1 Blastomussa wellsi
TAGTCATCTTGGCTAGTGGAAATTTCAGCCAGAAGAAAACCACTAATAAGAATTTTACCATGTCTGAGAGGGCAAAAGTAACATAACCATGTACAGTGTTCATGTACATGAAACAGCCAAATACCTTATGAGGCAACATACTGAAAATCACCACAAAAAGCAAAAGAATTATTAACTTTTATAGGCCTTTTCCATGAGGAAACTGCAGTCTACCAATAACAAGTTACTTACAATCTTTAACATTCTTGCAAAGAAAACTTGTCAATAACAAGGGATAGTCATCAAAACTACTCGCAACCACTGTTATGCCTTCCCAACCTTGCAAACGAACTTGATTTTTGACTGCCCAACAAGGAAAGGAACAAAAACTTAAAGATGTAAACAAAGGACAGGAAGATGCCAAAAATCTATTGACCAAACAAAGGAGTGTCATGATTCATGGTGATAAAGGATTACACTACATTTTAAGTTGTGACAAAAGAAAATTCAGAATTTTGGTGAAAGGAACCGAAATGCTGCTTATTCAGAATTTACATTCCACATTTTGGTTGGTGTTGAAAGACAATTTCCTGTAAAGAAGAGATATTTAAATGCAATTTCAATTAGCTTTCACATTTCCCCAAAACTAGAAAGACTGAACTAATTTAACCGAGTCCATATACATGTACAAGTAATAATATTACAAGTTACATGTATAACAATATTTATCACTGATGCAAATTTTTATCAGTTTATTTTTAAATCTTATTTCTTCCATTGTAAAGAACCATGAGCCTATGGGTCTGGCACTCTATAAATCTTATTTAATATTGTTGCTGCAATACTCGTAACAGTAAAAACACCTTTGAAGGAAAAAACCGTTGTAGTTGGAATACAAAATAATATATTTGAATGATAACATTTCGTCATTTCTTCTTCATCAATAACATCAAAAATTTGTGAAAATTATGCACATATAAGGAAATAAACAAATGAAATCGCCAGTCTGGTGTAATAGTCAGAAATAACATGTTCGTGTTATTATGCATGGACACTACAATTCAATTTCAGTAATGACCGCCATCACAAATGAGCCAAAGGAGAATGAAAATGTGTTACTACTTTCAATTTGAATTTCAAAACTATAATCTAGTCATTGAGTGCTCTTATGTTAATGTTAGATAAATAAGGAACTTAATTTTTCCTATACTTGTCTCCATATAGATTTTTTGGTTCATAATTTCTGTATGTGAAAGTCCATTAAAAGAATATGTATGGATCAGAGTTCTGGAGAGTTGAAGGTATCTGTCGAAACAAAAATAACATTGGCCATTTTACAAAGCTGACCTTTAGAATATGTTTGAACAAGAACTTTCACTTTGATTTGAAAAGATAACACAAGATACAACAAATCAGGTTAAAAGGAATAAATTCCAACTAACCTGACAGGAGAAAACAAGTGATCCTGAATATTTAATGCCCTTTTCTACATCCCTAGAAACAACCCCTATCACACATATACAAGCTAGAAATACCTTTCAAAACCTGACTTGGTAGATCACTAGAAGTGGTTTGTTCTTCCCAACCATTTTGCTTAGACAAAGAACCAGACGAATCACTAAGTGGGGGTGAGCTTTGATGGCTGTGGTTGCTTCCAGTGCTTGGTGGTCTTGGCGGCGGTGACCTGCCAATTTTGCTCCCAATATCCTGAAAGTGTCGCAGAGGGAGGGTGTTGCCATTTCGAACAGGACCTGCAGGTGTTGCACATGTCATGTTAGACAAGTTACTAATAGTTGGGTTTCTTTGCCCAAAAGTAAAACTGCTGCTGGAAATGCTACTACTGGCTGGCTTGACTGGAAGACTTCGCCCACCAGATGTTAACGGTAACCGAGAAACACTGTTTGCTGGCACAACACCAACTTTAGTGTTGACGGTTAAACTAGCACCAGATGGATGAACAATTGCGGCTTGAAGAGAAGGGTATTTATTAGTAGTATAGGACTGGCTGCTTGGTGGGCCTAGACGCTTGTTGACAGCAGAAAGAGCTTCAATGGGGCTAGGGCGCACTGGAGTACTCAAATTGACTGGACGGCTTGGCACTGCAGGACTGCTGTTTGGTAATGATGCGTAGCTACTACCATTGGATAAACCGCGAAAGGGCGCATCAGGTCGGCTTGAGCTGGTATTATTTCGATCAGCTGGTGTCATGACACTTCCAAGTTTTGAGATAACAGAACACAGCTTTTCTGTCTCCACAGAAAATTTCAGATCACTGTGAGCAACAGGAAGGACATTGTACTTGAGGCTTAATAAATTTTGAATTCTTGAGCTAAGTTGCCTCTTACTGTACAATAATCCCATATCACTGCCATTCTTTAGTACATGCCTGGTAAAACCATAATTGTGCTGAAGAATCTTTTGCATCAACCTTAGGTCTTTATTTTGTTTGGACAAAAGCTTGTGTTTGAAGTGTACAAGAGCTTTCAATTCTGTTAACAAGACATTCTCCCTCTGTTTCACAGCCTTCACGAGCATCTCCGATGACTTTTTTATTTCAGATGCAATGCTTTCTTCCCTTTCTTGTAAACCTTTAGCGGCTTTTTCGACTTCGCGGATCGATTCTGTCAATGGTTGCGCTTGTTCGTACAACCGATTCAGCTGTCCTCTAAGGTAATCTTTATAACTTACTGCGGCTTCCTTAATAAATTGATATTTATGATCTTTGTGTTCAAGAAGTTGACAATCCCGACAAGTCAATTTCTCGCAGTTTGCACAAAAGAGTTTCAAGGACTCTTGTGGGTGGGTGCTACAGAAAATGGGTTTCACATCAGCGGGCTCGGAGTTTTCCAAGTACTCGGCCTCCGATTGAATCTTGTGGTCTTTCGTTACTCGAACTCTCTGATGGGCAGACACACAAGCATCACAAAGCCAGTCACTGCAGTTCAAACAGAACGAAGATGCAGGACTGTTGTCTTCGCATGAAGTACAAAACCGCTTCACGTTTTCTTGTTTTCTCTGCAATTTCCCGATGTTTTCTAACACGAACTGATTATCCAGGAAGCCATGGACTCCCTTCGGAGGAACTAAAAACTCTTGACCACAATTCGGACATTTTAGCCTTGGAATCGAGTTTGTCGACACACTGGCTGTGGTCGAGGGGACCTTTTCTTGCTGTTGTGCAGCGAAACGCTCTTCCAAACAGTTCAAACAGAAAGAGTGAAGGCAAGGCAGTAACTTGGGGCTTGTGTCCAATGGCGGCTTTTTACACAACCCACACAGCATATAGACGGATTCCTCCTCTAGATCTTCAGTACTGCCAGAAGCGCCGCCTTCGCTCATTTTGGCATTAACGAAATCACCTCACGCACGCAAAAGGCCTCCCAGCTACGAACCGCTCGTTCACGCTCACTCAAAATGGCGGGATACTGTGAACATGGCTTCCGAGCTTCCATTGACAAGAAATCATCCTGTGACGTCACCAGACTAACATTTCGCATTTATGAATATTTCACGATCCGTTCAATTCCTTTGTTGTCAGCTCAGATTCAATCACTTCAATGATCTTCAATTTTAGTTTTAAAAATATTAATTGCACGCTGCCCTTGAATATTTCTCTAACCGCTTTTTCGTATTAAGAAACACAGTCCTTGTCCTGGGCAGCCAAATCGGAGTATGGACACAGCGCCAACACGACAAGACATGTAAAACAAGCACAGACAGACTCGAGAGCAACGCATACATAAAATTGGCGTGCATTGATTCTCTGACACTTCCGTCAACTGAATGTCGCCGGGCCTGATTGCGTGGATGGATGGAGGCGCAAATAAAATGAGTCTGGAACAAACGCCAAGCTTGTAAGGCGTATTTCCGCCTGATTTGGCATGACACCAACTCGTTCTCAGCCCCGTCTCCTCGCTCCAGCCAAGCCACCGCCAACGCATCTAAAAATATCTCTTGGTTAGCATGGACAACAACAAACAGCAGCAACAATTTAAGATGTAATTTTTTACAATTAAACCGTTATCTCAAATGAACCTTTTTGGTGTGGCCATAACCAAAAAATGACATTCCATAATGATCCATTTTTGGGTGTCCCCATGCCAAGCCTAAATTTGTCAAAAAATTGTACTGGTTGCCCACATTATGTCAACTGATATACCCTTAATGGAGAAAGCGGAGGTTTCCCACTTACTGGCACGTTTTCGTCCTTTGATCATAATGGCCTTTCGAAAAAAATGTTTATTGGCACATAAATTATCTATTAAGCACCAAAATTAGTGACATGAGTGATCGATCACCGGCACTAAAAAATGCAGTCATTATCATTGTAAAAGGGACCATTAGAAAAACAGCTGAAAGCGAAGAGCGAATTCAGCTGCCAAACCTGTTAGCAATGGGTAACAGGTTCTTATTTTGTGTCTCCCATTCTGAAAGCCGCAAAAGTGCGTAGAGCGACCGACAGTAGTACATTTTCGCGAACAAATAACCAGTCACAATTGTCAAAGCGCTTTACTGAAGAGAGTATCTCTGAAATCCCACGAACGCAAGCAGCCATGATTGAAACTCCATACAGACCAGAGTAGAGCAAGTTTTAAGGTGCTTAAAAATTCATATGTTCAATGAAGGTGATTTTTTTTGATAATGTTCAATACATACTCTCCAGCTCAGTTCTTTTATTCGTGAAATTCCCTCCAGAAATTATCATCACCATGTCAACCGCCAATCTCAAGCCTTTCATAAGACTCGCAGTGGCATGGTTTTTAACCTTTCGAAATTGGCTTTGGCCATCCACCCTTTTTTCACCGTTTAGCGTCGTCCGACCGACCCAAATTTTCACGTTTTCAAAAAAGAAAAAAAAAGTTATGAGGAAGGTAATTTGGCTCAGACAAACATTTTTTGTTCACTTTTACTCTGAAAGTGTTTTGCCCATACAGATTTTCAGTTTTAACTTTGGTGTCACTCTCCCACAAGAGAGGCTTTCCGCCCGTGGAGGAAAATATATGTAAGCACAAACTCTTTACTAGTTGCTACCCCTTCCCCTTTTTGGAACATTTTTTGGGGGGCCGGGGGGAGCTTTTTTTCTTTTCCAACTGACCGACCCAAAATCAGAACGCATTCGAAGAGAAACGAAAAAAGAGGTGTGGCCTTAGTGTAGAAAATCGTTCGATACTGTTATGGTATGGTATTGCATTTCCTGCGTTTTGAGTGGTTTAGAAGCAATAATATCTGAGCTCATATACCATTGACCTACAAATATGGTAGGTGTACGCGTAAAAGAAGGCGTTTTTAATAAAACAATTATTCCACTCGCGCTTGTTGGATATAAGGTGGGCGCCTCGTAGCCTATCTACCATCTCATATCCAACGCGTTCTCGTGGAATAACTGTTAATACACTGTTCTTCTCGATAACGTGCAAAATATTGGTTAACCGCGCGGCCATGGTCCGAGCGTGGTCCAGGCGATGTCATGCAAAAGACAACAGCTACAGTAGAAAATAACTTAGGAATTAGAAGTTAGAAATAATTTACTATTTTCGTGTAATTCAAGCGTTTGGCTCAAATGCTAGAAATTTATAAATAAATGCCATTACGCAGGGCATTCATGAAATTTGTCGGCGTTGCAACATTCCTGGTTGATAACATCATATGCTTTTCTTATCCTTAATGTGAAATGAATTTCTCTTGACGTATGTGTCATGAAGCGAGCTCATAGATCCTGGCTGGAGGAAGGTTAAATATGTGCACGTCAAACATGACAGGGCTTGTCAAGCTCAAAGAAGGCCTGTTTTGGAAGAAAAGCAAAATTCTTGCGGGAATCTGAAGATTTTGCCGGAAACCAGGAGATACAGGACATTTTCGGAGAAACTTTAAGTGAGAAGTTATAATTTCGGGAAGTTTGAGAGTTTTTCGCGAATGTCTCCATAAAATTGAGAAGTTATTCCTAGTAAATACTCATTCTTTGAAGCCAGAGAAAGCTAGAGAAGCGTGTCACTATTACGTCATTCACGGAATGTGTACTATTTCGCAAGACCAGATTAACATTCCCATAGGCAGGGTGACTTTTGAATTGTTATGCAGGGGCGGATCCAGGATTTTTCTCAGGAGGGGGTGCACCACTAAGGAATGACGTTTCTGATGGGTTACGTAAGCAAAGCACTAGCTGTATTAGAAATAAGCCGCAGGTCATCTCAGGAGGGGGTGCACCCTCCCCCTACACCCACCCCCTGTTATGACAACTTTTCCCAGTCCTTTACAACTGCAAAATGCACTAAAAACGTCAACCATAACTTTAGAAGGCAAGCTGTTAAACCAGTTTTATATTTGTCATTTTTTTTTCACTTCCTATTCAAGTCTTATTCATGCCATTCATGCCCATAAAGCCTGGTTCATACTTGTGAAATAAGCATAACACAAGTGAAATAAGCACAAGCGTAAGCACATTAAAATATTTCTTCTTCTTATGCTTACGCTTGTGTTAATTTCACTTGTGTCATGCTTATTTCACTAGTGTGAACCAGGCTTAAATGTCCCATTACGTCATCTGATGTTTCATACATGTAATGGCTATATATCCTGAAGGATGGTGCCACAGTTTGTGTATGGTGGTTGTTTATTTGTGTCTTCAGCCACCAAGGAATAGACAAGGAATGCTCGGGTTGGTGCTTATTTATTACTGTCACAGTTGGGCAAAATAAACCTGGTTGTTTAATTGGGAACTCTTCTGCTAAACGAATTTGCCAAAGACTAATTTTATTGTCAACAGATTCATTTTTATATTTAATGAGGATACGGAAGATCGTTACAATATGCATTATCTAGAACGGTTGCGGTTGGATTTATGATACACTTCTTTTTAAAAAAAAAGTCAGTGGAAGAACGGGGTCGAAATAAAATAAACATTGCAAGTGGATGCATAATGTCATGGCCCGATTTATACAACTAGTGGACAGATCATCCCAGTGCCTATGATGATTTTGGGCAGATAACGGTAATCTGTTCAATAATTCGTCTGTGTATAAATACGAGCAAACAGACGCATCATCCGTCAAGTCAACTTATTGCAATAGTGCGTCTTGACCCACGAACTATCGTGGATAGTCCGTCTAACGAACTATAAGACACACCGATAGTTCGTACGGAAGTTCGTCCCGTATTTATACTAGATGGATGATCCGTCTAGACGTATGATCTGTCTTGACGGATGATCCGTCTCTAGAATAAATCGGGCCATTCAAAGCCACGGTTCATGGGCGAGCGCATTCAAACACGTGACTTTATAATTAGAGCTTTGCGAGGGGAATGACCTGTAACAAGCGCTAAATGTAGTTTCTGGCTTTTGAGAGGAATGACAACGTTTTAGTCAGAAATTCAAATTCTGAGGAGGCGCATGTAATTTCATGGGATTTATCATCATGATCATCAATTCAATGCCTTCCTTGTCTTCGAATAGATCTAGAGAGGGCCGGATCTAGAGAGGGCCGGAAATTGAACTCCTCCAACGGATGCCCTGTTTGCTGCCGCCAATCCTGTTTCAATCCAAGGGTGGAAATCCATCGCCTTTCTCTCCTACACTGCCCCTTAACGCGCGCTTTCCCGTGTTTCTCTAGGTTTTCCTCTCACGGGGTGTTTAGCTGTTATTTAAGGCCTGCGTTGTTGTTTGGGGGTGTTTTTCATTCCACATTAGCATAAGTAATTATCCATGTTCGCCTCCTTTTCGCTGAAGTTTTTTTTTATTTCGCTAGATTGTCTAACAATACACCCTGATAAGGAACACGTTTCCATGTTTCCCACATGTTTCTGGTCACATCTAAAGGTAGCTTTTTAGTGTTTTCTGTGTACATGGCGTAATACAACTAGTTATACATCAGTTTCCTAAGCTCTTGTCAAACTTCCCTTCGACGAAAAACTCCAAGATCTTCAACTAATGATGAATATCCTTTCGCAAATACTGCTGATCACTTGAAAACCATGCCCTAACCAGCAGATCGAACGTCGTTATTGAAACCTAAATACTTTAGTACAACGACACTAAAATCGATCATGACAAAGTTCTTTCGCTCATATACAAAATACGCTTTGAAAATCAGTGGAAGATATCAAGAAAATTGTTGAGGAAAAAGGCAGAACTTGAAGAAGTCAGTCAGACTTTTTCAATTTGAGATCTGAGACTCTTGATGGTATCATAATGACATCACTCCTTTTATAACCTTAGTTTACTTGCATAGTATTTTTTTTAACAAAATTGGGCCACTGTTTGGAAGTTTGCAGTGATGTAAAAATGAAGTCTTTGGGCTCTCTTTGATTCTCGTAGCAGTTGGCCTTTAATCTAGCGACATCCAAGAATAAATCGCATCATGTATCTATCTCTAAATCTACTGCGTATAACACTTGCGCAATGATTGAAATACTGAGTAGTGATTATGTCCCAACATTCTTACAACACTTTCAACGTGAGCTCACTATTTGCAACACGGGAATTTGTTGCACGACTATCACTAATGAGTTATTTTATTTACTTCCTTATCATCTCGGTAAAAATAGTTAGAAATAGTTATTGAAATTCTGACTCTGTTTCGGTATTCTTCCCTAAACATGTTTACATAAGTTATACCGCTGTTGTGTAATTTCGTTAGTTTTGTAGCAGCTCACTTAGTAAATATCGTTACGGAACATTTTACGGTAAAAATATGTTTAAGTTAATCCCAGATTCCTTCTATGCGACTTGCGCGCAGGGAATCATGGTAGCTGTATTCATCGCGCGCGCACTTGGCGCGCGAAGTTGAATACAACTTCCATGATTTCCTGGGCGCGCGTCTCAGCGCAATGCGGTTTGGTATCCAGAAAACAAAAGTGGAATCCCAATTTCCCAGACTTCCAAGGGAAAGCGAGCGTGGCCTAGTGGTCAGGGCGCTGGACTTGTAATCAGATGGTCCCAGGTTCGAGTCCTCCTCCCTGCCACTAAAAATGGATTTGTCTTCGGTGGTCCCGAATTCAACTCTTCCACGCTTTGTAAATAGCCAACTGGTCTGCCTCCTGCCAGTTGGGATTTTTAAGAACTTTCTGTTTCATTTACAATATTTGTTTACGTATTTACAGTGTCCCCAATTAGCACAGTGGTGCTAGATACATTGACACTTAAATAAAGTCTTTATTTATTTATTTATTTAAATGGTCTCGAGAAACAGGCCATTTCCGAGTTCTCGTTTGCCTCAGTGTCGAAACGAGGCTAAGTGCGAAACCATTCATATGAAAATGTCTTTTACCTGCATGTTCATTGTCATGCAAAGCAAACTCATCTTCATATGAATAGAGGGGGTAAGTTTCTAACGAAACTGTAGTGCTGCGTCGGTGGGAAGTATAACAATATAATTTGGTTTTATCAACTGGGTTGATAATGTCAATTGGCCACCGTAAAGAGATTCAATTGCTGACGTTTCGAGCGTTAGTCCTTCGTCGGAGCTCCGACGAAGGGCTAACGCTCGAAACGTCAGCAATTGAATCTCTTTACGGTGGCCAATTGACATTATCAACCCAGTTGATAAAACCAAATTATATCATCTTCATATGAATGGATTAGACTCGTTTTGAAACAGAAGGAAAAGGGAACTCGGAAATGGCCTATTGCCTGTAAAATAGTGTTCGACTGTTCGACTGAGGGAAGAAAAACAACTTTTGGTTCGAGTTGTTGGAAGCTTCGAGAGAAATTGGGATTGCACTGTAGTCCATTCTACAGGTGTTCTGCACCTGTTTTTGGAACAAAGCCTTGAAATAAGAAATGAGCTACTTTTTGGTCCTAAGGACGTGAAAATAATAAGCTGGTAGGATTCCTCTTAACTGGATCCGGGTCTGTACATAGAACTAAGTAGAAAAAAGGTAAGAGCCAAATGCTGTATATTCCCTCGTTTCTCATGGTATTCTCGAGTATTCTATAATTCACACATGGCTCAGCAACCTCACCGTAATTACCTTTCAGATTTGTTTCATTTGATATTTATTTGTTTTTTGCAAGCTGATAGCCTAGCTAGACCTGAGTGATTAACCCTTAGAAAGCACATATGCGTGGATAATGATCACGCTCCTTGTGCAGCTTGTGACGTCATCAGTTTAAATGTCAGCTGACTTTTGTGATAAGAATCTGATGCAGCCACATGACTGTCCATTAGGAGTATCGAAACCATTCTGACAGAGCTAATAAGAAAACACCCTGATCGGTTTTGGAACAAATTGGTGCATAAAAAGGCCAATTTTATGGAGTACCCGAATACTGTTATTCCACCTGTTTGTATTGGAAATCACCAGCTCGAACGTGTTTCATCTTTTAAATTACTTGGTGTTAAAATCCGAGACGATCTTAAATGGAATGACCACACAGATTATATCTATTGTAAGGCCGCCAAACGTTTATATAACCTAAGAGTGCTTAAAAGAGCTGGCGTAGCGAATATCAATATTGTAAATATTTATAAGTGTTCTGTCAGATCTATTTTAGAATATGCTGTGGCTGTTTGGCAAGACATCCCTGAATATTTGTCATCCAAATTAGAATCTATACAAAGGAGAGCCCTTAAGGTAATTTTCCCGGGTGTTGGTTATAAGGAAGCCCTGGCCATATCTGGCTTCCCAAGCCTAGAAGTCAGGCGAGAAACATGAAGTAGGAAGTTTATTGCGACATGGAAATTCCGCCCTCAGGTTAATTATTATTATTATTATTATTATTATTATTATTATTATTATTATTATTATTATTATTATTATATACCTTTAGTAGATCTGGGCCTCCTTTTCAGGGTTTTCCAATGATCTGGACCGAAACTTTTTCAGCAGCTAGACGGTCTGTGGAGAGTAGGAGGTTGCGAGAAAAGAAAGGCCGAGAAAAAGGAAAGGAAAACGAACAAGAAAGAATTCAGAATGATTCAATTTCAGCTTGTGCGCATGCACCAAAGTAAAATTTGGTACATTTTTGTACTAAAGTCTAGTTTCACTGTGGAAAAGTGCTTTATTGGCTGGCATGATTTCAGGCCGATTTAGCGCCAAAGGAGCGCGAGACGAATGGAAAGGAAACTGCGGAAAAACGATAGAATATGAACATTTTGGCAATTTTTAGGAATTTATGCAAGAAGTAGATTGTTTTATGTTTATTTACCTCTCAATTTCCACCTTCATAATTTTTGCTATAAGGTCGTACGTTCGCACGTTTGGACTAAAATTATGCCATCGATTTATCATGGCCTCCTTTGCTGACGATGACCACCTCGAGAAAACCTCGAGAAATCGTGACGTCATGCGCGTGCGCGGTGCGTTTTCCCGCGGATCATGGAGTGCGCGCGTGAGGCGGGCACTAGCTACCTGGTGCGTGTGGGCGTGGTGGGACTGATGCGAGGAAGATCCATCAAGCTCCGCTCACCGTTCCGCTTCCCCGTTTCTCAGCTTTCATCACTTGTTGTCTGTACGAACGAGTGAACATATACGAAAATTTCTAATTACAGAAGATTATAAATCGTACTGATGTAGACGTAATATTGTTTCATTCAATTCTGTCAATCGAATGGATTGACAGAATTGTCATGATAGTTCTATTTTGTTTATCAATGTCACAGCTGTATGGTTTCAACGCATACGTGGGTGATTAGGTGCTCTTATTAGCCTCCTTTGCAGCAGTAGTTTCGAGTTTACCTTAGCCTGCAATCATGCCCTCCCTCCCTAAAAAAGGCACCTGCAGGTTAGGTGGAATCTGTGACATTTTTCTTTGTTTGGGAGTATTGTTTTCCTGTTCTATATTGTTTTGAGATCTTTGGTTCATTGTATGTAGGCCTATGTCAAGAACAAGTTACCAACAAATAAATGTACAATGTGTGGAAGAAATGAACGACTCGTCACGGACAAGCACTTTTATGTACCTTTAAGCCGTTGCTAACGAGATCGGCGAGATGGCCGATCCGATTCGAACAGTTTGTTATTGCGGTCACCAAATAAAGATTAGTGTTAAGTAATTAGCTATTGACGTGGTAGATATTACAATAATTTCCACGCACTGCACACGACAAGCCGAGGTGGAAATATCGAGTGGTGGAAAAATTGCAGAAAAATGCAAGTGTGTTTATGGAAAACTACCAAAAAATGGGAAAAGAGCTTCAACTTCAGGTCAGGGAAGAAACATTATTCTGTTGAATTAGTTCGCCTCAAGCGGTGGTGCGGCGAAGAATTTCGCATATTTACGAATGGATTGCAAGTACAGCGCACAACATTTAAGCGACTCAATGGCTTAGCAGTGTGCAGTAGAAGTGAACAATATTCCTGGGAGTTCGATGGACGTTCATTTTTACTTATGATTGTGCCTGGAGTTAGGTCTATGACAGAATATCATTTACTAATCGACGGTTTGCAGATCGAAAGGGATCTCACTCCCTCGGAACTATGGAGACGCCGTGGATGGGTGCTAGTTTATTTTGGACTAATCGAAGTGTTGATTGGAATTTTATTGGAATCAATACGATACTTCGAGGACATTGTGCCGTACTTTGTTTTATGGGAACTCATCGGCCGAGTTTTGTTAATCTTTGGCTTGTTGAAGATTGTAGAGGGTTTAACATCACATGTGGCGATTTATTCTAATCGTTATGGACCAGTTTACACGGTATAAGAAAACTCTAGACCGCATATTACTTATTCAAGCCATTTAAATGTTGGAAAGAGAGAGAGATCTGATGTTAGCTCTAGCTTCACACTACAAAATCGTAAACTTCCGGCACACTTGCCATGGGTTAGCTTAGCCTGACCAAACAGCGCAACATTTGTGTAAATGTTGTCTAGTAGAAGTAAAAATATGGAGCTGTTGTTTATTTTGTGATATCGAGAAAGTGCCAGTCAGTAAAATGGGCACGATCAGCGGCGAAATTGAAAAAATAAAAATGAAGACTGGATTTAACGCCACTTGGCAGCGATCCGAGTTTTATTATCAAATCTTCCACAAGCAAATTTTTCACAGTCACTTAAACTTAAGTTTTAATTTGGACACGCTATGACTGAAAGCACATGCAAATGCAGCCCAGTGTTTTGAAATTCAAAAGTTGCTTGCAGAGGACATAAAGAAAACAAACTGTTTTATTTCAAAAAACGCAAGCGTTTAATCCATTCAATGTAAATTATTTGCTCTTTCTTGCCCGTATTGCTTTTAGAAACCATGCTTCATAATTGCATCTGCTTTAAGTCCTTAATATTCAGCTGCGAGATCAGTTCTCTGCCATTGTTTCATGCAAGCACCGTCTTTTTACAAACGTCTTTGTAAGATCACAATAAAGCCGTTACAGTTTATTTCTACTACTGTCAGAAATCGTTGCTAAATAATATCTGAAGAATATAGCGTCTTTGCCATATTCAACCGCACTCAATGAATTATTAATTTTCACACATGCAAGGTAACTATTTTATTATATTATTATATTTTATGTCCATATATAATGATCTGTAGCACGGGAAGCGGCGCCCGCTCACCCGCGCAAAACATTTTTCCTTCAATTTTTTTCATCAATGATCTGAAACAGGAAGAAATACTCATCATCATTGTTAGGAATGGAAGAGACAGTCTTTTACATATTTTAAAATTATTTTATTCTCTTATTTTTTAAGTTCCGCAGGTGAAAGTCAGTCAAATTGCTCCAGTTCAATTTCTATATTTATTTTTCGTTTTAGTATTGGATGTATAAAGATCTATAAACCACTTCTTTCGTTGTAGTTTCTTTTTACACTACAAATATCGACTAAACTAAAGTTGCTTAGATTCAATCTTGGATATTGAACCAATTCTTTTGATTCGCACGAAATAGATGAGTCAGTTGGCTGCCATCGCCATTAATGATTTCCGTCACAACCTCTACAAGTGTCTAGCTGATGGAAGTTTCTTCAGTTTTCAGTGGAAATATTTGCTGAGATTAATCTTTCTCCATTTCCTTTCAAACTGCTACCCGGTTTGCATTCCTTTTTGATTAAATAACTCGGGAAACTGAAGTGTAATTCTGAAGCGACCTACAAGTTGGTTGTTTACCATTTACATGGGGAAACCTGTTGGTAGACGGTTTGTGCAAATAGAAGGAAAAATGCCCAATTCTCCATTTCCGCATCTCCCATGACACACCTTGCTTGCTCCCAAACATTTGGCATAACTTTTGTTTCCCATTTCTCCTGGGTATTACAGTCGTCCCAAGAGGAATTGAAGACGATGCTTTGCTGGTTGTTTACCATTTACCCAAAAATTCCGGAAATTTCGGATGGAATATAAATGGAAAGATCAATTTTGTGTCCCCGAAAGGAAAAACGGGATTCCAATCTCGTACCTCGGGTGACGGGATTCTTGAAAGGTAGACCAACAAGCGCTACGCCAATATGTCAAACTCGTCCTAGGCTCTCTCGGTAAGTTGGGTCCGTCATACAAATGTAACGCCAATGCAATCCTAAACGGAAATTTCCATCAGGGATTTTTGCTTTCCATTTGCACAAACCGTCGACTAATCGGTTTCTCCATGTAAATGGTAAACAACCAGCGTGTTCGAAAATTCTGCTCAAAATCCCGCCGTCAAGAAACCAACCAACTGCAGTGCGAGAAGTTTTTCCGCAACTCCAAAAACGCCCTCTATTTCAGCCAATCAACATTCAGAAATTTTGCTTTGTCATATTACACGAAACCTTGCGAGGGAAGATGTCACGCCAAAATATTCTGTGACAGGCGCGTGTATTCTGGAAGGGTTGATCATCGATCACCATTAGATTCTTGGTTTGCGGATAATTTATCCTAATTACACCTAAACTTGCCATTGGTCTCGGTGTTGTGTCAGAAGCTGCCCCGATCCGTGGTGATGCCTCCGTGTTGTAAAACGACCTGTACTTGGGCACAAAATCTGAAGGTTGGTCCTGAATATCGACAGTATACAGTCCAGCTAATCCGAGAAATCGGTTGCGTCTGTGAAGAGTACCGTATCTACGTAAACGGGCACGAATTGGACCACCATTTGTTGACTTACAACCCGTGTAGTCCTCTGTGTTTTGGTGGCGGTCAGTACGAGTGGGAACAAGATGGCCATTCTTTCTTGCTTGTTTACAATTCTCTGTCGTGGACTAACTACTTTGGGGGATTTCGACTTTTCATAAACGGAACAGACGTGAACACTGGGCGAGAATTTTCGTCGTTTTGGCGGCGTCGCGGTTGGCAAGTGATTTTTGCTGGCCTTGTCATGCTGTTGCTGGGCACGACTCTTTCACTGATATTCCACTATGCCTTGTCAAAGTCGAAGCCGAGAGCTTGGATATCTGTTGGTTATGCTCTGGTTTTTACCGGTGTGATTTATATTTTGTTGGGGCTTATTCCAGTTTTGCGATACCGAAAACCACGATACGATAGATCGGCCACTGTGGAGTACGCGTCGAACACAGTGTGATACAAGGATGGATTTCATCTGACCGTGGTGTGGATATGCCGGGCAGCTTCGTTACAATTTTCAGCTTTACGATCACCAAGTATTTGCTTGAAATACGATCAAAAGTGTTCATCTTAGTTTTAGAAGGTTTATTGCTGCAATAGTACATCAAACCGTACGTCCCCGTGTAAATGAAAAGCTTTGAAATGTACATGTACTTTTCACATCATACTGATTATCTGTGAAATGTGCGCTTTATCTTGAAGAAGATTATTCACGTCGGGCGTATGTAAGTGTGGTTTCTTTCCTGTGACACTTGACAATTAACTTAAATAGATTTTGAAGCTGACCAACATTTGTGATTAAAAGCTGCTACAAATTAGCTGTCAGATTGAGAAGTTAACGTAAATTGAAGTAGTCAAAACAATCCTTTGTAGCTCATTTGTTAGATCTGTGTTGAAATGTTTTCAAGTCGTCGTGTAAATAATTTTATTTAGTAGAACTGCTGCAGTTTTTGACATTTTAAACAGCAAAATACAAGCTATGTTTAATTGCAGTGGTTTTGAGGGTTCCCTGTCAGCGACCAGTGTCTATAAATATTAATGTATGGTTATGGTAAATGAAAAGTGTTTGGCAACTCACTTGTGGAAGAACTAGTCAAAGGAAAAGAAAAAACTGTCTGCTTTGCCCGCTGTATGCTTTAAAATTGTAAATGTTTCAAGTGTATATTTTGAAGCGTCACACATATTTAAGACTTTTCAGTTATATGAATTTTTGGTCTGGTGATGTAATATTGTTGAGTAAAGCTCTATTCTTAGCAAGTGTAAAGCTTGGATAATTTTGTTGTTACAGTATGTTGCCCTATTTCCCGGACACCCCTATTTCTGGACACTTCGACTTAACGATTCCATATTTCTTTGAAACAATAAAACAAATTTGATCGATATGTTCTGAAGACTTATCGACTAGTCAGCTTTCGTTTGATTCCTTCATGGCCAAGCCACACTCCGTTTAGGCGAGAACATTCGTTTTCAGTCGAGGTAGGTAAATTTTGTTTCGTCTGTAATGCGATTTTTAGTGTGCATCGAATTACCTATTTACGGTTAAGCGGTCTGTTCTCGCAAAATACGATGCAGATTAAACTTTTTTTTGGACATAAGTAAAGCTTAAAGGACTAGGTTTGTCAGCAGATAAGAATTTTCTGTTTTTTCGAACTTGACCACAAAAGAGTTTATTTGCATTTTTGGTGAGGTGTTCCTATTTCCAGACACCTAACAATAGCAAACTAGTTTGTGTTTTAAATGCAATCTTATCGAAGAGTTCTTGAAAGACAAGCGTTTTTATCACTACCTTTCATAATTTCAACTCACCTGAAATAATTATTTGGAAAAAAAAATACTTGAGTGTTGTTTTCCAAGTCCAGTCCAGTATCTAATAAATCAGTCACCGGTCTTCCTCGTCTTACCGTGTACAAATAAAATATGTCGGCTTGTTGGCTGGTTTCAAAACATTGAAACTTCGAAAGAAAAAGCTTTCAATTTCGGACAAAAAGTAATCTTTTAAATGAATGTTTCTTTATTCAACTTTTATAAGATATATTTTGCCATAAGGGAGAAGAATGTTCCCAAGAATAGCGGAGTATTTATCTCGTAACGATCGTCCGGAAATAGAGCAACCTGTCCGGAAATAGGGCATCCAATTCGACGAACTCTTTCCAAAATTGCGAAGGATCTAAAGAGTTCCAGGCGATGAAACTTTACGACCTACTTACTAGACATGGAAGCTAACTTGTGGCTAATTTGCGTTGTCTTGAGGTAAGATAGTACGGTTTATGCAAAAAGTGTCCGGAAATAGGGCAACATACTGTACTTAATTTAATTTTTGTTTGAAAGTATTTTTCAAAGATTTTTCAAGTAGCAAGGTTTACCAAAAACCCATCAGGGATGATTAGTTATCAGGGCTGACAAAGCAACAGTTTGAGTGGGGAAGCCTGCTACGGAGTGATACAAATATTCAGCGCTTAAAACACAATGTTTTTCCAGTACTAAACATTTATAACCCAACCTCTGATGGCTCACTATTTACTCCAAACTGTTCACTATAAAAAATCAAATTATTTAAAGATGCAAAAATTTCTCTTGTATCTGTCAACTTTTTCTGATTCAAAGGCAGGATATTTTTTATTAGTGTTTTCAATGACAATCCGACCAGTTGTGAAGTCGTATGAATAATCACGAGCACATTCCGAACATTTGGGAAGACACTCCGAAGATTCTCAGCTCCTAGTCCAAAGATGTGTTTCTCCAAACATAACTTTTTGTATGTAATTTCTGTCAAAAATCGGAGAATCCAGACAAAGTGGCATCATTTACACATACTTTTGTTTCCATTCAGTCTTTCTAGTTTATAAGTTTTCAAAAACTGTATCAGTTAAGACTGTAATAACCCAAATTTTTCAATAAGGTGTGAGAAATTGGTTCATAAGCTGGTATGAGATAGAAGTTTTCGATCCACAGATGTGAGACTTGTGCCTAAGGGGTGAGAATCGGTGGGTATAAAATCTGGACCTTGAATCAGAAACCCAAGGTTGAAAGAATTGCAACATTTGACGAGAATAGGGAAATTGAAGTTAAATTCTAGATAACAATCTTAACAATGACTGGTTGTAAGCAGTGGAGTGGACCGTTTTTTGTAAATGTGAAGGACTACTAGAATTTGGTTGTGGCAAATGATGGCTCATAAGTCTTAACTATATTGGTTTCTGTAGTTTGAAAGAAGTATAATCTGGTTTTACCAGGGGCGTAGCCAGGATTTTTCAATTGGGATCATGGACAAAATAGGCCATTTCCGAGTTCTCTTTTGCCTCAGTGCCAAAACAAGTCTAAGTGCGAAACCATTCATATGAAAATGCGTTTTACCTGCACGTTCATTGTCATGCAAAACAAACTCATTTTCATATGAATGGTTTCGCACTTGAAACAGAAGTAAAAGGAAACTCGGAAATGGCCTATTGAACCTGCACCCTTGTTTATTTGTACGTTATCCAGCATTTGTTCAAGTAACTGGAATCCACACCTCACTGGAGAGATGAGGTGTCACAGACACTCCAAGGACTCTCAAGCTACACACCTGTTCATTTGTAAGTTACCCAACATTTGGTCAAGTAACTGGAATCCACACCTCACTGGACAAATGAGGTGTCACAGACACCCCAGGACTCCCAAGCTACACCCTTGTTCATTTGTAAGTTACCCAACATTTGGTCAAGTAACTGGAAGCCACACCTCACTGGAACGAGGGGGGAGGGATCACAGACACCCCAGGACTCCCAAGCTACGCCCTTGTTCATTTGTAAGTTACCCAACATTTGGTCAAGTAACTGGAAGCCACACCTCACTCTATGACCATAGAAGTCTGCTCTTGCAAATACAGCAAGACTGCTTCGTATGGTTCATCATCCTCCCCTGGGGGTGGTGGTACTCCCATATATGGGCTATATAGGTAAGTGCAGCAGGATAGGGTATGGTTTTGAGGTTCCTGGACCTTAAATAGGGTGTCACTTTTTGCCCTTTTGGCATTGTGTTTCTGTTTCTGCGATCTGGATTTGAAATTCAAAATTTTACAAATAGACGGCTTCGTTTTTACAGCAGTTTTGCCACCCAGAAATTTTGTAGTTTTTGGAAGCTATTATCCCCTTCAATATTTCAAAAGGAACTAACAATATCACCGATTATCAAGTTTCACAGGCTCTTTAGCCAGATATCTGAAGTCAATTTGTATTCTACTAAATGACAATAAAAATGCAAACAATGACGTCAGCATGAATCCTCAAGCAGCACATTCTCGTCCCCAGAGCTCTGGGGACACATGATTTGACTGGCTGGCATCGAACAAAGGGAGTCCAATCTCATCAGCCATTTTAAAAATCCTTTGCTGTTAGTTTAAAACGGCTGATTTGATCGGACTCCCCTCGTTAGATTTCAGCAAATCAAATCACGTGACCCCAGAGCCACTTGTTCCTCTTGCACAGGCCCAGCCGGCTAAGAGGTACAAGCGACTCTGGGGACGAGAATGCAGTCAGCACAGCTGCTTTGTCTCCAGGCGCCATAGCATTTTGCGTGTTAAACAGTCCCACAAGTCCATGCACACTGCGCTCTAACCTAGTCTCCTTCGCAATAACGGCTGAGAGGAGTCTAGCTCTAACCACGATTAGACAGCTTCCAACAACATATCCTTTGCTTGTTTGTAATTGTTACTTTGTCTTTGTAACTCTAATTCATTTATACGCGCTGCTTCCGGGTCCTTCATTTGGATTTGAAGGCGCGCGCGCGTATTTTCGTATGTGGTGCGCGTGTTTGGTTTATTTAGTTGACGTGTATGCTTAGTTCGCAATTTAACGGTTTAATTTATTTTTCGTTGTTTTCCTTATTACTTTTTCTTGTCAGTAACTGTGCTCACATCGTGGGTGGCTCCACCTGAAATGTTCTGCAATTGGTATAGGATTTAATGGAGCCGAAACCAATTGTGGAATTACAAGCATTTTAGGCATCCTACTGATGAACGGTTATGGCAATTATTACAGGAGCCAACATTGAGATTGTGGTCTGTCGCCTTTGAATTGTAAGGGTGTGCAGACAAAAGGTTGGCACATCCATCCAGGATATCATGGTAGTTTATAGACAGGAATATTTCGCTCGGGAGTTTCATGCTTTTATAAGACAATGTAAAGACATGATCTTTACACTGAGCAAGGTACAAACTGTTAATTTTAGAGGACTGCTAATAACCCGGAAAGGAACGTGATAATTTCCCAGTACAACAGGAAGCACGAGGCATGACAGGCTCGATTTCCAACCGTTTTGTAAGTCGGTGGTCACCCTCCACCCAAACACGTGCTGACAAAACGGCTGGAAATCGAGCTTAGGGGCTTGAAGGCGAAACTTTTTCAGTACCAAACCTCAGAGTGTACCACACGACTTGGTTGCACAACTGCAGTTCACTGGGTAGTCAACATGGGCCGTCAGCTGTCCAACACAAGTTTAGTCTCAAGTGTCAGCGCAGCCATAACGTCCACGGGACACCTAGAGGGGTTAGGCCAATAAGATAAACCCTTTGCATAAATGGCACCTAAATTTGAACAACAATACTTTGTACATAGGCTCCATTTATGCAAAGGGTCCATGGCTGGCACTTCAGACTAACAATGTTCTGTAATTGAACTTTCAGTGGAATTGCTGACATGTTTTTTCGACGTTTGACAGTTTGGCAGTGAGCTGGAAGGTCAGTGAAATTTCACACCAACAGATGAGAAAAATCAATTTTATTTAACAAGATGCGAGCGTACCATTAAACAACTACAGTGAAATTTGAAATGGCCAGATATATAATTTCTCTCATGTTTATTTCTACCCTGGGAGCAGAGGTCCCTTCAATCTTAAGATCAAAGGGACCTCTGCTCGCAGGGTAGTTTATTTTCCAACTATACCTGATTCACAGATTTAAAGAATTTCCAAAACTGTGTGTTTTTAAAATAAAGCAAATGATCCGTTAACAAACGACTTGCGTGGGCTAACTAGAAATCGACTTAAAGTGAAACTCAAATATACTTTATATAATTGATAAAATCAACTATCTCCCTTTCCAATAAAGCTAACTTTAAACAAAGCGCAAATGCTGTGTTGACATTTTTACAACGGCCTCTTAATTCGCAAAAATGACAGGAGTTGAAAAAACAAGCAGGACTGTTGTAATGGTCTGAACATTTCATTAATTAATTCCAGCGTGGTGATCATAAATAACTATTACTTTTTTGTGATAAACTTGTAGTCACTTTTATAAATAAAAGGGTAAAATATCTTTAACAATATAACTATTTTGTACAGGAATTCTAATATTGCAGAGCACTGAAGAAATTTCTTAAAACACTTTTAACAACTCTGAAGATATATCGCTATTTTTTTAAAAAAAATTGTGATCGTAAGTTAAAGTGCACCTAACCCCAAAATATTTTTTTCGCTAAAATAAACCTTTGCACCAGTTCGAAAAGCATTGCACCTTTTGTTTCTCCTTTTTACCAAATTCTGACTATTTATAGCATTCAGAAGTAACAAAAACCTGTACATCGTTTGTTCCACGACCGAGTCAGAAGGAGCGTCGGTCTATTCCTGATTTGACGCCACAAACTGATTTGCATGCATGTTTACTAAGACTTGATGCGATGCAAATCAGTTTGCGACGCCAATGCTGGAATAGACCTGTACTCCTTCTGACTCAGTCGTGGAACATATGATGCACAGTGCTTCGCAACCTTTGAATGCTATATATAGTCCGAATTTTGTAAAAGGGAGAAACGAAAGGTGCAATGTGTTTCGAACTGGTGCAAAGGATTATTTTAGCGAAAAAATATTTTGGGGTTAGGTGCACTTTAAGTAAGCAATATTACTGGAAAACAATGTTTCTTCTATACCTGAAGAACTTTCAAATTATAATTTTTCCTCCAAAACACCACTACACCCGGGCTGGTTATGTCATCTTCAGAAGATACGAGTGGAGGTTTACACTTTAGTATAGGTACCACGCTTTTTTTAAATGAATCACTCTGAACAAGAGCAAGTTTTACCCTTCAGTCGGGTCGAGCGCAATCTAGCAAGTCAATAGCAAGTCCCGGAGTATGTCACAAAGAACGCAACAATTGGGCCTAGCCCTTAAACGACACAATAATGTATATTATATTGACTTGGTATAAGGAGAATCACCCCTTCAGTCCCCATTCTGACTTTGTTACTTTGGCTTCAAAAAGCGGTTTTGAATGACTGCCTGGCCTCTTATAACCAACCGAAGGAAAAGACATCCAACCTACGCTAAGCAGTTTCTCGCTAAGCAGTTTCTAAGCAGTATCGTCAACTTGCAAGAGAGATACCACACAATCGTTCTTTTAAAAGATTTCGTTTTGGTAATTATATCCAATACTCCAAACATTCATGTACTGAATTATGGGCTGTCATGAGATAAAAACTGATCTGTTTTGGAGCTTAAAGTGCTACTACAATGAAATTTTCGATATCCATTATTTTTTACATTCTTGTTAATAGCACGACTTTTTGAGGTATCTTGCCAAATTTCAGTCCATTACAAACATTAGACGTTGTCTTTTTTGTACTTTTATTTCTGAGAATTTATGGCTGCCATTAATTCTCCTTGTTCCAAGGCTTGGTTGAGAAGTTGAGAAAATGACGTCATTTTCTCAAAATACCTCACGGGTTGAAATTATAATAGCAATTAGTAAAAGCTTTGGACGTTATCCTCGTGCAATTTTCTGCAATTATTGTTATTATAATTTCAACCCGTGAGGTATCAAATTCTCAACCAAGCCTTGGAACAAGAAGAATTAATGGCGGCTGTAAACTCGCAGAAATAAAAGTCTCAAAAACATGACTTCTAAAGTTTGTAACGGGTTAAAATTTGGCAAGATATCTAGGACATTTGTATTGCGCACGAAAAAATAAAAATATAAATATCAAGAATTTGATCATAGTAGCACTTTAAAGGGTAAAATGACGTGGGATAAGAATTTTGTTTGCTAACTGTATCATTATATTGGTTTCAAAGAGTCATGCAATCACATTAAACATCTAGAAGCAATTTTGATGACATAAAACCACTTGGGTCCAATTTACACCCAGAAAAAAAATGAACCGTACCAATCGGCCATTAGAGTATTATTGCTCGATTCTACCACTTAATATTAACGAATGTCATCTCCAAAGACAATCTCAACTACCTTACATCATAGAAAAATACAACTTCCAACATCCATAATATTATTACCAGTAATAATGCAATAAGAGATTAAATTTGTTCAACTATGTTGTCATTTTTAAAATGTTGAGTAATTTTTAAAACACCTGCCAAAATGTACAACATTTTATCTGTTCAGCCAGTGCTACCTGCTTCGGGACATCTTATGATAGTTGGTAGACCAATTCAAGCACTTCCTTTGAAAAATGCCCGAAAAAATCAGAGCTTGCTAAGAAAATACTTCAGGAACAACCGTTACATTGGAAAATTGCCTGAAACCACTTTGAACTAGCCTGCATAGCTGGAAACTGAAGATCTCAAATCACCTAAACACTACCAGGGCTAGATAAATTCAATGTTGAAATTCCAAAAACAATGGCCGGCTGGTAAACATTTGGCCCTTTTTTAATAATATTCAACTTTTATCTTTTTGTTTCTTCACCTGCATCTGGGAAAGTGACATTTACCATGAACACCCTTCGATAAAAACTAAATTTCCTCAATTTCCAGCATGGTGCAGCAATAAAATGTATGCTGCGGAATTTAAATTTCTAAGCTCAATGCTTTTGTACAATTGTGTTCAAAATCATGAAAGAAGGGTCAGTTATTTCATTAAATTTTCTTGCTACCTGACTTCCAACAACAATATTTCTTCCAATTAATAAGGACAGACCTCTTAAAGTACGACGGTGATGGTATTTAACGGACTGCATTTTCCCTGATACATGTAACATTATTCAAAAAAAATAAGACATCAGAATCTTAACACCCTTCTTCTAGCTCTTAAACGACTTCTTCTGATTAATACCAAATTATTTATACCGAGAGCACAGCCATTCACGATCATCTGTAGTACCAATGAAAGAAGCCTTGAGTTATGACAAACATAAGCAGTAAAAGCCAGTCTTTAAACTGAAGGGTAGCAAGATCGTCCTGATGAGAGGAGTAATGGCGACGCAGATCACTTCTGATAGCCCTCATCTGTTGTACGCATTCCTTCTGTAGATCCTTTAGCGGTTGAAATACCTTCTCCAGACTTGCCAGGTCAATGTTTTCCTTGATACTCGAATCATCATCGTCGTCTTCGACACTGCTCGAGTGCTCAGCTTCAGGATCGGGTGTAGATGCACCCGAGCGGTCCATCGAGTTCCGTCGTGATCCTTTTGCTTGACCACTGCCTCGAGATCGGCCTGATGAGGGGCGTTTTCGTTTTGATATCGGTTTCTTGTTGTCCGGTGTTTGGACACTAAGAAGGCTTGTTGTTCGCACCATGGGAGCTTTAAGTCTGTACTGGGTCTTAACAATACCTTCATATTCATACTCTTTTAGGTCTGTCATTGGGTCCCAAGGTCTAACACTGAAAACAAAATCAAGCAAATATGAGAAAAGTGTTCAAAGCACAAATCTAGAAATGATGTGCTAATCTACTCTTTACCAGCTACTAGTCTGTGAGCAGACTCTCCTTTGGATCAAATATGTGACCGACGCAAGCAGTGAAGAGTGCTCGCTTCTCAAGACCTTGCCTTTTGCATCTCAAGGCAAAGCCAATCCCACGTCAAACATCAGCCTGCTTGCAGGCTATCAGTCACTGATCGCTCGTCAAATCAGCACTTTTTAGAAATGAAATACAGTGGAATCCCGCCTTACGGTTACCTTGTTAATAGGGTCAATTATTTTGGTTCCGGTGAAATGGCTATGCATTTTCTTATACAAAAACCCTGTTAATGTGACCACCCTGGTATTACGGGCAACAGCCACATTCTCTACCTGCATAACCTTTATAATTTCACCCAGTAAATATGGCCACTCAAACCAATTACCCATTCGTAATTGCCCAAACAAAACATTGAGAAAATATTTTTAACATAAAATAACAGTCACATGATGTTACATCAGAGAGGTCGGGGTCCTTGTTTTTGAGGGATATGTAGAGCCAAGTCTGCTCTTGTTTTGATTTTAGAATCCAGTTATGCTTGCCATGTTTTTTTCTCTCTCTCCCCCCACCCCCTCCCCCTCCCTCTCCTTTGTGCACCTGCCATGTAAGATAGAATGGATGCTGAATATCTCTAATCACTTACTCTCTGTATTTGTACAGCCATCTGTTGATAGCATTAGGAGCTGCTGGATCTCGTTCAAACAGTTTAGGAACCCATTCCACTCCTGCTTCTCTTCTCTCTCTGTGACCCTTACGCTGTGCTTCTTCAAGAACAAACTTCTCATTTGTTGCCTTTTCCTGAGAATTTGTTTTCGGGATAAATGAAAGGACACAAGTTTTCTTAGGTAAAATAATAAAATGGTAGCCTGGATAAAAGTCAGCTCCAGTGTGACCAAGACTTCTCACTTATTTTTGTACTTGTGCCATCGTTCTGTTGGACATTCTTAACACCAAATCACAAATATAATACCATGCTTATCAAATGAGCATACAAATGACATGTCGCTACTTCATCAGTTGCACGTTGTTGTAGATGACATCAATATATATAGCACAAGATGTTCCCAATGGATACCATCTATGTTGTCCCTGACAACATACACCCTTTGGCGCGAAACTTCCCTCATTGTACGCGCCATGATGGTTCATACAGACCTTTCTCAAGGACTTTTCAAGGACAAATCACACTTTTTCAAGGACTTGGTTTCTATTAAATTTGAAATAATTAAAGATGATTTCCAGTCCACACTGCACTACCTCTGCTTGCAATGTTTATAATGGCTGACAAGGTACATCAAATAACAGCAATATCAACTATACAGCACACGCCACACAAACATTAGACACTGTTCCATGCGATGTTTCAAGCTGAAAATTGTGTATAGCTGAGCTTTCAAAGTTTTCTGTGCGCAAGACAATGTTGTGTTAATGAAGTTTATTGTTTGAGGAGTTTTCGATAAGATTCAAGGACTTCTGGGGAAAATTCAAGGACTTTTCAAGGACTTCTGCAAATTTTCCAATTTTCAAGGACTTTTCAAGGGGTTGATGCTTTTTCAAGGCCTTTACAAGGCCTGTGTGAACCATGACGCTCAAATTATAAGCGTAATACATAATAGTAATAATAAAGACCAAAAAGGTCTTTGTCTTCCCTTCATTTAAGGCTGTAAAACCATTCAGAGCAAGACCCAGCATAATTTTTGAGCTTGACTATCAAGAAGACAATATTATCAGAATGAGTTTTCCTACCTGGTCATTTAACCTGATAGCATCACTGACATGTGTCCATAACCTATAAATTAAATTGCGACATTTGTTGAAACTTACACACAGACCATCCCAAACTTAAGTAAATTTGAATAGGCCTTTTGCAACAAACGGTCACAATTGTACAAAATCCGCCATGCTGGAGGGTAAGCTTATTATAATTTATTCCCACACTGGGACATCCAAAACAAAGAAAAGTCAAGCTTGACTGGCTGAAGTTGCTTTGTTTGGATGTCCCAGTGCGGGAATAATAATAAACTTGCCCTCTAGCATTTTGTACCACGTGACCGTTGTTGCAAAAGGCCCATTGTTAGTGATGCCCTGGGGAGAATTAATGATATGCAAATAACTGATAAAAGACAAGCACGTGTTCCCTTTGATCACTCTACTCTACTCTGTGACATCAAGTGGTTGCTCCCCGCCCACCCTTCCTGTGAGGAAGCCAGTTTCAAGTCTCCACAATCTACCTGGCCATCTAATGAGTCTGGTTTGGGCTTGTCCCAGGCCAGAGCGATTCCCAATACCTCATCTACATGTCACAAATAACAATACCCAAGGGAGAATGTTACACTATTACCCTCACAGAAATCGTTTTGCAATTTTGCAATGAATAATGTTGCAGGTAGATTACAGATCATTAATCTAGAATGATTTTGTTATTGTATATTAACAGTGTAAGGTTTTTCTTGATCTTTCTGAGATCACAAAATTTTATTCAAAAGTAAGTTAACCAGGAAACGGGTATGCATGGGTGGGTGTCTAGGTGAGATCCTCATGACGACCGGGACTAAAATGTAAATTGCATGTAAGTGAAGAGGCAATCAAATAGCCAAGAGTTTACTGCAGTCAAAATCAGTTAAAGCTCCTTGGTGTTTCACTTTCCTGTCAGGCCCTCACAACAGCGTAATATTGACAGGTTACCATTCAGTTGAGTATTCTTCAAGCACATTCACACTTGAAATGTGATGGCTTACATAAATATTTTTTTAATATGTAATACACTGTTATTCTACGTACTTCTCAGATTCAAATTCCCCTTGAGTGCTGTACTCCACCAAATGTCTCGGAAGTCTTTGTTGCCTGATTTCAGGAGTTGGATCCCAAAACAGTTCAGGGAGAGGCTCAAGCTCCTACAATAAAAGCAACTTTGCAGCTTTTACAACTGTCACACAAAAACAATATAATTATGTGCTTTGGAAAATAACCCTAAAGCATTACTGGACAGCATTTATTTGTCCCTCACAATGTCAATACAATGTAACAGTCGGAGGAAAAAGTGCGAGTTGATGGCAAAATCCTGCCACCGATAAGAGATTGAGCCCACGGTGCTCTTCCCTGAAGTTGCTAAGCAACATGACATGGTTAAAATAAGTCGGAACCTTCTTGACCCCTTCAAAAAAAGGGAAAGGGAATTATCAACTTGGGGATAATGTCTTGATGTAGCACCAATTTCTCGCAACATTAAAAAGTATACGACAACCAACTGGTATAAGTAATACTCTAAGCTTGTTAGCAGAAGAAGTTCTACATTACAAAATCAGTGCAACAATTAACACATGACAACTGTATTCTTATACATTATCACAGAAAATTCTCTCTTTCTGTAAACAGTATAGCGATGTTTCTTGTGACGTTACCCATTGTTATTACTATGCCAACCAGAACCTAATTGGCTGTTGAAACAATGACTTCTTTTGTTCCACAATTGGCAAATTTGAATATGAAAAGTCTAAATGTGAAGTCAATGTTTGTAAACAAGAAATATTGCTAAAAAGAAGGAAAATTATTCAGAGGAAAGTTTCCACTCACCCCTGCAGGAATTGGAGATTTTAAGTCTGTGATAACGATCTCACCATCCTAAAATTCAATGAAAGTAAGAAAAAATAAATATTACACGGAAAATTAACCCGCTCTGAGATTCTAAATACACTGGTATCTGTAACTCTCTATTTATGTGGCAAAGGTAGCTCTACTCAGCTGCCAAAAGCCTCTTGATGCCTTGCCACTCAATTTCCAGGTTTTCAGTTGATGTTATTTGGTTAATGTGCAACAAAAACTGCAAGCATAACAAAGGCTAAACATACACCAAATAAGTAACAGTTGCGATGAATAGAAAACAGACAACCTTACCCATTTTCCTTCTATCCTACATAGAGTCTCTTTGCCCATTTTTATCTTGCCAGCAATGTAATTGGACTCTCCACTCTTCTTCCAAAAGGGCTACCAAAAGAAAAACCATTCAAAACAATCCCAAAGATGCTTTGATACACCAACAAACAGTAACAACTTGGTCAATTACATAACGTCAGGTTGAATGATACCAGTAAACCTGATGAAACTGCACATACATTTGACACTGAAGAAGGGCTAGCTATGCCCAAAAAATTGACACTTAAATCGCCATTTTTTATTTATTTTAACTCTTGCAAGTCACTGTCGTGAATCAACGAGGGTAGTTTTTCCTGGATTATGCACACACTTTAGTCTGTTACAGTTGCCCTTGGTTACAGATGTTAACAATAAAGGTGACAGAGGTAATTTATTTAACCACGTAACAGTCACCAGACTCGTTTAAACGTGTCGTGCAAAAAAGCAACAGGTTTAGAAGGAAAACGTAGAATTTCCGACCTGTACAGGCATTTCCAAGGCTGTAGGCAAGACATTCACAAATTTGATGACGCCTGTACAGGTTGGAACAAAACGGTAATTTTCTTTTCATTGTTTGATACCTCTTACACGCTCCACAGTCATTAAAATAATGTCAGTCTCAAAAAATAACTCGCATTTCTGTGATGTTAGAGCGATTTTTGCATTTTTACGCTTGGTGATATTACGCACAATTTTCTCTGTCAAACAGGATTAAAACTAAGTCAGTGATTGGTTTAAAAATCTTGCACCACTTTTTCAACCAATCAGAAGTAAAAGCCCATTTTCCAGTGCTTTGTGTTGGCACCGAATTGTCTCCATCCTTCGTGATTGGCAAAAGTAATTGGCTTTGGTTTTACGACACTCAAATGGCCTTTATGTGTGATGACATCATAATTATACTCAAAATTCACAACCACCTTCATGCAGTTTTCACATGGGTATTATTTTTATCTTTGCTGCTTTGGAAATTTGTTTACGAAAAATATACATATTTGTCCTTCGAAGGTGAGGTTTGGTGGTGAAACAAGTACGTCTGATGTAAACATGCATAAGTTGCTACTGTAACTCGCTCTAATAGAGTAAATCACATCGATTCAACAAAATAATTTCTGCTACATACTTTGAGTTTGAACTCGATTTCAGCCTTGTACCCAGTCTTCTCGCAGTTTATAGTGACGACTCCTCCCAATTCCATTGTTAATGTGCCAATCAAAATACCTAAAAAAGACATGTTCTGGTAAATACTGTAAGATCTGATTTCATAATCTGATTACAAAACAGCAACAACCACTAATGAATTTAACTAAAATTAATAACTTCTACAAGAACCAATCACTAGGACAGTTCAGAACTATCTCATAGTCCACAACATAACATTCAAGTCAACAAAAAATGAAAATACCATCTTGTTGATTTCTGCATCATATTACCACCCCTGGGAATTTTTTCTTACGTGATGAAATTGGCTAAGAATTGTAATATACCAAGAGGTATAATGCACGTTCAAAGCCACAATTTTTACAAACAAAAAGTGAAAATACGATCTTGTCATTTGTATTTTTTCTTACATGATGATGTTGGCTACAAATTTTTTATGTACCATAATGTAACAATTAAAAATGTATAAAGCACATGAAAGCCATAATTTGTGCAGCATAAAACCTTTTGTTTAACAGCAATTTTGTCGCCGATATCTGATCGCACTGATTGTTTACATGAACAGACCTTTACAGTGAGCATAAGGCATGGTCATCACATATTCTTCTCCAAACCTCAGAAGAGTCATCATGGCAGTTCCATCTAAAATGGCAGATGATGAATTTCCTGTAGAAAATAAGGCATATTGCTAATATTGAACCATAGACACATGGATAAACTTCAAACCATGTTTACCGGGTATTGTATTTTCAAATTCAAGTAACTGAAATGTTCCAAAGAAGAATTCTTCCATGTTGAATTCATTTTAACTGAAAATTATCCAGTAAGTCTAAATTCTAACAATTGAGAGATCATCACAGTTATAAACTCAACTTAAGCTGTTGAGAAAAGAAAACCAGAAAAAACTCAGGCTTGAACGGGACTCGAACCCATGACCTCTGCGATTCTGGTGCAGTGCTCCACCAACTGAGTTATCAAGCCAACTGGGAGCTGGTCAGTTTGTCAGATTGCAATAAACCCATAGAAGTTGGAGATGTGAAAGTGAATATCTGAAATTTCATACTTTTGAACAGTGGAGAAAGATTCTAACAACTGAGAGATCATTGAAGCTATAAACTCAATTTAAGCAGGTCATGGGTTTCAGCCCCCTTCAAGCGTGAATATTTTCCAGATTTCTTATCACAACTGCTTAAGCTGAGTTTATAATCTTTCAATTGTTAGAATCTTTCTCTGCAGTTCAAATAATATATATAATAATAAAGTAAAATATGGTACATGAAGAAATCACTCAAAAGTTTAAAGAAATTTCCAATTCCAAATCACGAGTACAAGTTAGACCTTTAACTTAGTGTTGTGATCCAATGCCAATGCTACAAAACTAGAGCTCACCATAAAATTTGGACTTGGCCAGGCACGAGCAGTTGACAACATACCCCTCCTTTCTGTTCGACACGTAGAACGCTGACACAGGTGGATGATGGGATACCTGCTCAGCTACAAAGTTTGTCTTCGTCCCATTAGGGTGAAGCCAGTAGCATCGAAATGTCTCACCCAGAATAGGGTTGTAAGGTTTCTTTAAGCCCTGGGAATGCAAATGTAAATGAAACTGTTATACCATTGCCCAAGAAGTCTAAAAGCAAGATGCAGATTTGCTGAGTTACTAACCTTTGGTTTCTTGTAGAATCCTGACACGTACCACCTCACTACTTCCTTCATCCTGCTGTAAGCATTCTCTTCTCTAGCAGCTCTATAAACAACAACAAACCAAACAAGAAAATAATGAACTTTTAGTTAATCACAAAACATACAAAGCACAGTATTAACTCCAACCAACATAAACTGAATTTTCTCTGCTCATCCTCAAGTTCCTCTCACTTGTCTTGCTCATATTTTATTGGGGGAAGTTTGACTTTAAAGGGGCAATGTCATGGTTGATTTTGGAGTGTTTAGGTCAATTCTGTGCTAAAGTCATTACTAAATAAATAAATACCTTTACTAAAAATGCAACAGTGGAATTGTGAAGATATCAAATGAAAATTTGAGCGAAGACAAGTTTTAACATTGCGTGACAATGCCCCTTTAATAAAGATACTTGCGCCTTGAAATGCAGAACTTCTCAAATAATAGTTTAATTAGTAAGGAAAAACACCAAACAGGTGATACTAAACCATAAAGGAACAAGTGTGGAGAAGATTGAGATGGATTACAAATTTTTCAAAATGTCCAAACCATGATTTAGCTCTGTTAAGATGTTCAGGTGCTGTAGTGTGATCACTTGTCCAGTTAAAGTGATTCTTGTATGGTATCGCAGCTAGTGCAAGTGTCATTGCTGCCAATATATACATGCCAGTGGGTCATAAAAGTGCCTATACATGAGGAGGTCAACATGATGCAGGGACATGTCGGAGCAACAAAATCATCTGTTGTTCACATGCAGGGGACATGTAACAGGGGCGTGTACTGGGGTCAAGTAACAGTGACATCATCACAGTACGTACACATACACATGAAAATGTAGTGGCGACAGGTCTCTATGTGTTCTGATAATTTTAAGCCCATGCAACACAGATTTTGCGCAATTTTGTCTCACAGAGTTCACTGGTTGAACTTTGTGAAACATGGCACAGGGAAAAAATGCTGCAGGGATGCGTTGTCCCCTTGTGCGAACAACACAAGATTTTGTCGCAGCAATATGTCCCTGTCTGATGTCTCCTCGTGGCCATAACATTTACCTGGACAAAATATCAGCATGGAAGTAGAAGTCAGACAGCTTGTCAAGAAATGATCTCGGTTCCAGAATAAAGGTTGGTAAAGTAACTCTGGAAAGGTCCATGCCTGGTTTAACCTGAACATACAGGAAAACATTACATAAACTCTGCAACATTGTCACTTTTTGTTACTCCGTTTGTGTAAAGCACAGTGGCATGTATACACCAAAGCTTCCAAGCAATATGACCAGGTTTTAATCTTTAACTTTTATACTGTAATGTTAAAAAGTGATCATACTTATTATAACTATAGTACATAATATTCTGGCAGCTGTGTACACATGTCGAATTGTGGAATTGTGCAAAATGGAGTTGTGGCCTCATAAGAGGTAAGCCTGAAATTAAACATTGGAGCTCACAGACTACAGGCTCAAAAAACATTTTTAGTTGAAGAATGATTATAGCAACAATTTCCAATAACTTTCAAAGCATGTATACTGCTACAGCACTTTTAATTAAAGTAAGAAGTTGGCATACAAGCCTAGTGGCCCATCAGGCCGGAGCTTATCCTGGTTTCTGTAGCACAAAGTGACTAGGAGTATTTCTACTCCCACCTGGATTGGATGCTAGTCCATCGCAGGGTTATCCCAGCTTATTTCACCAGTGTCCATTTATACACCCAGGTGGAAAGAGGCACTACGCAAGTAGAGTGTGAGATCGTCCAACACAACGCAAACGACCAGTAGATCCAAAGTCCAGCTTGCTAACCACTAGGCCAATGCACCTAAAGTACTACCTCACATAGAACCTGAATGTATTATACATGCTAACCTGCTTTAGAAGTGCCCACAGGATGCTTTTGTTCTCATCCTCAATCTCTTCCAATGCCTCACCAGCCTAAAGAAATACAAAAAAACAACTTGCTTTTGCTCAATCTATCAAAACCTGGGACAACACAATTGTTTTACTGGTTTTTCAGTATTATATACCATAAGTACTATTTTGTTTTCTTTTGTTTTAGGCTTTAATACAAATGAAACTGGAAATTTATGACATAAACATCCTAAGAAACCAGCATTGTTGTTTTTGTTCTACAATGATTTTAATTGTTTTGCTAACAAATAAATTATTTAGTTGTTCACAGAAAGAAACCAGTATCAGTTACCTGTCCTAAGTACTCTTCGCCGTTTTCACTGACATAAACGGTTTCTACAATAGGTCCTTCTTCCACCTCATCATCACCTTCTGTGGTAAAAAGGAGGCAGTGTCCGCAGTCAACTGAAGTATTGCTTTATTTATTACATAAATTGCATGCAAGAACTGATTTACCTACCTCTGTACAGTGGTCCTACTGTGTCATCCAATTCATTTTCAGAATCAGATTTGTCCTGTGAATATAAAGCACACTATTGGGGCAAGGTTGAACAACATGATGATCATCACAAATTATTACTAATATAAAGTTAATTAACCATTATCTTGTATCAATTGTCCTGTGTATAAGCTGAAGCAATCCTGTACTTGGGCTATTTACCATTATTAAGAAAAAGTTCAGGAATGACTCATACAAAGATTGGTGTAGTGTTGTGACTTCAAAGGTACATGTACATACAAAGTGTAAATATGAACAGTTCTTGGCTCCACCAGTCTCAACAAACAAGGCATTTTTAAGCTTTCATGTTTCAATGTGGTCAAAATTGTTCGGTATTTTCATCCACCAGTTTTTCTTTTTTCACAAAATGATTACTTGATTCCTTTATGAACTCATAATCCACTTTCGTTAACCATGATTTTGACATTCTCCCAGTTAATCCCCTCTCCAAACTCTGAAGTGTGGCATGCTATGCCTCCATCCTCTTTGCCCATCTGTTTTCTGCAGATGATTAAGTTTGAGTGAAAAGGACCCTTGAGACAATATTTACTTCATTGACATAATACGTATGAAATGTCAATACTGACCATGCCATCGTTGCTGTCATCATCCTGATCTGTAAAAACATCAAACATTTTTAAAAGGTTTTTATCAAAACAGCTTGTATGCTGTAGCTAGGAGCTAAAATTGCAGCAAATAATCCTATCACAACACACTCAGCTTACCTTGAATACCTGGAATTCCACTCTCATCATCTCTGTCTTCTTTGTCATCTTTTCCATACAACTCACTCAACCTGCCATTTAAGCATAGATTGGATTCATGTATTATTGATAGTTTTTGTGTTTTCCATTAATTTTTGGTGTTTTGCATCACCCCTTAAACAACATCTGGATACCATAAAATGCCAGTTATAAGCCCTGGGCTTATACAAGTTGATACAGTGGTTTGTGTGGGCTTTTAACTGGGGAAGCTTATATCTTATAAGGGCACACAAAAAGTGTGTCAAGAAACTGACTTTAATGTTCTTTCAACCGTTAATATTCTTTCCATTGCAGAGGCTTGCATGATCAAAATACAAAGTTCTCTTGACATCAGTAAGTCAATATGGAAAAACTGAATGAGGTCATATAATATTACCTTGAGCAGCTTATTACCAAAATAAATATGTTTTTTGGTTAGCAGACTGATGCATGGGCCTACAAAATAGGGGGCTTTAATCATTAATAAGGAGGAGGGCTTATAAGTGACAGTTTGTAGTACTTATTGTGTTAACACTGAACCCATCACAATTTCACTCTGTCACTCTAAAGAGAAACGTTTTCATGATTCAAATGAGTTTATGAGTTATGGTTTAAATTACAGTGCTGTCTGTCTTTCATTTAAAAATATGACTAAGAAAGTTCTGCCCTTGCCATGAACAAAAGCAAGTAAACTTGAATGGAACTAACTGCAAGCAAAGAGGGGTGCTTCTAAGATAACCAGTCTGTATACAGCCAAACTGTTTCAACACACTATGTACACACGAGACACAATTGTTCAAAAATTTTCATTTAGTACTAATTTGCTAAACATATATAATTACTGGGGCAGCTACCTAGCCTCACATGGCTACTAGGGAATTTACAGTGGTACAGTTCAGGATTGTCCACAACGTTTGAAGTTTAGGTCAGCTCATGTCATTCATGTTATGTTGTGTGGTGCATGTTTACTAGTTTCTTTGGCCCCTATCCAGCCCACCCATGGTAAGTATGATTAGGATTAGCAGTGTGACGGTGTCTGGGTGGGTTCCACTCAAAGGGTTGCCATGGTTACTGGCATCACTTGGCAGTTCTTTGCTCTACTAATCTATCAGGTACCTCCCCCACACTCATTTATTGTTGATGAATTTAACTGACTGTGAAAATAATCTGTTACTAAAAATGGCCTGATAATAAGCCACTTTCACTATATTAAACTTCAGCTTGCTAGCCAGGCCAAGAGGACATGAACAAAAATGTATGTAGTCAGTGTTATAGATGGTAGATTACAAATTATTACTTCAGTACAATACATACATTCCCTTGTTGTCTTTTTGAATACTGTATCCCTGGTTTTGAGCAACTTCTAAAGCATCCAGCCAACAGCGACCTGAAACACAAGTATATAATTACATTGAGTTTCATAAAGACAGGTTCTTAATTGAGAGAGCTTCTGTTATCTTGTAAACTAATGCAATCTGACAGCGATAAACTCAGGGAGCTCACTATTCTTCAGGCATTTTTCTTCTTAGTTAGTAATCACTACATATGGAAGATTAAAGGGTCCTAGTAAGCCACGCCTTTGTTATTGTTTACATACAAGAGTTTCTGTATTATATTTTACACAGAGCGTGTCTAAATGAAAGAGATCACTGAGAAACTTGCTAAAGGTAATTTAAACACTTCCAGTAACATAACTTACAGCTGCAATACAGTAAATTACGCCTCGCCTTCACTGAGATATCCGTCAACATTATGTGTTACCAGCCAATCAGATGATGGCACCCATGGCATTTAATTATTTTCATGGGAATTCTAGGATTATATCATCATGTGAGAGCCACGTTCTTCTCATTCGCCTTTCTTTACGGAATATAGATGTCTGTGCAGACTGACAACATTTTACCTAGACTGATATATTGCTACTTCTATGATGATTCACAAAACAATGATGGAGGTCTGCCTTAACTTCCTAAGGCAACTTCCCTGTTATAGCACATTAACAACTGCATTACTAAATGGAGGTTGGGCACCTGGGATGTCCAGGGGCTTCCACTCGAGGCTTGCCAGCCAGCCCCTAGACCGAGTACTGCTCCCATGGCTGGCAAATCCCAGCAACCCAGCCATGAGCCCCCATGCCAGGCATCCAGGCACCCATCACACTGCCAAGCAGTGGAAATAGGGCTGGGTGGGGAATAAGACAGTTGAAACGCCCAGCACAAGATGGCCAACAAAGCTGCATGATGAACGCTGCCATGTGACTGAATAGACCATGTGAGCCTGTGAGTCCAGGACATGCACCACTAACTGCCAACTGCTCTTTGATGTTAACTTTGTTATTAAGTGCATTTAACTGCCAGTGCATATCCATAACACAGTGGAATCCAGGTTTCGCAAGCCCTTGATTTCTCAACATCCTGATATCGCAATCCAAAAGCCATTTCCCTTGACGTTTCTTCCTTTAGTCTACAATTCCATTTTACCCCTAAAATTCTCTACACCAGTGACTGTTTCCCTTGGAGGTTTAACAAATTGAATTTCACACTCACCATCAGATTCTGAATCAGCTCGTAAAATAAGATGATCCTTAGGCATTGGTTGAGCAATTGAGCCTGCCATCTCCCCTTTAGGGCCTTTTGTTGACCAAATGTAGTGTTCCAGGGGATGGTAGATCTTGAAGCAGAATCCTTCTTTCTTGGAAGGCCTCTGTAGAATCTCACAGCCATTCAATAGCACTGTGCCTACCCACTGACCATGCTGGAAGTAAAAGCAGGAGAAATCAACATACAAATTATCCTTGATGGGCTACATAATAGTACATCATTTTGCTACAACATGTCTTCCTCAAACAAACCGATAGCAAGATTTGACCACTAGCCGGATAACGCAAAGAATGTTTACTTACTTGTTTGGAACAATTAAAGTGTAAGTAAATTGGTGCCATAAAATTGTTATTCCAGTGGGGCAGGGAAGGTTCAAATTCTACCTAGCTATTAGCGTGGCCTCATGGTCAGGGCGCTGGACTCGTAATCCGGTGGTCCCAGGTTTGAGTCCTCCTCCCTGCCACTAAAACGGAATTGTCTTCGGTGGTCCCGAATTCAACTCCTCCACGCTTTGTAAATAGCCAACTGGTCTGCCTCCTGCCAGTTGGGATTTTTAAGAACTTTCTGTTTCATTTACAATATTTGTTTTCGTGTTTACAGTGTCCCCAATTAGCACAGTAGTGCTAAATACATTGACACTTAAATAAAGTTATTATTATTATTATTATTATTATTATTATTATTATTATTATTATTATTATTATTATTATTATTATTATTATTACTATTATTAACAAATACAGGTCAAAACTAGTTGATGGTAAAAAAGCTGGAAGTGCCATGCAGCAGTTTTTTTTTTCAGGATTTTAAATGGCTACTCTGGATAAATTGTACTTTTCAACCAAAAATGCATATTGTTATTTTTATATAATTATATATTATTTAAGTTTGCCACAAAACATATTAAGCTGATAATCATACCTTTGCACTTTTGTAAATAACCAGCATGCCAGGCTTCACAACACACCAGAACTTTGCCCAGCCCTTCAGTGTACCACGCACCTGGAATTGAACAATAACAACATTATTACAAGATAATTAAATGTCACTAAAAACCTATAGCTTTTCTGGTTGACAGTTTCACTAAACAGCTTTTTTGGTTGGCAGTTTAAGTTAACGGTTTTTTGTTTCGCAATTTACCTTAAGCCAAGAGGAAAGAATGATAACTGAAGGGTCTTTCAATGCACTTGATAACTCCTTTATTCTTCGCTTCTGTTCTTGTCTGTAACTCTCTTTCATTGCCTACAAGAACAATTCAGTTACGTCAAGATAACTAGGACGAACGGTGGCCTACTCCAGATCAAACCACCCAAGTCGAGCCTCAGTGCCTCTCTCCGCCCAGTTTATTAATGGGTAACAACAAATTTAATACTAGGGGGTAACTCTGCGATGGACTAGTATCCCATCCAGGGGGAAGTAGAAATACTCCTTGTCACTTTATGCTAGGGGAACCGGAATAAGCTCTGGCCTGATGGGCCACTAGGCTCGTATGCAGGTCTACTTAAGATAGATAACTGTAAGGTGATAATAGACTAACAGTGAAATCAATTTTAGAATGGTCAGAAAAACTGAGATGTTTAATAAATCGAGGAGAACTGTTGTGTTGAATCAACACAGTGAAGCTACTCCTCCAAGGAATTATTGGGCATTCCAAGAAACTGAGGGCAAACGCAAGTTAAAACAAAGGAAATCAGAACTGTGACCACAGAAATCAGATCTTAATTAGCAGAGATTTTTATAATTTTATTTCTTTGTTTAACCATACATGCAGTTTTTATACAGAAGTTTTGATTGAGATGTGCAAGAGACTGTTTCATCGCATTTCCAGACAACTTGAAGTTTGTCAACAATACTCCGCTCAGTGTACTGTACTTTAAACTCTTCTCAGTGTTTGGTATATTACTTATTTATTAACAATTAATCATAACTGGTGTTCAAAAGCCATTTCCGAGTTACTTTCTACCTTCTACCATGGTGTGGGCATGTACAACCTTTCATATGGAAATGAGTTTGATTTTCAAGACAAATTTAAGACGTGTGAAAATAACTCATTTCTCATAACTCAATCGCATATGAAAGGTTATGAACCAGCTGGTATGTCTCTGGTTAATTTGGAGTACAATATATATGGGAGGGTGGTTGATGGTGAGCAGCGTCGTGCAAGGTTAACAAGGAATGTCCTAAATAAGTCTGAAAATAAACATCACCAAAGAAAGGATTAGCTAGTTTAACATCTGCATACACCACTAAACCATGCCAAACATTTTACCAGCTAAGCTTTAACAATACAAATCAATAATTATTGTCCGTACCTTGAAAGACTCCTTTGTAGTCTTCCTTTGAAAAGACGGAGATTTATCAAGTTGCAAGACTTTCTTCTCCAAAGTTTGCTATTAATAATAAAAAGAAACAAAAAACACTTGAAGACCCACCATGAAATATTTTTTATACAAATCTTACCCTTTAGCAATAATTAATAAATTGAACTATGTATCATGTTAGACTTACAAGTCTCTCTTTGTCTCTATCCCTCTTATCCAACTTGATAGGTGGGGTGGAATTTCTTGATGTGCTACCTGGGCCATCAAACTTGAAGCTACTTTCTGTCTCATCTTGAGCTGAAAGGAAAATTGTATATGATTAAATTTATTACAGTGAGGTCACTCAAACCGTTAACACTTGAACATTATTGTACACTTTTTTATCATTATCCAATATCAGCCCTCCATTTTTAACTAGTGTCTTTAGGAACTGAAAACACTAATTTTTGGTCTATATGAATAGCTCTCATCGGAAAATCGTTAAAAAACATCAAAAGAAAAGTCAAGTGTTCACAGTTCAAGTGTCTGTACTGAAAGGGGTGTCAATGAAATTTGAAGTAGGCAATGGTTTTTGCAGCAAATTGATTGAGATAGCTCCACTTATATAATCAATATCAAATGGGGTTGAGTATCATCATCAATGTCATCAGTCCCCTAATTTGCTTATTTATCGTTTTTTTTTTTTTTTTAACTTAAATATCCCAGAAACCAATAAAGATATTTGAAAATAGTAGGGTAACAGAGTTTTAAATCTTGCATTGAATTCTCTATGATTGAACTAAAAAATCAAAATGCAAAAGTTTGATCATAGTACCACTTTAATTAATTTTCATTAATTTTGGGCCAAAAATAGTCGATCTTTCTAAGCAAAGTAAAGCGAAGTAGCTGATACTGTTTATCAGCCGTTGGTGCTTATTGAAAGCTCTGCAAATTTAAGGCAGAGCACCTACCTAACAATAAAACTGTATATTAAGTACTGGTACACTACCCACTTTTATAAGGCAGTACAAACTTATTCAATTTTTGATTGTTACTATTGTACATGTATAAATTATGTCAAAAGCATAATGATATATACTATACAGTCTACATTCATTTATCTTTTGAAAAGAGCAAGCCAATTAATTATGAGATGACCAAAAGTATAATACAAATTCCCTACTGTCTTCAATTTAGAACAACGCAGTACAGTACAAGTTTTTGCCTATATTAACTGATAGTTTTATGTTCAATTATTCTAAACTTGTTCTATAATTTCATCAAATAGTGAATTCACTGCCTCAATAAAAAGCAAATTCAATAATCATGTTTATTAATAATTTTACTTAAAATTTATTTTTGCAACAACGGTGTAAAAGATTCAGCAACTTTATTTACCTGTGAGAGTATTAAATACCAAGTCTTTGATTTCAATCAATAATTTATTGCTGCTGATTACAGCATAAATGATATATCATTGAAAAAGAATATATTTAATTTTTCACAGAAGACAAACAAAACATTCTAATTTTAATCATTTCAACACAACATTTCAGCAGGTTACAATCAGAAAGACAGATTATATAAGACTGTTACATAAGAAACCACTCCTCAAAATAAATTGTTTTTCTTGAACTCATAACCATGCAGCTGTCAAAAATGATAATTTACACACAATTTACTAATGCTGTTATTAACACCATATTCAAATCAAATCTTCCTTGGAACAAATTAAAGTTCTAATCCTTGCTCCAAGGGATTTTCCCTGAGTTCTCCAGTTTTCTCCCTAAAAAAAACACTTCTTTCGGAATCTGACAGCCACAGCTTTGTTAGTCACAAGACTATTATACGCTACCCTCTTAAACAAAGTCAATTTGTAAGAAACACGCTAAACACGCAAAAGTTGACATTCTGCCTTACTGAAGATGCAGTACCACTAAACACCAACACTGCAAAACATACTCCTGGTTTGGAAGAAATATTCAAAGCAAACTATCAAGAAATCAACTGAAGACTATTTACACGCTTTACTTGAAGTTCAAAGAAATAATGTAGAAGACAGTTCATATTAAATAATTATTAAATGTACTTCTAGTCGCTTTCGATTAAAATGTGTGGAAGAAATTTTCACAGTAAACTACCAACTTAATTGCTTTGCTTTCAATTAAAAGAAATGTGAATTCAATTCATATTACCGGTAAATAATAATTGAAAACAGTCAAATATATTTATTGCATGTTATCATGGTAGAAGAAAATTCACATGTTTTTAAGATAAATGCAACACATTTTAAACAGAAAAGGAACACAGAAAATTAAAAAATATATTTTTAAAAAAACATATAGTTCCTATAAAATCTGAAGAAATGCAAGCTGGAACATAATTGTCACAGAACCGACTATTAAGATTGTACCAGACATATCATATTGGTTTTGCAGAATGTTTTAGTGACTGCGATATTATTAGTCAAGCTCTTTCACAAATTCTGAAAATATCCCTAGTAGATATACAAGCACTAACAATAGACATCAATTCATGTTTACAACAATATGAGATATACGTAATGTTTATGTACCTTGTCTACATTTGCCCTTATCCTTCTTTGCTGACATAACTTGCATGGAAATTCACCAAGTTTCAGCCCACCACTGTCTAAACCTAAACTCATTCAATCTTGAATGCAGTAGTAATTTCCATTTTTGACAAAATCTTATTTCCAATCACGAACATGCATGTCATTTTGAACACCTTCAAGAAATTACATGCAGAGAGCTTGGAAGAAGCTGGGATCATCCAAGTATCTTAATCCTTGCTAAGTTAAAAATCACAAACCAAATCAATTACATGAAAAACCAAACATATGTGGTAACAACACAATCTTCCCAAAACTGAATATGAATTATTCAATGGTCAGCAAACTTATACACACTCAAAACAATTCCGAATTAATTTTACCTTTTGGATGTTTGTATTAACTATTATTCATTGAATCAAGATTTGTCAAACATCTGCACCGGCTAAAGGATCCTGAAAATAACTTGATGCAGATGTGAAAAAGACACAAGGAAATTAACAACAGAAGTGACAGATTTAGCAGACTATTCATTTGCAGTCATGAGGTGGAAACATAAATTTCAGCCGACTCAAGTTTTGTTAATGATTCCACACAATTTACCACTGGAAAAATTTCAGGCCATACAAAAGGATATAGAAAAAATATAATAACAAAATTGCCAGATAAAAAATGTACACTGTAAATACAAACAGATTGACCTGTTGTTACACCAAAAACTTGGTGGTATTAAAGGCAGACAGACGGATTCTGTTTCACTATTATTTGCAGTCCTCATGTCGTGGTTAGTACATTTGTGTTTGGTTTCAAATTTTAAACACCAGTTTGATACTTATAATGTTTCTTTGTATTACAGGTATATATTTGTTGTGGTTTAAATTTATCCTTGGTTTAAATTTTTTTACACCAATTTGATTTTTATTTCCCTTTGTCTCATGTTGATTAGCACAATCTGAAACAAAGAGAAATCAATATCAAACTGGTTTAAAATTTTGTAAACCAGGGATAAATTTAAACCACAACATATTCATTATAAAAATCTACAACAAAAAGTTAATTTTTTAACTTTCCAATCAAAAAAATCTAAATCATGTGCAACATTTTAAAATATTACCACTTGTGACAAGAACATTTAAGCATGTAAGCTTGGACTGGATAGAGAAAATTTATCGGCCAACAAGAAGTGACAAGTCTTATAATAATCAGGGTCTGTATACATTTTGTGTTCAAAAACGTTTTCCAGACTTTTTCAAAACCATTATAAACTTTGATTTTCAGGCTCCGGGTTATGAATCAAATCTTTAAAGATATGCATAATGGTGTGTTTATAATGCATACTTCGGATACTTAAGTTTGGAAAGTTTTATTTGAGCATCCAGTCTAGATACCTTTTAAAAATACACATCGGCCAGTGGTTCAAGCTGGAACTATTTTGGACACCACATGCAGCGAGAGAAATGAAAGGTGACTACATTTTATTTTCTGGTAAGAGACTATTTCATGTTAACTAATTAATACAGTGCAGATGGCTGCCTGGACATCAAGCATTGTATTCCTTTAGTTTAACCAATCCCAACCAAATTTTCATTCATTATCGGTAACTATTACATCTGATTGTGCAGACAGCGCTGCATATTGTGTGTACACTGTAGTTCTGAATTTGAATTTTCCACCATTTTGAGCTATTTTTAGTAAAAATTGAAAATGGCAGAAAATTTAAACTTGGATATACCATAACTTTTGTTTGGATTGCCATATTTCAGGATCTTTGCGGTCATCGTAAATGCTTGATTCACTCACCTAAAGGACTTCCTGCAGGTGGCAAGTTGCGATCCTCTTCACCATTTTCAATGTTGGCCTTGCCTCGTGACAGATTTCCAAGGAGTAGTGCAGTGTCAGCTAAAAATGATAAGGAAATAACAGTTTGAGCAGACTAATTAGTATTACAATTTTATACAGTAAAATAATGACGGTAACCTGTTAGTTCATCATACAATACTCTGGCATATAGAACATTTTATGCTACGGAAACTGGAGTCATTATATTGCCACTGAATAAAACAAAGCTTGCCCAAACAAAAACTAATGACTACAGTTGATGTCTCTGACAATGAAGGCTGTTAAATCTATCGATTCTGTGACCATGTGCTTTATTCTGTGGCTGATCAGTGCTTTGTTTTGGTGGCGTATTTGTCTTATTAAACATTAAATTTGCTCATTAAACAATGGCTTTTCTTAACAAACCAATCATGGTGCATACTCAAATCCTGGTACACAGTCGGGGCTCAGAACAAGGATTTTGGCTCTGGTTCGCAGACGTAAATAACAGGGGTTTAAAGATTATGTCTGTGACACAGTCTAAAATTCAGTTGTTTTTTGTTTGGGGAGGAGGGTAATTTTTGGAATTCCACTGTTTTAAATAGCATTCACAATTGAATGACACTTCTTGAGTTGTAAAAGACTACCATGGCATTCAAATAATTATTGGCTGCATGAATGTTGCTCACTGCATATATGCAGCTCAGTTACTAGAATACCAGTCTTCAACAGAACAGGTACCCCATGGGAAGTTCAAACACATTAAATTGCGGTTGAGCTGCACAAAGCTGCAGGAATGTTAATAAAGAACCACACAGAATATCATAATAAACTTGACAGCTAGTACCACCATCTGTGCCGCATTCCTTGTGCACTTAGAAATGCTTCCTTTGTCCTTGGGTAATATAGATGTTCTACAAAATTAGGTTGTCTGCCCTTTGGCTAAATAGTTAATTGCCATTCAAAACCATTCTAGCATCAGCATTCTCTAATATTTAATGTTTTTACTATGGCAAATCTTGGCATCTCAATGTTGGACGTAACCACAATTAATAAAACAAGGGAAAACTATCTCTAGAAACTTGGAATCATAATGGTATATACAAAGACGCATTTGACCTGAATGAACAAATACCACAAATTTAGTACTGAATGTATTACGTCACGCTTGTCTAGTTTTCGTTACAGTACATGCCCCTACATGTTATAGATACAGCTTCCAGCCTACATATGATGCTGTTTGTATTATAATAACTGAATGTTATGTTTTGGTTTCCCTGACTTGGTAGCAAACTGTTTTCAAGTTATTAAAGATACATGATAACTAAATGTTCTCTCGATAGCAATTCGCCTTCTCAAATACCACTTATAAAATCCACCCCGCGACCAACGTAAAATAGACATTTCAGCTGACGTTTCTGCATTTTCCTGTTTGTAAAAAAATAGATTGACAACTCTATTTGTCGTAAACTAGATTACCACTTTAAATTACAAGTATAATACCCCATAACAAGAAGGCGAGTCATTCTTTGCTATTAATGGGAAAACCTGAAGCAAAGTTTACGTTGATGCTATCAGTTTTGGTATTTTAACCATGACCAAGTGTACATTTTCACTCTTTCGATAACAATGCCACTAATGATGTTTGCTTTTTCAAAAAGTTGTCTCGTTTCCTTGTAAAATTAAAAACGCACATTACTTCGTTATCGAATATTTCCCACTAAGAACTTATGATTGCTTCCTGCGATGCTTAAAAAAAGAATCAATGAACATTGAAAAAAAATACTAAATTTATTAAAACAAGTGGAAATCAAACGGAAGTTTCGAAGAGTTGTCAAAATCGATTACAAAAGAATGCCGTGTGCATCAATGTACTTACCGAGGGAAAATGATCGAAACTTTCTTCGTTTTGAGATGTTTTTGCTTCGCTTTCCTTCTGCAGAATCGTCTTTCGACTCTCCATTATTGTTATTCAACATAATTCGAATGAAACTATTGCAAAGGCCGCTATATACATAAACCTACTTCGGATTTCCTCATTGCTAACCGCGGCGACTGCTAAATTCGAGCATCTACGATAGCTGACCGCAGCATGTCCCAGAAAGCCAACCCTTTGCATCTCACAAATAATTCATTTCTTGCTTAACGAGATCGCAACCGGCAATATTTTGCTATTTGTGATGCAAAAACAGCTCGATTTCGTTTTCTAGAACCCCCACAGTAGCACACAAAGAAAATGTTCAATAGTTATTTTGCTCGAAAGGAAATCGAAGCAGATGTAACTTGGCACTATGCAAATTTTACATCGCATATATTTGAGGATGTTTTTTTTTCTGTTTTCATCTTTAGCACCGGTTCTCTTCGCAAAAACAATCACCGAAATCCCATGTTTATTTATTTACTTACGCTAGAGAAAAATTAGAAAGACACGAAAGATCATTTCCGTGTGAAAATTTTGAGAATATTCCGAAAGACTCGCGTTCATAACTCTTCTTGGCTAATTGCCTGAATATTATTTAAAAGACACTTGCTTTGAATGTTTCGGACCGTGTAAAATACAAGTAAAGAGTAACTGATAAAGTACAAAGTAAGTCACTTATTAATAAAGCAGAAACGAACCATATTTCACCTTCCATAAATATAAACAGTGGTATATCCCCGCTCAAATACAAAGGAAACGTACAACAAGCAATCACTTTTCAAAGCCCAAAGAGATGAAAATGCGACACGATTTTGAAGGAAAATCACTGCGAACTCCTAATAAAAGTAAGCTTAGCTTATATCCAAGGACAAAATTTACGCACAAAATGACGATCAATGATCGAATCAGTCCTCACAAAATTATGTGAAGTTTCGCACCAGACATGTATTCCCAAGGGATTTTAAAAGATCTAGAACAAAAAGCAATACCTTTCTCTTCGTTCTTCCGTACACTCATTTCTGAGTATATCCCACACACTCAGGCCTGTTTGAGCAGAGCCAAAACCGCCGGTTCGCTTCAATATGGCGGCGGCCAATGACAACAACGACTCAGCAAAATATTTGACGTCAAATTTCACGCTGGACAGATTGGCATACTGTATTTTGCATATGTTAAAAAATATAGTTATCGTTAATTTTATGCAATATACACTTTTTCGAGACTATTGTAGTTTCCAAAGGGAAAAGGTAATCAGTTGCCGCCTACAGCCGCTCTCGCAGATAGTTCAAAGTGCAAATATCCGGCGAATGGCTAGCCGAGCCCGCTGTATACACAAGTTTTTACATCGGTGTATAAATTACGACATTTCCGGTGTGCGATGTGTTCCATCACCCCACTCCCATAAAATCAAGAACAGATATATGGATTATTCGGCAAGATGACTCCAGTAGAAACACAAATTGCTAAACAGGGAAGCCAGAATGTTTTTATTTCCTACCAGAGTGTATCGGGATGAAGCCGGATGCCGAAGAGTTTTCGATCTCGGAGCAGTCGCTGCCAGAACTGTCTGCCTGAAATATACAAGACAGGGAAAAAATGGGGTGTCATTTGATACTCGTAAATACCTCTACGCGTCAATTACAAACATTCGAAACTGCTTGAAAGTTTAAAACTACAAAATAAACCGCAGTATTAAAATGAATCGAGGATGGTCACGCGTTGTTTTGGTTACCGGACTTAGCTTACCTCGTTACCGCTCATCATGGCCGCAGCACCTGGCTTGTACTTATTTTCGGCGCTTTCTTCAACAAACTCGAACGGATTGTTGTCCGGTGTAATAGTTGGCGTGAACAGCGAAGAGCCGTTTAAGTCCATTCGTAGTACGTTGCAGGCTTGCTGCGTCAATCGCTTTCCAACTTACGTAATTAATTGAGATGTAAATTTTCCGTAATTAATCCCAGGAGATGTAACCACCGAATATTTTAGAAACGAACAAGAGGCTGACCGGACTCTCCGGGGTAGTAATGGTGTGTATTGATCGTAACTAAGCAATGAACGAGGCAAATACTGTGATCAGTTTCCTCAGACACGAGCCAGAGACGATGAGATTTTCGCCATTTGGCAAGATATAAAACGACTCAAAAGCACATCTTGATAGTATCTTGATTAAGTAGTTGAGTGGTACACAGTTCCCGAAGATCGCGTGACCCCGGGTTTATTTATTTCTTTAATGATACAAAAAAAACTACAAGTTAGTATTGACAGGAAAACCCTTAACAGGAAACAACTTCCCTCACTGAAGAGTTACCTAAAATTCACAATAAATAAAACAACTGGAAAAAAATCATAATACATAAAGAAGTAAAAGTTATGTACAATATTAAACCAGAAAAAAGATTAAACTAATAAAAAAGATAAAAAAAATAAATTACAAGAATGTATTAGTTTGAACTCGTTTTAATGATTCAATTTTTCTTAAATGTAAAGGCAGAGAGTTCCATGATTTTTCTACTCTAAAAAAAACAAAAATTTCAGAACATTGGTTCGTGCATATTTAATTTTAAACTGATAATTAGCATGTCTGAGATTATATTTGCAGTTATGTTTGTGTTACATTATATTCAGAGCTGCCAGCTGTCACAAGATAATAAGACAGATCCAAATCACATAGGCGCAACATGCATTTAAAAAGAAAAACCTTGATTACGCAAAAGCTAAATCTGAACGTCAGAATAATTATATTCCAAAAGACTGAAAAAATCAGAAATGTGATAATCGCAAGAGGCTAGGTGTTGACTTTATTTTTCAGGAACAACAAACCGGCTGTTCCCAGAGCTGAGGTCACTGCAGAGATCTAGAGGGGCCTGCGTTATAGAGGGTCCTGAAGGGAATGGGAACTGGGATTGGCCTGTTTTTGCCCTGGGAAAATGGGATTAAAGTCACTGGGACTGGGATTTGGTCACTGGAAAATGGGAAAAATGCCAAAAATGGGAATGGGATAAATGTAACGATGACCAGTCGAGACAGTAAAAATTGTTCAAGCACCTTGTTTGTGTCAATGAAGAGCATGTGTCAATGATCCAGCATGTGCCATTGGCCTTCACAGCGGTCAAAAGCGGACTGCGTGCGTGCGCAGCTCCCTCCTGGTTCCCGCAAAAGGCGGGATTCTACCTGAAAGCCGTTTTTTCGCCGTTAAAAGTGGGTTTAAAGCACATATCTCGTTTGCGTTTCAAGGAATGCCAAAACCCTTCATTCATCTCACCAGTGAATGTTTTGTACATTTTTGGACGATTTTTGGGTATATTTGGGAGGAGAGAGTTTTTCTTAAAGGAGGAGGAAAATTTGGAGGAATATGAAATAGTGAAGATTTTATAGAGTTTGAAAATTAGAATATGCACACCCAAACAATCCCACTATCGGGCTGGTTGCTCTTGGGTGGGGGTCAACTGTCTGTGGGTGTTTCAAAACTAATTTTCTTCCTTTTATACCTACTCTAAACCTTTCAAAATTTCATTGAAATGAGCTCTTCGCTTTCAAGCCAAACGTTAAGACAGACGCTGGAAAGTTAAACTTTATACACCGTGTGGGTAAGAAATCTGATAATTGTTCTCCACTGAGTCTCCCATCTTGAAATTTTCTTGGACAGTGCGATTTCTTTAACGTTCTCCTGCAAAAGTTTCGCACATTTTCGTGTCAACCAAATTGATTGCAAGGCTGGCACTACGGCAAGGGCAAAATTGATTGGCCAACAAGTTTTTAGGCCCTATTAGGGGTTTTTGGGATACGGGATATTTGGGTAAAAAATTATAGGGATGCGGGATATTTTGGGGAAAAATTAACGGGATATGGGATATTTAAACAAGACATTCGGGGATATCGAAATAAAATTTGGAGATAAAAACCACCGCAATTAACGGGATATTTAGGCCAAAAATTATAAATGGGATACGGGATAGTCAGTTTTGTAACACTTAGGGTGACGTCTGGTACAAGCCAAGTAGTTTTATTCTGGCAGAATAAAACGTGGGCTCCTGGCGTGGCGTGGTCTCCTACATCCAAACGTTATATATTGGGGGAGTTTGACGTGTATTTTTGCGTCGATGTGTGGCCAACGACATTTGTGTACAGCGGTGAGTGTAAGGGCATATGGAGAGCAATGTGCATTTGTGTATACAAACAGCATGGCTGGAGCCACCTAATCATGACACTTGCTCGCAAGGAATCATGGTAGTTGAGCTTTCTTCAAGCGGTTTTTCGTAGGCCAAAAGCATATAATAACCATGGGACCTCTACTTTCGCTTTTGTTTCATCTAAACTTTGGGAAACCATTCCAACAAAATTAAAGAAACTGCCTTTCACTTCCTTTTACAAGCAATACAAGTTATACCTTTTAAACACTCAATACTACTCTTCTGTTCAATCTGCCTATACGGTCTGCCATCTTTTTTCACGTTAATTGTTTATGTTTTTGATATGCACTATTTACTTTTGTCCTATTGTTTCTTGTAATTGATATGTCGTGTCTATTCTTTGTTCGTGTCAGTGACCAACACGAAAGCCCATGCTACTTTGGTCACTGAGCACACTTTATTTTGACTATTTGTTGTTATATTTCTTTTCTTTCTTGGACCGATCGTTTATTACGTCCCAGGGGGGCGGGGCGGTGGTTTTGGAGGGGGGGGGGGGTTCAATTTTGAAACAAGATCCATTTTGGGGGTACATTTTTATCTTGCAAGAAACGTGAGAGGGGTCAAATTTTATGACACAGCAATGGAAGTCTAAAAGTTTTACAACTGGGACGATCCTAGCCTTGTTACCTTTCAGAATGTAGGAAATGGCATCTTAGAGGTCTACATTTGCAGAAAATTTTCTGGGGGAGCAGACCCCCAAAGAAACTCGCGCCTTTTGCGCTCATGCTGGCTCCCAAAACCTACCTTTTTTCTATTTCAAGGGTTGGAATCTGTAGCTCTGCAATTCAGAGGTATCTCTGCCTCCAGGGGTAACCAACGAACAGACTGTGGCAAAATACATTCTTTTATCCAAATGAATGAAAAGATATGATATTAAAACATTTACAGGTGTTCTTGAGTGTTGCTGGGAAAAATTTATCTGTACCTTTGCCAGAACATGATCCATATTTTTTTGCCAGCCAGCAATTAGAACAAACAACAAACGTGCGGAAATAGCACTGAAAACCGTTGAAATCCACTCTTCTCAACGAGATTCAAGCCTTCGAAGAAGCAGTTTCTTCAGTCGCCCTTCCAAGTTTCAATCGGCCAGCGCGGAAGTATTGTTTTTTTCAGTGAACCACTTTGCTAGCCAGCCAGCAACATTTGCGCTGGGGAACAGATAAAGTGAGGAACAGACTCCCTCACTCGTTGATTGGCCCCGCGCCTCACTGGATAGTCGCCATACTAAATGTGCACACCCGTGTCAGGGCTTTATCATGCACCATATTATGTACCGTAACCCACTAGATTACCTACAGGTATATTAAACTATAAAAAGAATGATAACAATTTTATTCACACACAAACAGCTGAACTTATTACAAACAAGGTGGAAATACAAGCAATAAACGAGAGAAAAGATAAAAGAGATATTAAAAAATAGGATAAAAATATGCATGTGTGAGGAACGAAGCAAAGAATTTTGCATTATTAAAGCATGGTCAGAAGGGGGGGGTACACTTTTTAAAATTAGAATTGCGAAGGGGGTATAATTTCTTAAGTAATTATGTTTGGGGGGTACAGTTTAGAAACACCACACTTTTTAAAAAACCACCGCCCCCCCCCCCCCCCCCCCCCCCAGGATGTAATAAACGATCGGTCCCTAAATATGTATTTTCTATAAATATTGTTAAAGTTATAGTTTCTGGAAATAGTGTAAAACAATAAAAAACCTGAAAAATCAGGACATCTTCGAGACTTGGCGCGCGAAGTTGAATGCAGCTACCACGATTCCTTGCGTGCAAGTCTCATAGAGGAAGTTTACCACCAGAGTCTCCAGTGCAAATTATAGTGACTCTGAAGAAGAGGTAGAAAGCGCACTTGAAGCTTGTAACCTAATTAATCGCTATGACTTCCTATAGTCTTCACGGAACATCTTCGAGAGTCTTCGTGAATTTTTGGGTCTTTGCTGGGTCGTGTTCAGAAGCCGTAATTTTGCGGATGCGAAGAGAAAAGAGCTAGTATGCATAGTACTGGGATTTTTTTCTGAATTCTGCTAAAGGGAAAAAATCTCCCAAGTTATCTTGTGTGTGCAGGGCATTAAATTTCGCGAAATTGACGATTCAATGTCTTCATTTTTCTCTTTTACAAAATGGACGATACACCATGGAACAGGCACTGATGGAAAGATAAAAGACACTCGTAACTACAAACCAGAAGGAGCCGAGACAGGATCGAGACAGGATGGTCAATTTGACGACTGTACAAAGGACTTATTGGAGGAACTGTGCGAGGTGATGACTCGGATGCCGAGCATCTAAAGTTGATAGATGATTGCTCCATGTAACACACATCTTGTGTTAAAAATTGTTTAGGACCCTTCAAAACAGAGTTACATGATTTTTCATGTATCGACATTAATATTCGCGGTTGTTGCTTTAAGTTCTCGGATTTTTTAAAATTGCCAATTTAAGGATCCGCGAAAATAAAGGAGAATAAGGTAGGCGGAAAATGAAATTCTTTTATTTCATCTTGAGAACTAAAAAATCGTGTAGCCAGCGTTGTCTCTAGCTCTGAAGAACACGTAATCGCATGTTTTTCATGGACATGTAGAATTACAATCAGAAAGCTTCCGAGATTCAGTACAAAATACGCTGTGTAATAGCTGAAGTTAAATCAAGCAGCAAATTTTATTTGACCGCAGGTCATATTAAGGCTACCGACCCACACATTGTGTCGCAGCTCGCTAACCCTAAAATATCAGCAAGTCTATATTTTCTTGCAGAAACGTCCAACAGTTCGGTTCGTGTTCGTTTCCATAAGAAAAAATAAGAAAGTAACAACAAACATTTTAAAACTACCGGTAATTCTAGAGCCCATTAACTACTTTAAAGATATACATCAGTTTATGTCTACTCGGTTCAAAGGACGTTCTATTTTCACGTGAGTCTCATTTGTTTTTGAAGTGAAAGTGCGTACCGCTCTTCAGTGTGTTGAAGATTCTCGTGACCCGCGCTCCTGAAGATAAAGACCTATTACCAGGATTGCATCATAACCACTGATTTGGGGGGTACTGACTGAGAAATAAAGACTGTGGTTTTCAGTTTCAATTTCAATGTCTATTTGAAGACGATCCTTCGATTTGTTTCTTTCTGCTCAGTTCCCGTTGATAACAAGTATTTCTTGCACAGCTAACACGCTCAAGTAAGTGAAACGTTATTTCACTTTTTTATCAAGTGAACGTGATACAAATACTGATACATTTGATCACAGTTTTTTTTTCTAACTTCCGCGCGGTTGATCACCTTTCGCTACTATCCCCGGGCAAATTGAGTTTTCCCAGGGTCTAATCGGAGCCAAATTGACATCTGACTGAGTAATGTCAGTATTCACCTTCGGTCGGTAGCTGAATGATCTGAAACTTATTCAACCTTGAATACAATTATACCAAAAGATTTCTCTGAAGGTCCGGCACGTTTATGAAGGCCGGGAGGTTATTAGTTCGGTATTTTTTTTTATGAAATTGGATGATCTCTCAGTTTCATTTACATCCGCAGTTCATATATGAATTATTTCATATAGTTTACGTCATAGCCAATCCCCTAATATTAAATTATAGATCACCTTATTTAGAGTCAGGATTGTGTGGCATCGGCAATTACAGTGTTTGTTACATTGGTGTAACGAACGAATACCTATTATTACTTATAATTGTTTATATTCTAATGGAATAGATATTCAGCAAAATATTTCTCAATCAATTGACAGAAAAACAAAACATTTCCTGTGGTGTGTTTCCCTCAGAATACAGTTCAAACGCATTTTACATTTAGCCAAGACAAAGATAGGACAGTGAGCCTGCTTGGCATGGAGCAGGGGCCAAGCGACATCAGACACACCTTGTCAGTTTAGTTTGGGCTTTCTTTCTCACTTTAAGGTAAATTGAGAGTAAAACAAGAAGCACTTTTGTGATACGTTTGCTTGTTTTTCTAGACAGTGGTTATTGGTATTTCCAACTCTAATAAAGAGCAAAACTTGAGTCTCGAACTGGCGTCCAAGAACTTGCATTGCACCAATGATTATTGCTACGTGTACTGAACTTTGATAATTCAGCATTGAATTGGACCTGATTGGAAGATGCATTCAAGCGATGCGTACGGTATTAACCCCGGCTAAAAAGATAGCCATATTTTGATTCCTTGGATGACGAACTTCTTGTAATAATCTACTATTTGACCTGACTTAAAGATATTAAGAAGCAAGTATTTCCTTCCAGTTCTATCACGGTCTTTTTTTCTTTTTTTAACGCGTCTATAGTTCCCTCACAGGTCGACCTTTTCCAATTGAGATAAAGACGGTGGACAGTCGGATTCGTTGAGTAGTCCGCAGAAGCTACATATTTAAAAAGCTTATTCATCCTCTGGCAAATTCAGCAATCTCGTTCCCAGGGTCTCTTCCTGCTCTCCCTGCTGGATCATCGCCAGCAGAAAATAGCGTGATGTTTTGCCATTCACAAGCTAAATAGCGTGATATTTTCGGGCCAGTTAAATTACATTATTAAGCGCCGCCCACGAAACGCCCTCTTTTAGCCATATATGGCGGTGGTTTACCCTGTGCATATAAAAGTGCACTTTTGAACACAGTCATATCAAAATTCTTGCAATCCAATCCAATCATAATTTTATCCTTGAATGAGGCAAACCATTAATTTCATACGCATGTTCTCTTCCTCAGCGCATCTCACTAATTTCACTCTCTTCTAGCGCTGAATTCGCTGTGAAACATCACCTAATCGATGGTATCGCGCCACTAAACTTACCTTCAAGTCCTGCAGCTGTAAGTGCAACCTTCAAAAATGCTGGATAAACTAAAGAACAAGATCGTGAAGGGTGAAGAAAAACCGGAGAAAGTCACGACATTGGAGGTCTGCGTGGAAGGACTGGAACAAGATTGTCCAGATGGTGGATATGGCTGGATAATCTGCCTGGCCGCCGCAGTCATCCAATTCATCATTTTGGGCATACATAACAACTTTGGAATCCTCTACACTTACCTTATGAATGACCTTCACGTGGAACCGTCAGACACAGGTAAAAGATTTCGCCATCTCTAAATCATTGAATTAAGCTGCACGCGCGTCAACCAGATTAATAATGCAAACTTTTCGGAAAGCACAACTTATGCGCGGCTTGTTATCCATTTGGGCAGAGGATCTTTTCTTTTTTAAGCTGCCGTTTGTGCGTATGTGATTGAGCGGGTCCCACTTGTAAAATAAGTTTGTTGAAAAACGTAAAATGAAACTTGATCGTCTCGCTATACGTATTAAGATCTTTAAAAAACATGCTTGTTTGTTCCCTTCTGGCTTTTGTCGAGAAAAACTGGCGTACGTACGTATGTATATCTGAAATATTTTGAACCCACTTTACGGACTGTGCGGTTATGAGGCAAATCAGTTATCAGTTAGACGCTCGCTTTATAATTTGTTCTTCTCAAATTTGAAATAACTCAGTCGCAACCACATGCTGTGCAGAAAAGGGTACGAGACCTTGAATTCTTTAAATTGAGCTTGTTGGTGTAGTAAATTTGTAGATTTTAGTTATTTGTCCATGTTATCGTTTTAGTTCGTTTTCAACTGACGGTGTCAAGACCCAATAGTCTTATATCGTGTCACCAGTATCAACACATTTGTTCAATGAGGCTTCCTAAAATCTTCTTTAGTCTCCGAGATGTTCTTTTGCAATATTCTACTAACTGGTCGAGCTAGAAGAGGCTTTTATTCGCACCAGTGTAATTATTTCGGGGCGCGGAGATCTTAGTCTCCTTTGCAGGCGTTATTAGGTGATTTCACTTATCTCCACGTAACGCAACCTATTCATACCTGCGTGGATACGGACAGGCCTGAACTATATAAAAAAATTGCGCCATTATCGATGTTTTAGTTTGGCAGTCAAGATTTAAGCAATAGAGGACATTTTTCCGTGTTTACATAGCCTCACCTAAACACGAGGGGGTTGGGGAGAATTCGAGACAGTTATGCAAACATACGCACAAAACTAAAACTAAAACTAAAACGTCACAACCGTGTTTACACACTCTCATCTAAACACACTTATCAGCCAATGAGAGCGCACGTAGTATCTCTGTTATTTTATAAATCGGCATGGTTGCACTTTCGCTAAAAATTTTGTCTGACGACTTTGCTTGAAGCCAAGCTTGTCGTAGATAGATTGTAGAAATGGTTAGAAATTTTTGGTACCGTAAGTTCTCGATTAGACATCCCCTTCGTTTATCGTTGACAACGTTCACCAGAACAAAGCACAAATGCCACCAACTTGGTAGTCTGTTCGATGTACCGGACTGAAAAACTGATAAATTGGACTGTTAGAGCGTGTTCGCCTGAACTAAATGCCACGCTTCAATTAAACGCTGGGACCACAATTAAACTCCGGGGCGTTTATTTAAAACTCGACGTCACAGTTCCGGCGTTCTCATGATCGAAAAATACAGTAATCTTGCATTCAGGCGATATAATTGCATAATTTTAAATAATCTTTTTCAAGAAAACGTGTAACTATGTGTTTAGTCTGTACAAAAATATAAACATTACTTTGTTTTATGACAAGAAATACGGAAACGAACCTAAATTCAATACCAGCGGGATAGTGGTTTCAGCGCAAAAACGCTGCGTGTAAAAACGCTGCGTGCAAAAACGCTTCAATTCCACGTATCGTGGAATTGAATTGTTTTCTTTTCAAAGCCCATTTTCTTATATTGTTCGCGTTGTGGCACAGGTCTTTCTTATTAGTGAAGCGTAAAAGAGCGTGCCTCATCACACGATACGTAACCATTGCAGACCACTGCAAGTTAGAGCGAGAAAGAGCCTGTCTCATCACGCGACACCCATTGCGGACCATTGCAAGTTTAGTGGAGTTATGTTTATACATTAGCACTCAGTGAATTGGATGAAACAAGTGACCAAGTTATAAATCTTGTTCGTCCTGGAAAATAATCCTTTGATTCCTAACACAAACGCAGAAATCAATCAAAGAAGACAAACCCTTCTCTACACGCAACGACGAGTGTGTCCGCCATTGCTTCAGCTGAGGCAGCATATGATTGGTCGATTACAGTCACGTGAACCTTTTCCAATACCGCCTGCACCAGCGCTTATGATATTTGCAAAGATCATATGGACCATTTAACAAATAGATTTCATGTTGCCGTGCGTCTGTTCAGTAACAGATCACTGATGACGTCAAAATGTGACACACGAAGCAGTAGCCGAGTGGGTCACTGCTGATGTTCTTACCACATATCTTCTGTGATCCATTACTGAATAGACACACGGCAACATGGAATCTATATGTCTTGCATAATAATTAAAGGAACAAAATGCGTCCATAATTTAGCCTGCAAAGCAGGCGGTTTTTGTGGGGGGAATGCTTCGAAAACAGCGATAACGAAAGACCAAATGCAACCTCCACCCTACCCCCTACCCTCTCTTTTTTCCTCTCCCCAGTGTTCGCACGCTGGAAATGGAGGCCGGTCTTTCGTGATCGCTGTTTTCGAAGCATTCCCCCACAAAAACCGCCTGCTTTGCAGACTACCATAATTTGGCTTATTATATAAATGCAAAGGGTACTGAAATTTTCGCAATATCAGGGACGACGGAGCCGGGGGACTGGACACTTTTTACGACAATGACAAATTTTGGTTTTAGTACAAGGTTCGTATTTACAAAACTTCCAAAATATTGCTGTAGCACAAAAAGTACCTGTCATTTTACACTTATCCAGGTTGTCTTTTTTTAAGAAAAATATCATGGAGAACGTTGAAAATACCATTTCCGAGCCTCTAGATTTCCCCAGACCCCCCTCCCCCCCGTAGAAAGTTGCACCACCGGCGCTCATTTTCAAGCCCCCCCCCCCCCCCCCACTTTCAAATACGCTCCGCCGTCCCTGAATATGTTTTGTAATTGAAGACAAATAGACGATTGAGCCGCGGTTGTCGCATCCTGGTCAGTGAAATTGTCACCTGATTCGACCACTGTCACGTTTCTTCAAACAATGTTTTGTAAACTGAGAATGTCAGTTGTCTGCTTTTGTACTTCGCTGACTATTTTCACAATTGTGCCGATCGTAAATCCGGGTCTTTTGGAGAGTTACTCCCGATCCCAACTAATCTAATTCCTGTGCTTCCGGCAAGTCCACTTACTTTTAAATATAGGCACATTCCGGTTAAAGTTTCATCGAATTTGAGCGTGTTCAATTTATTAAATGTCAAGGTCACTAAGCAGTCTTAAAATAAAGTAGAAATACACTTGATACGGTAATAAATTCTGCGTGTGCTAGATCTGTCATTTATTCGATAGTCTGAAAAAGCGCACGTACGTTTTAAGATTTTCGGCTCAAATTTCTGCTTTTATTAAAAAAGCATAAAAAGTTAACCTGTTAATTTCGGGGAATCTTAAGGACGTTCGCGCAAAAATTTTCTAACATCATTTTTTTTCTGAGGCTTTCATCACTATCAGAAATGAAAGTGAGAGATGATCATGGCGGTGAATTTCCAATTTAAGCAATTGAAATTAAAGAAGCATGAAAAAATTCAGGGTTTGACCGACTTCGTTTTAATGGAGATAACGTGCCTTTAGCGAATGTGACTACAATGTCTGTAAGCCCAAAAATATTGCAAATAAATCTCTGAAGTGAACGTGTCTGCCAAATGTTGTTGAAGTAGACCCATTAAGTGAATTTATTCTATCGGTGTGGTTCGTTAGCGACCACATTTCCACTCGCCGGGCAGGATTCGATGCCGCGTGGGCAGAAATCTTAAAAATTTTAAAACTTCCCACATTGACTTTTTGTTCATTTTTTGACAATCTGTCGAGAATCGCAAATAAAATAAGTTCATGGAAAAAAGGAGGGGTCACTGACCATACTCGGCGCGCGCGCTCGATGCATGACGTGGCCTGACATTGCAACACGAATTGCGTGCGCAGCAACGATGCGCATAAATAATTAACGCGAACGTCCTTTAGTGAAGTATACCCAAGCCGTACTGGAGCGGTTTTCATTGCGTATTGTAAAACCAAAACGAAATTAACTACTCCGGCCAATGACAGAGCATACAGACAGTCACGTGAGCCAATAAAAAATATGTAGCATGCGCAAAGCCCGGGATGACATTTGTCGATTACCCTCCCCTCCCTTCATCCCGTGATTGGTCGAGAAAATGGTGCGAGCTGTAAGGCTACGTTTACACGGGACAGATCCTGGTGTTTACACGGGATCTTTATTGAACCAGTCCGACACAGATCCAAAACTGGACCTGCAAAACAACAAGTCCAGTTTTGGATCCGTTTGGATCCGTTCCGGACCGGTTCCAGAACGGTCCCGTGTAAACTGAAAGCCTATCCGGTCCGGTTTTCCATTTGGAACCGGTCCCGTGTAAACGTAGCCTAAGCGTGGTAATGCAAAGCCAAAGTAAATGCAAATTTGATTGGACAATCAAATAACTTCTATACGAAATTACCAAAAGAAGCCAAGTGGTTTAGAAAGTCATTCTTGAAAACGTCCGTAATAAATCATGGTTATCGCTAAATTATAGCACTAAATGAACTAAGATTGCTAAAACCATAAATCTGAAGACTGTACTAACATTTGACTTATTACTTTTTAGCATGGGTTGGTTCTATCGCGTTTGGTATGAATTTCCTTTGCGGCCCATTAACCGGTGGCTTATGTCAAAGGTACGGCTGTCGTTTAGTGTCAGCGGTTGGCGGTCTCATTGCAATGCTTGGCCTCTTGCTGACGTCATTCACCAACAATCTCTACGTCATTTACTTGACATACAGTGTCCTTTGGGGCCTTGGGTCGAGTCTGAACTATGCGCCAACTATGCTTGTATTAGGTAAGGAGAGAGAGTCAGTGCGTTCTGGCACTGACTCTTTTTTTTTTTGGTAAGCCTTGTAGCTCTTCAAAACAAGCTTATTTTACTTAAGAAAGCTATTCGATGTTCGATCCAACAAACTACCTGTTTCATATTTTTCATTTTTATTTACATTTCAAAGAATTTTTTTATGCACCTATCAATGTTAAGCCGGTGGGGGGAAGGCCGGGCGTAGGCGGGGCATTTGAACTGAGATGAATGCCCTACCCCAGGGCATTTGTGGATTGTCAAAATAGTAACTAAAAGTCAATAAAATGGTGCTAGAAAAGCCATTAAAACAGTTAAAAGTCCCCACTACGGGACGATAACTACTGTCAAATCTCCCACTTATGCCCCCCACCGGCTTAACATTTACAGGTGCATTATTTTTGCGTCAATTCTCTACTTGCACAAATCCCATAATACATTTCTTTTACCCCCCAAAATTTTGCATAATCATTGTTTGCAATTTCTCCTGGGACATGAAGATTTCCCAAGGGAAATCTAAAACAATGCCTATGCAAATTTTTTTTTTTTTTTGGGGGGGGGGGGGTAGAAGCGGTGTATTATGGTATTGTGCAAGTAGAGAATAGCCAAGAAACAGAAGAAAGAAGTGTTTTTAGGTTTCATCTTGTGCTCATTGTATTTTCCAACTGCTTTCACAGGTCAGTACTTCAGAAAGCATCTTCCTCTGGCTAACGGTATCGTTACTGCTGGAAGCGGGATCGGCACACTAGCAATGGCGCCATTTTATCATGAAATTCTTTCGAGTCTTGGCTGGAAAATGATGCTCAGAATTCTCTGCGGTTTCGCGTTTCTTGTGTTCCTCAGCGCACTATTCTACCGTCCCCTCCCCGAGAAGTACAAATGTACTAAACAAGAACCAAAAACGGAATCAAAGATCTTTGACTGGTCCGTGTGGAAGATGAAACCGTTTGTGGTTTGGGTTTTTTCTATGTCGCTGTTGTTCATGGGCTATTGTGTACCATTTATTCACCTGGTATGTGTTCACGAAGCTTGTTTATATTTTTACCCCTGAAAGGGGGAGGGGGAAGGTGTAGAAAGAGGAAAAAATGACAAAAAAGGAAGAGTGAAAAAGGTTAATCGTATAGTAGTTAACAATATATAGCCTACTGATGGTCCTAGTTATCTTATTCCGTCGAGTGGGAAGAAAAAAAGAGCAATTTCTCATCAGCCTGTCCCATGGACATTTTCCCCGCCCTTGCGCTTACTTTTCGCTCGTAGTCTAAATCATCTAACGTTGATGATTTTAATGAAGGGAGGGCATGCGGGACGGTTATTAATTAAATTCATTTACTGAAGCATATGTTAACTTTGATCTCCTCAACAGCCTAACCACGCTAGGAATCTTGGGGTGCCTGGGTACCAGGCTTCTTTCCTTATAGGCTATCTATCCATTGCATCCACTGTGTCTCGAGTTCTCTTTGGTCTTGTTCTCAATCATCCAAGGATAAATCGCTTCTATGTTTTACAGGTGAGTTTTTGATGACATTGTATTAAAAAGCAGTAAATGAAAGTTTTTAAGTTTTTAATAAATTAAAATTTATTCCCCTGTGGCTTCCAGAACTTCTACAACAACAACAACTTTATTCACTCTTCCTTTGTTAGAAAATGGGTTCAGTCATCATGGTGTGGCGATCCGTGATAATTGTAAAATATACTCCCCAACCAGAAGTACATGATTCTAGACTATATCAAACACTAGAGACAGTGTTTCATCGGGATATCCAAACACCGAAAAGAGAGTTGAAAATACGACGCGCAGCGGAGAATGTTTAACGGAATTCGAGGTATTTGGACACTGTTTCGCGTGTTTGATATATATTCTCAATCGAAACAAAAACTAAGGAGTAAATGGAGAAATAAAATCGTCAAAATCTATAATAGGGGGTGGATGCAGAATAATTGAATCTCGCTTATTCATTATTCCTTTCATTTTTTATGAGTTGTTCATTATTCATTTTTCAATTTTTCTCGATATTCATTATTCCGTATTCGAGTTTATAGAGCAACTTAACCCTATCCAGACCGAGAGCTTTTCATGAAATCGCCTAAATGTTGGGGGGGGGAGGGGGAGGGAGTGATGAAAAGTTAAAAGTTGGCTTGTAATATTGCTTTCTAGCGCTTGCTAAGAGAATGTGTTCGCTCAAAATGGTGAATTCAATCCATCACTTTTTCTTGTTTTCTTTTTCTTTTGTACGCAAAAGGATGGCGACTGGTACATTTACCTATAATTTTTTGCACGCGAAAACCCTAAAACGCTTATAAAAACGTAAAGAAAGAGCGTCTAAACCTAATTTCAAACTCGGTAAGAACAATGTTGTCAGTACAGGAACGGATTTTAGTTAAATTATAGCTTTCTGTATACCCTAGGGTCGCAAGGTATTGTGATAAATGGACAGCCGCCATCTTTACTCCTGCAGTGGGTTATGCAAACGAGCGCGCAACTAAATGACAAGAAATTTCTGTTTCGAGCAACTGCAGTTTACATATTAACATATTCTTAACAAGGAACACTAGAATAGTAATATTTCAGTAATCACTACTGAATCATTAACCGCTAAGAATGGCTCCGATGCCAGCTAAAAACTAATTCCACAAAATTAAACCACAAACAGCTAATTGCATGGTGTAGTGCACGCACAGAAATTACTTGCACAGACCTCTTCCCCACTCCTCCACCACACCATTCAAAAAGCGACATAGCGCTAAATACTAAGATCCAGGCTTCTGGAATTCTGCACTTACGCCTCATCTTGTGCTTTTTGGTGTGTTTCAGTTCTGTTTCTTAATGATGTCAGTAAGCTGTACATTATGCCCGCTTGCACGTGATTACACTGGTCTTATACTGTACGCCACTGGTTTTGGAGCATTTGACGGCTGCTTCGTTTTGTTGATTGCTATAACCACGAGTGATATTGTTGGACCTGGAAAGCTTCCTCAGGCTTTAGGAGGCTTATATGGAGTTATCGCTTTTCCAATGATATTTGGGCCACCGCTGGCAGGTATGTGTGTGCCCCTTTTAATGTAGCCTTTGTTTTACGTACAAGGGCCTGTTTCCAATTGACGACGACGAGGACGATGAGGGGGTGATGACGACGACGGTGGTGGTGGTGGTAATTAGAGAGCTGGAGTAATGACGACAGCGGCGGCGAGGACGACGACTGGTTAAAATGAATTGATATTTTACGTGCGAATCTCACATTTTTCTCTATGTATTCGGTGGACCTATCGCTTTCAAACGTAGCACTTTAAAAAAATACAAGGTCAGAATTTATTTTCAAACAGAAAAACGGAAATTTATCCGTTGTGGTTCACGTTCTCCAAAGTACTGACAATTTGGCCATTTCACTTTGTTATTTTGCCGAGGACGGCAAAGAAATGTACAAAAAATTAATTATAACGTACGTGCAGGGCTATTGTACTGCTCATTAAATATTTTGTTTGGTGACGCTGCGACGACGACGACGATGATGATGATGGTGATGATGGTGGTGATGATGATGATGATGATGATGTTGTTTGTTACGACGACAGCTTGATAGAGGTTGTGGAAGTTCTCAAACCGAGTAAGAGTGGCGTTGGTTATTTCTGAGAAGAGAACAAATGGTTAGCTGTTCCCTCTTCGTAGATTGCAATTTGCGATGTTTTGATTTTAATAATGATTACAGTGCGACCTCTATTAAGCGGCCACCTATTAAACAGCCACCCTCCATTTGTCACTAAAATATTTTACCTCTATTAAGCGGCCAATTTGAGGAGTTTATCAAAAGGGCTAAAGTGCTGTTGATTTCATTGGCTTGATTTTACAATCGGTATTTATTCCTTTAATTTGTTAAATCTAGCCAGTTAATTTGTCTGTCTTCAGGGCCACCTTTTCTTTGTGCAAAGGCTCATCGGCTAAGAGGGACAGGCGGCTCTAAGGACCCTTCATAGAGGCCCTCCATAGGTCTGACGGAGTAAAATGTTTTCTCTCTGGTTCTCTTTCAGGTAAAATTTTCGAGGTATCCGGTTCGTATCAGAATGCATTCTTTGTGGCAGGAGGAGCCATAGCAATCGGAACATGTACCCTTTCCTTGATTCCATTCTTCATGGCTGACTCAAAAGTAGAAGAAGTCTGTGAAGAACCCTGCGAAAAAGAAGACGCTACACGAGACTTGAATTCCTCTGTTGGAAGACAAGGGAACTCTTTCTTCTACGACACGAGTAACTTCGCCCTAAGGCGTTCGCTATCTTGTTTAGCTCTTGGCAGACTTGGCGACGTGTGCGGCACGCGTTGTATACTAGAAATGCTGGAACGAGAGTCCGACGTTTGAAATTTGATGTGGCAAAAATGTCGTGTAACTGAAATCACAGAAGGGATGAAAACTCGACGGGAGAAATATTTATTACCGTACAAGACATAATTTACAGTTGAAAACTGATATATCAAAAGGACAGAAAAAGTAGAAATTTTAAACAGATGAGCTTAGTTATGTGCATCATCAATAGACACAAGAATTTTCGGTACATCTAAGAGCTATAGATGTAGTCACAGGTAGGGAAAGAAATGGTGTAATAATTTGTTTTAAAGTTTTCATACAGCACAATCGTACGTAGAACCTCGGCTGTCGGGTGCTGCAAGGGATAATAAGTGTTTCACGTTTTTTTAGGTTCTAATTTCCAATTATTTGGCCTCGGCGAGAATCCAAGCCAGATATTTGTTTTCATGTAGCAGACCTATCAATTCAACACAAACTGGAAAGCGTTTCGGCAAGCTGAACAAATACGTGTTGAATGAGAATCAGGTGCTATTGGTGGGAAATGTTGTCATTTAACGTCATTTGTCATTGTTAGATTTAGAGTCGACGAAAAATAAGCTGGGATTGACCGTGTGTTTGTATTTTTCTTCCTTCGTCCGTCGAGGACTCCACCCGTTTCAAAGAGGCCGAGTCATGTCATTCATTCAAACCCGTTGCTCCCAGTTGCTTGGTTCGCACTCCAATTTGCCTTGTACTGCAAACATGTGCCAAGTTTCAAAGGAAATCTACACCCTGCTACATCCTCCCTCTACTGCTACACCCTCCCATTGCCTGCTACATCCTGCTTCACCTCCCCACCTGTTGCACCTGTTGCACCCTGTGCCGAAAGCTGAGTAGGAAACCGGATGTGATTGCGTGGTCGTATTTGAGACTGGATGTGACGTTGACATTGCATGAATTGTTATACCCCCTCTGCGAGGGAAAGAAAAGCATCTGCTCGAAGATCAAATTGTACGTCGAGTTCGTAACAGGTTTTTGTTGTGCTTGTTTCGTCTTGAAAAGTAGTGGTTAACGGGCGAATAAACCTGAGCCAGAAGATTGAAGCTGTATGGATATTTACTGTTTGATTCTGAAATCGAGCACCCTCCTTCACCCTCCCCCTACCTGCTACACGCTGTACCTACCTGCTACTCACTCCGTCTACTTGCTACACCCTCCCCCTACCTGCTACACTCTGCTACAACGGGGCTCAATTGTGGAACAGACTTCCTCATGATGCTAGAGTGACAAGATCTTTTCCTCAGTTCAAAAATATTCTAAGTCCTATAATGTTCTCACACTCCCATACGGCAAACATGTGAATCAGTTATTTTTAATTGTAATGTATATTGATGTTTTTAATGTGTATAAATAACGTTAAAATGTATGTATGTATGTTTATACACCCTCCTCTTGCCTGCTACATCCTCCCTCTACCTGCTACACCCTCCCATTGACTACTATACCCTCCCTCTACCTGCTACACCCTCCCATTGACTACTACACCCTCCCTCTACCTGCTACACCCTCCCATTGACTACTACACCCTCCCTCTATCTGCTACACCCCTCCCATACCTGCCACACCCTCCCCTACCTGCTACACCCTACCCTACCTGCTAAACCCTCCCTACCTGCTACACCCTCCCATTAACTACTACGCCCTCCCATACCTGCTACACCCTCCCCCTACCTGCTACACCCTTCCCCTACCTGCTACACCCTCCCCTACCTGCTACACCCTCTTCCTACCTGCTACACCCTCCCCTACCTCCAAAACCCTCCCCTACCTGCTACATCACTTGCTATATCCTGCGTCACACTCCCCCTACCTGCTAAACCCTGCTTCACCCCCTACCTGCTACACACTCCACCTACCTGCTACCCACTGCTACACCGCCCCCCTGCTTACTACACCCTGCTACACCCTCCCCTTACCTGCTACACTCTCCCTCTACTTGCTACACCCTGCTACACCCTTCCCTACCCATTCAATACCTGAATACGAACTCAGCGGCAAGGAAAATAGATTAGTTCTACCAACTAGGGAAATCACCTTAATGTCATTAATGGCCGATATCGATTTCCATTATGATGCGCGCGTGTAGGGAATCTTGATAGTTGTATTCAACTTCGCGCACCAAGTCTCGAGGATGCCATGCGCGTGATGAATGTAACTGCCATGATTCCCTGCCTGCACGTCTCGTGGAGGGAATCAGGAATTTAATGCCTCGTCGTGAAAACGGACTCATTGTCATTTTCCCATGATATACGCCCCCTCTTAAACTAGAATTAAAATCTACAACCAGCTGACAACTACTCACAGCAGACTGTATTTTATTTTGTACAAATACCGTACAAGCAAGAAAATTACCCATGAACTGTTTGCGCCGCTAATATCCAAGCAATTAAACCAAACTTGCTCTAACGACATTGCTACATGAATCTTTGTGACCTAAGATCTTTAATCTTCGAAATCAAGTTTCACCCGCGATTTTACATGTGGTTCGCGACAACCTCCTTGATTGAAACTATAAAAAAACTAGCCAATTGCAATCTCTCTATCGTATAAATTCAAGAAACTGAGAAATCTTTATTTTATTTTGGACCCGCGTTAGCTATTGGCACAAACTATAAACGTGGAAAATGATGTCCAACCGAAACTAATGCAAGTATCGATTTGTTTCTAGTTTTTAAATTAGAAACAGCAACACTGAGGATGGTATTCCCGCCGTGTTCAGTCATAAAAGTTTTAATAAAAGCACAATAGAAAAACTTTTTCTTACTGAAAACTGTAATAAATTTGATGAAGATGTGATGTGAACTGGTAACTGAAAACCAAAAGCTTAATACATGCGAAATATCGTGACATCACTGAGAGCACTCTTGAAGGTGAATTCTTCGCAGGAAGATACAACGTGGCTTACATGCGATGGTCCTGTGCGCCATGTCCACCTGAATAAAAACAGTCAGGTCAAAGACAGGTAACTCGTGTAGTAAGTTGGGCGGAGAGAGCTGTCTGTAATAAACAGGCATTTTACAGATAGATAATTGGAATTAAACAGAGGAAAAGAAATCATAAACTTGACGAGCATTTGAAAAGTTCTCGGGATAAAAGTAAACGGTGGTCATTCATTGCGGTTGTGCAATAGAAATTTACCTTTGTGCTGGCCTATAGCCTTTGCAAACGATTTTGGGCATTTTCCTTCCTTGTCACGCATGCACGTGATACCGCAAATAGGATTCTGGCCTTGTTTCCGCAGATAGGTCTGTCAGCAAGGTAAAAGCATCATTGACAAAACGAAGGCTTGTTAATTACATCAGAATCAAGCATATAGCATTACAAAATAATACGCTTTGGATTTCCAGACTAAATGAAAGTTGTATATATTACAGTCAAAAGTTTTATTCACTTTCTGTAAGATGCATGTAAAACTGATGGTGCTAAATGTATCACTTATTTTACTGTTCTGTTATTGTACGCTGTGAGCAGTCTCTCTTATGCTCAAAATCAGCAGCCCCCGCGCTTCCAGTAGCTCCCGGCTACGCTGTTCCTATACCATGCTCGTCCGTTAAATTATCTTCTCATTTCAGAAAGTTAAATAACTAGAGGTTTTCTATTACCCTCACGTTCAAACTAATTTTCTTTGGTCCTGACTTTGGTTTTTGCCATTTACTAGTTACTTACTAGGTGCTCTGGTGCTGCAATGAACTCGGTCCGCATAGCCCGCGTTAACTCCGGTGGAACGTGGAACGGGAACGTGGGCTCTGGGGACGTGATTGGCACCGGCGCTGTACGCTGACTGGCTGCTTTGTTGATCGAGATCTAGAATGACTATTTCTGGCTTATAGCATTGCCTGTGAGGTCTGCTAATTCATATTATTTGGCTCGACAACAAATGGTATATGTAGTATATAATTCGAAATCTGGAAAAATCCATTTAGGCCGCACGGTAGGATGGACGTTTTTGTAAAATCCATCACTGACCGGCTTCCGGGATAACTGATATATGAAAGAGACGATATACGGGGATAAATGTCAAAAAAGTTTAGTTACACCTCCAAAGGAGCATAATCTGGGTCAACTTACTTGTGCATAGCTTAGAGCATTTTGCTTTTCACCAGAACTTGCTTGATCACCAATCCACACGATACAGCGCTCGGGAGTCTCCAGCAGGAAAACTACAAGAAATCAACCAATTTGCATTTATTTCAACCCCAATTTATAATACGCCGAAATTATCACTCTAGGTTTTTCCTTTTTCACTGCGACAAATCACGTCGTTGTAAGCATGTTATTGTAAGCGTGTGGAATGTGCGTGGAATGTGTGTGTGGAATGTGTATGAGCGGTATGCTAATTTGAAGTATATATAACTTGTTGTTGGCACTTATTAAATATTCGGTTTTTGAAACTACACGCTGGACACGGTCGTTCGTCAGTCGTGGTTTTAAAATAAATAAACCTATTTCTGGCTTGCTGGTATATCGGGGAATAATGCCCTTTGCTGAAAGATTACACCCCTCTGTAACCCCTACCCAGCGGAAAATTTAGTTTCCCCAGTACCCAGTGAATATTTTGATTTTACCCAGTGACTGCGTATTTTGTTTGCAGTAATAGCAAATAAGCATATTAAAACAGTAATTCAAAGAACACACATTGCAAGACAAATAGCTCAAAACAGAGATGGTTTCAAACGTATCAAAACACCTAATTTCTTCCCTCAAAACGCTGGAAATGACGTTTCCGAGGTCCTAAATTGAAAATTCTCCCGGAGAAAAAATCTCCCGGATCCCCCTAGAAGGGTCGGCCTTCGGCGGACAATTATCCGAACCTCCCTTCACTAAATTCTGGATCCGCGCCAGAGTTATACTGTAGTTACGATACTCTTCCTTACTCTCTCGGTTCTAACAGTTGCTTTAGTCCAGCCACTATGAAGCAGCCACTCTTGGGGGAATACATCTCATCTTCAACAACTTCCCACCAAACAGGACTTGACCGTATCAATGAAAAGGGTTTTTTCATCCTATAAACCCAGTAGACAATTCAAAAACCCCCAGTGGAAAATGAGGTGTCCTAGTGGGAAATTAGCCAACCCGGTGACTCTTTTCCGGAAAACCCAGTGAGGATAAAGATTCCTCTGGGTCTGTTACAGAGGGGTGTAAGAATGTCGTCAAAATTTCACAGTTTCCCTCGAAGCTTCGCTTCTCGACCAACTGTTTATTTTTCAGACAATCTTTCAGTCCAGCTAGGCATAGTATCCTCCAATAGACCAGCTTTCTATAGTGGTTTATTTACTAATTACAAACACGGGAGAGTGCAGAAACTAACAACTTACCGTCTGTTTTGTCCAGTAATAATGGATCCAAACTTTTGCCTCCAGACGCCACTACCTTGAATTCAGGCTCCTTTTTATCAGTTATCACTCTGGTAATGGACAAGAGTTATTTAAACCTAGCAATGGTTGCTTTGGCCTTGAAATGTTTAATATCGGTGTCTGCAGCAAGAATGCAGTTATTAGAGAATCCTTCAGGATTTATGTGTGGTTGGATTTGCTGGTAAGCGTGAATCCAGTGGATGGATGACCGGTGAGCTGTTATAGAGTGCCTTGAATTATGACAAAACTATTCATTGAAATAATAGATTCGAGAGCTGACGTTTCGAGCGTTAGCCCTTCGTCGGAGCGAATCCGATTCGGTGGCTAATTCACGTTATCAACCCAGTTGATAAAACCAAATTATCTTGTTATACTTACCATCGACGCAGCACCACAGTTTCTTTACCCCCCCCCCCCCCCCCATTAATTAAAATAATAGCTTACCGAGGTAGAAAACACCAAACAGGTACCAATTGCCAGTTTAAAACCACCCCGAGAGATTCAAACGGCAATAAGCGTGGCGGCCATGCTGGACGTCACTCTCAACCAAAAAGAAACGAGTATGGCTTCGAATGAGGAAGATTGACAAACATGAAAAATTTAGTCCGCGACAGAGCTCCTATAATTTTTAGCAATCAGTAAAACATTTTATACCTGATTAGCTTCATCTCAAACTCGCCTGGTGCTTCCTAAAAATCACAGAGTAGAGTAACCATGAGTGAAAATGTCTAAATGGCTTAAGTGTAAAGAATCCAATAAGTGAAAATTAAGTCGAGCGTCAGTCAACAGTAAAATGTTTCCCTTGAACCAACCCTGAAAAAACCCATCATAAAACTGGCCTTGGGTCTGTTGATGGCTTCATTTGAAACTAAACTGTCGGGGAATAAAGTTCCTCTACCGATAGGATGACAAAGAAAGCAAGTCGTTCGGCGTGACGCCTGTCTTCGCCTACGATCAGGCCAATAGTTCGCGCTGTTATCTGTTATATTTTCGATGGGTGAGGCGCGGAATAGGAGCGCGCAAAACTTAAAGTTGTCTTACAAAATTAGCCTTCTTTCTCCGAGTGGGAAATAGCACCTGCGGATAAAAGATTTATCAAAAAATGTGAAAAGGTGCAACTACTTAACGTTGAATATGTGTAAAGCAAAGTTACCTTCTAACCAGATGGAAATATTTATTCTCTTTCCCGATACGCTATAGACTCATTTTATCCTTTATTCTGACAAACTGGTGATAAATCAAGACATCATCTCCCGGTCGGCCTGAATCAGTTTCTTTCTTAATTTTCGTAGCCCGGACGGCTTCGAAAGTCTTACCCGTTAATTTTTACTAAATGGATTCAATCAAAGGTCGTTGGTTTGAACTAGCCCACTGGAGGCTAATTCTTAAATTGAAGTTTGACTACAAGAGTCTCATGAATTCTGTCGTGTTTCCATCGCGGTCAACAGACCGCTTATAGGCCAATCGGTATAGGCCTAGCTCGGCATGCTAGCAAAAAAATATTTAGGCCAAAAACATGGTTTCGGTTTCCGTGCTTGTCCACCGGCGGTTCTTCGGGACCGACGAGACCAGGATGCCGACGTTTCTCTCTCACTTATCTTTCAATATAAAAGCAAGGTCTTGACCGCAAAGTTAGTTTTTTTCGCCAGCTCACTTTGAGTCGGGATTTTAAAAAAGAAAAGGCTTGTTGAATCAGGAGTCCTGGCGACGCACTGCGAATAGCCGAGTTTTGGGTCGAGCGCCATATACCAAGTCAATAGCAAGTCCCGATGTACGTCACAAAGAACACAACAATGGGGCCTAGCACTTAAACAATAGCACAATAGACTTCACACAATAGAATGACACAATAGTGCATATACTGACTTGGTATATGGAGCATCACCCGAGTTTTTATATTTTTGAAATTTAGACGATCAAAATCGCCTAGCGTGTACACTTGGCAGTTTTTCGAAAATCGCGACAATCATATTAGTCAACACGAATTACCCGTCTAGTATAAATACCACAGACGGATCGTCTCAGGACGAATTTGGACAAAAAATGGTAGTTCGTGTAATGATTATTCGCCTGAACAGAGGGATCACTCGTCTCTACGATAGTTCGTCTGCACGGATCATCCGTCTGTTTGCCCGCATTTATACGCAGACGAATTATCAGACCAACTATCATTCTTTGCCCAAGCTCGACCCAGGCGGATGATCCGTCTGTAGTATGAATTCGTCAAATGTTTTGAAACGTTTGTCTAAAAAAGTAATATCCAAGTCTAAAAGCGGAGCTACATATTTGTTACTTGTTCTCAACAGATTGTGAAAATGCCCTCATTGAAAAGAAAGATTCCAAAGCCGCAACGGTAGCTTGGTTAAGTCTGCATATTCTACTTCCCTGGACGGGATGCTTGTCCATCGCAGGGTTACCCCCAGCAGTACGGTACCCATTTATACACCTGGGTGGAGAGAGGCACTGTGAGAGTAAAGTGTCTTGCCCAAGAACACAACGCAGGCTCGAACCCGGACCGTCCGATCTGGGGCCCACCGCACTAACCATTAGCCCACCGCGCCTCCCATAGCCCAAATAAATTACAATAATTCGTCTACTCCAACCGCAGAAAGTCAGCTGAGGATGAGCATGAACAATTAGAAAATCCTGCCATAACCAGAAACAATTTGGACTTAAGCCCGTGATCCAATAAAATCCTGTTACCTGATCAGCGGTCAACTTAAAAAACAAGTTAGCTCGATGAGCTATAACCTGAGCCCGCGAATATGGTCATGTGATGCTTCTACTGACACTTTCACCTGTTTCTGGAATGTAGCCACCATGTTGCGCAGCGTGGTACGTATGTGCGTAGGGCACAAGCGCCCGCGAGCCATGCCGTTATAATGACGACCATGAAAGTGAAAGGCATGGTTCTCCTATGTCTATGCATGCGTGGTTTCCAATTTCTAAAGTTTTGGAGCTCCGCCCTCTGGTCCTTGTGGGAGGCGTGGTGGTCTAATGGTTAGTGCGCTGGACTCCGGATCGGGCGGTCCGGGTTCGAGCCTTGGCCGGGGCACTGCGTTGTGTTCTTGGGAAAGACACTTTACTGTCACAGTGCTTCTCTCCACCCAGGTGTATAAATGGGTACCGTCAAAATACTGCTGGGGGGTAACCCTGCGATGGACTAGCATCTCATACAGGGGGGAGTAGAAATACTCCCAGTCGCTTCATGCTAAGGAAACCGGGATAAGCTCCGGTGGTATGGAACACTGGGCTCGACACAGACTTTGCCTTGTTTGCCTCTGGTCCTTAGGGCTAACGGAGCTCCGCTAAAAAGACTTTAAACTATCCACTGTCGCATCCGCGATACTGCTCAGAGCATAAGTAAGAATTCACCTCGAAGTCTTCATCTTTTTTAAACTCCTCTAGACTATCTGAAAAAGGACAACAATTACGAAACTATTAGGGCGTGATATGATTTAGATAAAGCGTGCTACTGTTGTGGCCTAAACATTCTGTGTTGGTTTACTCCTATCTCTTCGTTTTGAAGCTGTCTATTTTTCACTCATCAAAGAAACAAATTATACATTTACACAACATTTTTCATTAATAAAATTGGAACTTAATTGCAAGAAAGGTGTGGCTTGAAAGTGGTGCGGATTTTACAGTAAAGCTTGATTTACACTATCAATGCAAAAGTGAAAATGGAGAATGATCATCGCAGTGAATTTCCAATTTAAGCAACTGGAAATAAGAAGCCTGAAGAAGTCAGGGCTTCAACGGGATTCGAACCCGTGACCTCCGCGATACCGGTGCGATACCGGTGCGGTGGGTGATCAACATCAAAAAGTTGTGTCTGTTCATGCATCTTGGCGTTTTACACGTCTTTTGTGTGTTCCCTTTAACTGAAAACGGGTTCAGTAAACGTTGTGGTTTGTGGGACTTTATTCATACAAAATTTTATTAATATGCACATTTTGACAGGTATTTTGCAGTGTTTCTATGTGCATTCAGAGATGGTTAAACAAGATAACCCAGGATAAACTAAAAATGTAGCAGTTTACAGTGGCGATGGTATTTTTACATGCAAGAGCCTTAGAGAGATACTTGATTTTATTTTGAGAAATAATTTGAAGGTTGTTAGAACAGTTAAGTATTAAAATACCAACACAGCAACATACCATAAACCTCGAGTTTGGCCTTGGGATAGAGTTCCTGCAACAATGACGCAAGAATGTAAATTATTAATAATAACATCATCATTATATTACAATTACCTCCAAGCGAGTAATCAAAGAAACACAACAAGATAGAAATGGCTTCAAAGGAAACTCGGATGGATGCAGGAGGGATTGTGGGTTCAAATCCCATCTGGGACTCGGATGAGTATCCTTAGGTGCCGTTTCTATCTTGTTTCATTATATTATTAACAATATTAATTAGCCGAGATAATGAAGATCACCGTCATAGGCGTAATGAAAATTTTTTGCCAGGGAGGCGGAGAACCATTTGCCCAAAATATCTCCTAAGTTGCCGTGCCCAAATTTGTCTTGTTGCCCCCAGGTCCATACACCTATAATCACCATCACTCAAAAGAAAGACAGGAAGCGAATAAAAGTACTTTTGTCTTTTGTTAAGTTACCTTTATCTTTGACATCCACTTATTGAATGGGCAAATGGCATCCAGTTTAGCTTTTGGGCCCTTGACCTTAAAAGAAATTAGATTCTTAAATATAAACCAAAGGAAACTACCATATTGTACCAAGGACAAAATTGAACCACAACATATACATGATACAGCAGCGAATGAGCGAGTAAGAACATCTGATTACATTTCGATACCGATACCGGAACCGTCTCCGATACCGGAACGAGCGCGCCGTTCTCGTCTCAATTTTCCATTCCAATAAAAGCTCCATTGCTGATGAACTTGACAAATAGGGAATTAAGAAATTGCGTCCACGTTTTATGGCCCATCATCCCAGAGCTTATCCCGTTTTCCTTAGCATAAAGCGGCGAGAGGTATTTCTTCCCCCCTCCCCCCTGGATTGGATGCTAACCCACTGCAGCATTACCCCTCAACATGAAATTCACCGGAACTGATCTATACTTCCGGGTTGAGAGAGGCCCAAGAACACAGCGCAGTGCTCCGGCCAGGGCTTGAACCAGAACCACTCGATCCGGAAACCGGCAGCCTACTACCCATTAGACCTCTGCATCTCCCACTGTGTCGGGGGAGGGTAGGACGGATTAGAACCGGTGTAGTTTGTTACTTTAGCTCTCACTGTTGTCTTATACAGTTTGTCTTTTTAAGTTTGGATATGAGGTTTTGAAACATACCTGGATCATACGGTCTCCAGAGAAGATAACCGCATAACCATCATTGCAACAGAAATTCTTCTTAGAGTACGGTACATCCACTGCTTCATACCTCTAACATTTTCAAAAGTAACATTGCATTTTAAATATAAAAAGCCTAAGAAAGTGATAAGACCATGAGCTCGAGTACGTTTTCTATGAGTGAATCAGTAGTCAATGTAGTAAACACTATAAAGAATTGCAGTACAAAACACATGTAGTTCTATGTACTTTTAAACAAAGTAAAACACAAATGCTTGAAAGATTGTGCGTGCAGTTGTAATCGAATGGTTGGTTGCAAAGAGCATAGTGACTACAGTAAAATGGTTATGAAGCTAATTGACAAATTAAGTTCTTCGTTGAGTTCACACTTTTTGGCCTTGCCCCATACTAAAAAACACAATAGTTGTTTACTTACCAATAGAATGGCTCTGTTATGTGATTTATGCATAGTGTTTGAAGATTATAAAAGCAGATACCGCCCAAATCAAACGATTGTGCGCGGTAGACATTCCAAAATAGTTTTTACGTTGGTTTGTTAAATTGGCAAAAAAAGTGAAGTACATACAGTAACACAATAAAAATTTTCGCGGGTGACGTCTTTCTTAGAAACGATTTGATTAACGCCTGATTCGCGCCGTTAGCCGGCGTTGCCCTGCGTGTAAAATATTGTCTTCTTACCTCGCCATGCTTATCTTTCACTTTCTTGAAATGCTTCATCATCTTTTTTAAGCTGAATTCTTCCGGATCAACATGATTAAAGCCTGTTTCGATTCTATCAAAATTAAAAGAACTATTGTTTATCATCCACACTGAGTTCGATTGAGTGTGCTAATAGTCACTTCGCATTTTAACATATGAAGGCTTGTTGTAAAATTGTCTTCAAATGATCTTCTGGCGGACGTGTAGCTTTTCTGCACGTTCTTCCGTATGAATATTCGCTTCGCCTTTAATTTTGCCAGAGAAGACACTCAACACAAAATTTACTAAATGTAAAAGGCTAGTAAATTCTAATATTAACCTGTTTCGTCCTCTAATAATAAACAATTAGAAATCGTAGTATTTTTTAGCTTAGGTCAATGTATTATTTTTGTTTTCAATGTTCTTCTTTTTTGCCATGTTTAATACCTTCTCGAAAAACTACATGACAAAGTTTATCACTATCTGGGGGTCGGGTAGTGATACATTTTGCACACCTGGCCTTCGCTACGCTACCCCCTCCTTTAAGCACACTGCCCTCTGTGTAACTATCCTCGTGAAAGACGTAACATAACAACGTGAGCGATTCTTCTCAGTTCCTTGTGAACAGTCAGCACTTATGCGATCAAAACAGAACTACGTTGATTAAAACTTTTACAGTCTCAGTTTCACGTAACAATTCTTTGTTTTTGAAAATTCAGTTAACTATTCAATGTCCATGTGGCTACACCCAAACACCATAACGATTCGGTTCGCTCCGTTCTCTTCTATAACGGATAGAACACTCTGAGAGGAGTGTCCACCTGAAGATGTTTCACAGTCAACCACCTTGCTTGGTTGTCTGCTGGTTGGCGTAGCTGGCTGGAGATATGGAGTTGTCTCTGCATCTACATCACCTTAGGCATCACTTTCAGTTTCACTGCTCTCTAGCTCAAATTCGGCATCCTCGGACATTGCTTTCACCAACTGTGGACTGCCGCGAATTACAGGACTTAGAGACTCCATGACCATACTGCCATCTGACTCGCCCTCCCTCAATACAACTAACACGGAACCACCAGTAACAGGTTCAGGCTCCCTAGCACACACAACGTGGGATTCAACAGGCGTAGCAGTCTCTTTCATCTCTAAAATCCATTTCTTCTGCGGAGGTCCAAGGTACGGCTTCAGAGGATCTGCGTGAACCACTTTTGGCTTTGCTCTTCGACTTCCCTGAATACGATACATCACATCCGACGGCATAGACACCACTACGTAACAGCACTGGCCTTTTTTAACTGGATGATCACCTTGAGGCTTGGATCGGCAACTTGCTCACTATAGAGATACTCTCGAGTCCAGGTCGAATACTGTTGCGCTTTCAGTCAACTGCAGGATGATTTGATGGGCAATTCCGGTTCACATTGCTTCTCTCGAAGGGCTTCTCTTTGCTCTACCGCAAACACGCCAGACACAGTAGGTGAAGCATTAGTTTGGACAGCAACACCAACCAATTGCGTAACCTTCGCCCACTCCTTACACCATTTACAGCCATCGTTGCATGGTCCTCGTGACAATGCGTCTGCATTCTGATGCCTTTGGCCAACTCGGTACACGATCCCATAGTTAAACGAACTCGTAAATTCTATCCACCTTGCCAACTGTCCTTCTGGTTCCTTGACTTTGAGTACTGAGTGAAGGGGTGCGTGGTCAGTTCTTATGCGAAACCTCGGCCCCAGCAAATAATGGCGAAACTGTTTAACGAACTCCAACTAGTTCGTAACTAGGTCATTCCTTGTGACAATAATTTCTTTCGGCCTTGGTCAAGGTTCTGCTCGCATACGCAACAGGGTGTTCCACTCCGTTCCTTGATTGGCTAAAGACAGATCCAATTACCATGATTGCTGACATCTGTGTCGAGTATGAAATTCTCCCGACAAAACTGGGTATGATAAAACAGGGGCTGTGGACAGTAACATTTGTAGACTACCACCTGCAAACTATCGGCGACTTAACAGCCTGATGCAACTCGGATTGTTCCTCTACGCCGAACCGATTTTGTAGTCGCTCCACGATTTTTACATACTGTCGATCGTCAATCCTCTTCCCTCAGCCTGCTTAACAACTTTCGGCTTTCACCACGAAGACTGGCTGACTAAAACAGGGGCGGATCCAGGATTTTTCTTAGGAGGGGGCGCACCAATAAGGAATTACGTTGTTGATGGGTGACGTAAGCAGAATGCTAGTTATATTAGAAAGTCGCAGGTCATCTCAGGGAGCGGTGTGCACTCCCTACACCCTCCCCCTAGATCCGCCCCTGAAAACCATGGCCTTCTCGTTCTTTTTATCCGTTAATTAGTACACAGCGCTCAAAATGCATAAAATATTCCTTTAGGGGTTGTTTGCCATCGAAGTCTTCGGGTAATTTCACCGGCTTTCTTAATTTTTCTCGGCTATGAGCTCAGGTGACGTGAAACGGTTTTCAACACTTTCGTCACTAGGAAACGTATTTGCAGATGGTGAAAGTGAACTTGGTCGAGCTGTTTAGTTACTAGCGGTGAACTAACTGACGATGTGGCCCATGGTGACGTTTCTGCGAAACCATTGTCGCCACCGCTTCGAAGGGGTTTGCAGACTTTGCAGGTGGTTTTTCAGCGACTGTTATTTCTGGACTTCCTCCGGCCTCTGATCTTATCAAAAACGGGCTGAGATCCTGCAAATCCTACTTAAAAGGATTTCCCGGCTTTACAGGAGTCGACCACCGCTGCCACCAAGTCAAACGCGCAAAATCAAGCGGCCATTCTTATTACCTTCTCGAAAAACTACACTTGGCCTTCGCTACAATACGCCCCTTGTATGTTTTAGCTCTTCCACCTTCAAATAACTAAATTACTGTGAACTGTTAGGCTTTCAGGTACTTACTCTATTCTCATTGGTCAACCCTCAACACTCACTGTGCTCTCAACAGTATTCTAAACCCATTGCACCATAGTGGCAAAACCCTCCCTCTCCCGCCCACGGTTTTTTCACATTCATCTTCATTGGCGAAATAAAGCCATTCACGCTCGTTGGTGAAATATTTTGGAGTATATTTTGTCTCCTACTCACCCGCCATCATCTATCTCAAGAGCACCACCAAAATACTCCAGAAACTCGTCAGACTCAAAATCCTCAACTTCGCGATGCTGCACTGCTTTATCGTCCAACTAAAGAACAGAAAGAATTAGCATTAGATAAATGGAAGGATAAAGATGGGGGCAAGGGTATTTTCGTGACGCCGTGATCCGTTTTTTTGTGCTCTGTGAATCGTGATTTGATAAAAAACTGTTCCGTGAATCGTGATTGAAGTGTATTCCGTGGAGGCGTGAAATGCAAAAGTCCTTGGCTGTGAATCGTGAATAGATAAGAAATAAATCGTGAATGTCTAAAGTTGAGTTCGTAGCTGGATTTCACTGCATTGTGATCAGATTTTTCTGTGACCTTAGTGAATTTTTCGTAATTCGTGAAATCGAAAATTTACTATCGTGACTTCGTGACAGGACCCCCCTTGCCCCCCTCATAAAGGGATCGTTTAAAATTCTACCAAGTGACGGCTCTTTGATAGACTCTTGAGACAAACATCAGGCGTGTGGCTTTCAAAGACAAAACTACGTGGCACCAGTACACAATACTCGTTCTTTGTATATTATCTTATTAGGATTTATTCTTACGTATGTGTCCAGCTCAACTGTTTTGTAGGCAGCAGTTCCATACTCATCTTGAGTGGAATGTTTACCAATCCAGAAATGGACATCGAACTCTATACTCTGCAAGAAAAATCATAAGGGATATAACAAAAAGGCAAAACAAAATCCCAGTGATTACACTACAATAACAATTTTTTTGCCTAAAACAACAGGTTAAGGCTCAACAATAATGAAAACTGACGTGGGTCTGACGCTGATATAATTTTTTAAAGCATTTAAATTTTGATTCAGACACAAATTACCAAACGAACTCTACACACACAAAAACTGCACGTGCGAGACACTTTATTGTTTTTTTTTTTTCAAATATTTCCGAGGAAGCGTCCCAATAGACCAGGGGCGTAACCAGGGTTTTTCAAAGGGGGGGGGGGGGGTCACACTGTATGTCACTATATTAAATGGGGGGGTCACGGCAGCCAAGGACACACCCACCCCACCAACCCCACACCTCCCCCCAGCTGCACTCCTGCAGACCACCCATGGAACTGAGGAAATAAAGGAACTGTCTGTAGGTTACTAAATATCAACTGTAATTCCACAAAGGTTGTCAAGTATCAGTACCGTTGCTTACTTTCCATAACTTTCAAATTCATGAAAGCACATGTGGGCACCACGCTGTGCCAAGAAATGTTTTTTATTTTTACGCCTTGGCTTACCCAAAACGCTTGTCGGTTAAACTTGGCATAGATTGAATTGTGAGTATTGAATATTAATCATATGAATAAGGTATACAAACGTTAGTATTTGGATCCTTTTCGCCATGAAGAATGATGTATGAGTCGCCGTTGAAAAATCTTCCATAATTTTCCTCAGGCCACGCTTTCACCTAAACACAAAAGTCCTGTCAGAAACCATGATCAAGAATTCTATGGAAAATAACTATTTAAGCAATTCTTGGTTTGCAAGTGACGTCATCGACGCCATGTTGGATGACATGAACAAAAGATTTCTGATTAGCCTCTTTTGTTTGGTCATCCAACATTTCCGCCATGCTTATTGTCATTTGAATCTCTTGGGATTGGTTGCAAGCAAGCAATAGAGGAATTGACCGGTCGGTACACGGACTGCACCTTAATGCGAATGCATGCATGGTTTGTTTGGTTTGTTTGTTTCGCTTCGCTTCGTTTCGTGCGAAAACTATTCCGTCCAAATAAGGTATCTAATTAAATTGCTTCGACTTTACACTGCCGACCGATTAGCTCAGTTGGTAGAGCGCCGAATGCTTGAGGTGTCGGGGTCGAGCCTCACACTGAGGAAAAGAATCATGCTGCCTTTGCAAATTGTTAGAAGTTTTTTCTCAGATAACGACGATAAACAATAGTCCCGTCTCGGTGACCACACACTCATCGTATGGCACGGCATGTACTAAAACCAGGAACACCGGAACACCAGAACACCCCGGAGCACCCCGGAACACTAGAAATACCATAAAATGCCAATAAATTTCTGGTGTTCCGGGGTGTTCCGGTGTTCCGTATTTTCTGGTGTTCCGGTGTTCGGTGTTCCTTGTTTTAGTACATGCCGTATGGAACGGAGTTTCCGGTGTTATGGTTTGGGCTTTGTCTGTTGTGATGTCAAAGTTGCGAAATGCGCGGAGAAATAGCTGATACAGTTACATTACTACTGTACAAAAAGAAATCTCTCCGACTTGGACTGTGGGCAGTCACTCCGAGCGTGGGAGACATTTTTATATTTTGCCTTATATGGTAGAAAATACAGCATTGCCGAAGTCTTCTAATGAATATTAATGAATGTTGTGTCAAAATAGCTTCGGGTAGTTTTGATTCTTCACCGCCAAGATTTCAGAGATAAAAAGTTTCTTTCAAAAAGCTGAATGGTAGATGTACGTACGTATTTATAGCCATTTTATGGCAATCATATAATTCATAAAACAAACTCAGATCACATACTGGCGCAAGTTGCAACCAGATGTTACAAAATAAAGGAAAAATAAATAAAAACATACCTCAAATTTTTCGATTCTCCAAATTCTAGTTCCCTCCAGGTCCTCACATCCTTTCCAAGCTGGCTCTGTCGTGGCCGCTCTTTTTTTCGTCTAGCCAATGCAAATAAACCATGTTTTTAATAATCTAGGAAGTTTCCACAAAAGTTACAGGACTTCAAAAGTTCCTTGATAAAGACTTACTTCTCTGTCTTCTTTGCTGCCCATCTTTTCGACATTAGAGTCCTTCCACTGATATTCTTTAGCTTTTACAAGGCCACTCATGCTAAAACTAAAGCGTTTTCGACCAAGAAACGTTATCACTGGAGTCACTGAAGATATCAGTGAAAATTCATAAGACTTATAACAGTACCTAGCTGAAAATTACGCCTATGAATACAATATGGTCTCTAAGAGATTATTAAACCACCTGCAGTCAAGGTAAGCTGCAATTGGTTTTCCCAACAGGCTAACCCAAGTTAACGTTAATTGTAGCACCTGGTCCATAGGCCTTGTAAAAATGTCTTGGTTCGCAACAAAAAATCTGGGCCCGCGATTGAATTGATCGAAGCCATTCTCGAAAACTAAAGTGCTTCTTTTGCTCTGTGCTGTCAACGCTATACTATGCAATTCTTTTGCAAATTATTTACCATTTCATGAGTTCGTCAAAACACAATGTTCTTTAGAGAAATGCATGATTAAAAGAATGATTCCAGCGTCGTTTAAAATTAGCAAATAATATTTGATTGTGTTCACTCTGTTTTTAATTTGAATAGAAACTCAAACGAAACATTGACAAATTTAACACGATTCGACCTAGCTATGCGCTGTCCCCGAATTGTATCTTGGTTGAGCTTCAGTTTTTAACTGTTTTTCTATCAAGAACTGTCAAGTATATCATCAAGAGACCATCACGTGATGGTCTCTTGATATCATTGATCAAAATATTGATTATCTTTAAATTATATTTCAGTCGTCTTTTGCATATCTAACTGTCACCTCAAATTTATTATTTGATAAATGAAGGCAGAAAAAAATAATAAGTGCTAAAATAAGGTACGTTTCCTTCTAATGAATGCAGAAACCACTGTAAGTGTTTTAGTGGAGCTGTCAGTCAAATTACCAGTGAGAGAATTAACTTGGCCTACAAAACAACCCGCGTAGGAGTCTCAATTGTCATGTAAATGCGACACTATGAGAAAAACAAACCGAAACATTTCCTGTAGATATAGATTTAGGATTTATTTTATCATTTTTATTTATTTCTAAAATTCAGGAATTGGAATAAAATAGGAAAATGAAAAATGTTTGCCTGTATTAATTATTTCATCCCCCTTGCTCTTTCATATTTCTTTCTGAGTGAGTATCGAAGGGTATAGACATGGCGCTAATAATAATAATAATAATAATAATAATAATAATAATAATAATAATAATAATAATATCCTAATAAGTTAAAAGTATAGTCTGGTATATAGTCTAGTCGAGCCTAGTGGCCAGAGCTTATTTTCCTCCAAGCAAGCAAAATCCTATTTTCATCTGCACACCTCTCCTTTTTAGCACCTTTGGGTCATCATTTCACTGATCTTATTACTGGAAAGCAAATAGGCGCCACCATATTGAGCTACATTGGACCATCGCGCAGATAGCCACGACACATCCGGGACTTTTGCAGCCTTTCTCGCGCGAATATTTAAAAACTATGGAGAAAATAACAAAGGAAGTCGGTCCAAAACGGTCACCACCGCTCGGGAATTTTACTTTTACAAATAAATGGTTTTGTAAAAAGAGGGGTTAATAGAGACAATGTGACTACTTTTACGTCTGTTACTGTTTGAGAAGTATTATATTTTTCGGCCTCAAATGCAGCTGATTTTGTACCTCTGCATGTATGGAATCGACACTTTGGGATTAAAAATCTCGAGAAAAAATAACTTAGCAGAAAAGCATTCATATTGTTTTTTATGAGTGGCATCTCAAGAACCACTTTTTGTGCAAATCCGACGGTTGGAAGTGTTGTACTTTTCAACTTGTTTGACTCTACCCCCATAAAACTTAAAATACGACCCACTGAGCCCCCAAGGAGTTGATTCGACCGCTTTTAAATTATCTTCCCGCGAGCGTCTGTCCACTCGCTGTCTCTCGGAAGAACACGGCAAAAATAAACGATCTCTTCAACAAGTTTCACGTCAAACTTTGGAGTTTTCCCTTCACAGATTAATTCAATCCCGATCCATATTCATCTTGAAAACGAATTGATGAATTCCCCTTTAAAGGAGTCCCTTTAGATGTAATTTGTTGCTTATTTCTGAGAACAAACAGCACCAAAGACAGTTTGAGCGATTGAAGCTGTTTTGAAAGTTTTCAACGCGCGTGCAACTACGAACCCAGGCTTTCTCTCTTTTGTGTTTCGATGAATTTTTTCGACCGCGAATATTAACCAATGAGCGCGCGAAAATTTCTGCAGTTATGGTAAAATTCGCTTTTTCTTTTTGTGTTCCACAAATCTAAGTTATTTCTACAATTTCCAGGGGTCAAATGAAAAATTGTCTCTGGTCTTCCATTCTCCTTTAAAAGATAACAACAAATACCATTTCTGAACAATACAAGAAAGCAACAAAGACTTAGATGTGATTTCGTATCAAGTAAGAAAGCTTATGCTCCCTTGTTGATCACAAAGAAAATATAACCAAGCCCAGAACAGCAAAATTTTATTCACTTCTGTCAACGCACATCAAAAAGGCTTCGGAGTTGACGGGAGAATGATGGAAAGGTATTTGAAAAATTATGCGTACTTCTGGAAATATCCTGGCTTCAACCCGCTAGCCAACGTACTCTTCAGGAATATTCAATAAAAAGCGAACAAAGCTCAAAATTGGTCCAAGAATGAATGATTTTTTTAAAAAAAGAGGAGTTTCAAAACATGTCATTTTATGTAACAACGTTTGGGGTGATCGTACGCGAATATCAAGAAACAAAAGAAATCTATTTTCTGCTAATTACAATACAAATTCTAATAATTCCGCCATCTTGCTTTCTAGTTCTTGGCAGAAAACCAAAAACTACCCTAAAAATCACTTTTAAGCAACTAAATTAGAAAATGTTCGCATTCCTTGCATTAACACTAAAATCGTCTAAAAATTCTGAATTCTTGTGAAAAGGGGTTCTTGAGCCTCGAACACATATGTGAACTGATCTTAAGTAACGATATGCGTGTTCTAAGCCAAGATATGACACTGGCATAAGATTCGCCGTTCTTACATATAGGCAGTCGTTAAATGAGATTTGACTCCTTTTGAGGTCATAAAAAATATTTATAAACTCTTTGACAAGTTTATGTATACAATACGTTTGAACGTAAGACTTACCAAGATCTACCAAGGAGTACCCAAGATTTTCTTAGAAGTTTATAGACTATAATCTGTCGGTCCACGCAATGCTAAACTTAAAGTGCCAACTATGATTACGAAATAAGGTTCTTTTTCAAATGTTTTAAGTTTGTTAAGACTAAAAGCACGAGCATATGAAGCAAACAAAGTTTATTCATTTGAGTTTTTGGCCTTGTTCCGTGATTTTGGTTAGTCGATCCTCTGCAAATAAACAATCATAATAATTATTTGTTGGGCTTCTCAGATCACCCGGCCCATGGGCCATCGGATTTAAAATTCTTAAATCCATTGTTTTCGCATACTGCAGTACTGATGCAAGAAAATAGGCTCTTTGCATGGTAGTGTCACATGACCTTGTCAATCATAACAAATGGTCGTGGGGCAAAAATAGATGCCAGAAATGAAAAGAGCACACCGTAAATAACAAAATGACAAAGTTTCAGGTCCCTGTAATTTAGTTTTTATGACAGTTTGAATTTTTGGGAAATTTATAGGATTTGTATGCAAATGTTGCTGGTGAGCAAGGTCTTACTAAACAGCTGGTTTTCAGTAGACAAATATTTAATTTCTAAATTTTCAAAAATTCAAGTTGCCTTGAGATCTCACCCTTTGATGCCAAGTTCCTCAAACCTGGCCACTTTTCTATTTTTGTCATGCTCTTTTCATTTCTAGAATCTATTTTGTACGGCGACCGTATTTTTATATTTGACTAGGTCACATGGCATTCATGCAAAGGGCGTCGTCTCTTGATACATCTTATGATCAGTTCAAAGACCAATTGCCTTAACTAATAGTTTTTGTTATTAATATTTAGCTCTTATTGAACGAGCAGGAGGTCCTTATGGGAGAATCTAGCCTTCGATCATGCCTTTCCTCGCTGTTTATCATCCTCCTTCTTCTCAAAAAGAGAGACGCCTGATCGCTACTGACCAAGCGCGACATAAGAGTTTTCTGTCATCATTTCCAGGCGACATGCGATTGCAATGGTAGAAACACAATATAATGCCTTGGATTTTACTTCTTTTATTGTTCTTACCAACTAAAGTATTACTTTAAATTGTATTTCAACCTAATTTTGCACATTATTCAAGCAATTGAAGTCCGTTACTCCGTCAGTACAATCCACTTGTACTGTACATCTCGAATTAATAACATTGCAATGTATAATTAGTGGAAGAGGCATGGAGGATTTTTTAAGCGAAAACTAACTATTCTTTCGTGAATTATCTTGAAGGCTTCCTCAAATGAATCAGTTAACCTGCAAAGAATGAAAAAGAAGCAATCAAATCGTTGAATTTGTAACTTTATTTCAGACATTTTTTCTTATAAAGTGGCTTGGCAATGACAATCTCTCTGTAAATGTTCGCGTGGAATTTGATTTTGTCTTTCGGATCTGCGCCCTCAAATTTTCACTTAGAACATTTGCCAAGTACGTTTAATTGAAAGACTGTGAATTTTGACCTTGAATTTAGTTTCCGCAAACTCTGTCGTGCCTCGTTTGTCTGTACACAAGCCGTGAATTAGATATTTGATTTGATTATGGAAGAAGGGAATGTCCAAGGGATTTCCCAAATCGAGATGACAAGGATGGTTGTCGGAAAGTTCAGAATCTCATTTTGCGGGCGTGGCTGAACTCTTTAACCCTTCAGAGTGTACCAATTTTAAAGGAAAACTAGTTGTCTGTTTCTTCCGGCTTAATTAATACATCCTCTATGCTCTCTTCCTGGTTATCAATCCACCGTCCAAGCCTAAACAGCTGACAAAAACCCGCCCTATACTTCAACTACAACTACTGATGAAACCTGCTTCATTTTTGCAGGAGCCTGTGAATTGGTGCCTCCAACTCCCATACTCATTATGCCACAGCATTCTTACAGGCCAGTTTCGGTGTAATGTTAAAAATACTAGCAAGGTACATCATATTCTTGTCAACGGTATCTTTTAGTTTTATGACATTTGGAAGATTCTGAAGCACGTTTCGTTTGCAGTCTGCTTGCTTCTGAAACATGCCATAAATGCAAGAGTTCAATTCTGTGCCTGCGCTTGGAAGATGTGCAATATGTGACAGGCCCCTTCCCTTTTATAGTGGAACGCTTGTTTAGATATCTACACTGTTATCAACCCACGATTTTTGACCACTGGCATGTGCAACGATGGCGCTCATGACTTTGGAAACTCCTTCCAAAGGAAGCTTAACAAAGAAACTTACTTATGAGTTGATTGCGGAATTCAGTTGGGTAGAGAGCTGGTCTTCTTTGACCACAGTAATGGCAATAGTTGGGTGTTGGTCCAGTTCTGGGCACTGCCTGAGGTAATGCTGTCGAACATGAAATGAACAATTTAAGTTATCATACGACACGCCACCCTGTGATTTAAAGCTTCTCATGAAGAAAACAAATCAGCTCAGAAAAGAAGGTTTAACCATAAGACTGTTTTGACGAATTGTACGGACCATAAAAATGTGGTCGCACAAATTTTAAAACACTGTTTAAAAACAGGCGTGGTAGACTAATTCAATTCATGATGCTAGTACTAATGACTATGGTATCAAAGGAATAAATTAACTTTTATTCCACATCGACTCTTGGTCAAGTTGCAGTTTAGTGAGCAGAAGTCCCATTTCGTATTGAAACGGTCATCCAGTTTTACAGTAGGTCAGTCAGTTATCTCATCAGCCATTTGGCTTTCAAACTGAAAGGCTGTGTGCTCCAAAAGTTGGTCATGTTAACCAGGTGATCGAATTTATTTAGACCCTAAATTGGGGTATAATAACGATAGCAGGGTTCTATGCAGACCACTAATCAAGGATATCATAATGATTAAGCTTTGTGCAAGCAAAAGTCAGGCTATCTAAAGGTTAACTTATCTTATTCAGATAATCGAAATAATTAGAGCTAAATAGCTCAGTATTAAATAGACCAGTAATACACTCACATGCCCATAAATCAAACCACTCATTTTGTCGCCATTCCAATCGTCACCAACCCGTACAAACAAGTGATCTTCGGCGTCCCTCCTTCCAAAACGTACGTCAACAATATTCACTAAAATGAAATAATATATAGAATAATATATAGATTTTAGCCAAGCTTAAGAGCGGACCTCCATATTTTTTGCTCGTTCTTATTGATTTGTTGAAATAATTAAGCCTACGATACAATGGAAACATTAACCAGTCAGTGGTCAAATTCCAAATAAACATTTGACCTCGATGAGCTCTAAACCTGAGCCCGCAATATGGTCATGTGGTGCTGGTCAACGGAAACCTTGTTTTGGCAGGTTTCGACTATTAAACCATAAATTGATGTGTGCTGACGTATGAAGTATGGGTCTCCCATCCCCTCTCCCCCAGAGTCTGTACTGACGGACAGAAACACGCTCGTGCGGTCACGTTACTAGCAAATTTCCTCGGCTTGATGGGCTTTTCAAACTTTCTTACCCATGGTGCTCGACTGGTGTGCTTTACGCGCTGGAGCTCTGCTAAAATATCATAAAGGTGTTGGACAACTTGCAATGAGACTAATAAGAAATCCCTTATGGCTGGTTTGGCAAGCATTTGCACGAGTGCGCACAGAAGTGAGGGTCTGCATTGGGTGCTAGATTCTCAGTTATCGGTTAAAAATTAGGCCATTTCTCAGCTATCACTTAATTTTGACAGGTGTTGGACAAGGAATTCTTTTTCAACTTGCAATGAGACTAATCGGCACTCTTAAATTTCAAATCGGCACTCTTAATCCTCACGGTATCATTCAACTAATTTATTCCGTTGTTTTCACGTTACCAGGCACTAGCCAATAACGAAGCTCCATCTTTCTGTATATAAAAAGCACACGACCCACAATTCCTTGATTCGCTCCGACGAAGGGCTAACGCTCGAAACGTCAGCTCTTGAATCTCTTTACGGTGGCCAATTCACATTATCAACCCAGTTGATGAAACCAAATTATATCATTTTGACAGTGTTGAGTAGCATCCTATGATTTCCGTTTACTTTCCAATGACTCCGAACAGTTTATCAAAAATGAAGAGCCCTTAGCCATCTTAGAACCCTTTCTCTTGTACCAAGAGTGATTTAGCTATAAGAATGTGTAAACATGGTGAACGTAAGACAATCCGTGTTCAACTTGCAATTGTTTTTGGTCGCAAGTTGCAATCAAAACTACCTCGTCAAACATGGCTTCAAGACTTCGTGTGTAATCTAAGTATCCAGTCCTTTCCCGCTAACTGCATGATGACATGATTAACTATTCATTTCGTCCCATGCGCGTGAGGTCATAGATTTGTATTTCTAAGGGCATTGCACTAATTACCCGAGTACATTTTTTCTAGCTTTCTTTAAAGAGATTGTAACGTCGACAGGTCTATTATACTGAGTTGAACCATTAGGTAACACCACGACGAGTTAAACACATGGCGATCTTTATTAGATGGTTCAACACGTTTTTCGATAGCACCCAAGTTTAAAAGTTGATACGTAATGCTGTCCATTTAGGAACTCCCACAGGCGAATAAACATAAATCAGCTAGAGAACAAAGCTGACTCAGACCTTCTGCAGATTTCATTTTACTGCTACAGACATCTGCTCCTTCTGCAACAGGAATGAAACCCAGTTTCATATCAGGATTCCTGGAAGGATCAGCAGATAAAGTAAGTTAAATACAACCAATGAAATAATGATATCTAGAGACAGCCACGTCAGCCGAAGCTGTTTTTCACGTGAGTCCCTACTCATATCGAATTGCAATTTAGAAGTGTTGGTTTTTCAGGAGGGAGGAAAACCGGAGATCCAGGAAAGACAACCACGGAGTAGAACGAAAACTAACAGCAAACTCAACCCACTTATAACGCCAAATCGGAATCGAACCCGGGCCACATTAGTGGGAGGCGAGAGCTCTCGTCACCACTGCATCCCTTCTCCACAAGAATTGTGTAAGAGCGAGAAGAATCACATGAGGTAAATCGATCGCTGTCCAAAACAATTTTCAAAGATTCATAGTTTTGCATTGTTATCAATTATTGAAAACGCTTCTTCCTTTTTCCGAAGCAGCTCCTTCAGACAATGTATTTACATAAACCCTAATACCTTACCACAGTTTTACCCTAATATTTACATTGGAACAGAAAATAATCATAGAATCCTTACAGTCTGACTTTAAACATCATCTTCTTTTGTCCCAGGAATACAACAGACTACAAGAAAAATAGAACGTTGTTTACACATAATAAGTCTTTTCATCATGATTGGAGCAGTTTTCAATTGAGTGTCGTAAAACCAAAACCAAAGTCATAGGCGTACTGGCCGGGGGGCTGCAACCCCCCCCCCCCCCCCCCAAAAAAAAAAAAAAGAAAAAGAAAAACATTTTGGGCAGCAAGAGAAATTTGGGCAAGGCAAGTTTTGCAAAAAGCGCAAGTTGTTCGTGCCTTCAAATCGCGCGCTTTTGGGCTTGTTTGAATTCGTCATTTGAACGAGCACTTAAATATTCAAACTGGAAGGTGAATAACATAGATATACAGCCAACAAAGATCGAATTTTGTCAGTTTTATCCGAATGACTGGGTGCTAGTGGCTCTTTGGGCTTTGTAACTAATATAACAAACAAGGTGAAAGGAAGGTGGAAGGTGAATAACATAGATATACAGCCCACAAAGATCGAATTTTGTCAGTTTTATCCGAATGACTGGGTGCTAGTGGCTCTTTTGGCTTTGTAAGTGATATAACAAACACGAGAGACAGTGTTTCATCACATTTCCAAACACCGAGAAGAGAGTTGAAAATACATTGCGCTGTGGAGTGTTTCTACGAACTACAGAGAAAACGAAGAAATAAAAGCGTAAAAATCGATATCTAGCCTAATTATGGTCAGTTTTCCAAACCACGATCACGGTTCTGGTTTTCTTTCAGTTTAACTTAATGAATTATTAACGAGTTTGAGAAACGACTGAGAGCCAATGACGTGACTAGCTATAGGGAAGTTAGGCCCGGTTCAGACGCCGAACCTAATTCCTTGAATTACGTACGGCGTCTGAATCAATTTGGAATGGCTATTTCAATTTTGGAACGGCTCACCCAATTTCGCCTTTGAAATGTTTTGATTCAGACGCCGTACTTTTCATGTGCCGATTCTAATGCATAAATTATTATAACGTACTGCCAACCATTTTGACTGGTTTTACTGGAACTGTATTAAGAACGGCCAAAAAGAACGGCGTCTGAATCAACAGGCGTACTTTTGTTAATTTGGGTTGGTCCAAATTCGAATTGAGTTCGGCTCATGAAAAGATTGGCGTCTCACCCGGGCCTTAAACACTTGACACGGATGGGCCTTTCGAGGAACAAATCAATGCAGGAAATGTGTATTTTAAAATCTCTTTACCTCTTGTCTTGAGGGTTTACGTTTCTTGGCTTCATTCGGGAACAAGTCATACATAGGATCATGTTTGGTCCTTTCGCTTTCAACTGAAGAATATAAACACGTTTATACTCCAGGCTCTCTAGCAGCCACGCCACGATACTATGGGTAGATCTCATGTTTCGCACTTAACCGAATTACCCTTGAAACATATAGGGAATCTCAAAATAAAAGTTTATTAGAGAAGAAAAACACCATAATAAAAACACCAAAAAGGTAATAATAAACCAAAAAGCGTCGTCTGACCGTCTCAGATTTCGCGTTGTCCAAAAAAGTTATCTGTAAAAATTTTTCCCTTCTAATGTCGTGAAATATATACATTGCTTTGACCATACAGATTTTCATTTACGTGTAAAAAGAAGATTTGTCACTCTTCCAAAGGAGAGGCTTTCTCTTAACCACGACATTCCTCCATTGGTCCATCCTTTGCTGACATGCTGATTTTTAACCACGTCTCGTTGTTCCCAGGCTCCACGGAAATTATGCTGGAGTAACGGGCCCCCTAGTCCCAGACGTGGGGGAGGCACTTTTTCTTTAGCGACCGACCCAAAATAAGGAAGCGCATTCGACGATAAACGGCAAAATGGGGATGGCCTTAGAAATCATTGATATTATGTTGAAAATATAGCAACATAACTTACCGAGGATTTTCACAGTAATGCCATTCACTCCACGCTCCTCCTTCAATGAGAAAAAGAAATTTAAAATAGCTGAAAGGACTAACGTTTAGGTTTGTGCATGTCTTAGCTTGTCGATAGCTGAGGACAAAAGGGTTAAAGTGGTATTTTCAAACACGCAGGGGCAGAGATTTTCCTGACGAAAAAAATTAAAACGATCGGAAAACTCACTACAACTTTTCAATAGAACAATTTCATTCGTATTGATTTTCCGATTAAAACAGCCTTTGAGACAACGGATTTCAAAAACAAAAAATATACGGTATAACCGGTCCATAAAGCAAAATCCAGACCAAGAAAGAACCAATCGGAACGCGCGGATTTAATTCAAGACTACCTTGTCATAATAATAAACGTTAGTATTTTTACCTTAAGTTGTGTGGCGTATTTGTTCACCCTAAATATTATGCCTTTCTCAGACTCATCTTTGTCAGTCAACCTGCCAAACCACTGTAATACAATAAAATAAATGCTATAGTTACATTTTATGAGTATGATTTTAAGGGTGATAAGGACGGAATGGATTGAAACTTAAAAAAGTAGCCAATTTTTACAACGTTGCAAGCTAAGTAAAAAATCGTCCAAAAATATATAGAAGGGTTCACTCTCCTGCTAAAATTTCATTTGAATTCTTCTTCGTAATTATGCATGCGCAGTTTGTGCACGGCAGGCACCAGACAATGATTTTGGTAGAGTTGACAGCTAGTTGATAGTGCCCCTTTAAAAGAAATCATGCGGTGCTCATTATATAGTACATTATGATTGTTACTAATTATTACTTAAATTTCCTTGATATTAAATAATATTTTAGCGCTAAGTTATACCTAGCTTATTAGTCCTTTAACATTAAAATCTTGTAATTTTTGGAATTTTTAGCATTTATATCTTGTAATTCTTACACGGCATGTCTGAAAACCAGCTTGCTGAGCCATTTACCGTGTTTTAAATAAAGTTGATTGATTGATTGATTGATTGATTGATTGATACGTATTTGTTGCCTGGGCATCCCATAAACCACTTGAAACAAAATAATTCAATAATGCTTCCGTAATCAGTAAAAAGGTCTATAACGGGGAGGTAGGAGAAGACGTTATGTTTAGTGAATCGTTATTACCTGCCAGATCTTCGTCCCAGCGTCAACTACAAACACTTCATTGGCGTCCAATGCCCCTCTCTTAAATGTGGTTTCTCGCAAGCAAATGTTCTAAAAGGGAAAAAGAGAAAACGTCTTGTAAGATGCCCGTATAGAAACCAAAAATAACTAACGATGGGATGTTAAAGGAGCTATACGTCACGGTTTGTGCATCTTGAAAAAAATTAGCCTATGTTTTTGAAATCCGTCATTCGCAATCCGTCTCAATCTTCTCCATCTTTAACCATCCTTGTCTCTTTTTGGTTTTGTATCACCTCTTTGTTGGTTTTCTTCCTTAGTAATCTATTAGTTTTAGGTTTCCTACATTTTAAGAGTAATTTGGTTCGCCACAAAAATGGCTCCTTTAACCCTTAGACTAACGAAGGAAACGCTTAATATGCTGATTATCACAAGCTAACCTAGGTTAGCTTGGGGGAAAGGGGAAGGAGGGGAGTAAAAGCATCCCCCCCCCCCCACCAGAAAAGCCTGATACTAGAGATACGTCTAAACCAGCAGTTTCCTAGCTAAACCGAATGGAATACACAGATTACTTTTTCTTTATACCTTCGTGAAAACTCCATGAAGGCGGCAGACAATTGAGACCATGATTGTCAGACCCGAGGTTTATGACGTTATCATGTATAAGGGATATTGGAAATGGCCTAAACTGATAAGCAAACAAATTATCAAGTCGTTTTTTTTTTCTTTGCTGTTTTTTCATTACTGTTGATTCTATTCATTCAAAACAGCAGGATCTGGATTGTGGGTCGTCCTAATAGAAGATTTAACGTTTACGTAAATTGATAAGGTTGCATTAAACTCAGATTTGCTTTACTGACTTAACTTACCCCGCTGCCTTTCGTCCCTGAGACACGGAGAAGTCGTCTCTTGTAATCGGATTTCATATCACAATTGACCATCTCGTCCGACCTAGAGAAAAATGTCTAATTTAAGTTGAAACTGATGAGATCATAGCTGGCGGCGATTAACCCCGGTTTCTGAAGCATGAAGCGGCTTGGAGTGTTGCTACTCCGCCTGGGTGGGTTCCCCAGCCCCAACAATTCACTAGTACCCATTTATACTCCTGGGTGGGTGGAGGTAAGCACTGTTACAGTTACTTTTCTTGTCCACGAAAGCAGCACACTAATCCCGATCAGAGCTCGGACCCAGACAGTCCGATCCAGAGTCTAGCGCACTAGGCATTAGGGATCTATAATGACAGTCGTTCATGTCGTGTCTATCCTGGGAAATCTAGAGATTCAGAATGGCATGCAACTACATGTCGGTTAGTGGGTCAACAATCATTAACAATCGTTTATTGAGGAACAGAACTAACGCTGTGACTTACTTTCCTTTCATCACAGTAAAGAATTCAAAATAATTCGTAAGACGCTTTGATTCATAGTCTTGAACCTCTCGGTGAACTAGAGCTTTTCCTTCCAACTATAGCGAAAATCACAGACAAAAACAAATTGTTAACTCACTCATCTTATGAATGAAACGAAAGACATAACTCTGCGCATGATTCCAGCTGTGTTTCAGGAAAATTCCAATTGCCTGATCATTATATGGAATATGGGACCTATTACTCTTTTTTGTATATTTTCGCGTATCATCTAGCGTGACATAGATTTTTTATAGTGTAAAGCGTGACATGGATTAATGACGCCGAGCGCCTGTTGCACATATTAATTTTTAATGACACTTGTCTCGCAAAAAAGTTACACGCAAGCCACATGTTACCATGGCAACAAGTTACAATTTCCGCCCACGTATTTCGAAATTTTCGTAAAATATGATGAAAGTGCATGCAAAGTGTTGCAAGTAACACGAGACATCGTGAAATCCGCGCTGGAAGTCGCATGTTAAACTACCACACAGCACAATGCACAAGCTGTTTAGCTTACCGCTGGCGCATCATCCAAAGCAATGGCATTGTACAAACCCTTTTTGTACAACTTAGAAGTGGCTTGCTTTCCCACCCAACAGTGAATATCATAGCTGGTCTGAAAACAAAGAAAATGTACTCTTCACGTTAATCTGAGCTACAGTAAGACGTGTCTGCAATGTTGCGCTGAACATAACAGCTCATCACTCCAAAAATGGCCCTTGAAAATATGACGTCGGCAATAAGTAACACGTTTTTCTGCCACCCAATTGGGGTTGGGGTCTTGTGGAAGACAGTGGAAGAATATACAAGGTTTGTACTCCCAGTTTCTAACAGTTTTCTTCAAGAAAAAGAAGATATACAGTGTTATGCGCCTCACTGTTGAATGTCTATTAGAGTGTTTATGATCAAAAGTCGAAAGGAAAGAGGCAAGAGCCTCGGTTTTCTTCATACGGGCCACGGCTCGAATGATCTGGACAAAATTATCATCTGCAGCCAAACCACCAACATTGGACTGACTGAAAGTATGTTCTGCTAAACGTCACTCTGAGTCAACCCAACCCACTGACGTCGTTTAGCAATCTTCATTAAAATATCTCCATTTCCTGATATTCTCTTTATAAAATGAAAGTAATTTACTTTTTCGTCCGTTTGTCCCTAAAAGAGTTAAAGAGCCAATTCCTGTCCCATCACATGGAAGCTGTAGCTTAACTGATTTCTTTTAAACAGAGTCATTCATTTAGAGCTTAAAACTAAAGAAGTGCAAAATCTTTACTAAATCACTACCATTACTTTTAACTAATTGCAGTATTTTAATTTCCAGTTTTTCGATTTCACGCACTAATTCCTACTCTTTGTCCTTTGAAAATGTTTTTCTCATTTGCCACATTTTAGGAAGAATTTTGAAGAATTTTCTTTCTATTTTTATGCTTACCTAGTTGACTATCATTTCTTCATTTTTGTTTCATATATACTCGGTACTTACCGTGCCCGACGTCTTAACATAGGTACAATTCAGGACAATGTACACTTCCTCACTGAAGAACTTCCCTTTTGACGCTAAACTCCATTCTTCGATCTGAAATAATTCACAGATCTCGTAAGAATAAAATATTCAAAAACCTCACGACGCCCATGGTACCACATGTCGATGCAAGGAATCTCACAAAATGTTCGAGTGTCGAGTGTCATGCCCGGATTGTTGATTTCATTTTTAATTCGGCGGTTTTCAGTTCATTTGCATTTTGCCCAGATAATAAAAACAAGAAGTTTATAAGCTTTTGCACGCATGCAATTTTACGAGGCGCTATTATGAAATAAAGCCAAAAGAAAATGAAGTCTCTTGACCAAGATAATTGGAATTTTATTGTAAGCGAAGTTGCCCGTTCTGAACAACCTCTAAACTAGAAAAAAAGTTTTAAAACAGCTCAACCGTAGCGCAAAAGTTCAGATCAGCTTTTCACAGGGTCTCTCTGCACCCCTGCAGATGGGAAATTTGTTTATCTTTCCCGTTCGAACTGCGTTGAAAATTGTGCCTTATATGGGAAAGAATTAGTATCTATATTGTGCTATTCAGATGGTTTTTTGTAAACAAAAATATTCTTCAACAAAACTTTGTTACAGATGGTTTACCATAAGTCAAAGTTTTGTAGGAACATTTAAAAGTTCTGTTTAAATAATACTATATTTTTTTACTAACGGCCGATATTTTCTTTGACGATCAGTTATCGAATAATTTCTCAACTTGAACTCTGAAACGAAAGAATCTAGATATAAATTGACCAGAGACAATTGGAAGGATGGTTTAAATTGATAACAGCCTTTCTTGCAATTTTGAGCATCACGAAAGCGGGTTAGCTGTTGTAAAAATTTCCAATATAGTTTCCGAGTTACTTTAGTTGGAAAACACCAGTAGGTTTCGTTTATGGTGATGACACGATTCAGTAATTGGACTTTTCAAGATATTTACCAAATTGAATGTCATGCAATATTTTGTTTCAAAACACACTGCAAAAGTTCCAAAAGAAAGGTTCTTACATCGTCTTCAGTGACTCTCCAAGCTTTTATTCCAGTTTTATTGTCAAAACTTCCATTCCAATTCTATAAGGTAGAAAAAAATTATTTCAAGTAATACAAGTTACATTTCTGCACTATGACACACATTTCAGCTCGGACTCATGCAGCACCCAATAAAGAAAATTAATCAAAGTAAAGATATAATAACTGTCTAACTGAAAGAATATCACCTTGATGGTTTCATCTGATCCCGAGCCATAAAGCTCAATATCTGCGTCTTTCCACATGTTGTATTCCATCGTTCACGATGAAGCGAAATACCGTTAGTTTGAAAGCACAGACAAGTTTTGACACTCCGCAAGTTCCACTCCATTGAGCGGACTCGTTATAAAAATTTCATTGTCAACACGATTTTGCCGCGAGATCTGACTGGACGGTATTTCAAGACAAAGCTTTCTTTTGAGTTATCAAACAGCAACTTTTGTTAACGACTAATTTAACAATTCTTCTTATTCGCTCGTGCTAAACTCTTCTTACTGTGTTCACAGTATGTACCTAGCTTCGTTTGAATTATGCATGTTTTGCAGGGTTAGTTTACAGTTCTACGAGCCAGATGAAACAAATAACTAAAAATTACCAGTACCCAGGTTAATTAAGTAAAAAATACCTTTTTTAGTTGCACGCGAAGAAATATTACGAAGAATTTAGCAATTTCCTTCACCTTGAGACACATCAATGAATTGTTTCGGTTGTTCCCAGTTTTCTTTACTATTAAACACAAAGTGAAGGTATGCAGTAAACATTGCAAACTGTAACTTTTAATTAACATTTGCATTCGAATGGAAGCCTTTTCATGTCAGTTGAAGATACTACTGAAGTTATTTCAACGTATACTTTTAAAATATTGTTAAGGTCGTATATTAAGCAGCAAAAATAGCGAAGAAATCTTTGTAAACTGATTGCATTTACCAGCGTAACATGGTAGGTAAGACTTCATTTTAGCCCAGGTCGAGTTGCTTGCACAAACACTAGTACGTATAACAATAACAATAACAATAACAATAACAACAACAATAATAATAATAATAATAATAATAATAATAATAATAATAATAATAATAATAATAATAATAATAATAATAATAACAATAACAACAATAATAACAATAATAATACAACCTTTATTTACAATTCACAAAACTATTTACAATAAATTTTATAACAATCAATCAGAAAAATTTAAAAAGACTACAGTCCCAAAAGCGAGATAACGAGGAAAGTCTTATCATAATAATTTACAAGGATAAATACGGATAGAAAAAATATAAAATATAAAAGTTTAAAAAAAGTTTACTAATTATTACCATTACTACTACTACTAACACCATTTATCATTGCAGTGCTTGAAACCATTTTTACAACAATTTTTATAATAATAATAATAATAATAATAATAATAATAATAATAACTAGTTTCACTATTGATTCTCTTTTAGGCTTCCTAGACACTGCGCAGGGCAAACGATCATAAAATTATCTGTTGGAACAGCTGAATATCATATCAAGCATGTGATGCAAATGCAATCTAGATCTCCCTGCGTTGTTCAGTTATTTCCTTAGTCTCCCCAACTGCACCCTCTCCTCCCTGTCGCGAGTGGAGGGTGGGTACTTCTCTATATAAACAAAAGATTTTTCAACTTAATTTAGTATGGTCCTGACGGAAATCACGACACCGTTTTTACAGGCACAGTTAATACAGTCACCAACAAAAAGTTGTCCGTATTTAATTAGTCCCGAACTCAATGAATTAAGATCATGTTACTCTACGTTAAATGCTGTTTTCAAGTACTGCATTTGTTTTTACGAATGCGTTTCTTTCGAGTGGCCGACAACATTGTTGCAACACCTTTCGGCAATGTTATGCTTCATGGGACGATTCGTCTTTCGTATGTAAAAAGATATCTTCGTTGTATTAAAAATCCCGTTTCATTAGGACACGAAAAAGCATAGTATGATATAAACAGGGGCACCCAACGAGTCTGTTCCTCACTTTATCTGTTCTCCAGCGCAACTGGCTGGCAAATGTTTCAGTATATGTTTTATCATGGGAATTGTCACTGCAAAAATACTATTTTTGCTCTGCCTGGTTGAAACGCCGAAAGGCGACTGAAAAAAACTGCTCGACGAGCGGTTGAGTCGATCGTCTTGTTGAGAAGAGCAGATTTCAACTGTTTTCAGTGTCACTGATTTCCGCGCGTTTGTTCGTTGTTCTAACTGCCGACTGGAAAAAATTATGGATCATGTTCTGGAAAAAAAGGAACAGATAAATCTTTCCAAGCAACACTTAAGAACACCAGTAAATGTTTTAGTATCATATATTTTCATTCATTTGGGTAAAAATGCATTCTGTCATAGTTTGTTCGTTGGGTGACCTTGCATAAAATCAATCTGTATATGTCTTAAGAGCTTTTCTGCAAAGTATCTTTCATATAGTTGTTTCAAAACAATCTTTATTTTAAGTCATTTTACGACAACCGTTGCTATGGCTGTTACAATTTAAAAATTCTTCCTGTGCACCTTCCTTGAATTTCACGCACATCTATAGGCAAATTTAGCACAATCTTTGCCATTTTTTAAAGTGTCTATATGGCCTACAGGGTTTTTATGCTTTCGGTATCTTTATATTGCATAAGCAAGTATTCCAATTTTATTTCTAGGATTCCGCAACCGTTTTTGCCACAAAATAGAGCTTTAAAGTTCCCGCGTCGGCCACGCCCAATGAGGATGGCTGCGAGTTGCTACTAAAACAGAGTCCTGGTTCTAGAACGGGTCATGACGTCACGTCAGGAATCGTCAAATCTTCCTGTCAGTTTATTTCACTGTTAATTCAAAAACATAATTAATTGTAACGGATTTCATCCAAATAATATGTCTGATCTGATAGATGTGTTGTTGTGAGGTGTTCAAATTCTGCTGACTCAAAGAAAGGAATTGCCTGAAGTGACGTCATTCATCACCAATCTTCGAACACGCGGTTAAAGCTCGATTTTGGGGTTAATAGTGACGGAATCGAAAAAAAAATTCAGAATAGTTTTCTATGCATTCTAGAGATACCAAATCCAAAACAATCGCTTTTAGCCGTATAGACTCTTTAAACCGGTGTTGGTAAAGGGTTACAAAATCTGACTTCATAAAAAGTGACTTTTCGCCTACACATCTCCATTTCAGGGTACCATACCTCTTTAAATGTGTAGTCCAATTTTAATCGCGCAGCTGTAAGATCTCACTGATCTTCTTGTTGGCTCTTTCCCGCCATACCTTCATATCCCTTCATTGGGGTAAAAGAAACTCTTGCATTGAAAGTTTTGCATTGGGGAGTCAAAATCTTACCCTTTCACTTTCATGCATGTACAGTTTTGATAGAAAAAATACCCCAGCTTTACTGATGCACAAACAACAAACTATTAAGTTGATGGCGTTTTGGCTTTGTTCTGGTGAATGTTTTTGTTAAATTGTTCCTTAAATTCTTACATTTTATGTACAACCGGTAAAAAGTTAGGCTTTAAAAATGATAGAAAAATACCCTTGTTTGATAAACATTTATACGTTCAAATAAATGGCGGCTCAACAAGGCTGAGTTTTAAATAACCGCTACAGTAAAAACCCGCATAAAATAACCTATGTTTCAGTTTCAGGCTCATACCGTTCTTATATATTGGGTACTTAGTGAAAAATCAGCCGAGAGCTGTTGTTAATGTTCTTAAATTCTGTCCGAAACTTATACACTGTATTGCACAACTGACACTGCTTTATTAATTGACTCCATCCTCTCAAATCAAGAGACTAGTCATTAATTACAAGGGGGTTAAATGACATGGTTTTCTGACCCAATAATTTTTAATCTAACTGGTACCCAGTATTTCCTTATATATAAGAACCAGTTGAATTTATCAGGCTGAATTGGTCCTTTTCTATATGGTGTTCATTTTACTGTAGTTACATCTAATCAAGAAAATACGGTGTATTAGTTTGGATGTGGCCACCCATGAGAGGGGGTTGCTGTTAAAGGTCACATTAAATGTAAAGCAACACGTCACTACTGCGCATGTTTAATAATTTTAGTTGGTTGAATGATTTTTGTTTTAATGTAAGTACTCTGCTTAGGCTGCCTACTGTCAAAATCAATTTGATATACCATAAAATTCCAAACATCATACACATCCACCTCCCCCACCCCTCCCCCTAAATAAGAAGCCCCCCAAAATCTCAGATAATCCCTCCTGACATGAGTGTTGGCCTTGCATCTAGATATAGTGGAGCTCTGGTGGCCTGAAGGGAAGCAGAGCAGAGGCCCATAAATGGAATAACATGGATGTATAAGGAGAACCATGTGCAGTTTATTTTTCATGGTTATCGTGGCTAGTAGCATGGCCAATGGGTGCAGGAGCCCTCCAAATGACGACGTCATGCAAGATGGTGGCCATACTACAGAATAGGTCTACCTAGGTATGACGTCACCTCATATCACGATATCAGTCCAGGAAATAAGTGCATTCAAGTGTTGAGAAATATTTGCTGTGGCTTAGCAAAAAAATTGGAGTTATGCTTTTATGTCCTTTTAGGCTTAGCTAAATCTATACATTATAGGTCTTAAAGAAAGATGCATATTTCCCTATTACCCCTAGCCCCTATTATATTGCCAATAATACGTCTAACTGTAAGGGGCATTGAGCAAATAGAAGCCCAAGGCTTATCAGTAGTACTAATATAATGACAACAACAATAAAATGTTTGTCTGGCAAGAGACACATTTTCATCAGTCCAGGACAATTATGTCCTAGTAAAAAAGAACCATTCCCCTGCACTGTTAACATGATGGTCCCTAGGGAATGGTAGTGCCCTTGCGAACAGCATCTGCAAGTTCAGATTTGGCATTGCCGTCTGCATACGGTTTAGCATTTGCCAAAACCCTATCTTTGTCCTGTTGAACAGCTTTCACACTGGGATGATTCTTGACAGCTTCAGCCCAGATGTGATATCTTTTAAACTCAGCTGTCTGGGGGATTTTGAAGCCACGGTAATGCTCCAAGATATACATTCTACAAGCCCATGGAGCAAACATGATGTCGACATAACCAAGCTCTTTGCCTTGGAAGAAAGGACCTGATTGATCCATTGCTTGTGTAAACTCCAGTATATTACCCAAGAACTGCTTGCTGGCTTCTTTTTGTATTTCTGGAGACTGCTTCAAAAGGAACTGGTAATACGGTGGTATGATCTTCTTGACAATAAAGTCTCCCCATATACGTGCCTTAGCCCTTTGGTAAGGATCTTTGGGTAGTAAGCTTGGTTCATTCGGCCAGACCTCATCAATGTATTCAATGCAAACATGGCTCTCGTAGACTGATTTGCCATTGTGAACAATAACCGGTATCAATCCACGAGGATTGACAGCAAGCCATTCCGCAGACTTGTTGTAAGGATCCTGTTCTATGTACTCAAAATCCACTCCCTTAGCTAACATTGAAATCCATGCTCTGTGAGCAAATGGGCAGAACCAGGCACAATACAGCTTGGGTTTGCTTTCTGTCATGTCTTCCTTGAAAATAAATGCCAACTTCAGTACATGTTGGTACATAATATGACTATAGTGATCTGGTATTGGTAATCAGCAATTAGTAGAATGTGTTTGACCAAATGGCAGGGCTTTTTTGGGTTCATTTTAACCCATTGATGCCTGAAGGGTTTTAGCATGCACCCACCCCTAAATACCTGCAAGTGGAAAAGTAAA
>OX393567.1:9647740-9665240 GCA_947652115.1 Blastomussa wellsi
TTGGTGTTCCTGGTGCAGTTACAATATTAGACCGTCTCAATCTTTCCAAAGCACACAGAAAAGTTGTGCAAGCACTGTTTATGTCCTCATCCAGTGAAAACATCTTTGCTAACTTTGATTTTGGTCCAATGGTCAATCTGTCGAGTAGAATGAGGCTTACTCGACAAAACCTTTGATTAAGCGCCCCTTCAAGCACATGTGCCAAACTTTCTAAATCGACATCTCCATTGTCTGCCTTCCAGGCCTCAAAGATAATGTCGTAAGCTGTGCCAAAAAGGTTTTCCATCGAAATGTCCTCGTCAATTGCATACATGACAACCTACCATGAAATTAGGGAATAAAGATTGTCACTCTAATTAACCACTATCTTCCTACGCGGCCGTTTTTAAAGGATGAGAAACAGCTGCATCGGGGGATAATTATTAGTAATTAACCGCTGGTTTAAAGATCATTTCATGGATAAATGAGCTATGCAACTTACCATAAAATGCTGGTTATAATCCCTGGGTTGTTGTAATGTGATTCAAGAAATAATAGTAATATTCAAACCCTTTTAAGAATTGGCAATCATCTAGCTTAATTCGTCCCTCTTTTTTGTTGCTCATTTTAGTTTTTTTCTTTTAAGAACTGTTATGAAATTAGGTGTGATTGTAAACAGAAGTGTAATTTGTAAATATGTAGTTGTGTAAATAGGTGTTTGTAAATTTTGTTCTTGTTGGTATTGTTATAAAATAAAATAAATAATAAAAAAAATAATATATCACACATAAGAGACATTGTTTCATCACATTTCCAAACACCAAGGAGAGAGTTGAAAATACGCCAGAATACGATTCACAGCAGAGTATTTTTGACGACCTTCGAGGTGCTTAAACATGTGATGAAACACTCTCTCAAGTGTTTGATAAAATTATCTTCTCAATCGAGACTAAAACAATGGAGAAAACGAAGAAATAAAATCGTATAAATCTATGCTAATTAACTTTCATATAGTCCTAACAATGGTGAAAGATGCAATAATTATCATTTCACTAAATGTGGTAAACTAGAGACACTTCTTTTGTTACCTCCGAAATAAGTTTGACATTTTGTATCTGGATAAATTGGCCACCAGTCGTGAGGGAAATTCCTGTGAAAAAGTCTGTTATTAATGCAAGTGCTGGGTCAGGAAGATAGTTTGGAACTGCTTGGGCCACGGCAACTGTGTAAAGCGTTACCGCATTTCCTGAGAGCTGTCTACAGAGTTTCATGACATCATGACCATGCTCACATTTGTAGATTTCAAGAGTTGCTCTTCGATCCATCATGGCTGCCATAAAGTAGAAAAAAGAGTACGTCTGTGCATGAGCCTGGTGCCCTGATGCTAATTAAGCTTATATCTGGTTTCCATGGCATAAAGCAACTAGGACCCGTAAGGAGCCGTAGGGGCCGTAAGAGCAGGGGGCGGGCTGCAGCACCCCCACTTCCCGGTAGTGTAGCAGTTCTTGTAAGCTTGAAATTCTACTGGTAGCAGCTGCTACTGTTTTAGGGGCTAGGGGCATTGTTCTTGTTGTTTGCTGTATTGTTTTCATGCGGGGTATTGAGCCATACATGTAAGACCTTACGAGAGCTGCTACATCGCCACCAGTTTCGAAAATTGTCGACATTTTTCGGGCAAAACAGGCTGTATACCGGTTAAATACTAACACATTCGGAAACTGTGTAATTGTTTTGGGCAGAGAGGTCACAGCTTGCCCCATTCCCCCCAAGTCTGAAGGTGCCCGTATGCCTCTGAGTCCATCATATCACGTTATTCCCTTTCTCTGCTCCATTCCCACATTTAATTGGCTGGTTCGATGAAATGGGACAATGTGTGTCAGACGTGAGTAAGAGACTGGGAGTCTACACAATTTTGGTATTTATGTTCCGAGAAATGTAAACACTACCAGCCATAATTGCCAGTGAGGGTCCCCAACCACACATAGGGGTTTAGTTCATGTGGATTTAGGATTACTATGATTGTTGTCAAATACGTCTATTAAAAGGGACTGAAACAAATATGGACACAGAAGGATGTTGAGAACCAAGAACTGCAAGTGAAAACCACATGGCCAGATCCATTTTATGACAGGGGGAACATGGTGGTTAGTGCACAGGATTCCGTATTGTGTGCTCTGGGTGACACCCAGGCCCAAGCCAAAAAATAGTCGGATATCGGACAATGACCAACCAAAATTTGGCAATGTCCCATTAAATCCCAGCTGTAGTCAAACAGAATGGCCAGACAACTTTACGCCCTCCAATGCAAACACCAATGTCTTTATTTCACAATGCGTGATCGAAAAGTTCTGTAAATGAGACGTCCGACATCACTGATGTTTTGTCCCATCAAAATGGTGACTTAGTCTGACACATGTCGTTCAACAAGAAAAAAATATTTGAAGCCCTGCAAGCCCTAGCTGAGTTGATCATATCATGCTCTTGGGCAAAACACTTAACTCCATAAATATATGGTCGGTCTGGATGTTGAAGTCCAAACTGGATTTTAGGTTCAATCTGTTTCAATCTTAGGTCAACCATTTCAACCTAAACATAACAACTATTTCCTTTTGCATTCAAAATATTGTTGACACTGAAAAAGCGTTATCTTCAGGAGGGAGTCAGAAGCCAGGATTCTTTGAATAGAGCAATCAGGGAGGCGGATTTTCGGTTACATAACCAAACGACCAAGACGTCTTACGTCACTGTGACGTAATTTAGCTGTAGTGTCACGCAAGGGTGTCACGCAGTCTAGAAAAAAAATCACGAAACTACAGGAAATTCGTTTTTAACAACTCTATTTTTGCCAAAATCCTAATTTTACAAATTGTGTCGTGTGATGGAGTCCTGGTAACCAGCGCCCAGCCATATTTACACTACTTACAACAGGTTTGTGCGTGCGTTTTTGACAATGGCGATGGCGATGAGAGTGTGTCTTGTCAAACTGAGCGTGTGCATCGATGTGAGTTTGTGAGGGAACTATTTACAACTCGCATCTTTAATTTCCTGACTAAAACAGTTTGTTCAAAATTAGGAGGACTTCCTTCGTCTCTCGGATCTTGTCCTCCATGATTCTCTGTGCAAGATGAAATTGAATGCTGCCTCGTTTCAGTTCTTCAAAGGCACGAGTTTGAATTCTCAGACTGATCCAGTTTTCTGTAATGGCCTATTTCACTCGTATGAATTCTATTGTATTCGTCCTCCATCTTAGTTAGCAGCTCCTTCAGTTCATGCATGGTCTCTTGATTCCTTGGCAATGGCATGTTGACCGGGATCTTGACTTTCTAACGTGCTCAAGACCAAACAAATGTTTGTTAGTCAGAGTGACACCCTTGCATAAGAGGGATGGGGTATCCCCCTTTTCCTTTGATGACATAGTGAAAGAGTGACTTGAGACAATCAGGCTGTCATGTTCAAAAATCACTGACATGGCCACGAGACAGAGGGTACTTGTCATTTGTAGGAATAATCCGGTTGGTGGGACCATTCCAACTGGAAGATGCTGATCCCATGCAGGTTAATTTAACATCAATATTTTCATGGCCTGTTTCCCCACCTCTTGCGCTTGACTCAAACTGTAGTTAGAGGGACTCAGTTCACCAAACCAAGTGTTGTATTTTCTCCCATGAAAGGGCATGTGTCTGACCAAGTCACCATTTTGATCGGACAAAACAGTAGTGATGTTGGACGTCATATTACAGAAATCCTCAATAAAGCGTTGTCAGCGCACTGGAAGGCGTGAAAATTGTCCGGACATTCTGTCCAGTGACAGTTGGGATTTCAGAGTGACAAATTTTGGCCAGCCAATGTCCGATGTCTGACTGTTATTTGCAGCCCTGTCAAGGTTAAAGCACACATCTTGGGTATCCATGTTATGGTCAATTGACAGTCGCCAAAAGAACGTATCTGTTCACAAGTATCACATGACCATATCATGGGCTCAGGCTAAGAACTCACTGAGATCAAATTTTCTTGACGATAACTGTTGACCAGGTATGGGTTTTTCATTGGATCATGGGCTCAAGTCAGTGAAGTCAAGTCAGTTCTGGCAGGATTTTGTCAGTGAGACAGTCAGTAATTTTTCATGTAGTTGACGCTTAATTGTTCTCAATTATTTCGGCCGTGGATTCTTTCTTGAGTAGTTGCACATGTTATTATTTACAATTCAGAATTAATTATTAAGAACAAGCAAAAAATATGGAGCTCCGCTTTTGGGCTTGGCTAAGTCTAAACTGCCCACACTCTTGTTGGCCATGTTATCTTTATAACTATTTTTATACTCACGCAATAATATGCACACTTTGACGGAATCCTTGCGACACTTAGAATCATCACTGTCGATATCAGTTTCACTGAGACGAAGTGCTGATGCTAACCCATCAGCCAGTCCTTTAGTTGTTCCTGCCTTTCCAAAACAACGCAGGTTCTTTATGCAGTTCTTCATTTCTTTTTTGTTACCAGTGAAGCTCTGTGTGTATACTGTATTGTTGATGAGAGGATTGCTAGATCGCATGCCAAATCGCGAAGAAGTCTTTGGGTGGTTCTTGTAACTGATCAATGCTAGTCGGAGATTAAAGCCTCTTTTGAAGATAGTATTGACCAGATAGCATAACTGGGTCTTAAAGTGCCCTAACAACGCAGGATTTGATGTACCACAATCAACAACCAGCATCAGGTCCAAGTTTTTGTCATTGTGAAAGCAAGATGTGCCTACAGCAAACAAAGCAAAACAGCATGTTGGTTTGGCATTGATGTTAACTTCATTTATAAACTTTATTTGATAATAACTTACAGTGGTGTTTGATTAGAGACAGTTGACGGCAACAGTTTATAGAATTTTCTTAGCTTTATGACATAGAGGGCAAAATTATTGAATGCTGATTGGCTGAGACAGAGGGCATTTTTCATTAATTTTGGTAATTGCCCGGGGCAAAATTCCTTGATCCTGATTGGGCGAGCGTGAAAATTTCTCGTTTCCAATTGGCTGAGCGCGCTGCACTGAGTTGGTTTCATGACGGCGGGATTTTGAACAAAATTTTCAACCACAGCGCTCGCTTGTGCGTCGCCTCGGAATTTGCTTCAGTTTCCCGATTTATTTGGTGTAAAAAGAGTGGAATCTTTGTGGTAGCTTAAAACTAAATGAAGAAAGCTTAATCTCGGCAAACAGAATGATATTTCCATTGAAAACTTCAATCAGCAAGACACCGCGAGTTTGCGACGAAAATCATTCATGGCGATGGCGGCCAACTGACTTCTTTATGGTGGCCGACTGTTCTCACACAAAAAGTGGGCCAAATTCTTAAATATCCGAAGAAAAGCGAAGAAAAAAGCACTTTTTCGTTGAATAAATTTTTTTCTGAAAAATAAAAAAATATATAAAAAAAATAAAAGGGATATACTACAAATGTTTTAAAATAAATTTAATTTTGGTTTAAAAAAAAGAAAAAAAAATTAAGAAACATGTTTCGGAAATGAAAAAACAAAAATAAACTAGAGTACATTTACAGAAAAAACAGTAAATTAAAAAAAAAACAAAGAAAAAAATCAGAGTTTTGATTTCAATACCAAATACATTTGAATTTCAAAAATGCTGTGAGAACGACCGGCCATCTCGTTCACATACAAAATTGTAATTGAAAATGAAATGTTTGATGACGGCCGAGTTTTCTCATAGCCCGCTATATCCGTGATCAGCGGTCTTCTAATCAAAGATGGCGGAAAGGTCGATCCGAAGCAGTAACACATGAAGCAGATCTACGCTATGTTATGAAAAATGTCAGACGAAAGGAGATTCTGGAGCTTAGAGTTTGGGAACTTTGAGCAGAAGACTGGTTCAAAAAGGCTTACCAGTGCAGTAAGACACGACTAAGAGGGTCTTCAAATTCTGCTTTGTGTGGTGTTGTCAAACCAAGTTTACCGGGGGTGGGGGGTGCTCCCATATGAACAAAGGCGTACGAGGCAGTTTCAAAAATTTTCGACATTTTTCGGGCAAAACGCGTAGAATAGACCAATTCCAACATATTAAAATTCCAACATGGCACCGAGGCTTAGGGGAATAAAACAAAAGAACTTATTTATTCATCCCTAAGCCTCGATGCAAAATCTTTTGTTTTATTCCCCCAAGCCTCGTTGACATGTTAGAGTCGCGCAGACTTGTCAACATTTACACTGTCACGTTGCCTGAACAAAACCATGTATTGGCAAACGTAACACGCAACATAGTCAACAGACTTGCGCGTGAAAATTTACAGCTTAATCGTGTGGTGCTAGAATGTCACATTGACGAATAAAGGAGATAGAAACCTAAACACCGAGCTCAAGAGAAAAAAGCTCATCCGAGTTGATACAAGAAACAACCTTGGCGAGAGACAGCGTCTCTCTAAGTCAAACTATACTAATAGGGATTGGGGTGGAAAGGGTGATAAAATAGCAAGGAAAATAATCATTAACGATATAGAAAATGGGGGATTGAAGATGACCGACATTCGATCATTTGCCAAGGCTCTTAAGATCTCCTGGATCAAAAAAGTATGGGACGAAAATTATCAGGCAGACTGGAAAAGACTCTTGATTTCTGATCGTCTTTACTGGAATGATGTTTGGTTACTAAACAAAAGATCATTGTCACTCCTGGCTTGTTCTTTTGTGGAAAATACTTTCTGGAGGAATGTAGTTGAATCATGGGCAGAGTATGTTCAGGAAACTGCAGAAGCCAGCGATATTTTGTCTCAGCCACTATGGAATAATGTTTTTATTAAGATAGAAAATAAATCTGTGTTTTATAAATCGTGGTACATAAAAAATTTACGCTACGTCAATGATCTTGTAGACGAATCTGGCGTTTTTATGTCACCAACCGAATTGATTAACAAGTTTAACCTAAAGTGTACCTTCTTACAAATTTATGGCATTATCTGCGCAATTCCAAGCTCATGGAAGTCAAAGATTATAGAGTTTGGTAAACGGTTACTTGTGGTAAAATCTGAAAATATAGAGAGATTATTTAAGAAAAAAAAGGTGACCAGTTTTGCTTATGATACTTTGCGAAAATCGGTTGCCACACAGCCAACTAGAGTGCAGCGTAAATGGAATAAACTTTTACCATCTCCGGTCGAAGATTGGTCTACCTATTACAGTATCCCTTTCTTATGCACGAGTGCTAGCAAGCTAAGAAGCTTTCAATATAGGATATTCCATAGAACTATTGGAACAAATGTATTGTTAATGAAAATGGGAATCAAGGATCACGATGATTGTTTTTTTTGTGACAGTAAACCCGAAACCATAGAGCACCTCTTTTGGTACTGTGACCGGGTATCCCCCCTCTGGAACGCCCTCGCGCACTGGATTCGGTCAGTAACAGAAATTGAAATTGAATTTTCCCTTGAATCTGTTCTCTTGGGCCATACAAACTGTATGCCTTGTAAGAATGCGATTAATTGTATTATTTTAGTAGTCAAGTTTTTCATATATAAATGTAAAATGGAGGGACGTAAACCTGATTTTGCTGGCATACAGAGCTACCTTAAGTTTAATTATAATATTGAAAAATTTGCATGTGACTTTGCTCTGCAAGATAAAATTTTAAGTTAGTGGAAACTGATGAAAAAATTATTCTATCAATAAATGATGTAATGTCTTGTATCGTAAGTACCTGGTAGCCTAAGTATTGTACCGTATTCTATGTAAGTACAGTAATGTAAGTAATGTAAGTATTACCCTGAGAGTAGAGTTATGGTAATGTTAGTAGCTGTATTGTAAGTAATGTAAGTAGTTATTTGTTTTGCAAATAAAAAATTTCTTAAAAAAAAAAAGTCAAACTAATAGCCTTCAAGAAGTAAAGCTACAGCAGTATTTGGTTTAGTCGGACACAGATAATTATCGTATCCGTGATAAGACGCAACAATAACTTGCAATAGTTTAATGAAACAGCCAGGCCCGGCTCCAAAATGTAGAATGCAAGTAAGATAAATCTCACGGTAAATCTCACACTTTGTCTTTCTAAAGCAAATTTAGAGAGCTAAAAGAAAGTGTTGCATTAGATATGATCCAAAATAAACTACATGTAACAGTAAATGATAAATTATAGAGGTGTCAGACTCTACACAAAAGCGTCAGCTAACAACGGAAATCATGCAGCCCTATGACCTCTTAACATTTGCTGTACAACGCTAAAACGGATCTATTCTTATTCATAGTCCTCCTCATAACACAGAATTATTGCCCTTTAGAAACAAGTGCGAAGCAAGAAAACGGTCGAAAGATCGAAATCGAAAAGGGAACGGCAAATCAGTACAAATATCACGGCACGTAGGAGTCGCGCAGGCTTGTCAACATTTTTACACTTTCCACTTCTTCGATCGATATCACCGAAAACTCTTAGCCTTCTGCTCAAAGTTCCCAAACTCCAAGCATATTCAGGAAAATCCCGACAAACAGATGAAGTACAGAATCTTCTTTCGCCAGAGATTTTTCACAACATAGCGCAGTTATTCTGACTTAAATCTGTTCATAGTCCTACCAGTTACTGCTTCCGCTTAGAAGACCGCTGATCATGGATATAGCGGGCTATGAGAACACTCGGCCGTCATCAAACATTTCGTTTTCAATTACAATTTTGTATGAGAACGACCGGCCTTCTCATGGCCGGTCGTTCTCACAGCATTTTTTAAAATTCAAATGTATTTGGTATTGAAATCAAAACTCTGATTTTATTCTTTGTGTTTTTTTCATTTACTGTTTTTTTTGTAAATATACTCTAGTTTATTTTTTTATTTATTTTTTATTTCCGAAACATGTTTCTTCATTTTTTTTCTTTTTTTTAAAACCAAAGTTAAATTTATTTTAAAACATTTGTAGTATATCCCTTTTATTTTTTATATATTTTTTTTATTTTTCAGAAAAACCTATTCAACGAAAAAGTGTTTTTTCTTCGCTTTTTCTTCGGATATTTAAGAATTTGGCCACTTTTCTGTGAGAACCGTCGGCCACCATACTTCTTCCCGCTTCTTCGTTTCGCTTCTGTCAAAAATGGTTTTACCACGTGCAACCGAAGTAAAGAGCACAGTGTTTGTTCAGAGAACGAAGATGGTCAACTTAAACAAGCGAAATTATCTCTACTAGTTTGCTTGGACTCGCTATCGATGTCTATAAGGATTAACATGTCAAGCAGTTCGCAGTGGCAATCTTCAAAGCTTACAAACAGGTGAATAAAATTACGCTTTTCATCGCTCATTGCGTGCACACTTATAACTTATTTATTTTCACAACTTACATTAAGATTTCAGCTTACATAACTGTTGTCTTTGTCGTATATTGAACGTTTTTTGATCATGTTGTTTTGCCGCCTGATGTTAGTAAGCTATGTTTTTGTTCCGCTCGCTAGATTAGTAATCACAAGTTTCCTCTTAAAATTAAGGATTAATATCATAATATAACTATGTAGCAATAACTCACCAGGGGTGATGGCCAGTGAAAGCGAGCGAGTAACGGGTTGCAGTAAGATTTGAGATTCACTGCCAATTGTCACTGCTTTGACTCCACAGAGGCTTAGCCAGGGATTCTTTTCAATGGCATCCCAACGAAGTTTCTCTAACACTTCCTTTATTTTAGGGATTTCAAAAGTTAAATTAAACCAACTGTCTCCCACTTCTTCGCTTCCAGTGAGACGTATTTCCAAAGGCTTGATATTCAGGGCAGCACACATACATGGAACTAGTTTTCCCTCTGTGTCTTTCACATTGAAGTCTGTCCTTTGTGATCCAATAGCAAAACAAACCATTTCCATTGCAGCTGAAAAAGAAAACTCAGTTGAATTAACTTTGTGCAGTGTATGTCTCTTGTTACAGATAACAATCCCAGTCAATCAAACTGTTGCCTGTATCCAATTATAAAATTTGATCGTCATGAGATTGACAAGTAAAAATATTAATATAACATGAGGACAATGAAAGGCCCTTAAACCAACCAATGTGTCACTTTCAACTGATGAATTGGAAGCCTGGAACTAGCTGCTATAATTGTTTCTTAACTGGCTGAAAAATTACTTGTGTTTGGAAAAGTTTAAAACTTTTATTGCTCAAGCAATGATCAAAGTTCCCATGAAAGAAAAGAGTAAACATTGATTTCAGTGACTTGCATATATCACACAACCTTTAACTCAAACAGCACATTGGTCAGTGAAAAAGTGTGCCTCCCTTGCTTGAAAAGGCTGAAAAGTTAAGTTGATTGCAAGTATTGTAACACTACTGTAGCATGCTGTTTGTGAGTTTCAGACAGATATGCTGAAGGGCCGACTAGCTATGTGTGCAGAGCACGAATACACAAAATTGACTGTAGACCTGCTGACTGCCAGCCAATTGGGAAGAAAAAAATATACAGTCAACGGATTTTGTTTGCACCATCAGAAGGCAGCATTCAGAGGTAAGACTCTTTCCCTGGGAGCTTCTTGCTTCCACTCTAACTTTTCTTTTTCTAAATGTGTTTTATTTCCCACAGTTTCAACTTTCTCTCGACCCCATTAACCCCCCTGGGTCTCTGAGGATAATGAAGATTAAACCTGGGCCTAAAAGTTTACCAGTTTCCTTCCTTCCCTCCCATAACTAGGGGGTGGGGGTGGGGGAAGTTCCTATTTGAAAAGAATGGGGATCATGCTTGTGGCTTTGCTTATGGTGTACCGGTATATAATTTAAATTTTTGTTCTCTCTGTTGACCAGGGAAAACAAGGAAACAAATTTCCAGAAACATTCGTAGTGCGTACATGTTTCCCAGTTTTGCCGTACAGGAAACATCGCTTCCAGCATCAATTTTCATTTCCGAAACGCCAAATTTGTTTCTTCTATATGTTTCTGGACTGCAAGGAAACCTGTGTCCTCATTTTGCCAGGCCTTAAGGGTGTTCAGAAAGGAATGCTGAAATCTTTAGCTGAATTCTTGCTTATGGCTGCATGAGGGAAAATCAGACCAACCAGACCAGACCAAACAGGCATAAAACTTGGTATAAAAATCCTGAAATATTAGTATAAAAAAGCATCGTGACTAGATTGATATAAGGTTTAAGTATACCCATATCCCTTTCACATGGGAAAACCACCCCTCTCCATCCCCTACCCAGGTTCCCAACCCTCCCTTTTTCTCAGCATTACACCCCAGCAGTATACCCATATCCCTTTCACATGGGAAAACCACCCCTCTCCATCTCCTACCCAGGTTCCCAACCCTCCCTTTTTCTCAGCATTACACCCCAGCAGGCTATCTGCTCATGCATTCCACTTCTCACCATCTCTTCCATCTCTTCCAGCGTTCATGAATAAGGCAAGTGGCCTGCAGTGGAAGTAATTTGCTGAACGCCGCCGAATGCACTGTTTTCTTTTCAGCATTATATTATCTGTTTTCATGCGACGTTATAAAATTCTGAAATCAAAATTCGCTAGGCCTACTAAATTTTTGTTGCCAGTACGGTGTAGGTGTAAGGTGAACTAAAGATATTAATATCTTTTCGCAAATTTTCAGCTCAATAGTGCCCATCGTTTTGAAAACAGAGCATCTTGAGCATCTTGGAAGTACAGTATAATAACTCACGAGACAAAAGTAGGCACTACTATAGCACAACTGAATTCCAGATGGTTTCTCGGGAATCACAGCGGCCATATTTTCGCACCTTGGAATTACACAGATATGGCGTCTCCATACTGAGCTTTGTAAACTGGTGTAGAATGTTTCGGCAAATAATTCATGAACGGCACACCGCATAGACCTGAGACTATCTGAAACACTATCTGAAATTCCTAGCTTCTGTACATGTAGTTCAATTGTTTTGAATTTAGTTTTTGATTGTGTGACAGTGAAATTTGGCCCTTTCCAACACTTAAAAGCTAATCTCCAGCAAACAGAAGTGAAACTAACTGCAAGCAAACATTAATGAAACTAGCCTGAAGCAAAATTGGTGAAACTAACCACAAACAAACAATGCATTCAGCATTTTGCAAATTATCCCTGCCATAAGACCTGTGGACATACCAGCTCACTCCTAAACCTTCAGCCCAGCAGCATAGCCAGGATTTTTCAAAAGGTGGTCACACTTTTTGTCATTATGTTGATTCTTCGAATTCGCACATTTTTGCCACCTGAATATTGTATTTTGTTTACGTAAAAAAGTCTCACAGAGGGGGGTGGGGGGGGGGGGGGTCACAGGCACCTAGATACACACTTGCAGCCCTTGCCCTAATCCCCTCTTGGTGCTTTGGCAGCATTGTCCACCAATTGGAAGAAGAGTGAGTATGGTCACAATAACTGCTTTTAAAATATACATGTTCAAAGTACAAGCTGCGCATTACTACTTTTAACAGGGGTGGGGAAGGGAAAAAGAAATCCTAGATGACCAATACATATTCATTTGCATATCGAAGTGTTGTCCGTTCTTTGAGAAACTTTAGACGCATGTAAGATATAATAATAGTTGCTATTCCACACATAAGTTAGGTTATCTTACCAGGTAAATCACATTCCACTTCCACACTGGACTGTTTAAAAACTCTGACACGTTCGACAAGATCAGATCTTTGCACTTCCTTGAAAAGTTGCTCGAGGTTGTCCAAGTTACCTTCTCCTAAGAGAGATTTCTGCATCATACGAGAAAACAACTGTCTTGCTGTATGACACTTCTCCAAAATGCTTAATGGAATACTACCCTGAAGTAAGAATTTCAAAGCGTCAAGCTGATCCTCCTCAATTTCAAGAGAAAGTCGTTCTAAGAACGCCAGAAAACGGTTGAGAGTCACTCCTCCACTCTGCCCACTCACAACAACTGGAGAGCTGCCATGAGCCATCTGTGTAAAACGTCTGCCGATCTAAATATCTGAATCGAAGATTCATCTAGTTTTCAAGTGTTAGGGAAAGCCACACGGTGAAATAAACGAGTTCGAATATGTTGGAGCACACTGAACAACGGAACAGTTTGTACGAAAAGGGTACATTATATTTCCCGTAAATGACGTACCTATCTTTATTACCTCGTACCCAGAGCCTTGAGTGCGGGTCGGAATGCGCACCTTGAAATAGACCAATTCTGATATACAGTCCGACCTCTATTAAGCGGCCACCTATTAAGCGGTCACCCTCCATTAGGCGGCCACTTTTCAAAGTCCCGATTTATTTGTCAGTAAACTGCTGTATTTGATACCTCTATTCAACGGCCACCTCTATTAAGCGACCGCGGCCACCTTTTTACTGTCGCTAGTGTATAATTTATATGGTTTTTAACCTCCATTATTAAGCGACCAGCAAATTATCTTTCGAAGCGAAATGGTGACAGATGATATAAGGTGATAACTGAAAATAACAAGAAAACAAAAACTGCAATTTAATCTCCACTTACAACAAGTCACAAGCCGCTTACATGTGCAAACTTTTCACATCCGGCGCGGCCGGCGCTATACAAAGATAACAATAGAATTATTACTGTACGGGAAATCTGCAAAAATCCTTGCTCCTCAAGTTTCGATTTTAACCATCGAATAGCGAACTCGTCTCCTGTGAAATAGTACTCGCATGGAATTTCTAAACCATAGCCGGCCCCTCTATTTACGCGCTTGCCTTTTACAACAGCTCTTCCTTTGTTTTTGCCCTCTTGAGAAATTTTGTTAGCCATAGAGCCATAAGCTTGGGAACATGTCCAAGAACTGTTTCGCCATTTTATTCATTCTCGTGGATGCATTTCCTCTTAGACCTCCCACCTTCTCTTTTCCAGACAATTGCTACAGCGTTGTGGTCAACCGTGTTAAGTGGTTCTCGCTTGAGTTCATATTCATAGCCGATCTCCGGTGTCCAAATTTCTTGATATTCATGGTACCCTCTAATGAAAGAATTCACCTTTAATACGGTTTCGCTTGTTGACTCTTTCTGTCATAATCTTTTCCAATCGAGGACGACCCCTTTGAAGGAGAGGAACTTGCAAACCTGACAACTATAATGGATCGGATGGATGCTGAATGCTCTGTGGAGGAGTATGTTTCCTGTGATGATGAAACCGCAATCTGCGCCGGCCTAATCGATCCATCTAACCCAAACTGGAGGGAGGAGGTCAGAAGTGAGTTGCTAGATGATGATCTGGACGTTCAATTCGTTTCAGAAGACAACTCAATTGACGACGACTACGACAAATAATTAGAAGAACCACCAATCAAGAGCCTTGCAGAAGCCTTGCGCATAACTGACCAACTCCGGCACTTTGCCCAGTTCAATGGATACCAAGACCTTGCCCTAGCTGTAGGAAAGGCTAATGACGCGATCTCGTCTTTACAACTCCGCGCCCCAAAACGGCAAACAGCATTGACGGATTATTTTAAATAAATTGCCCGTGAAATATCTTGAGCTATTTTTTTCCCATACTAACTGTTGTTGCAGAAAGGCCTAAGAAACTTGTCAACGATGTTTCGCACATTTTTCTGTACATTATCAACCCGAAGAAAACTGTACTGTGTTAGAGCTAGAACTATGCATGGACTAGAAATGCACTTGGTGTTTTGTTATAATGAATTTTGGATATATCTTCATATATGTTGACTTTTAAAAAGCATTTTGCTATATAGAGTCAATAAAACCATGTTTACTGCCATTCCTATCCAATTTATATTGTACCTCTATTAAGTGGCCAACCTCTATTAAGCGGCCACTTTTCAAAGTCCCGAGGGTGGCCGCTTAATAGAGGTCGGACTGGCGCAGAGGCTTGAGGGAATAAAACAAAAGAAAATGTTTATTCATCCCTTAGCCTCGATGCAAAAATCGTTTGTTTTATTCCCCTAACCCTCGGTGACATATTAGAATTTGAGATGTGCGGATTGAATTGTCCTTGAAACTAAGCAGAAAAACCCGAAGATTTGGCCATAGTTTTCACAGAAGTTTGAAGATTTTACTTTACTTTACTTTAAGCATTTTCTGGACAGATCAGTCCAAGGGAGAAAGGCGCAAACAGGCTTGTAAGCCCTTATTAAAGCACCAACCCATGAAATACAGAACACTCAACCAAGGCCAGACCACAACACCGGGAACTCCGACTTCACTGGCTTTCCCGCAAGTACCATTGGCTTTTCAAAATGCGCGTGAAACAGACTGCCGCGTTTGCGCGAGAAAATCATAAAAAAATTAGTAGTCATATGATAAAATGCTTATTGACTGAGTTTGGTCGGGCCGGACGGCAAAATATTTGGCTCCCGCTCAAGACGCACGGACCTCGCGCACCTCGAGCCAAATATTTTCCCGTCCGGCCCTCCCACTCAGTCAATAAGTAAATATTATGGACCTGATTACATGAGTAGGGCTGGCCTAGCCTGTTTCAGGCCCGCTTTCTTCGTTCGCCCTCGTTTATTCGAGAGCCTGGAACAGGCTAGGCTGGCCCGGTCGGGCTGAATTTAATTTCTTGAATTTTATTTTCGTTTCGTGAATTTAATTTCGCGAGCCGGCGGCCCAAAAGGCCGCCAAGCGGAGCCCCATACTCATATGGGAAAGAAAAGGAAACCCACGAGTTGATTTTCTTATGGTTATCATGGCTAGCGGTATTGCTTGTGGGCGCGTACGCACAACACCTTGTCAGCCTTATCAGTTTACATCTTTGTTATGGGGCATCCATGTTATGGTCAATTGACAGCTGTCAAATCGACGTATCCGCTGACCAGTATCAGTATCGAGGCAACGTGTTATTTTGAAGTTGACCGCTGACCAGGCATTGGTTTTCTTCATTGATCGCGGGCTCGTGACCAATTTTTTTTCCTCTGGCAGCGTTTTTTAACTTTTGAGGGTCATTCTTAGCGGAAATTCTGCAATTGGAGTTGACGTTTTTAATTATTTATTTCAGAGAATTTATTAAGAACCAGCAAAAATACGGAGCTCCGCTTTTAGGCTTGGCTAAATCTATATATTAAACTTTCGCGATTTGGCAGAAAAATCGCGTGGAAGGGAACTAAATTTCGCGAAAATTTAATAAACGTGTAATCTCAAATGGGCAATATAGTTTATAAAGCCAGTTTTATGCCATTTTAACAGAGCCAAAACAAAACTTAAAACACGTTGGCATGTTACGTTTGCGAAATACAACGCTCACAGTACACAGTTTAGCATTCACGCGATCTTGTCTTCTTTAGATCTGTTGTATGATTCGGAGGAAGGGATCGTGAACATGGAAACTAGCATTAAGATTAAAGGGTTTTACATCAGGGTTTTAATAAGGTAGCCAAGCAAGGAAAGCTTACATGTGTTTATTGTTTTACTGAGCACCTCTTTAACTCCGTAATCTGGTTGCAGGATATGACTACTCTAGCGCAGGTTTAACAAAATCCCCGGAGACCCAGGGGCGAAAGTTTACAAGAAGTCACAAGATTGCCCCAGGGATGCTACACTTAAACAACTAGCTCCACGACCCATTCGAATACTTGCCTCTGATTGGCCACAAAAATTATGGTTTAACAAGTGCATAAGGCGAGATGTTTGTTTCTGAGTGAGACTACACAAAAAAACTTGTAAATATTGACTATCTACAACCATGGACATATTTTGTTGGAAAATAAGTGAAAACATGAAATTATGATCGTAACAACTGTTAAATACGTTTCAGTATCCCCGTTCCCCCTTTCAGTGTTGCAAAACGATAAAACACACCCGTGAAATCAGATGGATGTTTACTGTCAACATTGCATAGGGGTGGGGAGGGGCAAAATTTGTGTAAATTATTTTTGTATTTTTCCAACACTTGTGACCATGGTTGTAGCTCTACAAAAGCAGGCTTTTGTAATAAAATCTACTTGTTTCTCCTCTTAGACCCTCAACAGGATCAAGCAATTCTTGAAATTAAAATAATTCTTTAAAAATAGAAATAATAATCAGTTGATAATAAAATTAATAAATGAATCTGTAAGCTCTGAGCTTTAAATTAATTTCAAGTCCTTTTTCAAAGGAATATACTTTCTGACATTATAGTTCCGGAAAAACTGAAAATGCTTGTCACGCACTTTAGCGCTTCTCAATTTTTTTTCTCGTAAATAACTATTTCCTTCAATATCCATTGGTTCCCATTCAAAATTGTTTTTATAAAACGTCTCCTTTATTTAGCTAAATTTCGTGGAGCAGTCTTAATTTTTGAATGATTCGGACCTTAGAATTTCTAAAATATGTTATTATCTACATCTGTTTTAAAACGAATGATAAAACTGCAAGCAGTAAACACCAAGTGTTCTGCAACATATTCAAATTAAGGCCCAGCCTGAAGTTCAAGTCATAACTGCGTTGAATTTGAATTTATGGTTTATTTAGTCAGCACATACCTGCCTTGAGTAACTCATTACCGAGCACATTTAAAATGTTTCACTTTCTTAGTCTCAAAATTCTATAAAAAAAATAATTAAGGCTATTTATAAATTGACTGCGTCTAGAAAAATGTACATAAAATAAGCCATTTCAGAGTTACCTACGTGCTAACGAGTTAATGACGTGCA
>OX393567.1:9670240-9689785 GCA_947652115.1 Blastomussa wellsi
CGCTTGGCTAAATCTATATATTAAAAATTAATTTTGCTTACGGACGACACACCTTGACAAGTTATCTCTAGGGTGGCGTAGAGTAAGCACTACGATATCCAACTTTGCGAACCAGTCGCTCTGACAAATCAATGGTTATTTCATGATTCTTGGATACTGTAACTCCCACTGAACTGGCTGCTTCTTCCATGTTAACATCCCCCGGTATTCCAGCTGCAGCTGCAACAGATTGTTGCATTCTCTTTACACCTTGCTCAAACGTGAGGTGGGCACTGTCAAAGTCCTCGTCATATGACAACTTCTGTGCCAACTCGGATTCAGGTGGAATATTCACGCCATTGATCAGCATGAGACTTGAATGGCAAGATCTGTTAATAAGTGCTACTTTAAGCTTCTCAGAAAGTTCTTCCACATTTACATCTCGGTATTTCCTGGTCACTTCTTGCAAGACTATATCATGGGCAGTGCCAATAAGGCATTCCAAGGAAACATTCTCTTCAATTACACACATGGCTATCTGTGTGGAGAAAACATATTTTTACTTTTCGTCTTGTGTGAGATGGCATTGCTGTGCAAAGGCCATAGACACAGCTTATCCTTCGCAGACACCCAGGTATAATATTGACAAAGGTCATTCAGGGTTTACATGCAAATAGCAAAACACTTTGCTATTAATATTAGAAGCACTTTCTCTGAGTCTGCACTCAATAGTTTCGTCAGACTGGCGTTTTAAGATTTGTAGAGAGTCGATAGGCATGTCCCATTCGACAAAATGATGGAAAATTCCAATACAAAATTGAATCTAACAAAAACGTTTCCAGAAACTGTCTCAAAAATTTCAGTCAACCTCTCAGGGTTGTTCTTTTTTTTCCAGAAATTTAGGAATTCCGTTTGGCATTTCCACTCAGGTTCATTTCTCTTACAAGCTGTCAGATAATCCTCATCAAGGCATGAAAGATGAGCATGAATGTTACAGGCAAATATATCAAAAGATTGATCTCAATTTTGGTACATGTCATGTATTTGTATACACAACCCTGGCAAGTCCTGCTGAACCACTATCATAATCAAATAAAGTTACTCATTCAACATACTGCCTAAGCATAAATACAGGTAATGTTGCTGCTCTACAGGATATTGTCTGTTAACTTGAAATAGTCGGGTAACCAGCAAGAGTCAGACCACAAACCAGCCATATTGACGTGATCAGTTCAGAGAAGTGGAAGATGCCATTCTTTTTGGAATGCAAAAATTTCAGAAATTCAAACCAGAAATTTTGGTTGAATGGAACCCATGTGCATGAAATTGGTATTTCAGTTTCTGTTGACCAGTAACTTGCATCTTGTGCTGAATCTACTATCTAAAGCAGTGGAGGATCCAGGGGGAGGGTCGGGAGGTTCCAGACCTCCCCCCTTTCCTAACCAAATCTTTTTGCTTTTACTTGTTTGACGCTGAAATTCTTACATCAACACGATCACTTATTATCACTCAACTGAGTCAAAATTTGGACCCCCTATCAAAAATTCCTGGATACACCCTTGTGAGGGAATGGTCTACAGTTCTGTCTGAGATGGTAGATTGTTTTTAGCAAATAGAAAATACACTGACAAATTTGAGGTGTCTTGTGCTAGAAACTTACCCCAGGAAGATGCCTGACATCTGGTGTTTGAATGTATCGGCCACCAGTTTTGAGGGATATTCCTGCAAAGAAGTCTGCCAATGGGTTTTTACCAAGACGTGAAGGTTTTGATTGTGATATTCCTATAGTGTAGAGTGTGACGGCATTTTCTGCTAACTGCCTGCAAAGTTTCATCACATCATGGCCACGTTCACAGTGGTACATGTCAAGTGAAGTTGTTTCATACAACAAAGCTGAAAAAAGACAAAAGATCAAAGGGCCCTATAGGCCTGTTACTGTTTGCCAAATGATTTTAATTTATATAATTCCTATAATTTTAAACAAGAGCAGTACCCTGCCAACCCCTCCCATTGGGTAACACGCCCTTCACACTCGCCTCTATCTCCTCCTGCTTTAATGTGTAAGTCAGCTAAACAGTAAGGATTGCAGGCTTACAAGCCCTCCTCCCTTCTACTCACCCCTCCCCTGCAGAAAACCACACTACCCTCCCCAACCCATGAAGCATTCTTCTCCACACTCTTCCCTCCCAGCACTTTGGTGGAGGTTTCAGCAACCATGACCAAAAATAAAATACTTGTAAACAAGAAAATACAAGAAAATACATTTCATGCTAAATAATGAGTAGAATAAATTCAAATCCACCGTAAGTACAAAGATGACAACTGGTACAATTGCCTATAATTCTTTGGACATGAAAACCCTAAAAACGCTTATAAAAATGCAAAGAAAAGCTCCTACACTTTCAAACTTGACAAGAACAATGTTGTTACTACAGGAACAAATGTCGCAAAATTGTAACTTTCTGTATACCCTGTGGGCCGTGCCAGAGTCGCAAGGTATTGTGGTAAAATATACAGCCACCATCCTTTTTCCTTTGGTGGATTGGGCAACTGCAATTAGTCAATTTAATCAGTCCAGGGTCCACGATTTGCACAAGTCACACAATTTGGTAGTGGTGTGCCACAATTTCCCTCATTGTGTCATTTCTTGATACCCAGACAGATTCCTGATTTGGTCAGTAAATATTAAGGTTATTCCTCAGAATTGCATTGTCATTTTGAGCATCCTTCCTGCACAGAATTTTATGCCTAATTACCACATGCACATAAACAAAATGGTGGCTTTTCTACACAGCTTGGCTAGTGAGAGAGACAAATCATCGTTTTTCTCGGAAACAAGTTCACGGACCTATTACTTTTTCTCTTAATTTAAATGTAGTGATCACCTTCTTTATATACAGCAAAATTATAGAACAATTTCAATAAAATAATAAAACATTATTACCAAAAAACATGAATTTAGTTTGCACTCCTAAAATAATTATGGCCTCAAACACTGTGTGCTTGAAACATATTGAATCCATGTCGATTGATGAATACCCACGCCTCTATTTATCACGAAACAACAAATTGCTCCTTGACATCAATACTGTATATCAGTATTTGAATTTTTCACTTTGCTTTCTCCTTAATTTACTACTCTCACAAACTGCAAAGAGTGAATGGTTCAAATGGAAACATTTTTGATTGGAAACGTTTGAATAAAAATCTATTGTGAGTTCTATTTCAGTGAAGCCACCTTAAAATTATATTTTTTTCTGAATCTTGAACAAAATACACTCAAACCAGTAGCTGAATGGAAATGCCAATTAAGGTATCAGTATACCTCAATTTCACTCAAAAATGTAGATTTTGTTTTTTCAGACACCCTGTTGGGAAATTTTATGGTCTTTCTTAGGCAACAAAATCGAAAAGAAAAGCTTTTTTGGTTACCAAGATAGGAATAAAAAAACAATTTTACATTTTTGATTATCGCCAGCTGAACGTGAAGAAGTTCCTGCCATCGTGTACAAAATTTCCCACCAAACATCAAATGAGCGCTCCATTTCACAACTATTAACTTTTCGTTACTAGTATCTTTCACGCAATCACGCTTTAGTTCTCCGGTTCTCTTTCAGTATTTTCAGTAGATTCTTGCATTAGACTTTAATTTTGTTGGTTACAGTCTTGATGTCCTTACGGAATGTCAATGTCTGTCAAATGTAGAACGTCATCAATGCCATAGCAACAGTAAGCCAATCCTTAGAGCTATATGTCAATACATCATAATCTGACACTTCATGTGTCATTAATCGCTAAGAACAAACACAACTGGAATAGTTTTTTTCGACTGTATTTCGAAAATAAACATTGCCGTAAACACACTCTTTTTTTAAGTTTATTTACAGTCACCTTTCAACCGATTGAGCTGAAATTTTGCTGAAATGTTCCCAAATACCTGCTCTACCAAAGTGTCTCCGATTTTCCAATTTCAGCCTGGTTAAAAAGTTATGGCTTTGTTTGTTCAAGGGAATCACAAGCTTTAGAACCTCAAACTTTAGACTGACACAAAAAAAAAAAGAAAGCGATCTTTGAGAAATCGGAGACATGCTTTTGAAGGGCCATGTGAAACGAATCATTTGTGATGGTAAACATGTTGCGACAACAACCAAGGTGTGTAAACGAACTTGATGAAGACAAAAGGGGAAATATCACTTAATTGTGCAAAAATCCTAAAGCTTTTATCCTTTCTAATACCGCATTCACACCAACAAAACTTGTTTAGTTAAACCAGGTTAGACGAAATGAAAACAAGCAACAGAAGACTAAAAGACTGAATTTTACATAGGATTCAAGTAGGTTCTAATGTGTTCTTTCATTGTGCCAAATTTGAAGTCAACAATCATCAGTTTGTAACTTTTATGAACAAAATAATTTTAACCTGTGTTTAACTAAACAGCTTTTAAACATGTTTAAGCTTTGGTGTGAATCGGGTATAAGAAAGGGAAGATGTGAATTCCTCATTTAATATTGCTTTCAGAAAATGTATACTTTGGGGGGGGGGGGGTATTTTTAAAGCTTTGCCATGAAAATGTGTTAGCGCGAGGAGGTCAATTGAGGTATACCGATACTTAAAAAGAAATTCACAGCAGTCAGCCACATTTGGTAAGCAGTAATCAATTCAAAGCAAATATTAAATTTCCCAGGTGCAATGACATGTGCACTCTGTGCCCTGAAACATTTTTATTGGGTTTACAATTTTCTATTCTATTCCAGAAATAAACTCAAAGCATTTGAATGACTAATATAATTATAACTAATTATACATAATTCATTTATTGTTAACATCAGCTCCTAGTTGAACATAATTGCATTCATGAGTTAACTCCTATAAGAATGTTTTACAGGTTTTCTTTTCAAAACCCTACGTTAGAATTTGCTCACATCCTGGGCTTCATTAAAATCTGATCATTTTTCACTTACGGTAGGTTCGTATTTTACCAACAATTTATCCATCAAGGTTATTCACAGAATGATGCAACTTCATGAAATGGCCAGCAGAATAATTTACAAAAACAAGTCTACAACCCACTGACTAGGGCATCATCGATATCCAGGACAATACCAAGTCCAGAAATATTAGAATTCATTGCACCCAATAATGGAGCAATATGATTGGTTCATGTTTGTTATTGGCCCTACGACAATGTACCTTCATCATGTGGTTACTTGGAAAAAATACATAACACTTTCATCGAGCATTTCCAGGCTAAAATGGAGAATTCAGTGGGCTAAAATATACATGTATTTTAGCCTGCCATGTAGACCAATCAGAAACCAGAAAGTGAAGATGCCAGCCAGTCAGAATTGAAAATCAAGTGTTCACGCCATTTTCTTGCTGATTAGCAGCACTTAAAGCTCAGTTTGACTCAGTTGAGACTTTTCCATCTGTTGTTCAAGAGCTCTACAATGACAAAATGGCTTAGAAGGCCAACAACAAAGCAAATTCTCATGAAGAGGAGTCATGGAAACTCAAAGAAGAATCGTTTTAGCCTGATTTTCTATCAGAACTAAATTATGACTAAATGCCAGCAGTGTCCAAGATATCATTTACTGTCTTTCAGAATTTTCGTGTTCTCAATACCCTCTGAAATTATTATTCTAATAGTGGCAGAGTTGATGTTCTGGGTGTAAATATCTTTATCTAAATATTGCCCTCCTCAGAGATCATTCTAGGCCTCTCCTGTGGATCAGGCTAAAATGAGCTTAAGTTGGGTAAATACTACTTTTTATGCACATCACATCTTTTTAGGGGGAGGTATATGTATTCAACTTAAACTACTTCAAATGCCATGAACGTAAAAGGATATGCAATGTCAACATTGTATATACAGCAGAGAAAAATGTAGTCTGTCACTCCATCCTCACGCAGTAATATACAGACTTTATTGGCATCCTTGCGACACTTTAAATCATCACCACCATTGTCGCTTGCAAGACTCAGTGCCAATGCAAGACCATCAGCCAGCCCACAAGTAATGCCTACTCTTTTAGATGGTGGAAGACACTTAATGCGTGTTTTCATGTCATCTTTGTCATTAGTAAACCATTGGGTGTGTGAATTAGGTAGCTGGGAACCAGTGTTATCTGTGTAACCCACCAATGCTAATCGGAAGTTCAAATTTTTCATCCAGATCATATCAACCATGTGAGCAAGCTGAGTGTTCAATCTCTTTTGAAGACTGGGATTTAAGCTCCCCTCAACCACAACAATCAAATCCAGATTTTTGGAATTGACAAAGCTTGTGCTGGCCATATCTACATGTACCATGCATAAGACAAAACATTTATTAATGAAAAACCAACCTGCAACCAAACCATGACAAATGTCACCATTTCTAACTGGAAGCTGGGCCTGCAATCAACAATACTTCTTAATCATTACCAGATATTATAATTGAAGGCCTTAGCTAAAATGAACATTGCCAAAACAGCTCCAAATTTCACATGCTGGTTTAATTTTTTTGTTTATATGTGTAAAACACTGTTCTGTGTTTATTTTTGCTGTTTCTTGCTTCGTTTTCGAGATTTAACGTGCAGTTTTAACTACATAGATCTAGTGCCCAGGCCCCTTTTAACCAGCGAGCAATAATTATTAACATTTGACTATAAGATTCTTACTAAGGCAATTGCAAAGAGATTAGAGAAAATACTCCCCAAAATAATAAACCATGACCAAACTGGCTACATTAAAGGCCGCTTTATTGGCGAAAACATCAGGCTAATACAAGATATTATGTTTTACACAAAAACCATGGAAAAAACAGGAATCGCAATTTTTCTGGATTTTCGAAAGGCTTTTGACACAATCGAATGGAATTACATCAACGCTGCTTTAAAGCTCTTTAACTTTGGTCCTGATCTGTTAAACTGGTTTGCTATATTATACCACCAAGTCTCTAGCTGTGTTTTAAACAACGGCCACGCGTCGGAATTTTTTCCCCTTCAACGGGGAGTAAGACAAGGTTGCCCGTTATCGGGTCTCCTGTTCGTGATTGGAATTGAGCTTTTTGCCAGGGCCGTAAAAAATGATAGCACTATCAACGGCATAAACGTTGGCCAAAAAGAAATTAAAATCACGCAGTACGCTGATGACACCACGATTTTTGTTCGTGACTGTGAGTCAGTAACTCAATTATTGAAACTTTTAGAGGAATTCAAAACAAACTGTGGACTGGAAATTAATACCTCTAAAACCGAGGCCTTGTGGCTAGGTTCTTGGAGAAACTGCCGAGAAACCCCATACAATTTTAAATGGCCAAAAGAGCCTGTGCAGGCCCTCGGTGTACATTTCTCTTATGATGAACAACACGCGAACAGGCTAAATTTTGAGGAAAAGATCAAAAACATAGAAAAGTTCTAAACGCGTGGAGGCGACGAAATCTCACTTTGATCGGAAGAATAAAAATTGTCAAGTCCCTGGGCTTATCTAAAATTATTTATAGTACGTCCGTGCTCCCTATCCCCCCACTCTTGGTGGAGAGAATCAATAAACTCACTTTTAACTTCATTTGGGAAGGCAAACCTGCAAAAATAAAGAAGAAAACAATAATTGCCGAAAGGAAACATGGCGGACTGAAAATGATGGATTTTGAAATTATGGAAAAGGCTTTGAAAATAGCCTGGATCAAAAGAATAAAAGATGAAGGTGACGCCTCTTGGAAAATAATTCCGGAGCAAGCTTTAGTTCAACATGGCGGTCTGTCCTTTTTAACAAATTGTGATTACGACTCTAAACTACTCGACCTTAAAAATCTCCCAACTTTTTACCATTTCGTACTGAGGTACTGGCAAGATTACAAATTACTGACGCCATGTAGCAGAACACCCCCAGAACATGAAATTATTTGGAACAACCAAAACATTTTGGTTGACAAAAAATCATTATTTTACAATAGCTGGTTCCATCATGATATTGTACAGGTCCAGGACCTACTAAATGCAAACCGAGAGTTTCTGTCTTTGGCCAACTTCAAACAAAAATTTAACATCGATACACCATTCACCTTGTACCACGGTCTTATAAAAGCTATTCCAAACAAGTGGAAAAGGTCAATCCGGAATTCAAACAAACCAATACAAACTGCTTCTCCTGAAACTTCCATTTCATTAACAAATCCCAGCACTCGAACTGCATACAAAAACATCCTTGAAAAAACTTTTATACCGCCGACAAATGAAAACAAAATTCTAGATTACGGATTCACCAAAGAGAATATTCACGACGTCTAATTCCTTCATTTCTCAGTTACCAAAGAAACGAAGCTTATTGCCTTCCAGTATAAAATAATACATAATATTTTGCCATGTCGCTCCAGTTTATTTCGCGCCGGCCTTGTAGATGATGATATATGCTCATTGTGCAAGTCAGAAAAACAATCGCTTGTTCACATGTTATACAATTGCAGCGAATCGCTCCTCTTTTGGGAAAAATTTACGCGATGGTGGGAAGAAAAAATTTCTGAAACAATTGTCCTATCTGCAAATGTGATTTTATCTGGCTGGCACCAAAATGCGAACAATAAGAGAGTGCTCAATTACATTCTTATCATTGCCAAATATCACATTTTCACAACAAGTGTCTGCGATGACAGGCTGAGCTTTGATTGCTTTCTTCTACGTTTAAAAAACAAGTTAGATATCATGCGCACAATAGCTATAAAAAACAAGTCTCTAAATAAATTCGAAACGACTTGGGCACCCTTTTTGTAATTTATTTAGTTTATTTACCTATTTATTTATTCTCTATACTACAAATACTGTTCAAACTTCATATCTTAATATATATATTTATATTTTTGTTTTTTGTACGTGTACCTAATTATATAATTAATTAATTATGTGTAAAATGTGGATATTAAAGACATTTAAATAAAAAAAATAAATAAAAAAAATAAATAATTATTAACATTTAAAACTAGCACTAACGTAGCCACGACATACTAGCACAAGTCCTACACATGAACAATAAAGTCAATGACCAGTGTCTATATATGTATAAGCGAAATAGAAATCTATCTGAGCGAACCTCTTGGAATCAGTGGGAACATAAAAAAATAACAATAATAAAGCGTTAAAGTTTGCCTCAAATTGTGTAGTTGGTTGAGATTTTAGATTGCTGAAAATGCTCTGGCAGAACGGAATCTTCGGTTTGCATAGCTTTGTAAAAAACAAACTAGAAAAAAGGGACATGTTACAGAGGCTACTGTGATGTTGTTAAAAAACCCTTGAAATTCTTTCATTCCATTGTATCAGCAAAGCTTTACATTTCTTTGACAGCATGAGAAACTAAGAATCTTGTGGGAAAATATTCGTAAAATGTGACACATATTTAAACAGAAAGACTTAAATTTTTGCCCCTTCCACTCGCCAGCTTCTAGTAGATGCACAGCCATGAAATGGCCATAAGCAAATCACCAAGCTTACCCATTCAAAACGTTCATTTTCACTCTGGTTCCAGTTTCCTAGTTACACTGTAACACAATAATCAAAACTTGCGATGGTATTTTTTGAAAACTTGGCCATTTGTTTGTGGAAAGAATCGGCACTTAGGGCTTTTTTTCTTGCCTAAGTGAACAATCAGTTGCCTTTCTCAGTTTACACATATCTTTTCTGTGAATTCTGTTTGAGTAATTGTGTTTGATGGGTGTTGGCGTTTTGATTTATATCTATTTACAGCCGACAAGGTGTAACAATGCATAATGGGATACCCCAGAGTAACTTTGACAAGGACAGGTTTATGGGTGAAATTGAAGAGAATTCTCTAAAGTCTACTAGCACCTCTTTATTTCCAAGCGTTCAACACATCAGCATTCGGCAAATGAGCCACAACTCACGACCACCACCTTTCTGAGAACAGAAGTGTCAATAGCCTTTCTCTAAGCGGACTTCGTGCTGAAGGTAAGTTTTGGACTTCTTCTTTTCTGATCGAAAACCTGCGCCAAACTAACAACTCTCAGTACAGTGAAATTTGAAGTCCTTCCTTTGTCCTTAAGGCTTCTTAATTTACACTTTTTTGTGTAATCTTCCCAAAACCCATAATCAAATTGACGATCGTCCAGTTTTTTTGTTGTTTCTTGTTACTTCTTTGACATTTTGTTGGGCAATAACAATTTAATACAGGGAAAGGATATTATAAAGGATATTAGAAAAGGTGAAAAAAAAGTATTGACTCGAGCTTGACTCGTGTTATGAGGAAACTCGCTCTTCATAAACTATTAAAATAGGAACGGAAGACCGAATGAATATGCAGAATGACAAATGAACAAATGTCACCAACATAGGAGCCGCAGGCCTGCCAACCCGATTTTTTCTATAAAGTACTTTTCACGTTACCGGTACTTATTTTGCGGGTAGGAAAAATAGGGGTCCATGGACCCAGTCCATAGAGGGGGTCCATGTTTTGTCCTCTCCCAATCAATACAGCTATTTGTATTTCACAGCAACCGCTTCGGCGACTAAAAATGGAAACAGAGCTTTCTTCCGCTCTTCCGTTCGATGTTATATCTTAAAATTGATATTTGGTTAATAACAAAGATTTGTTCTGTTACTTAATTATATAGAAAGAGTTTTGTAGAAACGAACTCCTTACACCATCACGACTTTGTTTACACATGGGCATGCTTGTAGATCAACAGACAGATAAAAAAATCTCAGGGGCCAAAAGATTTCGGTCCTTCATTTTCGGTTCGTGTTGTACAGCACCGAGATAGACATGAATGGGCATTGTGTCCCTTTTTTGGATTTTTTGGCTGAAAACTTTCGAGGCTCGCAAAAGAGGCTCGCGGCTCGCAAAAAAGGGCTCGGGCTCGCAGGCTCGCAGAATAGCTTCCCCCAAAGGAAACATAGGACAGTGTTTTACATATATAAACAAACCAGCATGCGAAATTTGGAGCTGTTTTGGCAATGTTCATTTTAGCGAAAAATCACTATAAGGCCCTTCTTCCATCAAGGCTTTCAATTATCAAATAACTGGTTTGAAACTTACATGCACTCTAGATCCTCAAGCTGAGCCTTAAATACCGGTACGCTTGCGCCAAGCTTTTTACCTAACTAATTACAGTTAGATACATCAAGGAGTACAGTTTTAATATTTTGTTGATTACTGCAAAATGCTTTACCTGCAGTGAACATTGAGTGACCTTGCATTTATTAAAAATAAAAACGGATACCTTATTGGCATTTTGTCAGTAACTGTCCAGTATTTGTTTTGCCTAGTTTACCAGTAACATATCAACTTAGCAAATCATTTGCATTCTTAAATGGTAGATTTCACACAAACAACAAATTGTCAACTAACACATGTAAAAGTAGATGTCTAGTAAAACTTTCAGAAAATTGTTAAAAATTAAAGAAGAATTAATACATTAGTTGTTTGAAGTTTAAATTCACTAATGAAAAAGTTGTAAATGAATATTGCATTGTTTGCCATTAATTTCCGACTCTTGGATCATGACTGCATTGGTGGATCGAGTGGCATTACTCTTTTATTTATTAAGAACTTTCAAGATCTCTGAATCTTGGTGGTAAAGAGCTGTCTTACCACTAAAATCTGAAGCATACACCACTTTCTTACAGAACATGGCAAAAGTTTAAAACTTAATAATTAATGTGAAATTTTAATATTGCTCCAACGTACTAACTTGCAATACTACTTGCTGGCTGCAGACATGAAATTGTGGTTTGAGTGGCCACAGTTGTTGAGTGTGAGTAGATATAATCATCTTCCCCAATCTTTACAGCTTTGATTCCACATTGCTGAAGCCAGTCCTCTTTGTGAAAGGTATCTTGACGAAGGGCATTTAATATTTCAGCTTTGTCTGGGATTTGAAAGATGACACTGAACCAGTTGTTTGCCACAACCTCTTCTCTTCTGACAAAACAGATTTCATGGCATTTGACACGAAGAGCAGCACTTATTCCAATTTTCAAGCGTTCCAAAGTATCTTTTTGGTTGAAGTCTGTCACCTTCCCAGATATCAAAAAATAAACCATAGCTTTTCCCATAACTGGCAAAAAAGAAACACTGTTAAAATCACAATATGATTTTTACTGTTTCTGGCAGTAATTGAGGCCCTGTTAGGGTAAATTCCGACAGGTGACACGGCTCTGAAACGGCAACAAGAAGGAATTGAAATGACAACAAATGACAAGACCAAGCCTGCACATAATTTTTGTCAAAAGGGAGGTCATTTGTCAGGCCAGGGACAAATTTGACCGGACAAGAAGCCAGTCTGGTCGGACAAAAAAATCAACTGGTTGATAGCTATAAAAAAAGTTCACTGACTTTTTCCCTCATCTGTATCAGGACTGCCAGTCAGGATGTCTGACCAGACCAAGCTTTTGCCTGAAATTTGCCGTGCAAATGTCCGTTGACCGGCTGTTATTTGCAGGCTTGCAAGACCGCTTCCATGAAATGGCGACAGCAACAAAAATAAAAGCAAACTGAATTGCCAGCAACATTGGCCATTTAAAATAGCAATTTGATGGCATTCGGGCAGAGGAGAATGTAGAGAACGAGTTTGCATTTTCAAAAAATTAAACGTTCTTTCAGTCTTCTGTGTGGAAACACACTGAGTTACGACCCCTGAATTACGGCAAAACGTTTTTGTTGGAGAAATGACCTCAGAAACGTTCCGAAATTGCGACATCAACATCAGTGTCACCACATGAAATTCCGACAGCGACACGTGGCCCTTCCGAAATTGCGACATGTAAAGGTTTTAAATTCAGACGGGGGACATAAAGACCCCCCCTAACAGGGCCTCATAATTAGGCATGCAGTTATGCTGAAATTGATCAGTTAAGCCAGCCAACCTGCAAGGGAGACAAACTTAGAGATATTTAGTCCCAGAGACCTGGATCAGAAAACTCAAGACAGTTTCCAAGGTCCTTGAATGCAATAACTACTTGGTGATATTGTGATATAATATTTACCAATTATTCCATGAGTGCACGTTGGATACAAGGTGATAAATAACCAATGAGTGCAAAGCACAAGTTGGTTATAATCACCTCATACCCAGCATGCGCAAATGGAACTATTATAATAATTAGACCGATTAGCTTACATGTTTACAACCTTGTTGCTACCCATTTCAGATCATGCGATGATTCATTTGGGAGATCACAACTGTTCTGTTTTTACATACTCCCATGCACTCAGTTGCACATGCCAAATTGCACAATTAATTGTAACCTGTCAAATGAATGATCACATTATCTGAATTGGGTAGCAACAAGGATGAAAACACATTAACTGAATTGGTCTAGAGTTTGGTAAATTCTCAACTCTGATTATGACACTTGTTCTGTTTTTTTGATATGTATTAATGATGCAGACATTTCAGTTTGACCTAAGCAAAGCAATTGTATGAAAAGGTGGCAAAATCAGTGGTCCGTTGCTCACTCTATAAGTTGAATGAAACACACGAGAAAAAGTGAGCAAGAGAAAATCTTCTTCATAAATAGAAACAAGCTGTCAAAACAAGCTGTCAAACGGTCACGCACCCTGTAGATTTAGTGATGGTGGTGATCAAAGTTTCCTTTTCACCCACAGAATCTTTTGAGAGGGCATTACAACAGCAGTATCGATAATTTAAGAGCAACGTGATGGCGTAGATAATTTTACTCACCGCTAGGATGTTTGAGCCATATTGCCGACTGGCTTTGGAAAATCGTTGTTGTTCCAGCTCATTCCTGGACTGTGTGTCGAGCTAAATTATTTGGGATACAGCTATTACCCGAAAAGGCCAAAAGTAATGGTTGTATGTCCCTGAATACCCTTACTGAATGCTACATGATGGAGTTGAATCAACAAGGCATTTCGTGCACGCATTTATCGAAAACCCATTTCTGTCATCTCTTTATGTGCCAGTGCATGTGATCACAGTGGGAGACATTCACTTTGATTGGTTAACAATAATTACATTAAAGTGATCATCTAAGTTCAATGGGAACAGTAAATCATAGTGCTCCGAACCAGAGGTTTTCTCGGCTTCGCCGCTCGGGGTGGTGAAGCCACGAGCCACCGAAGCAAAGTTTCCCCCCTGCCACGAGAAAAACTCCTTCAATGTGGAGGGAATGAACATTTTCTAGGACCATATTGTGTGCAGGGACACAGGAGAACGGGAGCCCAAATGTAAAAGAAGTGGGAATGTTGCATGAGATGAAAGAAAGTTGGACAATTTCCCAACAACATTGTTCAATATTTTTGCTCCCTCCTCCACAGGCTTTTCCAAAGTTAAGAGGGGACGGGAACTTCAAGCGGGGCACTGGAGACAAGTGCGGAAAACAAGCATTCCCAATTATTATTGCCCTCATTATTGTTTTATGAGGTATGAGGGCTGGTGGAATTTAGGTGTGGGCCATACCCCAAAAAAATGTGGCTTTAAAAGGGGGAAGAAGCATCTGAAAAAATATGGTCTGCAAAGGGGGTCACTCAAAATAATTACCATTAAGTGTTGAAATTACGGTATCTATAATGGTGCGAAAATTTTACCAGAATGCCTATAATGGCGTTTCTAACTAAGCAGGGGTTTCAATAAAATTTGAAGTAGGCAACTGCCTTGGGTAGAGTAGCCAACTGTTTAATAATCTTTCTATTAATTCCTTTAATCTTGGGAAAAAGTAGCTTACATTTCTAAGCAAAGTAGAGCAAAGAAGTTGACACTTTTCGCTGGCTGTCGGTACTTATTGAAAGCACTGAGTAAGGTTCTGAAAATGTAAATTTTCCTGGGAGTGCACAACCCTGAACACCCCAAACATGGAAGGCAGTGTCAAGGATTTGAAACCAATTACCACGAGCAACTTTTTCTTGGAGCCTGACACTCTGGCATAGATCCAAACACTGGTAACAATCACATCACTATCTCAGGAGCAGGGATGTAGCTAAGGGCCGGTTACCGAGTAATTTCACCGACTGAAAGAGAGTTTATCACTGGCTTACATTTCACTAGAAAACAATGACTCAAAGAAATTTTGCAGGTACAATGGTCAGAAAAGCCGGCTGAGCTTGTTTGTCAGCCGGCTTTGTAATTTCTTAGCTACATCCCTGCAGGAGCCAACAAATGCATTGCACAAGCATAAGGTGAGAATAATCAGTATCGTTTATGGTCACATGCACAAGCCTCCCTCGCTTTTAAACAGCGTATAACAACTAACTTGCTTTTATTACTGATGAAAGCTTAAGCATTACCCGAAAAATCTAAAAAAACAATGAAGAGTCAGTGGCAAACCAGGAATTGAATTTCATTATGCCAACTCCTGGCTACACATGCTCATAGGTACGTAGGTAGTTACCTACATGTAGGTTGTTTAGTACACTACTAGGCAGACTAGACAGACAGGCAGGCAGACAGACAGACAGACAGACAAGCAGGCAGACAGACAGATAGACACAGACAGACAGGCAGGCAGACAGATAGACAGAGGCCTTGCCAGGGGGGGTCCCTGAGTCTCTTGTCTGAATTTAAAAATGTGCTGTGTCAGTATTTTGTCCTTATTTCCCTACCTTGATGTCGCTGTCAGAATTTTGGCAAGGAAGATTATATTTGGTTGCAATTTCAGCTATGTGCTGTCGCTACTTTCTGGGCCATGCCACTTGCCTCTAGAAGGCAGGTAGGCAGGAACACCAGCTAGGCAGGTACACAGACAGGCAGACAGACAGGTAAGCAAACAGGCAGGTAGGCAGACAGGCAGGCAGGTAATGTACTACCAGTCAAATCGAAGCTTCAATATCCTCCCCCCCCCAGGCATTTGAATTTGTGAAAAATTTTTGTTCAAAGTCCCCCGTCCACAGGCCAAAAAGCCGTTCAAATGTCCCCACCCCTGGGAAAATTAATAAGTGACCAGACAACCGTTTCAACTTTTTAGTAGCTTCTATTATGCTCCTGAAGTCGAGATCAGTAATCAAACTGCCATAGAACCCTAACATCTGTTGGTCCAGCTTTAGCTTAGACTGTTCACAGCCGCTCTATTTTTTCAACGCAAAAGAACGCTCGTGAGCAAAAACACAGTGAGCGAAGTGCTAGGGGGTGGGGGCGGGGAGTGAGCTACCCCTTCGTGCCTCACATTTTGCGCTGGAGTCCAGTTCCCTCGCGATTCATTCATTGCGTTTGCTGATCGAGGAAAAATACGAAAAAATAGCGGACTGTGAACAGTCTAGTTTTAGCTCCAAGAGTGCAATAATATCTCAACCACTCAAATATCTATGAGGTGCCTAAAGCCTTAGTCCTTTGGTTTTTAACCAAGCCGCCAAGAAACTGCAAGCTTTTCCTTTAAAATCTGCAAAACTCGCCATGTCAGTCTCCACCATGATTTATCAACCCACGTGGAATCGCCAGGACACATGACACGAAATAAAGGCTAACGTTCAAATTTCCCACCCTATGAGTGAGGATCAACTTCCCCACCCCTGGGTAAGGAAAGGGCGTCAAATGACCAGGGTATGCCCCGGGGGAATGTTGAAGTTTCGATTTGACTGGTACTGTACATAAGATAGTATGTCAATCTAGGAATGAAGGCTGCAGGTACAGTGTAGGTAGGAAGGTATAGTATAGTATTTTTTCTTTGTATCGATAGACACGGTAGAGTTATTTGAAAAAGATCGTTTTGAAAATGGGGGCTTGCAAATCAAGCGCAAGAACATCACAGAACGCACGAATGGCTCAGAACGAGCGACTTGTGTCACTTGCAGGAAATCGCTTCTGGCTGACGATTTTTGCCGCGAAATGGCATCATTTCATTGGGACCGAATTGGTTTCTTTTTTCTTATTGGCGTCATTGCCATGTGTGCATTTTGGCATGCACCATGGCATGTGTTGAGATTGCGATTAGCAATTGTTTACATTTTCTTCAAAGCTTTGATGAAACCAATTCTTTCGACCCAATAAGTAACTAACTTATCTAATAAGACTAATGATAGACTGGCAAGCAAACAAGAAGTTTCAGCATCACGCGAGCAGAACGCGCTAACCCCGCAAGTTTTGCCAACAGAGCACGCACTTACATTCACGTGCCCTATTTTGATTGACAACCAAATGTGGTGTCACCGGTGGAAAAATCCACCAGTGGCGTCACATTTTCAGAAGCGACGCGCTGCAGGTGAGACAAGTCACTTGTTCACGCCGCCATTTTGATTTTCAAGCCAGCGCGCGCCCTCCATATCTAGCGCTCGGTCTCCCTTGCCATTTTAATTCGGGCTGCAGCGCGCCTTACCTGCTGCGCTATGGGCGGCCGTCACCGCCAAAAATACAATCTTCGCAGACAATTTAGAATTAACTATAATGGTTCAAGTGTCCGTTTCATAACGGTCAATAAGATGTAGAAATGATGAAGTTAAAATGCAATTGGACAAGTGTTCTGTAGTCGAATAGAAAACTCAAACGATGAATGGTTTTGACATTGTTAACACTGTGTAGTCCCCGACTACAAAACGGTCCAATGAAAACACAAACGATCTAACTAACAGAGAAATAACCCAGCATTCATTTGTAAAACAGCTCAGCTTATTGCAAATTGGTTCGGCGTGCGGTTGTGGCTTGGCTTAGCTGAAAGTCATGCAGTTTACCGTGTGATGAATTGGTTTAGCTTCTTGTGAATTCGTTTAGCGTATTGTGTATTGGTTCAACGTATTGTGAATTGGTTTAGCGTAGGGTAAATTGGTTTAGCGTGTGGTGAATTGGTTTAGCGTATTGTGTATAGGTTTAGCATATTGTGAATTGTTTCAACGTATATTGCGAATTGCTTTAGCGTACGGTGAATTGGTTTAGCGTATGGTGAATTGGTTTAGCGTATTGCGAATTGGTTTAGCGTACGGTGAATTGGTTTAGCGTGTGGTGAATTGGTTTGGCGTGTGGTGAATTGGTTTAGCGTATGGTGAATTGGTTTAGCGTATGGTGAATCGGTTTAGCGTCTGGTGATTTGGTTTAGCGTATGGTGGATTGGTTTAGCGTATTGTGTATTGGTTCAACGTATTGCGAATTGGTTTAGCGTAAGGAGAATTGGTTTAGCGTACGGTGAATTGGTTTAGCGTACGGCGAATTGGTTAAGTGTATGGTGAATTGGTTTAGCGTATGGTGGATTGCCTTAGTGCACGGCGAATTAGTTTAGCGTACGGCGAATTGGTTTAGCGTACGGTGAATTGGTTCAGCGTATGGTGAATTGGTTTAGTGTATGGTGAATTGGTTTAGCGTATGGTGGATTGGTTTAGCGTATTGTCAAATGGTTAAGCCTACAAATGTGGAACGTCTCGTGTTTAATCAAATGATTCGCGCCAACACCGCCAAAAATACAAACATGAAATGGAATAGCCGAAAGTGAAATGGAATAGCCTAAAGTGAAATGGTTCAGCGATCTGCATGATGTCAGTTGATGTGAATTTTGGCGCGAAAAAACACTCACATGCTCTGTGCAGTCTACACGCTTTAGAGGTAAGTTTGCTTTGCTTTTCTTTATTTCTTTAGCTGATGTTCAACATCTTTACCGAGGTATAACTAAGGTATTTCCTCTGAATAATTTATATCTCGAGTTTTGCATTCATAGCGACGGCTAGAGATAAAGCTTAGTGCTGTGATCTTGTCGTATGTTTGCAAATCGAGAATCGCTCGCCGTTCGCTGTTTTCGATCTGTCATAAGACCGCAATTTTTCTCTCGTGATTTGTGAAATGGATCTTCTTCTCTTTCATCTCTCTTGCATGAAAATTCTCTTAAAATTGTTGTCGACTCGTCACCATCGCCTTGTAGTTGACTGCTTGTACTAGACTTAGCCCCCTTTTATTTATCATTCACGATTCTTTTATTTCAGGTTGTTATTCGTTATTTGAAGTTGGAAAGATTTTATTATTGTACTCACAAGACAAATTATGGAACCGTTTAAATGGAAATGCGTCTTATAATTTCAGTTTTAGAAGAAACCGTACTGTGAGATGGTTATCAGCAGTGACCTGTTAGGCAATCAATTGTCTTGAAATAGACACTGTATAAACAGCCCTCGGAAATAGGAAACAGCATGTGGTATTTAATGTTAACGAGAAGCTCGAGCTCATATAATCAGATTATTTTTATGAAGTTTCTCTTCCCATGTTGAACTTCATATGCATACAGTAGAGTGGCGAATCAAAGTTGTATAGCGGGAATGAAAATGAGCAAAAAAGAAAGCTCGTTGAAATCTCAAACTGGGAGGAGACTTGCAATCCATTTTCAAGGCGTGGAGGAGGAGCAACCGAATCTAAAGTTATCTACTGATAGGGAGTAGGATTTGAGATTATGGGCCTGCTCCAACTTTCTTTCGTTTAACCTGAGTATTAGTTTGGCATGAAAGGTCAGCCTTTTCCTCCTCACCTCCCCCAATCCTCCCCATGTCTCCATTCCCCGTAAAGCCCGTCCCTTTTCAGTATTATTGTGTTTAAATCCTTGGGGCACTTTGAAGGAAAAATCGATTTTCATATCCTGAGCACTAGTGCCCTAAGTATGGCAGATTTTAACAGACCAAAATTAACTTCACTTCAATGTTTTTGGAGGCAAAGG
>OX393567.1:9689985-9824985 GCA_947652115.1 Blastomussa wellsi
GACACTGGTAGAATCTTTTCGCAACCTCCATTAATTTCATTTAAACGCGACAAAAACATAGGTAACTTTTTAGTCAGAAGTGCATTCCAAACTAGTGATCAACCCGGAACTTTTAAATGCGCTCGCGCGCGATGCAAAACATGCCCTATCATTTACAACGTGGACAAAATATCGGGACCCAAGCGATCTATCAAAATCACTGATCATTTCACCTGTACCTCAGCCAATGCCATCTACTGTATAACTTGCACTCTTTGCAAAAAGTTATACATCGGCGAAACAGGGAGACGACTTGGCGACCGATTCCGAGAACACCTTCGTGACGTAGAGAAAGACGACAAAAATGCATCGAAACCGGTCGCGAGACACTTCAATCTCCCAAATCATTCTAAGCAACATATGGCAGACTGCAGCCTTTCCCTTCACCAAGGAAACACGGAAAGCCGTAAAACTCTAGAACAAAAATTTATTTTTCAAATCGGCACTCTTAACCCTCACGGTATCAACGAACGCTTTTCATTCAACTAATTTATTCCGAAGTTTTCACGTTACCAGGCACCAGCCAATAGCGAAGCTCCATCTTTCTGTATATAAAAACACACAACGCACAATTCCTTGATTCGCTCCCACGAAGGGCTAACGCTCGAAACGTCAGCAATTGACTCTCTTTACGGTGGCCAATTGACATTATCAACCCAGTTGATAAAACCAAATTATAGGATTAAAATAGGGTTCACAGCACCACAATTACACTGACCTATGTTGGCAAATTGTAAAGTCACATATATATTACTCATGACAAGTAATCAGCTAAAATAATTTACCTGGTAGCTCGCGGACTATTTGTTCGCCTGGCGCATCCACTATCTCCTCTTTCGATCTCGATTCTCTAAAATCCTTGACACGCTTTGCAAGATCGGGTCGTTGAGCTTTAATCAAAATTTCTTCAAGAAGATCCAAATTGTCTTCTCCCAAAAGACACTTCTGCAGCATACGCGAAAATAGATCTCTCGCACTATTGCAAGTTTCCAGAATTCCAAGAGGAATGGAGTCTTCCAGCAGAAATTTCATAGACTTTAGCTGATCTTGTTCGATTTCAAGAGACAAACGCTGCAGAAAAGTACGGAAAGGACTCAGAAGACACCTTCCTGTAACGACAACCCGCGAGCCATCAGCCATGGAGTCAAGAAAATCAGTCGAAGACGGAAGTGATTGGCGAAGTGTCCGATGGTCATCAGGCTTTGAACTGCGTTGTTATTAGCCACGTTAGAGCGACGTTTACTGCCTTGAGAAGTAGTTGACGCAAGTGTCTCTTCTTATACCCATTTCTTATCTCTCGAGCGCGGAAACGCCAGTACAGTCAGTGCGCTAAAAAGGAAGGGCGGTGAAACGTACATTGTACTCGCGAGCCGCGAGCGATGTGTGATGCGGAGTGAGACTGGGGCGAGAGCGCTCACTACATTAACATTCAAAACATGGCGGCAAGTGAGATTCGATGGCTGGTGGCGAAAAGTGATTGATACACCAAAAGCGTAAGAAATTCCCACGGAATTCTTTTAGCCATGGAATAACGACATGTTTTACAAGCTGCAAGAAGTTAGAAATGGTTTGATTCTGTGAATACAGTGATGAAAGTGATGATTTGATCTTTTCTTCGAGCTCGAGAAGTCAATGACTAATTTCATGGAAAGTATGAGGAGATGGCTCAATTTTCAAGCAATAAATAAAGTATGTATGGCTTTTTCATCTGTATAAATTTTATTTTGAACTTTTTGAGTTAGAGGGCTCGAAAGTCTATACTTTTGATACACGAACTTGTGACTGTGTGGTCTTTGGATAAGGGCGCAATTACTAAAGTTTTGGCTCGATCCCTACAAATGTAGCAAACAAAATCAAAGCAACACTTAAACATAAGGAATAGAGGGGGTAAGTTTCTAAAGAAACTGTGGTGCTGCGTCGGTGGGAAGTATAACAATATAATTTGGTTTTATCAACTGGCCTTTCTCTTCACCAAGGTAACACGGAAAGCCGTAAAACTCTAGAACAAAAATTTATTTTTCAAATCGGCACTCTTAATCCTCACGGTATCAACGAACGCTTTTCATTCAACTAATTTATTCCGTTGTTTTCACGTTACCAGGCACCAGCCAATAGCGAAGCTCCATCTTTCTCTATATAAAAACACACGACCCACAATTCCTTGATTCGCTCCGACGAAGGGCTAATGCTCGAAACCTCTTTACGGTGGCCAATTGACATTATCAACCCAGTTGATAAAACCATTATACTTAAAATTATACTTAAACATAATGCCAGTTGATAATCTTGAGTTATGGACATTTTTGTTATATTTTGGGGTTTGATATATATTTTAAATTAGCTACTGAGCCTGAGGCAATCAAAGGAAACTTTAAATTTGCAGCCTTCTATTGATAGGCGTAGGTCTTGATAAAGACATGACTATGAAAAGTGTAGCTTTTCATATTTTTACAAACCACTTTACCATGTAGAATATACTGCCATTGCTAATCATTTCAATTTTGTTGTAAATTCAAGTGTTTTTGCTTTGCACCCAGTGCCCAAATTTATGCAGAGTTCCCCATATTCATTCCAAAAATCTCCTCCGTGCCAATGAAATGAATCAGTTCTTTTTAGCCTTTTGTGGCTGCAACTGTAGACTGTAGTCCAAAAGTAAGGGGCATGTGCCTGTTGGGCAATTTAGAACTCCCAACAATATGTTTCTGCCGTTCCAGAAAATATTCACTACAGAATGGATTAAAAATTCTTGATGATGGGGGATCAGGATGGTTCCCTAAGACCAAAAACTTATGCATGTAGTAGGGGTGGGTGAGGTATGGACATTTTTTGAAACAAGAAATTGTAAATACCTGCTACTAATTGTGTTCAATGTCTGTAGTAGTGCATGTTTCAAAGCAATGCCCAATTCCAATTTATTTATTGCCCAAGAACAAAGCACATAGATCATAAATTGAAGGAGGAAATGGGTGGATTCATTATTATATCTCTGTTGCAAGTCTGATTGGTTTGAAAAAACATCCAAGTCACACTGAACCATTTAAAATATTTAACAGGCAATACTGTGGAATGCAGCCTAATAAATTGACCAGTCACAGTATTCATAGTACCTAAGCGAATCATAATTGTTCTCTTGTTATTAAGTTGTTGGAAAAGGGTGCTATGCTTACTGTTTTTGGCAAGGCAATAGACTGCGTGTAGTTTTATGGATGAATAAAATTGCCAGAGGCATGGACTTTGAAGGGGATTCTGAGGTATTAAGTGGACCTTTGTAACCCATGGTTGCACCCAGCACCCCTCTCCTACCTAGCACCCAATCAGCATGACGGTTTTTTATCAATTGATATATTATATTCAAGGTGAACTGAAAAAATCAGAGCAGCTCAAAACTTTTGGCAAGAGCACAATCTTGACACATACATGTAGCCACAAACATCCTTGGGATTAACAGTAGAGGCTTCATTGACCTTCATTCTAGGAGTTATGACAAGTTTAGTTTCAAGGAAAGGAAGGGGGTGCCTAAATCTGTCCATGCTTTTCATTTCTGTAAGGACGATAACCCAGGAACATTTCTTTAGTAAATTCAGTAAAAACTACTAAAGACTGCATAGAAAATAAATTCAACTTTGGAGGCATATTTATGAAGTAAACGTTATTAAACCAGTATCCGTACTGTATTACCAGGAGGTAAAGCATGGCATATAAGAAAGCAAGAAATGCATTTCTTCGTAGAATATGTAGAATACATGTATTTCTTCGTAGAACATTGCAGGGTGCAGGGATAGACCGCATAGTCACATGAAGGTTCGTGTAATTTCACTTTTGAGCCCTCTAACTCAAAAAGTTCAAAAAAGTTCAAAATGAAATTTATACAGATGAAAAAGCCATACATACTTTATTTATTGCTTGAAAATTGAGCCAAAAATTTCCGCACAGCCCCATACATTTATTATGCATGCTGAATGCTTAATTATGCATGCGCTTTATTGTCTTTTTAAACAATAGATATCCCCTAAGGATTTGAATACATACATCGTTAATTGCTACTTACAGTTTGAATAAAAATGGTCTTCTCTGCTCTCTCTTTCACTTCCCCTTTCTTCTTCTTATTTCCTTCTCTTCTACTCCGCATTTCTCTGTCCAGATTCTTTTTTTTTACCACAGCAAGCCTCGAACCCCCGGCCTTCACCTACCTTCAATACCGTTGTCGGATTACCAGTCCATCATCTATACCACTAAACCACGAGGTTCAGTTGGAAAATGGAGGTTTAAAATTAAATTTTATTTCTTCGTTACTTTTGTAGACAAAGAGAAATTTGCATTACAATCCTTTATTCTCTTATTTGATAATTCCAGCATGAAAACATGCAGAATATTACATTTCCATTGGCTCCCTTGCCAAGTAAAAGGAAGTGTTTGCATTTCTCACCCTCTCGATCATTTTCTCGAATATACTAGTAGTGCTACCACAAATTATCAACCTATATTTTGCTTCATTTTTCTACGTTATCTTCTGTTTTCTTGTTGCGTCCGTTCTTCGTCAATTTTTCGTCGTTTCCCGTTTCCTGTGTACTGTTATGTCGTTGACGTCCATAAATCTGTTCAAGCTGTTCTACATAATCTCAGAACACGGCTGGTGCATACAGTGGTACAAGGAACACAACCTGCTTGCGTTGTCCACGAGAAGCCTGAAATAATACTATTTCGTAGAGAGCAGGGATAAAGATACTCTCTTGCCCACCATTCGCGCTCAAATATTGCCTGGAACACGCGTGATGACCGACATGTGTAAAGCTTACGATTGCCTCAATGACGAGGGCTATAGTCGCCTCATAGTTAACCACAGCCTAAACTTCATAGACCCAGACACGGGCGCACACACAGTGCATTGAAAATACATGGTGGGGAATAAAGATCTCTTCGAAAGCTACCTAAAGGAGTGGTTGTGGCGTAAGCACTATGGAGAGGATCCTTTTGGTAACATAATCAAGCATATCGCCGATCTTTATGAAGTCCGCAAGGACGCATAAGAGTTGAAAGTACTACTGTATGCATCGTTCGTGATCTGCTGACTGACTGACTGATTGATTGATGGTCGATGGATTCATTTCGCTGAGAGCTCCGACTACGAATACGTACAGGAATTAGACCTGTCTTCTGTACTCACGTAATCAAAACAACGGAAAACAACGACAAAATACAACGAGAAAGGTAAGCAAAACATTTATTCTTTATTTTGTATCATTAAATAAAATACTTGATGACCCAAACAACATTTGAAAGCTAACCCCAAGGCCCGGGGGGGGGGGGTACTCCCCTATATAAGGTATATAGGTATGTGCCGCCCCAAAGGGTATGGTTTTTGAGCCGTTTTGGTCTGAAAACGGGTATAGATTTTGACAATTATGGTCTGAAATCGGGTCGGGTTTTGGGGGCCGGGAACATTTACGAAAGCTTACAAACATATTTTTCTTCTCAGTACGTAACTGGAACGACTAACTGATAGCGACAAAAAGAAATAGATAAACTATATCATCCCAGCTTAATTTTACTCCTTGCGTCAACTTCCGTTCGGCACTGATGCATAATTATGCCTTAATCACCTACCGGGATCACCTACCACACACAAAGCCGCCATTATGAAAATGCGGTAACTGTAACGTTTTATTTGTGACAACTCGTGATGGATTTTAATCTACAAAGAAAGTGTTTCCTGTTTGCACAAACATTTTCATTTAAATTGATACAAAAGAGATAGATTTATGTTCAATGTTAATAGGCCTTATATTGTATAATAACGAGTCAATGTATTTTCATTCCTTTCGAGTACGTTTTTTTATATTATTGTTCTGTTCTGTTATTCTGTTCCCGTTAGATTGATTAGTATATGTGCAAACTGTTTTCATGACGGCACAATTTAAAGCTTGAATTATTCTAGAATTTTGTGCCTGATGCAATTCTCAGTGCTTTATACTTCCTAATAAAAAATATTATGCTTTAACGTAATATACTTTGTTGTGATTTCACTCGGATGCTATAATAATGTAACGATTTTATAAAGCCATGTCTGAAAACGGGTGTATATTTTCAAGTTCAGGTCTGAAAACGGGTATGAATTTTAGAGGTCAGGTCTGAAAACGGGTGTTGAAAATGGCATGTTTAGGTCTGAAATAGGGTCGGGATTTGAAGACCCGGGCGGCACACCCCCACCAAGAATTCCGAGGAGTACCCCCCCCCGGGCCCCAAGGCCTAAATCACTATTTTAAACCATTTCTACACGCGTATTTAATTTTAAAACATCGTGAAATCGCCCAAAAATTTAACATTTCCTTTTGATTTTCCGTATTTTAGAAGCTAAATTTTAAAAATTTTCTAAGTCTAAATTTATTTAACCTATTTTTCACGCGATTCCAGACAAATTTCGTTAAACTATTTTGGACTTAGAAAAAATGAAAAGTTTAGTCGAAAAAAGAAATGACTCAAACAAAGTCCCAAAGGGTCTCTATTGTTCCAGCTATTGTCTTCAATAAACAAAGAACTGCATGCATAATAAATGTATGGGACTGTGCGGAAATCTTGCCGCCATCTCCTCCCATACTTTCCATGAAATTAGTGATTGAGTTCTGGCGCTCGAAGAAAAGGTCAAAGGCGTTTCGAGAAAGTTGGTTTTATTTATAATATTTCAACACTGTATTCACAGAATCAAACCCCTTCTAACTTCTTGCAGTTTGGAAAACATGTCATTAGTCCATGGCTAAAAGAATTCCGTGGAAATCTCTTACTGTTTTGGTGTAGCAATCACTTTTATCCACCAGCCATCTAATCTCACTTGCCGCCATGTTTTGAACTTTGGTTGAGTGAAGCGCTCTCGCCCCAGTACCACTCCGCATCACACATCGCTCAAGAGCACACGGGCGCGTTTCACCGCCCTTCATTTTTAGCGCCCTGGTACAGTGCAATACGGCACAGGTCCAGCACGAAGAGCCCGGACGGCGCCAGGACGGTTGTCTCCTTCTCAGAGACCACGGGCTCCATGGCAGCGGTTGGTCGCTAGGTGAATGGCCGATCCGACTATCGACCGGCAGTGTCCAGTGTGCCAGGACAGACAGAAACCAGAAATTTTCAGGGGTGGCGTTGCTGGGAGAAGATAGGAAACCTTTCGTAAAATTAAGTAATGTTTTTGCAATAAAAAGGTTAGTTTAGAGCACAAAGAAGCGGGAACCACTAACTAAGGAACTGGAAGCAGTATGGGACGGAGAGGAGCGGGTAGTGACAGGTCATTCCAGGCACAGTCAATCGATAGAAATCGATATTGGAAATCGATAGATACACTCGATATCAATCGTCGATTGCCATTGATAGATATCGGTAATCGATAACAATCGAACTCACAGAAAAACAAATTATCGATTGGCAAAAAATCTATAACAACTGGTAATTATCGATAACAATCGATAATCCAAAACATAAACATATTACTGAAGACTGGCCATGGCGTTGCTATCTAGTAAACAAATATACAAGAATTTTATCATAGATTTCATCATTTAATCAAGGTGGAGTGTTGATCCCACTTGGTTTTACCATGCTCGCAATTTGGGGGCGGCCACATTCAACCACATATTCTTGTCACCAGAGGCCAAGAATCAGAACCTCTGGCCACCTCCAAAACCGAAGTCTGCGATTCACGGAGTCATTGTCAAATCTGAATGGCTGAAAACCTCAGAATGAGTTCTCTGTGCACGCTCGCAATTTGGGGGCAGCTCATTCTCGCCCCCAGAGCACTTGTTTACATTTGGATTTGATGATATTTGCAAGCTATCACAATGATGACAGTTTTGTGACATTATAACTTTTCAGTATTACAAATTGCAACAAATCCATACTACAGATTTTGTATCTGAATGCACTTTATCCATTGGCTTTGGTTTCATCTGAAAAAAAGGTAGCTGTGTGAGTTTTTAGCATTTCTTTGTTCTGGTCACATATCGTAGCAAATTGTGGTCACAACTGCCAAAAGTGAAAGCAGTTTCCAGTAGAACAAGCATGGCAAAAAACGAATCCCAGAATTGAAAGGACCCAAGGCATACCTGCCAACTCTCCCGGTTTTGGCGGCAGTCTCAAAGTTTTTGACCAAAACTCCCGGTCTCCCGATTAACGCACCAAATCTTCCGGGAAATACCTACCATGACTTTTTTCAAAAAACTTTTCATTAATTTAGTTGTTTTTGAGTTGCCAAGAAGGAAAATAAAAGAAGAAGTGGATCTAGTGTTCTTATTTTAGCTGTTTTCGGTCGGAAAACAAAAAAAAAACAGAGCAATCAAGGCGACCAGCTTTGACCTTCGGGCGACCGGCAGCACTTTTCCACGGGTGGCGGGTGACGTCACCCGCCACCCGTGGAAAAGTGCTGCCGTCTGGCGGCAAGCAAAATGTACGTTTTCACTTCATGTAGTGTTCACGAAAAGTCTTCTTAACGCATGCTTCATGTGGCATACTTGAAATGTCTTATTTAAAATAAAGATGTCCAGACGTCTCCAGATTTTTGTACTCTGGGGGTTGGCAGGTATGCCAAGGTATGATGGTTAGAAGTCACCCGTAACAACTGTTTTGTAGTTAGGGGGTCTCCCCACTTATAAACACATTTTTATTTCTTAAAGACACTAAACTGCATCATCTACCACAACACTAAGATTAAAAACATTCATATTTATTATGTTGTTGATCAATACAGTATGTTGCCCTATTTCTCGGACACCCCAATTTCCGGACACTTCTACTTAACGATTCCGTATTTCATTGAATCAATAAAACAAAAAAACATTGATGACTTCTTTGCTAAATAATCGAAAGAAAAAGCTTTCAATTTCGGACAAAAAGTAATCTTTTAAATGAATTTTTCTTTGGTCAACTTTTATAAGATATATTTTGGCACGAAGGAGGATGTTCCCAAGAAAAGCGGTGTATTTTACTATTTATCTTGTAACGATCGTCCGGAAATAGGGCAACCAACTCAACGAACTCTTTCCAAAATTACAAAGAATCGAAAGAGCTTCAGGCGATGAAACTTTACGACCTACTTACCAGAAATGGAAGCTAACGTGTGGCTGAATTTCAGCTTGTTTGCGTTGTTCTGAGGTAAGATATTACGATTTAAGCAAAAAGTGTCCGGAAATGGGGCAACATACTGTATAAAATCAGTGTTCAGGATATAAACAAGCTAACAGCCTTCATAAAAGGTTGTCAAACTTCTTGCCAATAAATTAATGAGGTTCTCTGACATTTAGATCAGAAGCGCTTACCATTTGAACGGAATTTTCCATGGAATTTTTGGACAAATGGAACTGCACTATTCCTCACCAAGGTATTACCGGAATGAACCGCACAATTTGAATTCAGCCCAGAATAACCAGTGCAAATGGTATAAAGCACTCCAGCTGGTGTGGTGTGCCTTTTCAAATGCAAATTACCGAGCAGTACATTCATGAATCTTCATTTGGTACTGTTCCTAACACATTGCATGCGAGACAGTCATTTCTCTGGTACTATTTCAACAACTGAACTTAAAAGGACCTAGTCAGCAATGACAAAGTCCATGAAACCCACTATTTTCGATGCCCTCTGCAGCCAAAATTATAAAAAATTGCATGGTTAAGTGAAATCTTATTTCAACACTTCAAGTTATGTTACTGGAACCTTTAGCAGTTTCAATGAAATCTCTTTCATTTGGACACAGTCTAATCAAACTAAAACACAGAAAATCCACATGTAAACAAAAACGTATGGCTGACTAAGGTCCTTTTACTGTGCTTTCACAATAATATTAGTTTAATTTATTTCATCAGACTTTTTAATTGTTCAGTCAACTTGGGGTGATGTGTCTGTCTTAACCCCAGTAAAGGAGCAAAAATGTCAGAATGACCAACTTAGTTTGGGTCGCTCTAAAGACTGATACAAAAGATTTTGGTATTTTTAAACGCTATTAAGTTCGGTTATGTTCACCCTGAAGAAGGCAACATGCCACCCTGAAGAAAGCAGCACTGCCGAAACGTCGGTGAACATAACCGCACTTAATAGCGTTTAAAAATACCCAAAACTTTTGTATCACCTGAACAAGACGCTATGCAGTTTTTAACAATATTGTCAAGTAATCGCTCTAAAGACTATCGAAACACATGCATGTCTTGTCTACATCTTGCATATCACCAAAGCAAAACCACTGACCATGTACCTAACAGTATGCAGAAAATGTGAACAGATAAAAAAAAATAATTTATGTTGTTGGGTTCTCTGTGTAAGGCTGCCCTGTGCAGCACTTTGTATTTTGCCAGTACTCATTTTCCTGGCTGAGCCAGTCAGTGTCTGTATGACAACAGAAAAAGCGATTTGCATGATGACGCCATTTTGACTACAACTGTCTTTCTCGTGCTACATGTAATTAGGGTGATTGTTATAAAATCCACCAGATGGGAATACAACTTTAATAAATGAAAAACTAAATCCCTTTTTTAATCCTGGTAGCTACAATCAGATGATGACAATGTGCAAGTGTGCCATTGCAATGGGTGAATGCCCTTCTGAGATAAATTATCATTGTAGCATACCCTACAAGATTAATGCCTGCATTGTTGTGAATGAATGCAACACTTATCTGAAGGCAGCATTCTGTAATAGTTTTGCTTTCATGCACTCTTTATTTGGGGCAGAACCTAATTTCCCTATCTAAGTTATACACTGAGGATGTATAGATCGTTTTCACTGTTAAACAACAAAAAAATAAATCGAACACCATTCAGCCAATGAAGTTAAGAAAGAGATATTATAGGAGATAACTAAAGAAGTAATTTTTCCAAGTTTTATGACTGTGTGTTGCCCCAAACCGCAGATATTCGTTGAAACAGTTTTCCCAAATTTACAGATCCCAGTATGGAGCTGCCATATTGGTGCACTTCAGATGTGCACCAATATGGCAGTTGGAAAATAATGTAAACATCTGGCACTTACTTTAGTCACCTAGGCCAATGATAATCTGTTATGAAGAAACAACATTTACATATTAAACATGCACTTTTCTTACTACTTTGACTTCTCAAATGGCTAAAAATCACAATATAAGTATACCCTTTATGACAAATATGGACATCAATTTATGTCACGCACCACCATTATTCTGAAATTCAAAATGAGCTTGTTTCTAAACAAAGGATGCTATTGAGCTGAAACATTGTAAACGGATATAAATTTAGTCCCTCCAATGCCTTTTAGGGATAAAAACTTTGATCTTTCTTTAGTCTTAGATTTTAGTACCTAATGACGTCACATGAAAACTATCTATTTTCAAAACGGAAACAACATGTGTCAATTAATTATTCTCTACATGTATGTAGTGCAAAATTTTCTGGTGCCATAAATTGCAAATTAACATGCAGTCAACAGTCTCTTGAACCTTCCAAGCTTACATGTAACAGTTATAAAACTCCAGAAAGTAGTCTCTACAGACTGAAATATATAACTTGAGAGTTCAATCCACTGTGGCAACATCTTACAATTCACTGATGTCAACAACAAGTTCTCCAGTCAGCTCATCATGTGTAACAGGCTTTTTTTCTCTGCCCAGTTCTTTAACAAGTAACCTCTCGCACTGGTTTTTGGTAACTTCTGCTGGAGCAGTTATGCTCACTTCCACCTCAACAGCACGGTTGTTGATAAAGGATCGATAGTCCATGGGGGTTTCCTTTTTTAACAACTTTCTTACTTCTGACAAGTTTTTTAACCCTGCAATCCTCTTTGCTGTTGATGTGGCTGGGTCAAGTGCTTGTGCATTACATTGCAGTTGCTGACATTTAACATTTCTAAGGCTTAGATGCTTCTGTAGGTCTTCTGCTAAATCATCAACAGCAATTTTATTTTTTTCTGCTCGTTGCTTCGCCATTTCCATGTATAAGAAGTCTTCTACGTATCCCATGAGGTTTTCTTGAGAAACTTCTTCAAGGGTCCCATTTGTAATGACCTCCATAACAAAATTTAATGAGAAGTTATTTATGAGCAATACATTATAGGGTCTCAAGGTCAGTCACACAAAGTCTTAACATTAGTATCCTTAGATGACAGAGCATTAAATAGTATTAATCCAAAAAACCAACCCATTAAACACCACAAAATAATTATCACCTTTACAACTTGACATTAGAACACTACTTTTCCTCAGCTATACAAACGAGGGTCAATGACTTTCAGAGACAAATTGAAAAATATTGGTGCTGGTAACCTATAACTAAAATCCACAAACAAAGTTTCTAAGTCCAACCTTATCTGAGTGGGTCACTTCTGTAAATAATTTCAGCTGGAGTCATCCTTATTAATAAAACTTAGCCTTTAAAGAAACATGTTATATATAGCTAAAATCAGAGTGAAATTCAATAGAACATGGGTAGAGATTAGAAAAATTTTAAACTTATACCCTAGTGGTGTAACTATACATCAAACTATTGATGCATCACAATAGTAAGTGTTACGATAGCAATACAGTACATCAATAGCAAGTTTGACTATCAATAATAATCGCAATAGTTTCATAAAATATTGATAGTTAAGATAGCTTTTAAATGATGGTGTCTTTCTTAAATAAAGAAATTCCACTTTTGTTCTTGTCTGTCTGTGTTGTTCACATTCAAAATGCCAGCGAAAGATTTTGTTGACCCCCCTCCAGGAGGCATTGCGACATTCAATTTGCAGTTGCTCTAAACAAAATGTCACTATCGCAATATTATCACTACTATCGCAATACTATTGCAATATAATTTTAACTATCTCAATATTATCGCAATGGTCAAAATGACCTCAATAATCACCCCTATTATACTCTATATTATGGAGGAAGTCCACTATCAATTAAAAACATAGCTCACTGACGACTATTCAAGAGAGTTGAATCAGTGCAAAGTTATTACATCAGCCAACAGCACTGTAATTCTTTCATAAAAAAAATGATCGATGCATGATGTGGTATGACCTTTGAATGCCAATTACAGTATGTACACAGTAAGAATGTGCACTGATAATCAATTACCGGTAGGCAACTAATTAATGGGTGTGAATAACCAGTATTTATAGTCTCAAGTTTTCAAATTTATTTTTCAAAACCTGTTTTTCTCCTCAAACTTAACAATTTTCCCATCACTTTGTGTTTAGAACGTTATACACCATGACAAAGCTCCTTTAAGTTAACAATCTCAATATCTCAAACCTTGAGGGTAAATTGAATAATATTACCAGCAGTTCAAGTTATCCAGGATTAATAATAGTAACTAATAATAATGGTGACTAAAGAAAAACTAAAGAAGGGAAAAGAAAAAGGCTCAAGCTACATGTGGTGGGAGGTTTGAGTTATCGGGATTCATTAATTAATGTTTTATTAACATCAAAACAAATTCTCACCTGGGAAAGACCTTGAGCTCTGGAAAGTGGAACATACTGCCCGCCTGTTATATAAGCCAAACCCATGAAGAAGTCTCTGTAGCGTAAGATGTTAGGTTCACATCCAACACAGTAAAGTACAATCCCTTTTTCAACCATTGCTCTACAAGCCTTCAGAGGGTCATTACCAGTTGGACAGCCATGTGGAAAGCCGTCATGGTCCAGACCAAGCCCGTGGGGAGGAGCATCAGCTGATCGGAAGAAAAAAAGTTCAGTGAATCCATAATTAATTAAGCCAGGCAGGCATCCCAGCTACAATTGTACTGCGAAATAGCATTATTGGTTGTCACCCTATCAAAATTGAGCTAGCTGTTCCCTTAGTTGTTAGGACTGTAGCCTGTGAACAGACTCCTTTGTAAGAGCATTGGGTAAAATAAAAAGCAGGCAGACAAGCAGAACACAGTAAGGTGACAGGGCCTATTGATTTTGATACAGAGATGTGTCAGTAAGCATCAGAGTCTAACCCATCAGATCATCATACCAGAATCTGCTATCACTGAAAACAATTCACCTTGTGACAAGGTGAAATGTTAGTTGCTGGGACAGAACTTTGTTTCTGCAATCTGATGCATGAATTCAAAGGGTTTGAATTTGTGCACCTAATCACAGTGCTGAAATGCTGAAGCAATTATAATGAAGAAAAATGATGGGGATGTGAAGTGTATGTTTGAAGTATTTTTGATGGAGGGTATGATCTTTCTATCTGTCAAGAAATTTCTTCTTTAACTCAATGTTCTGCTTTACAAATTGAAGCTCAGGTGGGGTAGTCTTGTTCCCCCCTGATCCCGGGCATTATTGTAAATTTGAATTGTTTGGAGTTAGAATTTTGGAGGTTTAGGACGATGTAGGGTATGGCTGCCAGAATGTAGCAGAATTTGTTAAAAATTATTTTCATTTGATAAAATTAATATAAAAATATATTATTTTTATTCAATAAAAAATATATTTTTATTTGATAAAATACTTTTATTCGATGAAAGATATATTTCCATTCGATAAAATATATTTTCATTTGATTAAAAAATTTCCATTCAATAAAAACAATTTTCATTTGATAAAATGTTTTCCTTGGATGAAACATATTTCCATTCAATGGAATATTTTCATTTGGTAAAAATATTTTCATTTGATAATGTCATGCGAGTCCAGGAAGTATGGTCACCAGGCATTCATGGCAAGGTCAGAAAGCTCCCCGCCAAGCTTCCATAAACATGGCGACCTATGAAAATGCATAAACCAATAGACAATATTCGTATTCTCCAACGGTCCTGGGGCGAGAGCCTTCTGAACATGAATGCGAGGCTAATGCGGGGAGCTTTGCTCGAAAATACAAAGAAACATGAGGAAAATTACAGCTCGGGTGCAGGAAAACCAAAACAGCATTAAATTCTTCAAGGCTCTGGAGCTTATAAGTGATCTACAGACTAGAGGAATACCAATATTAAACAACAATGCCAGAAAATATGACAGGAGTGACAGACAAGGCTCGCATGGCAATTCGTACTCGTCTGACACGCACACAAGTTGTTTACTTTCTTCTTATTTGATTCTGTTAATTTATGGACATTTTTTACAGAAAATGAAATGATCATCAAACTATGGACATCACTATTGATAAAGTAAAACGAAAAGCTGGCCGTTGGACCAAAGGTTTCATGTATTTGGCTCAATACGAATGTGGACGTTTTGGTCAATTAGTGATCAAAGAAATTTATGTGTCAGCAAGTGAGAAATATATTTACTTGTAATTTCTCCAGTATCTTCCCCCTTTTGTTGGAAGTGAAATCAGAAAGCTTTCAAAGACTAAACAGAATCAGTTCAGCTAATTTTTTGACAAAATAGTTAAAGAGTATTTCGCTGCAGACTGGGGATATTACCTTGTGTTGAAACATGCCTGACTCCCGACTGACTCTAGCCTCCTACGCAGGCATTATTAGGGGATTGTGTTACACTTGTCCCCACTAACGTCTGCTTAAACGCAACCAACATTCCTTTCCCATTGTCTTAAGGCGGTGTTACACGGGACAACTTGCAACATCAATTTTTCGCGCAAAAATGTTGCGCGAAAAATCGAACACCGTGTAACATGGTGCCGTGGACGATTTTTTGCACAACATTTGACTCAGCAACACGTTGCGAGTGTTGATTTGGGTTCAAAAACTCGCAACGCAAGATGACGAATATTTAGCAAATCGACTCGTGTAACAGGCTTGTCGTCGATTTTTTGTGCAACATCTTCCCAAAATTCTGTTTACTTCTCGCATGTTGGCGCTTACGTCTCCATGGAAACGTTTACAAGCCGTCTAATTGGCCAGGAATGTCAACAAACAAAACGAAGGGCTAACGCTCGAAACGTCAGCTCTTGAATCTCTTTACGGTGGCCAATTGACATTATCAACCCAGTTGATAAAACCAAACAAAATGGTGACCAGTCATGAAAATGATCTCGAGGAGGTTCAGTTAACTGAAGTTTCCAAAAGTACTAAACTAAACTAAACCAAAAGAATGAGACTAGCAACTATAATGAAAGAAAAGAAGTGTTGTGAGGCACGAAAAGTATTCAAAAGAGGAAAAAACAGGCGGAGTTGGTGGAGACGTTTAATTTACAGTACACCTCAACATAACTAATGTCCATGTGGAAAAGCCTATGTGCAGGCAGTCCTGAATTTGTTGAAGAAGTTCTTCAAATTTATGAATTGTCATGCGAAAGTAATTCGAGTACTCCCTGTCGCCCTTGTTTAATACAAAGCTCTTGTACCAGCTGATTGTAGGCACCTCTTTCTCTCCTTTGCAACCATTCTCTGGTCCAAATCTCTCTTTTCCTTCTTGTCATTCTACTATCTTCGTCATCTTCATCTAATAAAAGCAGCAATACAACTCTATATTTCCGCCATATGTCCCACTCCTCCTTGGATACGTGAAATGTTGCGCTAAAAATCGTCCCGTGTAACATACATGTTGCCATGCAATGTTGCGCAAAACATGACTCGTGTAACATACCATGAAAAGTTGATGCGGTGTTGTGCAAAAAATCGACGTTGCAAGTTGTCATGTGTAACACCGCCTTTACTCGCCAGACAAACTAACGAATCAGCATTGTTTGGAGGCATTCAAAACGATCGCACTGTTGGATACAATGAAATTGGTATTTATGGAGCTTCGAGTGTGGCTCGTTTGCAGACTACGTTGCCAGCCTTTTGCTTCACTTTAATCGTATGCAAACCTCAGAACGTAAAACTCGCCTGAATGTCTTTAAATCTACTCCAAGACCACAGACACATCAAAATAACGCAAGTAAAACACAAGTTAAGTCATTTTTATCTGTATTCCTTCCACAAATAAAAATGTTTCCTGACTTGAACAACACAGGCATGTGCCAACACGCCAAATTTCAGAGGCCTTCCAAGGGGTAAAAGCGACATGCGACACGGCCCTGAAAACTGGCGACATGGGGATTTTTAAAAAGCGACAAGTGACATGATTACGCTGCTAAAATGCGACAGCGACATAATAAACAGTGAAAATGACAGTGAGATTGTTAAGTTGTGCATTTTACCAATTATAGTTAAAACTAATAATAAATATATTATACATGTGGCATGAAAGCGACTCGGAATAGAGGAAATTAAATTTCTGAGGGCTCAGATTTTCAAAATTTTCCAGCGGGAGCCTACATTCAAAGCCCCCTAGCAGTGTTCGGCCTTTGCCTCTCACAAATTTTGGCCTACTGAGCACCATGAAAGTCCGGTTATAGCCCTGCAGCGAAACAGTTTCTTGCAAAACAAAAGTGACGGGTACAGTTACGTACACTACAGTGACATTTGCAGCTGTAGGTTAGGTGACATCGGTCTCCAAAAGCAAGTGACATCGCGACACAGCTACCCCCCTTGGAAGACCTCATTTAAGGAATATAACGTTCACTGCACCAAACATCACACGAGCAGGAATATTTCTTTACATGCTCATTGCCAAATATGGTTTAGTGATAATCTTGCACCCACATGCTTATTCCAAATATAACTCTACAACAATACATGTACGCATGAATTTTGGACAATAGCTAGTCAGCGTCCCAGACATCTTTCTGAACCCTGATTAGAGCTGCTCCAGCGAACTGCACTGCTGCTTGTTCACTGGTCGCAATAATACACAATAAAAATACACTAGAAAAATAGACTTGTGACAAACGCATGGATAAGAGTCACTAGACAGTCTTGTGACAGGTATTTTCTTATCCTTCTGAGGTTATGCAGATAATAAAATCCAGAACTGCATACTTTGTTGATATGGGTTTCCATAGACAACATCGACTCAAACCAAGCACCAAGATTTCTTATGCAATTCACAGGTTCTATATCCATTGTTCCAACTTTTAAAGGGAGTGATTCGACTTCGCTCAGTTGTTGATGAGTGCAAATTAGCAGAAATTCCATCTTCTCATCATTCAGTAATAGACGATTGCTAACCATCCAGTGCCATATGTCCTGTATACATCTTTCCATCACCTGAATGGCCGGCAGGTACAAAACACAGGTCACAGGTCACAGACCACAAGTCAGAGGTAGGAAAAAAGAAAAACTCAACAATTACAGAATGCAATGTAGAATGCAGGGGCCCTGATGCTTGTTAAGGAGTTTATAATTCTGTAATTGTTGATTTTTGCTTTTTATCCTATCCCTAACTTGTGACCTGTGACCTGGATTTTGTACCTGCGGCTTGAATGGCATCAGTCTGAGATGACAATCCAACAGCTGATCTAAAGCTCAAATTTAACTGAGAATTGTCAGCATAGCAGTGCGCATCAGGAAGATGTCGCTCAATGATTTTGAACAACTTTGATGCATAGATGACGTAGAGCAGTTGACCCAGGCAGGAACCCTGGGGAATGCCACAATCAAGATAAAAAAGCTGAGATAACGTTCCCTGAACTGCAATCCTTTGACTTCTATCAGACAAGTACAGTATGACTCAAACCATTGCAGGGGTACTCCAGAAATGCCAACGCCATGCTGCAGCCTTTCAAGCAAAATCTTGTGATTAACAGTATCAACTAGTAAGGTAAAGTGCTGTGAATTCATTTTCAGTATTATCATTCATTACTTTTAAAAGAGCAGTAATTCTGTACTGTGCTGATTTCTGTACACAGAATAGATATTGTTTGTTTCCATGTGAAGATGGACTTCTTCAATACAGCCCTTTCCGTAAGTTTAGATAAATGTACGTACTGAAGATTACTGACAGGTCAATAGTTTTTGAATATGATATCTAGACCAGGTTTCTTAAGTAAATGGTTAATGATAGCACATTTCCATTCGTCAGGAAAATAGCCAGTAGACAACGATAAATTGATGATCTTGGTGATAACAGGGAGAAGTGAGTCAATGAAGTTGACAACAAACGGTGTTGGCATCGGATCAAGTTTGCAGGACTTTTTCGCATAGCTTTCGATCAACTTGTGCACATCATTTTCAGACAGCTTTGAAAAACGGTCCATTACGCTGCAAGGGCACAAGCAGTTGTTCCTGGATGGTGGAAGAGAAGACAATCCAGAAACCATGTTGTCAAGTTTAGCTTGAATGTTGACGATCTTCTCTATAAAGTAGCTACCCATCTCATTTGCAAATGCTAGTTTGTCTTTAAATGGAGGATAGGGTACTTCATGAGTGTGATTTACATGTAGCAGCGTCTTAATAGCAGCAAACAGGTTTCTCTGATCACAACTCTCAACGTGATTTGTTTCACATGTTTGGTAGCATAGTTCTTCTTCAGTTTGAAAGTTAACAGATCAGAGTAACATTTGGTGTGGCACCATTTCCTTTCTGCTTTCCGTCTCTCTTCTCGCTTCACTAATCTGCACACTGTACCATGGAACAAGTGGCCGTGATTTAATGGTCTTGGTGATAATGAGAGCATGTGCATCAAGACTGTTTGACAATGTTGTGTTATATAAGTTTATTGTTCACATATGAGAATTTCATTATTACTGGTATCCTTTACGCGGATCGTGCCAAAACGAAAGAAATCCCTTGAGAAACTTGCTAAAGGTAATTTAAACACTTCCAGTAACCTAACCTACAGCAATACAATGCGATTGTGCTTCACCATACAATTTCCATAATTTCGATGCCATCGAAAATGGCGCAGGCTGACTAGGGCCCTTTAAGGCTATCAGGACTGTGTTGGCATAGAGCTGACTTTTGCAGGTCATAATTATTTAAACCATTCAATGTCAATGCTCTTGCTTTTCCTATACGATAACTGCTTGATAGTCAGCGATGGTTTCTTTATTATCAAATCTCTGATTACTGTGAAGTGATCAGAGAATACATGTAGACAGTCTGCAATAAGCACGGTTGACAATAGACTGTTCACGCATCTGGTAATATAAAGTCAACGGTGAGGCCAGACCTGTGAGTTGGTACATCAACATGCTGCTGCAAGCCCATGGACTTGAGAAACCCCAAGAAACGCACACTATCGGTATCACAAGGGTCGTCAACATGAATGTTGAAATCTCCAGTAATGATGCCATTATTTAAGCAGTAGACCAGGGTTTACCGGCATAATGAAACCATGTGGGATGTTGGGAGAACACTTGAAAAGCTTGTAAATCACGAGCCATCAGACGAGTGATTTACAAGCTTTTCGAATGTGAAATAACTTTGGAAAACGTTTGTCAATGAAATAATAATCAAATCTAGATTTTGTGATCAAGTTGCTTATTCTCAACACAGTCATCGAGTGACAAGAGAAACCAATCACAGTGGCTGAAAGAATGAAACACATGTTCAGCTCAGCCTCAAATTTCACAGAACAACGTGACAAAATCATTTTTTAAAGTTTTAAATCCCAAAAATCCACAAGGAAGGGAAGGAAAAACCAAACAGCTAAAACAAAAACTCATTCAATTCAATGATGTAAAAGAAATTAAATTTGCAAAGGGAATCCAGTAAATTGTGACAGGAGTAATTCATCACATTAATTGCTGCATGTCAAGTTTGCAAGTTTACAAACTTTACAGGCTGGCAAAGTTAGCTTTGAATAAAGGCCAGTTCCAGAAATTATGCTCAGAAATTTATTTTGAATTATTTTATCTTCTCGTATCTTCTTCGTTTTTTGCTGACAGACTTCACAGGAAGCAGGCTGTCCCGCACTCCTGAAGATGATGAATAATTAATGTAAAGCTAGTGAAACTCTATTTAAATTTTTCTTTCGCGTATCAAGCTTGATCGGTTATCATGCTTTTAGAACAAGACATTCAATGAAGTTTTCCATTGGTTGTCACATTTTAGAATGAGATACTCGTGATGTTTATTCAGTTTTTATGTTAACCCTGTTCGTGCCAAGGCTGATTTAATCGGCCCATTGATGTAATGAGCAATTTGATTGGTTGCCAAGGCACAGCTAAGATATTGAGCCAGTAGAAACTGCTGTACTATCGACCTGTTAGTTAACTTCACTAGGTCTTTGTATTTTAATTTGTGAAGCGGACAGTCACCCGAGTTTGAGTGTCTCCATTTACAAAGAACACAAAAACATGGTGGCCATTTTGTTATGCATTCTTTAAGCGTCCTCAGAACAGAACAAGATAAAACAATCATGGAAATGGAATCTTCAGGACTTTAACATCCATGGACAATTGATTAATTACCTTCAGAAAGACTGTACAAGGCAAAATCTCCTAGTGATTGTACCGAATCGTAGAGTGAATTCGACAAATCCATGAATTGTGAGAGTGGCAAAAATGTTTGGCTTTTCACTAAATGCTTTACTTCCCATTGTTTATTTTGGATTATGGAACAAGATTAACCTTTGCTTTTTGAAAGTATACCTGTTGTGGATGGTAAGGATGGAGAAATTAAGGTAGAATTCAAGATTTATTTCATGTATCAAGGCTCGACTTTAGAAAAAAAACCTTGGAGCCAGCTGGCTCCTAAGTTTTAAGATTTGGTCGCCAGAACAAACTTTTTGGTCGCCAAAAAACCTTGAAGGTTTCCGCAGGTTTCCGTGTTCATTAATGTGTGGCGACTGCATGCGGCAATTCCATATGCGTGTGTGTGAAACTATAATTTCAGTTTGCATGCAAGCTTGTATTCAATCGTTTTTGGAACCCTTTAGTCTCTTCCTTGTATTTTCTGTACAAACCAAACCAAACAAAACGTTACATTTGAAAGTAGGTCGTAGTGAACATAAAAATAATTCCAACGCTCAAATACACCTTCCTTATTCAAATTGGTTTGATCATCTTTCTTTTTTTGCCGTTTAAGCAGTTTATTTCAAGTCAACCTTTTTTCAAGTCGAAGTCTTTGAAGCATCCATCTTGACGAGTTGCGCCAGGTGCAAAATTCGATAGCGTGCCGATGTGCTAAATAAGGTAAATGAATTCAATCACAAGTGGGAATAAATACAAATGTTGAAAGTCAAAAGCGGGCAATTTTTGTTAAAACCTGAGATACATTGCATAATTGGAAGAAAAGTTAAATTGACATATAACCAAAATACTAACCGCTTTTTGGGAAACCTAAAAATAGCTTAACTGGAGAGAATGCAAAAGTTTTCGTGTTACAGCAAGACAAGAAGAAATCCGATATCTCCAACAAAACAAAACACAAAATGCTAATGTGTGTCTCTGAGGTTTGCTTTCGGCCGTTTATGATCTACTATCAATGTATTTTATTCTTTCACATGCTCTTTAGGAACTACAAACTATTGGCAATGAAAAAGAAAACTATAGTTTTATTCAAGAGAAAGCTACGACAAATATATAGTCGCTACATGCGAATTGATACGAGCTTTCGTAAATTAAATTAACTCCCTATTCTTTTCCTACAACATACCGCTAATTATATTGTGAAAACGAATGTTATTTCTTTTGAAATGGTAGACCATAGTTTACAATCAAATGGTAAAGAATTTTTCTTGTTGCAAAAATCTCATTTTAGGAACAAATGTCACTTCTGGAATGCTTTCAACCAAACATGTAGATAACTGATTTCACAATAGTAATTATAGTTAAGGCGGTTTAAACGACTTTTTACATGAAAATGATAAGAAATTACATTCCTTGTGGTTTACAATTAACACTCATTCATTTCGTCATGGATCTTAGGAAATGAAAAACTAAATAAATAAAATAATAACTTGAAATCGCGGTGGCCACACTGGTGACCACACGTGAAAAGTTAGTCGCCAGCGGACCAAATCCAGTTGCATTGGTGACCCCACGGGTCGCATTGGCGACCCCACAGGTCGCAACGTCAAGCTCTGTGTATGTTTCACAGTAGCGTAAAGTGTGAGAAAATAACTGCTCTGGAATTTGCAAGCCACCCCCCATCTAAAACGCTGGCACAAATAGGGTTAATAGGCCATTTTACAGTTCTGTGCTTAGTTACCAAGCCTTTTTTTGAGTGGAAATGAGGCTGAAGATGAGCTTGCTGAGATACAAACCCTCTTGCTTTTGATATGTAAATCGTTTTGTTGTTATGCTAAATAGTTTCTGGTCTTTATCATGACAAGGTCATCCTGAGCCTCGCTTTCATACAGAGGCCTGGTTACATTTCACAGAACTGTAAAATGAATTTCACTTCACAAACCTCCATAAGATATAATAGCGTATTCTCCCGGCTTTCGCGCCAAAATCAAGCCTTTCAAAGTCAAAACGAGGCTAAAGCCTCGACCCCATGTAAAAATGCTCATTCTCAAAAATGGCTTCGCGCTGAACGCTTCGTTTCGCTCGTGGAAGACTTGAAGTCAAATTTTCCAAGGTAATTAAAGACGGAAACCATGGCGGATGAGAGCGGAATATCTGTCACTCCCATTGTAAACCAGGAGAGAGTCATTGACAGCACCCCTAAGGCGAGTGCTGAGAAAGAACAGCCTTCGCGAAAGTCGAAAGGCTCGTCCGACAAAACGGACAAACGGAGGCGTACCTCCTCTTCTTCTGCAACTTCTGCCTCCGATGATGAGAGCGAAAGTAATTCTAGTAGTGAGGCCGATTCAGGCTCCTCAGGTAGCTATGATACACCTCCTAAGCGGAAAAAATCCGCACACTCGTCGAAGCACGTGGACGATGCCGACTATAGGCGCTTTGCCACGGGCACACAGGCCCATACGAAACTCGAACTGAGCAACGGTATCAAAGAATACCTGAATGAAAAGTTCAAAATTTTCGTAAAAGACAAGGCGATTCAAGAGTCAGTCCTCGATTTAAATCCGGTACCGGATGCAGAGTCCCTAAAGACCCCCAAAGTCGATGGGTATTTGGACGAGATCTTCGAGACCCTCGGCAAGTCATACGGCCGCGAAAGCGACGGCACGTTGTCAAAAACTCAAGCTCGTATTAACAATGTAATGGGACCATTAGGGAAGCTCTGGTTAAACCTGGAGAATATACGAACTGGCGAATCTAGCGATGAGCTTGATTTGTTTGGCTGTCTGACACTGGTTGAGCAATCTGTCACATTGCTTGGTCAGGCCAATGTGAGTTTGACTTATGCTCGACGCTTAAGCATATTAGGTCGCCTTACCGGTGACATGAAGAAAGCAAAGAAGCTGCTCAACAAGCACGAATCATCCTTGTCCAGTTCCCACAAGAACCTGTTTGGTAAACGGTTCTACAAGGCTCTTTCTAAGGCCACCAAGATTCGGAAGTCCACCAAGGACATTTCCCATCACTTATCAGGCTCTTCTAAGCCGTCGCGGCCTTCAGCTTATAAAGGCTCCTCTCTTCGCAGAGATAGCTACCGTGGAAGAGCCCCGAGAGGGTCCCATCGGCCCTTTCGAGGAATGCCCTCATCACATGGTAGGGGTGGGGGCAGATCCGTCTCTTTCAGGCCAGGACCGCCCTCCAGACCTTTTAACAAAGGCAAGTCAGTTAGATTCAGGTTCAACAGGAGATCACCTGATGCCCAAAGCCCCACTGCAGGTTCAAACTTGTCAGGGGGAATCAACTCAGATTGTTCATCCTCTTCTACTGTCCATGGGGCTGAACACCACTCTTGTGACCCAAAACCTCCCACTGGCGGGGCGGCTGCAACATTTTCTGAACAATTGGCGATTACTGACACAGGATCAGTTCATTTTGCAAATGATAGAGGGAGTCCTGATTCCCTTTGTAGAAGCCCCAAGGCAGTCGCAGCCCCCCTTGCAGACCTTTCACAACCAGCTGGAAAGGCATGCGATAGAGCAGGAAATTACAGAAATGTTACAGAAAGGGGCAATTCAGGTGGTCTCCCCCCTAAAAGGGGAATTCTTAAGTACAGTTTTCTTAGTCAAAAAGAAAGATGGGGGGAACAGACCTGTAATCAACTTAAAACAGTTGAACAGTTATGTTGTTTACCATCATTTCAAAATGGAAGGGCTGCACTTGCTAAAGCATTTAATCCAGAAGGGAGACTGGATGATAAAAATAGATCTCAAGGATGCTTACTTTACTGTGCCAATAGATCCACAGCACCAGCCACTCCTTCGTTTTCTTTATGGGGGCAAGAGATACCAGTTTACGTGCCTTCCATTTGGCTTGGGACCAGCACCCCTTCTATTTACCAAGCTTTTAAAGCCTGTTGTAGCCCTTCTAAGGAGACTGGGTCTGAGAATGATTATTTATTTAGACGATATAATTATATTCAATCAGACTGTGGATGGTATTTTGAGGGACAGGGATTCCACTCTTTGGTTGCTTCAGAACTTAGGCTTTGTAATAAACTGGAAGAAATCAGTTTTACTCCCAGCCCAGTGCATGGAATACCTAGGTTTTCTGATAAATTCTTTGGAGATGAAACTATTTCTGCCAGAGGAGAAAATGACCAATCTTATTCAGATTTGCAAAGATTTAATTCAGGAGAAGAAAGCCTCAGTGAGAACTCTTTCTCAGGTTATTGGAAAACTGGCCTCATCTATACAGGCAGTTTTCCCAGCCCCGCTCCATTATCGGCACTTGCAAAGGCTCCAAGTAAAAGGTTTGTTGATGGGCAAGGGATACGATACTGTAGTCCCTCTGAGCGAGGATTGTCGGGACGACCTTCAGTGGTGGATCAACCTAATGTCCAACTGGAATGGTCGCTCGATAATCACGCCAGCCCCGGACTTGACGATAACAACGGATGCGTCGCTAAAGGGCTGGGGGGCAGTGTGCCAGGGGAGGCGCACAAGGGGACTATGGACACAGCAGGAATCCAGTTCTCTTCACATAAATGCTCTGGAGCTGAAGGCAGCTCTGTTTGCTGTGAGGGCCTTCACTCCCGTTCAAAGGCAACTTCATGTCCACCTGAGAATGGACAACAGGACAGCCGTTGCTTACTTGTTGAAGATGGGGGGGACACGGTCCCCCCCATTGCTAGGGATAGCCCAGGAACTGTGGGAATATGCCCTGAACAAGCAGATAACACTGACAGCGGAATATCTGCCAGGGGAATTAAACCACGAAGCGGATTGGCAGTCAAGACATTTCAGGGATTCCAGCAACTGGAAACTGAATTCAACAGTTTTCCAGGCATTAGATCACCTATGGGGTCCCCTGGCAATAGATCTGTTTGCGGATCGTATGAATACTCAGCTCCAAACCTATGTAAGCTGGTTCCCAGACCCATTTGCACATGGGACGGATGCATTTCACATCCCTTGGACAAATCTGAAGGGTTACAGTTTTCCCCCTTTCTCAATGATTTGCCGTTGTCTGGCAAAGATCCGAAAGGATCAGCCGACAATTGTCCTGATAACACCAACTTGGCATGCACAAGCATGGTACCCAGTACTTCTGGAGATGTCCTGCAGACAGCCAATTCTACTGCCCCCTCTGAGCAATCTGTTGCTCTCTCCCAACCTGCAGCCACACCCTCTAGTTCTGCAGGGCCACCTGTCATTAGCGGCCTGGATGGTTACAGGCAAAACTTGCTTGTAGATGGAATTTCAGAGCAAACTTCCGAACTTCTCCGCTCCCACTCTTGGCGATCAGGCACGTCAGGAGCTTACAACAGCGCCTGGAAACAGTGGAATAGCTGGTGTAGTCAGAGAAAAATTGATCCATTTTGCTCCTCTGTGGCCTCTGTAGCAGACTATCTTACCGAGCTGTTAAAAAAGGGCAAAAGCTACCGCACCATAAATAGCCACAGATCAGCCATTTCAGCTTTCCACCCTCCCATAGGAGGTGTTAGGGTAGGGCAGCACGAGCTGATTTGTAAGGTGGTTGGTGCCTGTTTTAATGCCAATCCACCTCAACCCAGATATGTGGTGACTTGGGATGTTGATAAGGTCCTTGACTACATTCACGGGTTAGGGGATAACTCCACCCTTTCAAACAAGTGCTTGACCCTTAAGCTGAGCATGCTGCTAGCTCTTGCGTCAGCTGGTAGATCCTCAGACCTGAGGGCTCTTGATATAAGATATATGTCTATTAAGGATAGTTCTATTATTTTTGAGCTTGCGCAACTAACCAAATCAAGGAAGAAAGGTCAGAGCCCCCTTAAACAGTCTTTTGAGAAGTTTGAGGGTGATCCTTTGCTATGTGTATTTTCAACCATTACCTGCTATTTAGAACGCTCTATGGTTTGGCGTGCAGACTCTAATAAGAATCAGTTATTGTTAAGCTATGTAAAGCCTCACAAGGAGGTAGTACCTTGCACAATTGCAGGGTGGTTAGTGGAGCTTATGAGACTAGCTGGGATTGATATCTCTGAGTTCCGTGCTCATTCTGTAAGAGGTGCATCTACATCTAAGGCCAAGGCGAAAGGGCTCTCTTGCAAAGAGATCTTGGAGATCGCAAAGTGGAGAAAGGAGTCCACTTTTAGGCGGCACTATTTACGGGAGGTTGCTTGTGATAAACAAGCCCAAGACTCCTTTCAAGCTATCGTATTGCAAGGTTAGCTTAGAAACTTTGAACATACGCTATTATATCTTATGGAGGTTTGTGAAGTGAAATTGGAAATTTCATCAGTGCGCGAAGCGCACGCACTGAAATTAAAATTTCACGAGCAAACCGAAATAAGATATAATAGCGTCCCACCCTGCCCACCCATACATATTTAGGTATCTGGGCACTTCTAACATCTTATTTCGGTTTGCTCCTTGTTTCAGGGGCCAAGGACAACTAGACGTTCCAAGGGTTAAAGGATTGTCCAGTGGCCTTAACAGTTTTACGTCTTTGTCAAAAATTTCTCTGTGTCTCTTCGAGTGTGTGTTTGACAAGACTTTGCCAACATTTGTTATTTGCTATTAAACATAATATATTATTGATGAATCGCTCGTCTTGTCTTGCTTACCAGCTCTCACCCATTTTTGAGAATGAGCATTTTTACATGGGGTCGAGGCTTTAGCCTCGTTTTGACTTTGAAAGGCTTGATTTTGGCGCGAAAGCCGGGAGAATACGCTATTATATCTTATTTCGGTTTGCTCGTGAAATTTTAATTTCAGTGCGTGCGCTTCGCGCACTGATGAAATTTCCAATTATTATGGCGACTGCGGGACTGTGGGAGCAGCATTTGAAGACGCATACTAACCTACGCCTCGGGTTTGCATAACCCCCTCTTGTTTAGACTGGTTTAGATGAGTCTATGTAAACACGGAAATTATAGTCCTCTGTTGCTTAAATAGATACGTTGCCACGATGACTTCCTTTTTTTGCATGCAAACAGTCTTGATTGGAATTTGCGTACACAACCGACTTAACAAATAAGTTTTATGGATAGTACAACATAACGTAACATTACCAAACTCACCAATAAGAACGCAAATCTTCGTGGCATCTTTTCTGTAATTGAGCTTTGCAGCGTTGTCTAAAGCACAAGCCACTGACTCGGGTCCGTCGCCACCTCCACTCGCCCTCATACCATCCACCCATTTTTTCATTTCATCCAGCGAATGCGTGAAGTCATGAGGCCTTGTTATAAACGAGTTGTCTTGAGGAGGGTGGTCTCTGTACTCGACAAGAGCAAGCTTCACGTTGAACGCGGTTCGAGCCACTGTCTCCGCGATACTTCGCACATGTTTTTGTGCTTGTCTGATGTGAGAGCCCATAGATCCTGTACAGTCTACAATGAACGCTAGATCAACTTTGTTTCTGTCATGACGGGCAGCCCAGGGATCGGGAAACATCTTGAAATTTTGTAACAAGAGAACGAACTGGACTTTCAGGAAGAAAGGCCAGCAAAGCATATATTGAAGCCCCACCATGCATTGCGATCAAGATTTGACACACATCGCGTGACTAAGTCATCGTAACGTAATGTTAAAATGTCGCTAAGGGTATATATCTACGAGTTTATCTCATTTATTTCCAACCTAGAAGCTGTAGACTGATATACTTTATACTATGTCGTCGAACGCAGCAATCTATGCACGGAATACTCCGTAATTTACTTTAAGAAAACTTCGGACTTTAGGTCCGAGCGAATCAACTTTTTTCCGGGCGAAACGACCTTGAGTTCGGGTGAAACGCTTCCGGGTTAAAACAGAAGAAACGACAAATTGCATACTGCACAAGTAGCAATGTAGAAAGTTTAAATATACTAGGCAGGTCAAATACAAAGTATAACTGAAAGAGAAGATTTATTTTAATGATTTGAAAAAGATTTCACAAATTAATTACTGTTGTTTCTAATACCAACAAGAGAGGAGGACATGCCTCACATGCCTGTACGAGGCTTAAAAAACAGAATGCTTGGCCTTATGATTTACACCGTGTATCGCATATGGGATGCCACGCGTCAATATAACGCGACAAAGCGAGGGTCTCTCGCAAGGTTTTATCCCAAGCTATACTCTTTTAGCCCAAAAATCGCACGCGAAGACTATGTGGATCAGCAAACACCTCGATATTTCGCAGAACCGTGGAAAAGAATTTGTTGATCTTGAACTTCGAAACTGCGGTATATGGCGGTAGTTTAATTTTTAAAGCCAATCTTAACAAGGATGACACCTACAGCGCGATACCAGTAAACAAACCCTTTCTAAAGCATACTTCTAACGAAGGGAGTGCTGCTGTTTGGAAAACCGCGTATACCTTGGCAACAACGTGCACAAAAAGCACGATTCTTGTCAGTTTTCAATACAGACTTCTTAGAATTCTCCCCACCAACATGTTTCTAACAAAAATTGGGCCGCAAAGTCAAACAGGCCATAAACTGCTGTTTCTATAGCGACGCCCCCGAGAATTATATACATCTTTTCTGACAATGTACAAAAGTCAAACTATTTTAGACAAACTTTATGGAAGAACTCCTGGACGCTAATTTAACACCTCAAAACTACCCGGGCGACAACACAGTTTTTTGGGGGCCTGAGGTCTGATTCTACGAAATTCTCGTTTTCTTCTAGAGAGATACTTCATGATATATCAAACACGAGAGACAGTGTTTCATCACATTTCCAAACTGTGACAATATGCGTGACATTATGTTGCAATGCTGCTGAGTTAGAGTGCGGGCTCACAAGTAATGTAGTTTTCCCTGAGTCGATGCGGTCCTCATGGCCGACATTAAAGTTGAGTTGAGTTTATGCTGTTCTTGTCGTTCCTTGAAGTCATAAGGATTGTCACATGGTGTCAGAAGTGGCGGATAGTTGGATTTAACTGTTACTTGTGGAATATTTCTTTCCTGGATTCACTGGTTTGTTGCTGTTCACGCAAGTCGGACCCACGTTGTCAGTAATGGCGGAACGTCAATTTTTCCCGCCACCGGAGCCTTTGCAACTTTCGATAGGAAATTCTTCGCAAAATTGGAAACGATTCAAGCAAAAGTGGAGCAACTACGAATTAGCTACTGGGGTAGCTGATAAAGATGATGCAATCCGGGTAGCCACCATTTTGACTGTGATTGGAGATGAAGCTTTGGATGTTTACAACACATTTACGTGGGACAGCGAGGGGGACGAAGTCAAAATCGACAAAGTTTTAGAACAGTTCGAGAAGTTTTGCGAACCCCGGAAGAACACCATCTATGAAAGGTACCTATTCTTTTCACGAGGTCAGGAAAGTGGTGAGTCTATTGATAAGTACGCTACGGTCTTACGAAATATGGCTGAAAATTGTGAATTTCCAGATTTGAAAGATTCGTTGATCCGTGATCGCATTGTCCTGGGAGTTAGTGATAATCACGTGAGAGAACGTCTGTTACGAGTCCCGGACTTGACTCTTGCGAAGGCTTTAGAAATTTCTAGAGCTGCTGAGGCAACCCAAAGTCAGTTAAAGCAAATGCAAAATATTCAGGAAGTCAACGAGTTGAGAAGCAAGAATGAAAGAACCACAAATGAGAAATCTGGAGGAAAGACACCGGCGAACGGCGGTGAGCACATTGATTGCAAATTCTGTGGTAGAAGGCATGTAAGAGATAGGATGAAGTGCCCTGCATATGGCCAGCGGTGCAACAGATGCGGGAAAAATGATCATTTTGCAGTAAAGTGTCTAGCGGGTAAGAGGCTGAGTGAGAAGTCCCATGCGGACCAGAAGTTGCATTATGTTGATAATTCTGACCAATGCCCATTCGAAGAGTATACTATTGATGCTGTTACACACAATGCTGTTGAAAACACAAAGTCTTATCCTAAACAATTGTTCACAACCATGCGTGTAAACAACTCTAAAGATGTGACATTTCAACTTGATTGTGGTGCAACCTGCAACCTCCTTCCTCTGAAGGAATTTTCAAGTATTTTGGAAGATCCAACAGATTTGTATTTGAAGAAAACTTCTGCAACACTAAAGATGTATAATGGATCTACTATGTATCCACTTGGAAAGTGCACTCTCAGATGTACCACAGGTGAAGTAACCAAAGATGTTGATTTCTTTGTTGTTGATAAGAATGTCAAGCCATTGTTAGGCGCTCAAACATGTCAGGAACTGAACTTTATCAAGGTGATGGTGTCTGACAGTACTTGCCCTGAAACTGTAAAATCTGTTAATGACCATTTACAAACTTCACCTAGTGTTCTTAGTGAAGAATGGATTTTGAAAGAATACAGTGATGTGTTTGAAGGCTTAGGGTGCATGGATGGGCTGTATCATATGGAAGTTGATGAAACTGTCAGGCCGGTAGTGCACCCACCCAGAAAAGTTCCTGTAGCTCTTAGAGACCGTTTGAAAGAAGAACTAGACAAGCTAGTTAAAGAAGGCATTATCACTCCAGTGACAGAGCCTACCAAGTGGGTGTCCAGCTTAGTTTTAGTCAACAAGCCAGGGAAGTTAAGAATCTGTATAGACCCACAAGACCTAAACAAAGCTCTGCTGAGATCCCATTATCCACTTCCAACAATTGAAGATGTGGCAACCAGGCTGAGCAAAGCCAAAGTGTTCTCTGTTTTAGACGCCAAGAACGGATTCTGGCAGGTGGAACTAGACACAGATTCATCGTATCTTACAACCTTCAACACACCCTTCGGTCGTTTTCGCTGGCTCCGCCTTCCATTTGGTGTAAAGACCGCGCCCGAAGAGTATCAGCGTCGAATTCATGAAAGCCTCCAGAATCTCAATGGTATCGAAGACATAGTAGATGATGTACTCTGCGTGGGTGAAGGTGATACTTATGAAAGTGCAGTCCAGGATCATGATTGGAACTTAGTTGCCCTCCTTGAGCGTTGTCGCGAGAAGAACATCAAACTCAATCCGAAGAAGTTACAGTTAAGAAAGCAAGAAGTACCGTACATTGGCCACTTGCTATCTCCAGATGGTTTGAAGCCTGATCCAAACAAAGTGAAAGCAATTTCGAAGATGCCCACCCCAGCCGATAAACAGTCGTTGCAAAGACTGCTTGGAATGATCACCTACCTTGGAAAATTTCTCCCACACCTTTCTGATGTGACAGAACCATTGAGACGCCTGCTTGATAGAGATGTGGAATGGCATTGGGATGATGCACACGACACTGCATTAAACCACGTGAAGCAGCTGATCACAAGAGAACCTGTTCTGAGGTATTTCGACAACACTAAAGAAGTAACGTTGCAGTGTGATGCATCTGAGTCTGGCCTCGGCGCTGTAATAATGCAAGAAGGTCAGCCTGTAGCTTTCAGCTCAAGAGCATTAACAAACACTGAGAAGAATTACGCGCAGATAGAAAAGGAGTTGCTCAGTATCGTTCATGGTTGTATCCGTTTTGATCAGTATGTGTATGGAAGGGAAATTACTGTCCAAACAGATCACAAGCCCTTGGAGAACATTCTGAAAAGGCCACTACTTCAAGCTCCCAGGAGACTTCAACGAATGTTGCTCCAGTTACAGAGGTACCACTTGAAAGTAGTGTACAAACCAGGAAAGGAACTTTTAATCGCAGATACACTCAGTCGTGCCTATCTTGTCAATGAACCTGTTCCAGAGAAGAACATTTGTGATGTATTTGCAGTACGACAAGAAGAATATTTAATCAAGTGCATGGAAGAAATTGACATGGTCGAGTTCCTGCCAATCACAGCTGAACGTCTTGCTGATCTTCGGGAGAAAACTGAACAGGATGATTCTTTGCTGAAGCTAAAACATATCATTAAGGTTGGTTGGCCTGATAAGAAAGAAGAAGTACCAGGAGAAATCAGGAACTACTTCCACTTTAAAGAAGAACTTACCATTCAAGATGGTATTCTTTTCAAAGGGAATCGAGTGATCGTCCCTGCAGCGCTTAGACCACTGATGGTAAAGAAAGTCCACTCCAGTCACATTGGCATAGAAGGTTGTTTGCGAAAAGCACGTGATGTGCTATTTTGGCCTGGTATGTCAGCTGAAATCAAGGACTCCATTGGCAAATGCGATACATGCAACAGCTACCAGAAGAACCAGCAGAAAGAGCCTCTTATACCTCATGATCCTCCCAAACGCCCTTGGTCGCATGTAGCAGTAGACCTCTTCACTTTCAATAACAAAGAATGGCTCATCATCGTAGACTATTGGTCAGATTACTTTGAGCTGAATCCACTACCTGCCACCAATGCGAGCACCGTCATCACCTCCCTCAAGAGTCAGTTTGCACGCCACGGCATACCAGACACGCTTTATAGTGACAATGGGTCGCAGTTTTCGTCAAGGGAGTTCCAAGAATTTGCATCAGATTGGCAATTTGACCACCAAACATCATCGCCCCATTACCCCCAGTCAAATGGGAAGATTGAAAATGCAGTCAAGTCAGCAAAAAAAACTACTAACCAAGGCAAAGGCAAGCGGCCAAGACCCATATCTTGCCATTCTTAATTGGCGCAATACGCCATCAGCAAGCATTGGAACCTCGCCAGTTCAAAGATTGTTTGGGAGACGAACAAAGACACTACTGCCGACGGCTGGAAAACTGCTCCAACCCAAAATCGTGGAAGGTACTGAGGAGAAATTAAAAGAAAGAAAGTCGTATCAAGAACACTATTACAACAAAGGGACAAAAGAATTAGGTAACCTGCAATCAGATGACACCGTTCGTATGAGGCCATTACCGACTGACAGAGAAAAATTGTGGAAGAAAGCAACTGTAATAAAGCAAGTTGCACCTCGTTCTTATGAAGTAGATGTACAAGGCAAAGTGTATAGAAGAAACCGAAGGCACCTGGTGAAGACCAGTGAATCATCACCACGAAAGTTCGAACAGGCCATATCCTTACCCACTGAAGAGATGCAGCCATCAACCTCAGAGGAGGCTCACAGTAGCTCCGAACCGCTAGAGCAAGCCCAAGGCTCTTTCCCTGTGCCCTCTGAAATCTTACAGGCAACACCTGTGACATGTACCAGATCAGGAAGAACTATTCGTATGCCGAAACGCTTTCAGGACTATGTTTAGGTTTCATGACATATTAAGATGTTCTAACTGTGTTTGTGTTTATAATATATCGTGCCCATTGTTGCTTATTTTTTTGAAGAGAGGAAAGATGTGACAATATGCGTGACATTATGTTGCAATGCTGCTGAGTTAGAGTGCGGGCTCACAAGTAATGTAGTTTTCCCTGAGTCGATGCGGTCCTCATGGCCGACATTAAAGTTGAGTTGAGTTTATGCTGTTCTTGTCGTTCCTTGAAGTCATAAGGATTGTCACACAAACACCGAGAAGAGAGTTGAAAATACGACGCGCAGCGGAGTATTTTTGACGAACTTCGAGGTGTTTGGAAATGTGATGAAACACTGTCTCGAGGGTTTGATATATCTTCGCAATCGAAACTAAAACTACAGAGAAAATGAAGAAATATATAATCGTAAAAATAGTCCCATAAGAAAGTGGAAACAATGCTTATGCACAATTTTGGAGACAAACAAAGAGTATTATGTTATTTTCGGAGTGGCCTACAAGACCACTATCTTAAAGACCCTTTATCACTTACCGTGATGCACCGCGAACAAACAACCGAATCGTGGACCATGAAACCGCCATTATAGCGAATACTTGATTCGAAAGATTCAGTTTCCATTTCTTCTTCAAGGTTAGACGCCATGTTATTCCTTCTGTGCTATCGTAGCTGTAGACAAAGGCTGCAGAGGTCATTTATCCGGATTCGTTCCGGTCAGTGCACACATTTCATAATAAACAAAGCGCGGTGCATCACGGTAAGTGATAAAGGGTCCTTAAAATTATTCCGGAGTGCAATAGACTGCACCTAGCTGTACTATTGAAAAAAGAACCATGCCAGTAAAAGCTAAATAGCCGAACTTCCTAGTAAACACCATATTTTGCCTCCTCTGCACAACAAATAAAAACAAAGTGTGCGGACAGGTAAGTTTATTTAGGTAGGGACTGGCATGAACCAACTCAAACATGTTAACTACCGTATTTAAAAACGCCGCATTTTATAGCAGAAATATCAATAAACGCCGCATCATGATGCGACGCTTATTCGAATAATAGATTAAAAAGCAAATGCCGTCATAATCAAGTTTGAGCAAGCATAAAAAATTCCCCGATTGTAACAATGTTTTACGATCAGTACAGTAGTACATTCGAAGCTCAAACAAAAATAATCAAAACACGAGAACAATATATTGTAGTTCAGCTTAATCCAGCTTTGAAAAATTGCTTTCATTAATTGATTACGATATAGAAAATGACTTTTCAGACAAACATTATAACAGGTTTCACTACTGTTCGCAAGAAATAAATTTCACTTGATATAAACTCCGCACCCGAATCTTGAAAAATGTAACCGAGCGCGAGGGCCGTGCTGGGGAATATTGGCCCGAGGTCGTGGCAGAAAACGACCGAGGGCCAATATTCCCCAGTACGGCTCGAGCAAGCTAAGTCAGTAAGTAGTTTATTATATGGCACTTTGTTAAAAACGCACTTTAGGTGACTTGAATTTAGAGATTTTCCGCCGTAACATGTTTTGATGCCGCGAACAATAACTCTTTAATAACAAGTCACCACGATTTTGAAAACATTTTTTTCTTTAAATTAGGGTATTTTTATAAGTTCTTTCTGCAGTTCTAGTTCACAATTTTAAATTATCCAACTTCAGAAAAATACGCGGCTTAGGACCGTTTCTATGGAAACGGTCCGTATGGCAAATTCCCGACCAAGAAAGAACCAATCAGAACACTCGAATAACATATCTCTCAGTTAGTACGCGCGCTGTGATTGGTCAATTAGCGGGCCAAATTTTTGACATGTTTTGAGTACGGCCCGCTAAATTTAAAATAGCGCGCGATTCCAAGATAAAGAGATATAAACATCTTACTTACCTCGTTTTTCGGTCCGTGCTGTCAATTAGTTACCTGCCTACAAGTCGAGCTCACAGAGCGTCAACCTCGTTCCCAGGGTCTTTTCCCTGGCAGGGAAAAGACCCTGGGAACGAGGTTGACAGAGCGCGAAACGTGAGAGCTCCGGGGTCAACTGCCACACCGGCAACAAAAAGCGAACGACGGCTTTGATAAAGTCTTCTGACGAAGGGTTTCATTTTCTTGCCTGTTGTTTCCATTGCGGGGCGATCGTTTTGTAATTTTTAACGGAGGGGAAGAGGAGTGTGTTCGTGTAAAAAATCGTTCTCCTTTGACGAAACACTTCACGACACCACCTAAGCTTGCTCCCTGTTTCTGGGTTTTGTGACGTCAGCACGGCAGAAAAATATCGCGTTTCCTTAATTCGGTAGATTTTTTTGAAATTTAAACAATTCAAGACAGAAACGTTGATTAAAGCATGTTAATTTTCTGAAGGAATTCGTCACAACAAATTAATTTTTTGTCAAAATGTGGAAATATTAGCAGAATAGTCTAAACGACCACATTTTTTTTCTTGTCTAAAATACCGACGTAGAATTTGAGCTCCCTATCTCACACGAGATAGCGATAGCACAGCGCATGCGCTAGATTTTTGTAAGAAGCGGGGTGTGACGAGTTAGAACATATACAACCCATACTAGTCCAAATGGATGCTGCAGTGTGTATCCCACAGGACAATGTCCCGCCTGGGAGGGAGCCAGGCTGGGAGGGAACTAAGAGTAGGCATGTGATCTCCCTCTCTACGTCACGTGATAGAATTTCAATCAAACATCAACTTCACTATTCTATCACGTGACTAAGAGACAGGATATCCCAGGAGACTTGGAACACCCACGCAAAAAACAAGAGTTGTGTGGAGAGAACAACCATTGTATTTAATTAATCTATAGTCCACCTACACCAATACATGGTGGAAGACTGGGCAAACAACTCTTTACATGACTGAAAATGACTTCCGTCCAGGTTGTCGAAACGTCAGTCACTGTCACCGACGGCAGTCCTTCTCATCCATAATTGTTTAAGGGGGTGGGGTGGGGGGTTGGGCAATTACTGAAAAAATTGCTGCACAAGAAAAAGCGCAAAAAGTATCATGCAAAGCGTCGAGTCATGAAAAAGAAACACATGGAGGAAACGGGAAAAATATCCTGCACAACCTACCTCGGGCTGATAGTGAAAAAATATATTGCACAGAAAAACTGCCCAACACCCCCTGAAAAAATAATGGTACGTTCCTAACCGGGGGTCAACACCAATATTGGGCGGTAGCAAATAAACTGTGATCACCTGGCTGAGATTAATTAATGTTGGCCAAGTCTTTGCCGATTTTGCTACTTTTTTGCGCGCGTTCTTGCTTCAGACTATGTCGTTAAGCCTGCACAGTAAAGAACGAAACTCGAGGTACGAGATCGCTTTCTAGCGCAAAGCGTCCATTGATCGTGTACGTGATAGAATCAGTTTCATATGATGGCAGACATGATGGCAAAGGTTTCCCTTATAACGCCTGCGTGAGAGGCTAGTGGCTACCCGAAAAGATTCTCCGCATTAGCCTCCATTCCAAGCAAGTTCCAATCCAATAACGAGAATACAATGGCCTATTTCATGAAGGGTTATCTACGGAAGCTTCTTTTAATCAAAATTACAGTTTGAGTTTTGGAAAATGGGAACTGTTTCCTTGAAAATGGCAGTTGATTTTTTAAAATGGGACTCAGTTTAGAGTGGAATTTGAGCAGAGATAGAGTGGTCTCTATCTCTGCTCTTCCAAGATTGCGACCAATGACGACACGTTTGAAAAACTACTATTCACGCAAAATACAAATCACACAGCCTTGCTGTTATACAACTTGCATTTATTTCCATTTTCTTCAAGTTCTTTCATCTGTAACAAGTTTCCCAAATAGAGGATAATTTCTTTACACATCTTAGTGAATACAGTAAATAAAGTACACCTAAACTAAAACCTGCATATAAGAACCTAGTTATTAATATCAGTATCTGCTGGGTTACAATTACAATTACAATTTCCCATATACACCGGATGCAATAAACGAATAAAAATTGTAAACCAAGGAGAGTTGAGCTTACAAAACAAATGCGGCGAAAATGACTACCACGTGATATGCTTTCCCTTATATAACCCTGAATCACTACCCACAATGCCCCGGACGACACCCAAACCTTGTCGTATCAAATGCAGAGAAAATAGTTAACATCTCAGCCTTCTTTGCGTGCTAATTTGTCCGATAACATTTTACAAATAACACCAAATATATGAAAAATCATGTAGGGCTAACATAGAAATGCAGGTTCTTATGCATGTTTTTATTGCTCAATCAGTTAAGACTTTACATTTAATTTCAACACATACTGACATGATGCATGCAACTGCAAAACTAGTTCAGCAATCAACTTCCGTTTTCAGTCAGTTGACATATAAGAGTTGACCTTGGGATGACTTCATGTAACCACAAATGAGGAAATAGACCTTAATATCAGTTTCAGATTTATTTTATTCATCTTTCTAAATATTTTAATTGAATGTGTTTATTTTTAGTCTTAGTTATTTAATAATCATTAATAATGGAAATATTGATAAACTAATTAAGAGTAAGATGAGCTACTGAATGACATAAGTTTCCGATGAACATTAAAACCTACAAATTAACATTTGAAAATTTTTCAAATGTAAATGTGCAAATTTAATAGATAAAATTTAAACAATAACTATAATAATATTTATATTTTTATTATTATTATTTTATTATTATTATTTAAATCACATTTATTTAGATAAATTTGCATTTGCATTTGAAAATTTTTCAAATGTAAATGTGTAAATTTATTTAGACAAATATCATTTAAACAATGCTAAAGTAATAATAATATTTATAACAACAATAAGTCATAATAATAATGATTATATCGATCATTATCATTATTATTATTGTGATTATTGTTATTATTAAGATTTTTTTATTGTTAAATTTAAATTTCAAATTTACATGTGAAAATTTTTCAGATGTAAATGTGTATGAAATGGGATCATCGAAATGTTGTGTAATTTTATAGCTCATCTTTCTCTTCAAGTACGTATTACTACATGAACCATATTTATAACATGATTTGGAACCTAACTTACCGTAAGAGGGGCGTGGCAAACTTCACTTGGCCGCCAATCAAAGAGATTTCAATGCAATTGATCGATTTTCCAGATGACCATTCTACGCCTCCAACTCTATAAGCGAGCCAAGTTTCGTGCGATTCGGATGAAACGTAGTTGTAGTTCTCCCCGTAAGAGGGGCGTGGTCGACTTCAGGGGGCCACTGATCGAAGGGCTTTCAATACATTTCAAAAATTCTTGCACCGCTGGATTCTACGCATTGAACTCTATAAGCGTGCCAAGTTTCGTTTGATTTGGTTGAATTTGAAAATTTCGAGTTTCGAAAGTCCAGAGTTGATGAGATGGTAAACCATGAATTCGCGTACTTGTAAGAGGGTAGGTTGTGAAGAGACTCGCTGAAGGCATGTGAACTTCACGGTTTCTCATTGTAATACCAGCCCTCTTAGGTGGTCGCGGGTACGAATAGTGGCGTTTGGAGGGAAAAAGAGTCAAGTCCGGGCAGACTTGCTCCGTCAGTGGGAGGCAATAAATGACACGAACTTTGTTGAGATAGGGTAATTCCGTGTCCAAGCGCCCGATGCCGGGCCGCCTATCGAAAGGGAATCGGGTCAATATTCCCGAACCGGAACACGGATATTGCCACCTGGTGGCAACTGCGGCAACGCAACCGAACCCGGAGACGCCGGCGGGAGCCCCGGAAAGAGTTCTCTTTTCTTTTTAACAGCCTTTCACCCTGAAATCAGATTGTCTGGAGATAGGGTTCGATGCCTGGTAAAGCACCACACTTCTTGTGGTGTCCGCTGCGCTCTCGACGGCCCTTGAAAATCCGGGGGAGACGATGATTTTCGTGTCCGGTCGTACTCATAACCGCAGCAGGTCTCCAAGGTGAGCAGCCTCTGGTTGATAGAACAATGTAGGTAAGGGAAGTCGGCAAAATGGATCCGTAACTTCGGGAAAAGGATTGGCTCTAAGCGTTGGGTCTCTCGGGCTGAGACTTGAAGCGGGTGGAGCCGGCCCGGACTGGGCGCGGCTGACCCCCGCGAGCCCCCTCCCCGTCAAGGGGGGAGGGCGGACGGGCGGAAGGCCAAGGTCGGACCGGGAAGGTACCGCCCGTGGATTGGCCCAGCTATGGCCGCCAGGCCAAATCGGGAGGCGACGAACAACGGACTTAGAACTGGCAGTGACTAGGGGAATCCGACTGTTTAATTAAAACAAAGCATTGCGATGGCCGGAAACGGTGTTGACGCAATGTGATTTCTGCCCAGTGCTCTGAATGTCAAAGTGAAGAAATTCAACCAAGCGCGGGTAAACGGCGGGAGTAACTATGACTCTCTTAAGGGAGAGCTGTAGTTTCGTCCTTACCCCGAGGGAAGTGCCTTCACGAGTTGAGCTAGTCGTACGTGGGGGGTCTCTGCCATCTTTTTGCCCCGTCCACGGTAATCATCGATCTAGCTCCGGCGGGGGCCGTCAGTAAGGGCTGGTCCCTGAAGCTAAAACTTCCCAGGCCTGCGAGGCTAACCACCTCGCAGGTCAATCATCTGGTTACGGACGAAGACAGAAGAGAGGGGGCGGCTCCCGCTGCCCCCGCAGATGATATACGGCCGGGGGGCGCAGCGGCGGAGGCGGGGTTGCTTTTCGCATGTCCCGAATGTGACCGAGCATTCGGGTCTGCGAGGGGCCTGTCCCAGCACCGGCGCAGGGCGCACCCCACTGAGTATCACGCTGAGAACGTGCCTGCTGTCAGGAAAAAGGCACGCTGGGATCACGAGGAGCTCTTAATCCTGGCTCGCGCGGAAATTACACTCCGGGGGGCGGGGGTGAGGAACATTAACCAACGGTTGGTGCAAATCACCCCTGGCCGGACTCTCGATTCCATCAAGGGAGTCCGTAAGAGTACGCGATAGCAGGAGCTGCTGGCCTCTTTACAGCCGGGGGCTGATAGCAGCGAGCTCAATGAACGCAATACGACTGACCCCGACCCCGGGGCCCAGGATGACATACTCAACGATTACCCTCCCGAGCGTAGCCCAGAATGGGCGGCGGAGGTCCGGGCGACCATAGTAGAACTTGGCGTCCCAGATGGCATCGACATTGATGCCATCAACCCTGGTAATCCTACAAACCATACCAGGGAGGTACTTGATGCGGAATACGCCAGGTGGTTACCTCCGCTGGCAGGACCTAGCAGGAGGCCACCCAGGACAACTGGGGCCCCCAGGGTACGGATTGGACAACCAGAGCGCAAAGCGAGGGCAAGGCGTAGGACCTCCTACGCCCGAACACAGCGACTTTTCAGACTATCAAGGAAGCGCTGTGCTTGCAACGTCCTTTCCGGTACCTGGGAGGAGGAACCTTCCCCAGTACCTATGGCCACACAATAGCCGTACTGGCGTGGCGTATTCCAACAAGCATCAGTACACGACCATAGGAGACCTCTGCCCAAAGGGCCGGTTGAGTGGGCCCTGGTCAAGCCTATTACCATCGAGGAAGTGACCGGGGCGATCAAAGGGATGTCGGACGGGGCCCCGGGGCCGGACCGTCGGTCCCTTGATGACTTGAAACGCCTAAGGCGGAATGAGGTGGCGGCCCACTTCAATGTGTGGCTGCTGGCTGGTTATCCGCCAAAACCTCTCCGCCAAGGGGAGACTGTCCTGATCGCCAAAGAGCAGGGCACCACGTCACCCGAGAAGCACCGCCCGATTACAATGTCGGATATCATCTTGCGGTGCTTCCATAAGATCTTAGCTTCCCGGTTTGAGGCAACTCTGCCGTGGAACACACGCCAAAAGGCGTTCATGAAGGGGGATGGCGTGGCTGATTCGATCTGGCTGCTGCAGACGATCATACGCCAACATCAGAGGACACTCCGACCACTTAATATCGCGTTTCTTGACATCAAGAAGGCTTTTGACTCGGTCAGCCATGAGAGTCTCTTGCTTGCTGCGGGGAGGATGGGTGTTCCCTCCCCTTTGCTGGGCTATCTGGGTGAGCTCTACGGGGACGCCTGGACACGCCTATGCATTGGTTTCGACCGCAGCGATCCTATCAAAGTGTCGCGGGGGGTGAGACAGGGCGATCCTCTCTCTGTCCACCTTTTCAACGCCATCATCGACTGGGCTCTGGACTGCCTCAATCCGGAGCTTGGTGTAATGGTTGGGGAGACGAGAGTGAATGCCGGAGCTTTCGCGGACGACATTGCCCTAATCACGGGAACAGCACGCGGCCTCCAGTTTCTGCTTGATGACCTCGCTGCTGAGTTTAGGCTCAGTGGCTTGGAAATCAGTGCGGGACTGGATGGCAAGTCAGCCAGTCTGCGAATTGACGTTGACGGCAAGAGGAAGATGTGGATTGTCAACCCACACCCCCACTTGCAGGTTTTCGGGCAACCGATTCCTGCAATAGGTGTTGCTGATACTCAGCGATACCTGGGGGTTCCTCTCTCTCCGATGAGAACTAGGGCGGACATCGCTGGCAAGCTGACTGAGGGGTTAGGGAACATCTCCCGAGCTCCTCTGAAGCCCCAACAGCGCTTGTTCATCCTTACCACCAATCTCATACCAGCCTTATACCACCAGTTGGTGCTTACCGCGACGAGCAAGAAGTACTTGAAGTGGCTCGACAGGTCAATCAGGGCGGCTGTAAGATCCTGGCTGAAGTTGCCAAAAGATACGCCCAAGGCTTACTTCCATGCTAAGATCTTCGATGGAGGCCTTGGTATCATTACCCTCGAGCATCAGGTCCCGCTGATGAAGATCTCACGCATCGACCGACTCTGGGCCAGCAACGACCCAGTGATCAGGGAGATGCTGTCGACGGACGGTGCTGAGTCTTTGCTGGCTAGGCAAAGGGAGCCCAGCCGTTATGGGGGCGTGCAGATAACGAACGGAGAGAGCCTTCGGGTTGCCCTCGCAGACGATCTGCATTCCTCCGTCGACGGCAGGGGCTTGCGCGAGAGCGACCTTGTCCCACATCAACATCAGTGGGTTGCCGAAGGCACGACAATGCTGAGCGGCGCCAACTACATCGGCGCGGTGAAGGTCAGGGGCAACCTTCTTCCCTCAGCTGTGCGTGCTGCCAGGGGTCGCACAGGTATTAGCGTCCTATGTGGCGCTTGCCAGCGACCCGGATCTCTTGGGCACATCTTACAGGTTTGCCCAAGGACTCATGGCTCGAGAGTGTCTAGACACGATAGGATTGTCACCCTGGTGCAGACTGCTGCGGGTAAAGCCGGGTGGTCTTGCGTCAGAGAGCCCGCCATTCCAACTACGGCGGGCCTGCGTAGACCTGACCTCATTTTCCACCATCCATCGAGGTCCACCTTCGTACTAGACATAACGATAGTAGCGGACAATGCGGTACTTCACGAGGTGCACGAGCGTAAAGTTCGGTATTATGATGTCCCGGACATCAGAAACTGGCTTGCGCGTAACATCTCTGACAGTGAGGTGCATTTCTCCAGTGTGACTCTCAGCTGGAGGGGGCTGATGGCCCATGCATCAGCTGAGACCTTGTGCTCGCGACTGGGTCTGGGGCGGCGACTCCTAAGTCTCCTCTCAGCTGTCACCTGTGAGAGGAGCCTGTGGATTTGGCAACATTTCCACAGAAGCAACTTCGTAGTACGTGAATGACGGGCACTCATGTGTCCTGATTTCCGCTGCGCTCCCTTGGCCGGAAGAAGCAGGGTTAAGCTTCCCTTCAAAAAGCCAAGACTTTTGTGTGGCCCGGTCTGGCCTTGTGTGTAAATAAATGTCGAAGAATAGCCTGGGCTAACTTGTGCTCTTGTTATAGCCCTACTGTCTGTAATCGCTCAGGATGTGAACAGTTTGTATTGTCAATTAATGTTAATCCTGTGGTCGGCCTTCGCCGGACCAGAAATAAAAGTGGAACTAGCCAAATGCCTCGTCATCTAATTAGTGACGCGCATGAATGGATTAACGAGATTCCCACTGTCCCTATCTACTATCTAGCGAAACCGCAGCAAAGGGAACGGACTTTGTAAAATCAGCGGGGAAAGAAGACCCTGTTGAGCTTGACTCTAGTCTGACCTTGTGAAAAGACATGAGAGGTGTAGAATAAGTGGGAGCAGTTCGCTGCGCCGGTGAAATACCACTACTCTTATCGTTTTTTTACTTATTGGATGGAGCGGAGGCGAACCGCAAGGTTCACTTTCTGGACTTAAGCCGCCCCTCGCGGGAGGCGATCCGAGTCCGAGACACCGTCAGGTTGGGAGTTTGGCTAGGGCGGCACATCTGTCAAACGATAACGCAGGTGTCCTAAGGTGAGCTCAATGAGAACAGAAATCTCATGTAGAACAAAAGGGTAAAAGCTCACTTGATTTTGATTTTCAGTACGAATACAAACCGTGAAAGCGTGGCCTATCGATCCTTTAGTCTTTAGGAGTCTTAAGCTAGAGGTGTCAGAAAAGTTACCACAGGGATAACTGGCTTGTGGCAGCCAAGCGTTCATAGCGACGTTGCTTTTTGATCCTTCGATGTCGGCTCTTCCTATCATTGCGAAGCAGAATTCGCCAAGTGATGGATTGTTCACCCACCAATAGGGAACGTGAGCTGGGTTTAGACCGTCGTGAGACAGGTTAGTTTTACCCTACTGATGAAGTGTTGTTGCAATAGTAATTCTGCTCAGTACGAGAGGAACCGCAGATTCAGACAATTGGCATTTGCACTTGGCTGAAAAGCTGTTGGATTATGACTGAACGCCTCTAAGTCAGAATCCGTGCTAGAAAGCAACGATGATTACCTCCGGAGAACTTTAGGCGAACCGGAATAGAAGGCCCCGGCCTTCGTGCGTCCCAAAGTGCCAAGGAGGACAGCAAACTCCAAGGCACTACCGATAGCAAACTCTAACGTTTCCGGAGATAAATCCTTTGCAGACGACTTAAATAAAGAACGGGGTATTGTAAGTTGTAGAGTAGCCTTGTTGCTACGATCTTCTGAGATTAAGCCCTTGTTCTAAGATTTGTCAATCATCACTTTTTTCTTCTCACCCAGCCCAATCAAAGGCTCCCCACACTTAGCACTTCTTCTCTGAGCTCCACTCCAAAGGCTCCCCACACTTGCGTCTCAGCCGAACGCTAAAGGCTCCCCACTTACGTCTCAGCCTAACGCTAAAGGCTCCCCACACTTGCGTCTCAGCCGAACGCTAAAGGCTCCCCACTTACGCTTTGGAACCTGGTTACATGAATTCATTCTTGGTCCAAATCTATTATGGCAACCAACTGTCAAGAAGTTGTAGAACCAAACTGGTTTTGTGGTTGCTGGCATGTGACAAATATGTATTAAAAGTAAATAGAAATGGTTTCTCCTTCCTAATTTTATAAATTCAAGTTCTGAGAATTTAGTGATACATCAAGACATCCCCTATAGCTATGTATTACTTGTTCTCACACCTTTAACTGACGTGATGCACTGACAATATAAGGAGAAACCAGTTGCTGATCACTCTGTCATGTCTTAGGCCAAGTGGACAGAAGAATCTTACATGGATGACTGACTACACAAATCATGGTATTTCATGTGACAACATGTCCTTTCATCCATTGATCTTCGCCACTTTCCATGCCAATTACTGCAGATTTGATGTTGACATCGGGTACGAAAACAAATCAATAAAAGGCTGAGCCTTTTAGACTGGGATCCAGTGGATTACAGACCCTGGAGAGAACAAGGAGAAAAACGATTTTCTTATAAATTATTCAATACCAGAAATGTGAAAACTCAGACACCTTTATTTTCTTTATTTTTGCCCACGTCTCACGAAATTGCAGATCCAAAATGGCAGAACTAAAAACAAAGACCCAAAAACTAACACCACTCTATTTTTCATCTGCAGTCATAAAGGATATTATTAAAACCCCAATTTTATTTTTTTTTTTTTGGGGGGGGGGGGGGGCTGGGTCTCACCCCTCTGCCTCAGCACCCTGCTTTATTAATTTGTGAATTTAATTTCCAAAAAAAATGTCCTACGACATATTACAAACCTTTACTCCTCCTTTGTCAGACAGGACTGGGATCACTTACCCAAGAGTTTGCTTTGACTGACCTGGAAATTAAATTGAAAATGTGTTTCATTCCTGTGAGAATGAGAAATTCAATGCTACAATGTCAAAATATGTACAAAATAACTTTTGCTCAAAATTCGCCATCAGGTCTTGTTTACACAAATAATAATATACATGAAAAAATTACTCGACTCTGATTGGCTGAGAGCAGTGCAGTTCAAGTGTAACACCAGTGCAAATTACACATCGAAATTCTGGATTATGGTTGCAAATATTTTAAACGAACTGCTTTCAGATCGTAGCATTATGAGCTGATCTTCATCAGCCAATCCATAAATAAAGTGCCAAATTCGCATCAGCTTTTTGAAAAACTCACTCGTGCAATTTAATTCCAAATTGAACTCGAAACCGTATGATTACCTATAGTAGTAGGTGGTGTGGTAAATAAATACCACCTGGTCCCCACCGTAGATATACCAAGTTCGGAACCCCCCCCCCAACTGCAGAAAACAGCTAGTTTGCACATCGCTTCCTATTGATGAAGATGAGATTTCGAAACGCCAGGGGAACCCTGCACCGCCAAGGCGTGCAGGGACCCCAACCAAGAAATCTAATTTTTAACAAACAAGGAAACAAAGATGCAAACAAAACTGCGCAGTTGGGGGGGGGTCCAAACTTGGTATATCTACGGTGGGTCCTGCGGTGTGTATTCATTTACCACACCACCTACTACTTTGAGGAAGGACAACCCCCAGACCAGCGAGGGACCGCTTTCAACTTGTTTCAACGGGTGTTTCAAACAATTAGACAGAAGCAGCAGGTTCAGACAATTTGACAGAAGCGGCACCGACCAACAAAATGGTATACGGAGCAAACAACTACGTGTGGTTGTTGCAAAATCGGCAAAGGAACTGCGGCAAATGGTGTGATGGAAAATATTGCTCGCAGCATAACTGGCAAATAAAAAAAGGAATGCAAAAGCCGGCACCATGCCACAGCTGTGGCATCGGAGTTTTGAGTGATTACCGTTTATGTTATGCTTGCGGCGGGAACAACCTTAACTGGCGGCTTCATCGCAAACAAGCGAAGGCTTACAGGAGCGGAACAAAAATTATGTCTACCAAATTTCAGCTACCAAATTTTGGACAAGCAGCAGCCAGACAACATTTTTTTTCACAAATTTTTCTCCCAATTGAACATATGCACTTTTTTTTCTGCAACAAATTTTCGGCAACTTTTTCTTCCACTTTTCCATTGCCACAAGCCAGACCACTTTTGCCACAAGCCAGGACAAATACCACTCCACAAGCCAGGACAAATACCACTCCACAAGCCAGACAAATACCACTCCACAAGCCAGACAAATACCACTTTTGCCACAAACCAGACAAATACCACTTTTGCCACAAACCAGACAAATACCACTCCACAAGCCAGACAAATACCACTCCATAAGCCAGACACTTTTGCCTTGCCACAAACCAGACAAATGCCACTTTTCCATTGCCACAAGCCAGCCGCTTTTGCCTTGCCACAAACCAGCCACTTTTGCCACAAACCAGACAAATACTACTCCACAAGCCAGACAAATACCACTCCACAAACCAGACAAATACCACTTTTGCCACTTTTGGATTGCCATCGCAGGCCTTGCAACTGCTGCTAGCCTTGCAGCCTATATTTTCTTTTTCTGCAGGCCTTGCAGCCGCTGCTGGTCTTGCAGCTTGTTTTCTGCTGGACTTGCAGCCGCTGTTGCAGGCCTTGCAGCCAATATTTTCTACAGACCTTGCAGCCGCTATTTTCTGCAGGTCTTGCAACTGCTTTTGCAGACCTTGCAGCCACTGTTGCAGGTCAGCCGCTGTTGCAGGCCTTGCAGCTGCTGCAGCCGCTGTTTCTTTTCCTGCTGTTGCAGGCCTTGCATCCGCTGTTTTCTGCAGACTTTGCATTGCAGGCCACGCTTTGCAGACCTAGCAGCCACTGTTTTCTGCAGGCTTTGCAGGCCACGCAGACGCTGGTTGCGGGCCTTGCAGCCACTGCAGGCCTTGCCGCTACTGCAGACCTTGCATCCGCTGTTTTCTGCAGGCCTTGCAGCCGCCGTTTTCTGCAGGCTTTTGCATGCCTTGCAGGTGATATTTTCTTTTTCTTTTGCAGACCTTGCAGCCGCTGTTGCAGGCCAGGCAGCCGCTGTTTTCTTTTTCTTTTGCAGGCTTTGCAGCTGCTGTTTTCTGCAGATCTTGCAGCCGCTGGTTTCTTTTTCTTTTGCAGGCCTTGCAGCCGATTTTTTCTTTTTCTAGCCTTGCAGCCGCTGGTTTCTGCAGGCTTTTGCAGGCCTTGCAGTAGATTTTTTCTTTTTCTGGCCTTGCAGCCGATATTTTCTTTTTCTGGTCTTGCAGCCGCTGCAGACCTTGCAACCGATATTTTCTTTTTCTTTTGCAGACCTTGCATCCGCTGTTTTCTGCTGTTGCAGACCATGCAGCCGCTGGTTTCTGCAGGCTTTTGCAGTCCTTGCAGTCGCTCTTTTTCTGGCCTTGCAGCCACTGTTTTCTGCAGGCTTTTGCGGGCCTTGCAGCCGCTGGTTTCTGCTGCAGACCTTGCAGCCGATATTTTCTTTTTCTTTTGTAGACCTTGCAGTCGCTGTTTTCTGCTGTTGCAGACCATGCAGCCGCTGGTTTCTGTGGGCTTTGCAGACCATGCAGCCGCTGGTTTCTGCAGGCTTTTGCAGGCCATGCAACCGCTGTTTCTTTTTCTTCTGCAGGCTTTGCAGACCATGCAGCCGCTGGTTTCTGCAGGCTTTGCAGACCATGCAGCCGCTGGTTTCTGCAGACTGTTGCAGGTCTTGCATCCGCTGGTTTGTGCAGACTTTCCAGACCATGCAGCCGCTGGTTTCTGCAGGTCTTGCAGCCGTTGGTTTCTGCAGGCTTTTGCAGGCCTTGCAGCCGCTGGCTTCTGCTGCAAGCCTTGCAGCCGCTCTTTCTTTTTTTGGTCTTGCATCCGTTGGTTTCTGTGGGCTTTGCAGATCATACAGCCGCTGGCTTCTGCTGGCCTTGCAGCCGCTGTTTCTTTTTCTGGCCTTGCAACCGCTGGTTTCTGCAGACTTTTGCAGGCCTTGCAGCCGCTGTTTCTGCTGTTGCAGGCCTTGCAAACACTTTCTAGTCCATTGGCCGCAAATTTTTCTACCCAGACTTCTACGGTCTTAGCAAGATCTGCTGCTCTTCTGCTGCAAGGCTTGCGCTCTGTGCAGTGTTTGCAGCCTGCCACCCTTTTGGTCGCAAGTGTTGCAGAAGAAGGAGGACAGAACCAATCCCACCAACAATCCCAACAACCTGCACAACACCCACAACAGCAGACGTTGCGACATCGGCGGCGCCTACTATTCTGTCTGTTTGCTCTCGAACAGCATTGCCGTTTTTTCTATGCTCTCCAGGATTCCTTCGCTATTTTGTTCCAATTCCTCTTCCAACCCCTGCAAACCTTCCCCAATCTCCTCCACATCTTCGAAGTGGCTTTCTTGGGTCTCCAACAACAAATTGGTGGAAAGAGTACGAGCAGCAAGAAGACAAAGTCTGCTGGAAGGATTGGAGAGCTCTTGGCAAGTTCTGCACCTCAATGGAAGACAATCCGGCCAACATTGTCGGACATATTGATGCAGAGACTGCAGAAAAATGGTTGGACTGGGGACTGGGAGAGCTTTTTGTTGTTGCTTGCTGGGGGAGTTTTGTATTCTGCACCAAAGGTGGATTGGTTGTTGCGATTTGACCGGTCTACGCCAGGGCAACACGGCGACATTTTTTCTTGCTCGGTGTCGTTTTCTCCTCCCCAAGCCGGCAATGCAATGGGGTTTTTCTTTTTTGTAGCGTGTGGAGGCCTCCCATTGCCTCGATCTCTCTTTCCAGAAAGTACCCGTGCATTGGGGTTTCTTCGTCTGTTTTCGGTTCCCCGTCTTTGCCGTGCAGGAGCAGGAATAGATTGGTCCGCGGAGAGTTTCGGAAGGTTGTCGTTGCGAAACGTTTGGCTATGTACTCTCCTGCCAGCAGGTCTGTTGTTTTTGTGTCTTTGTTTGCTGGCACAGAAACTTCGGGAAATTGGTTTTGGCGAGATCGTATTCTTCGCATTTCGCCTCAAGAGCCCGCAAGATTGGGAGTCGACCAGAGTCTGGGGCTTCTAGAACTTGTATTGTGTTCCACACGATTTTTTTACCCTTGTTGGACTGGAAGGTTTTCGGGGGTTCGATTTGCAACACCAACCATCCAAGCTTGTTGACACCGTCGAAAGCCACAAGCCAGAAAAGTTTCTGACCAAAATTGTCTTCCTCCTTGCGGAAGAAGGCCGCGCATTCGTGGAGGATTTTTCGCAGACCTTTTGTCGCCCAAACAGAAACACACCCCGAAGAACTTGGTTCCTGCAAGACAACCCGACATTGCTCTTCTTTCGCGCGAAAACCAAGAACTTTCCATTTCTTGTTTGCGGCCAGCTCCGAGACTTTTTTTGTGTCATTCGCAAGAGCGCCGAAGATTTTTCCGCAGGTCTCCCGGCTTTTTGTTTCTATTTTTTCTATGTCTCGGCGTACAAACGAAGGGTCTCTATTTCCGCTTGGCGAATCTTTGTGTTTTCTTCCTCTTTTTTGCACCGATTTTCTTCTCTTTCCCAGTGGGCTCGTTTCCACTCCTCGGCTGTGCGAGCGTACCGAAGCTTTCTCTCTGTTTCTTGTGGAAAGCGCAGATATTTGTCGCTGTTGGGCGATTTCTGGCATTTCTTGTAGTTCGTATTTTGAAGAATCGTTGCCGATGGCGTGGCATTTTTTGGTCCGCCATTCCCACTCGATCTTGTCTGTTGGGGGGAGAAGTGTTGGCAGGTTGCCTCCGTTTGGGTGGAGCTGCGTCGGTTTTTTGCTCGCTGTGAGGATGGTGCAGGCTTTTGCGTCTTTCTGGTAGCAGCGGAGCGGTCCGAGCTCCACCCCTTCGTCATCGGCGGCCAGAATGTCGACCCGGAAATTCGGGCAAGCCCGGAAGCCGAAGTCCCCTGCCGCCCACCGCACTGCTTTTTCCCACTTGGTTGGGTCCTCGACATTCGCTGGGGTGGGGCGCACGTGGACTCCAAAGATCCGGCCTGTTGTTGTGTGGCCGCCCCACGCGACGAAGGTGTGGCCTTGTGGTCTGTCCGCGAGAACAAGGCACCTGTCGAGGGTGGCGGCGAGGTTTTCCACTGCTTGCTGGGCGGTTGGACCACAAAGAGAGCTTGTTCGTCGCCGTCGACAGAAACCCGCGCCAAGACTTTCTCGATGCAGGTGGAAGCTTTCTCGTTCGATAGTTCGTCGAGTGGGAGGCCGTACAAAGTGGTTTCGATTCGAGTACAACCTCGGGCTTGTACGACTGGGTGGAAGAATGTTTGGCGGAGCCGCTGGTTGGAGCAGTCGGCGCATTCTGCCAGGTGCCCGCCAACAGGCTCGCGGATTTCTCCTGCCTCGAAATTCGAAACGACTTTGTTGTAGATCTTGTTTCGGGTTGTGTGTTGTTGTGTGGTCTCGAGCCAGGTGCAGCAGTGCTCCCCGACGCTGGCAGTGTTGTCCAGGAGCAGGGGGCTATTTTCTTCCATTGCGGCGGACAAACTCCCTGCCGTTTCGAATCCAAGGTGGGCCACAAGAGCTTTGCGATCCAAAGTGCCCGAAAAGTCTTGTGTGTAGTCGATACTGTAGATATCGTAGCTGAAGCCCACGGCCAGACGACCTGCGAAAACCGGCAGAGCCTGGTGCAACTCTTCCATTGGGACTTCGGAAACGTCGCATTTCGCCACGAAATAGCCGGCGATCTCTTCCCCGGGGTGTAGATCAAACAAGCTTCTTTTTGCCCTGCGACAGGCGTTTTTCCCGATTCTCTCGATGGTGGCACGGATTGCGCTGTTTTCCGCTTTCCCTTGCCCCACTGTGTAGACGATGTTTGTTGTGTAGCGTTTCCCCAGGACATTTTCCAAAGCTATTGCGATGTTTGCCACGACAGTTTTTGCCACGCCTTGTGGGCCCTCGGTGCAGGAGATTTTTCCTCTCTTGTAGATGCACTGCTCTCTGGCAAGCGGGCCAAACACGTAGAGGTCGTCGACGAAAGGCGGAAGACCAGCCAATGGCCGAAGGTTTGTGCGACCTTGGTTCCCTGCAAGATAGTCGACCTTGGCAATGTCGGACAGATTGCTTTCGTACGCGTTTTAGAGTAGCAGGTGGTAGGCAACAGATTTCTCACACCGCAGGCCCATACTATCGAAGGTTTGTTTTGTTGCCCCATTGTCGTCACGATGGAATGCAATCTTTGCCGCTGCAAGTTTGGTTTTCTCTGCCGCGACAGCTTCGGCAAGTGCTTCTTCTCCGTCCAGCGCTGCGGGCCTCGAGAAAAACAAAGCCGTGTTGGATGTTTCGTTGCCAAAATGTTCGAACAGTTGCGAAGACATTTTTTGAATACTTCCGACACACATTTGTTCAATAGGGGGATTTTGGCAACCTGTTCGATTGTTTGTTTTTTGTGCCCTGCAGAGAGGCCCTGCTGGCAAAGCACCACCTTCGAAAAAAAGCAGTTCTTGTGACAAAGTGGTTTGGCTTGTGCCAAAAGTGGTCTGGCTTGTGGCAAGAAAAAAGTTGCCTAAAATTTGGTTGCAGAAAAAAAAATGCACTCTCCTAAAGGTTGTTCCGCCGCAAGCAAAACATAAACGGCAATGGTGCCGGCTTTTGCATTCCTTTTTTTATTTGCCAGTTGTGTTGTGCGCAATATTTTCCGTCACACCGTTTGCCGCAGTTCTTTTGCCGATTTCGCAACAACGACATGCATTTGTTTGCTCCATGTACCATTTTTGTTGGTCGGTGCCGCTTCTGTCAAATTGTCTGAACCTGCTGCTTCTGTCTAATTGTGTGAAACACCAGTTGAAACAAGTTGAAAGCAGTTGAAAGCGGTTTCTTGCACAACCCTCGCTCAGCACAGTTGCGCCTGGGGGTTGTCCTTCCTTCCTCGAAGTAGTAGGTGGTGACGAAAACAAATACAACCGCAGGACCCACCGTGATATACCAAGTTCGGAACCCTCCCAACAGCGCGGTTTTGTTTGCATCTTTGTTTCCTTGTTTGTTAAAATTAGATTTCTTACCCCTTGGTGGGGGCCCTGCACCGCCTTGGCGGTGCAGGGTTCCCCTGGCATTTCGAAATCTCGTCTTCACCGATAGGAGGTGTTGTGCAAACTAGCTGTTTTCCGCAGTTGGGGGGGTTCCAAACCTGGTATTTCTACAGTGGGTACCAGGTGGTATTTGTTTTCCTCACCACCTACTACTCACTTCAACCTGTGGCTGACAAATCAGACCACAACAGACTGGAGTGCATTGTTGTGCTCAGTGTTGCCTATTCTGACATTGCCTGTTCATGTTTGTTTGCATTTATGAAACATTAACTTTTAACTAGTTAATAGTTTCTTCAAAAGGAAGTATGCTGGTAAAACCATAACCTTAGCGGTCAGCAGTGTTCCACATGTGACGTAGTGTGTGAAGAAAGCGTGGCCGTGTGTCAGCATCGGTAGAGAATAAAATGTTGTGTTCATGAAAGCTGTCATTCCTCATGGGAGCTTTCCCGGCCGGTCAACAACGTGACCAGCCAGTGAGCCAACCAGCAGTAACTATAGACCTAAAAAAGAAAGGCATACACCATCATACTTAAAGGATTATGTGCTAGCTTAACTAGAAGGACATTTCTTAAGTTTGGTTTCAGATTATTTGATTTGAACATTGCTAGGTTTAAGCACTTTTTGTAAGTTTGGGAGGGATGTAGTATCCATTCCTTCGCATATACTGTGAACCTACATTGTATCATGTGATTTGTAATAAACATGTTCTATCCAACATGGCATCTGCTCATTGATGATCCTACAGCCACTTCTGGAAGAAATGGCCATGTCAGATCACAGTCCTGATCCTTTATCTATCTATTATCAGTTATCATCATTGGTCCTTATATGCCATGGCCAAACGCATACAGGGTTGGACATTAACACTTGCCCGCTCGCCCATGCAAGTGTCTAAAGCGTCGGGCGAGTGCAAATCACAGATCACTCGCCCGTTTGGCAAGTACGGTTTTCATCACCAAGAAATTATTTAAATTGCAAAATAAACACTGCTTTTACATTCCATTTTGCCGAGAAAATCCCTTAACATAAACATTCCATTTCTATTTTACAAAGTTTTATATTCAGAACTGTTCAATAAATTGGTGCTGAAAAGCAACATTGGGCTTCATAAAGTCCTCCGTAAAAGACAATTATGGCTTTGATAATTACATAACGCATGTGCTTGTACAAAGTGATACCGCTGGTCACTATCAAGCTGTCGGTGAACAAGTAAATCAAGGGGGCCGCTTCTGAGAAGAATAGACATGTTTGCTTGCAAACCGCAGGGATCTCACGAAGATTCATCAATACAAAACTACTTGAGTGCCTCCATTGTGATTTCTTGGGGTTTAAGGTCTTTAACTAGAATTTTTCATTAAAGTAACAGCCCTCGGTCTGCCAGGTGATTGATGGCATTGCATGTGAATTGTTTTCCATACTTTACCAGCACTCTGATCAATATGTGTGTTCTCCTGGCAACTTTAAAAATGATGTGAACTGATCGTGGCCAAAATGTGGAAATATATAAATTTCTGGAGTGTCTAAAGTTGTTGACAAAAAAACGAACGAAAGAAAAAAACGAAAGTGGCCCATGACACGAGGCAATATGAGAAGACAAGAACAAGCATAGTTATAATGGAGGGACAAGTTGAAAACGGGGAAGTGCATTTTGAGGGTTACTTACCCAAATGGTGAGTGCTCTCAAAATGAAGTGTCCAACTCTGGCCTGCGCATAAGACCTACGAATGTAAGATATACAGCACATCGGCAAAGGAAACTCAGAACCAAGACCCTGACCATCAACGGTCTTGGATAGTGAGAAACCTTGTGGATCAGTCTAATCTGTTTAGTCACGAGCGGCTCGCAAGACCACAACACCCAAAACAACTACAGTTCCCCTTAGCCTTCTGGTTTCCTCATCCCCTGGTGGACACTCGTGCTCCCTAGTGCTCTCTAGCATCTTTGCAGAAATTCAAGAAATTGCTCAAGTGTTCATTCTGTGCTTGGGACCCTTTTCAACAAAATGGTAACAAAAAAATGTGACTAGGAACAGACAGACAGGTCTTTTCAAATGACAGTTCAAAGTCTGAGTGACAACTGAAAGTTTGCATGATCATTAGGACAATCCAATTCTGTGGATAGAGGTGGAATGAGCAAAGCTGCTTAGTGAGTTTTGCTTTCTTATGACCAAAAAATGATGCATAAAAATCCCAGGATACATGTAGTGTCCTCTGAATAGCTATATCTTGTTTTCCATTTATGATTAACAAATTTTATTTTTTTCTTCGTCACTCACCTGCTTAACATATGAACTGTTCCAAATCACAGAAAAAGCTCCAACAATGATAACTTTCTTTCTGAACCTGGAATACATCTTGAGTGGGTCTAACGTACAACTATCCATGTTATTCACTAAAAGTAGATATATAGAAGTGCAAAAACTTATTACAAGATAGATTAAGCACTAATAAATTCCATCTGCCAAGTACACAACACAATGCACAAGACCAGCTTGTGATTGCTAAGGTATTTCTAATGCAGCAGTATTCTAGAAATTGGCTTACCAGTTTCCAATGGACCTTCTTGGAAGAATATCTGAGACAACAAGCAAGACCAAGATATTAGAAGCTCCTGACCATCATATTTTCACTTGACAGTCTTGTTTAAGTAGAAGATAAAATGTGAGCAGGAGATCTGTATGGGCAAGCCATTGTAAAGCCCATACAGATCGGACACAAATATTTTATCATACTTGTGAAACAAAACAATAAATTGAATGCAGATTTATTTATAATTGTTATTTGCTTCCATCGTGTTTTCTATTTCAATCAGAAGAGATCTGCATGAAAAGTTAATTCTTCTGTTGATTTGTATCGGGGTTTAAAGAGCATTCATGTGACCAAAGTAGTACCTTTTCATTGGATCTATTGCTTTTGAATTACAATGAATTTTACCACTGAAATATAAAGCATTTAAGATGTTCTGTCTGAGAGACCGGGGTCAGCTGATTGGCTCAAAACCTACTGCCTCGCCCACTCCCAGTAAAAGCGAGGGTCATGGTCATGGTGTCTACATAAAAAACCTGCCGTAATTTGTGTTTTGATTTCAATTTTAAGCTGTTATGTAGATGCTTTTATAACAGTTATCTTAAATGATGAGTCATATTTGTTAAACATTCTAATTTCATTTTTGGATTGATCCAACTTTTTAATCTGGTCAGAGAAAAAAATTGGAAAACTGCATTGTATGTGCGCAAATCACAGTGATTTGAGTATACGCTATTGATATAAAAATAGAATACAAGCTCAGTAACCAGAAAAAGTTATACCTTTCCCCTGGTATAAATCCATGGGTTTCCATTCGGCAGAGCTTATTTGGGACAGACTATCATGATTCCAGAGTAGGAAAACAATATTTTTGATTCTATTATATTTTTAGTGGTGAGGTTCGACAATTTTTCTGAGCAATATTTTTTCACCATCAGAAAGCGCTGGAACTTTTTCCCATTTCCTTCATGTTTTTGTCTTTCGCACAACTCACTTCACACCATATTATTTTTAGCGATTTTTCTTGTGTATTGTGATTGCCCAACTCCCCAGACTAAAAAAAGGCTACTATGTTATGGACTCAAGGGCCAATGAGCTAAAAACATAAGCAAAATCAAACTAGGCAGGGATTTTTAAAACTAATGTTCTCCATGGAACCATGCAAACTTATGATCTCACTACCAGTACTATATGATCTCACTACTGCAGCTCTATTCATCTAAAGCACCATCTAATATACTGAAACGTGTAGAAGAAAACCTTCAAAAATCCTCCAATTCTTTGTTATAAGACAGAAAAATCACTTAATGGCACACTTGCCAGAGCTAAACAGTTTGAAAACACAACATCTTAACATCTCACAACACAGAGTAGGGGCTCATTGTCCTGTCATACATGATCAACTTTATATATACATAATTAGCACTTTGCTGGTATGCATGAATGGCTTATTAAACAGACAGCTAGAAAACCACAAACACAATAGGAAAGGAATGCTACTCAGATTAAAGGGGTCCACATTGCTTTTTCTTGTTGAAAACAAAGCTGGAACTTTTTCTTGTCCAAATGTAAATCATAAATAAGAATTTTAGGACAATAACATGTTCACAATTAGCAAATACGTAAAGTAACTAAAATATCATTAAATGTGATGCCAGTGAAAAACCTGGCATGTCTTTATTTTCCAGATGCATTTTGGAGCAATTTGAAGCATATTTAGCCTCAAAAATGTTCAATATTTTGTTCTTAAATACTCCTTCTTTACCACTTTTCTGTGCCTGATAGCCAGTGCAATCAAGTACGTTTCTCTCTTATTTTTGTGATTCAGGAAAAATTTTAATATCTGTGATCCGTGATTCGTTATTTTTACCGCCCGTGAACCGTGCTGGAGATCCCCCCCCCCCCCCTCCCTCTGTACGACCCTCTTACTGACCTACATTTCTCCATGATGTAAACTGACAACTGAAATATGAATTACACACTTTGACCGTGTTGGAGCCCTAATGAACCCCAGACATGCCACACTTTTGAGAGAGCTATATATTTTTCCACAGCTTTGCAAGGTTCTCAAATTGTCAGTCCGCATAATAATCAAAAGTGAAATAAATTGATCACTGCTTCGTTCCCGTTTTAGTCTCAAAGACTGTAATGGCGACGTATTGTTTCTGAAACATCAGTTAATTGAGTTTTTTGGGCAACGAGTGACTATGAATAGCGTAAACCGTCTCGCGTTCGAATTTATAGTAGCAAAGAAAATAAAATTGGAACCTTCGAAAATATAAGCCGTTACAGACCTTTACAAAAGCAGAAGTGACCAGTAGTAGTAGAACTTTGCCAGTAGGCGAAAAGTCAACTCGATCGAGCTAAATTAAATCGAATAAGACAAATAGAACGTCTCTCCCCTTGACATAAATAGCGAGGTACAAGACCATTAATAAAATCGAAACGACAAAAACCCACAACAAACAGGTAAAAAAGGAAAACTCACTTACAAACAGAGATTGAAAACAGCCCATAACAACTTTCTGTTAACCAAAAACATCACCGTACACTACTGTTCACTATCGTCCAGACTGTAATCTGATAACAGGCGCCAGAAAATGCGCGAAATTTAAATTTGCCGCGCCGCTTGCGGATAAATATTTTTGCTCAATCGTCCTATCAGAAAGTTTGGAGCACAGACTAGCTTTGAGCTGCTTGTATTATTAAAAACCAACTTACTGCCGCAACCAAGAAATTTTTTAGTGCGTTGTTCTCTATGGTTCTACAAAATCATCTTTTAATTAGGAATATCAACCGCTTATCACTGTCAAGGAACGACCAAAGAATACTTAACACAAAACTAAAGGCGAAGGCAATTTGCTTAGGAAATAGATTACTTTAGCATTTTGTGAGTAATTTGCTAGCTGTTTTATACACTTCTTTGTTTGGTACTGAAGCACCCGAAAAACAGCGAAAGAACTTTACACTGGATTCTAACCTTACACCATTATCCGCTTACAGGGCTTACCTTGCTTCGTGTAATCTTGAGGTAGAGTGCAGCTTTGCTAATTTTCAGTCATTTCTGATCCAGTTACCAATTTTTGGTCAGGTAAGGTAAAAATTCAACCTCGAAGTGGGTATGAAGTAAATTCAACAATGTTCACAATCGGCAGTATTCAAAGAATTGAACATGCAGGTATAAATTTAGCATAAAAACACACCGGTAGCACGGACGAAGAAAGTGCCCGGGAGCATTTCGGAATGTTTCGCTGCCAGTGAAGGGAACGATAACAAGTAATTTCGCATCTATCGCATTTAGTTGTTTAATTAGCATGGTATTACCCATGGCGACGAGTGAAATCAGGAAATAATTTCACGCGCGTTTTGTCAAAATTCTGAGAAGAGACCGTTGGAATGAAACTCGCGCGTATGGCTTTCAAAGGCTCAAGAAAGGCTAGAAATGAGGGTCTCCCAGGGGGTCCTTGTTCCCTTCCAAAATTGCCCTATGTTCCCACACTTTTTCCTTATTTGTTCCATAAATAAAATCTCAGAAATAGCGGCCTTTATTTCTTATATCACAATATTTTTTCCTCTAATTTCAGTGTACAGTTTTGTTCCCCTGTTCCCTAAAAATAGGCTTATCATATGTTCCCTTGTTCCCTTCAATATTTTGCCAATGTTCCCTTGTTCCCCAAAACCCCTGGGAGACCCTCAAAAATGGATTCAAGGTAAGGTTTTAAACTTTAATATAGCTTTTTAAAGGGAAAAAGAGATATTTTCAGCTAAATTATAAATCCATACAAACTCTCTCATACACACAAGCCAGTGCAACATGGACGGCAGAAAACAAACATGGCGGAAAGAATTGTACGAATGAAGACGTAAAGACAAGCAAAATTTGAAGACCTTTGAAGGATTCTGAGCACGTGTGAGGAAAAAATCGAGATATTTTGCATACGTTTTGTTGAATTCTTCAGAAATTTGGCCGAGTTAAAAAGCACAAGTGGACAGTTATTTCGCGAAATATTAACATTTGAATGTCGGCTAAGCCACAAAAGAATCCTTTTTCGACAAGTATTAAATGGCACAAAGCAGAAAGATTGTAAAATAAAAGCAACCTAGGGATAAAATCGAATAATTGTTGATTTGCGTTACATTTTTAGGTGTTAATTTTCACACATTTCTTACAGAAAATTGACATTTTTGACTTCAAATTCGGATTCTGCGATTAAAATTACCTTGGGGTGGTGTTGTCAGGAAGTCGCATAACGTTGACAAACTGTTTTAAAATGAGCTCACTTTGGACCCATTCTAGCCATATGTACCACCTTAATTGAAACTTTTCTTTTTAATTTGATAATTATAAAACCCACAGAGAAAAGGAATCAGCAGTGTATTTGAATAATTAAGGTATATAGATTATTGAATGTCAGCGGTATGACCATCTTTTCCTGCGCTGGATGTTGGAAAAATTTGATATACTCGATTAAGATTAACGCTGTACAATTGACTGGTTATGCCTCTGACTATTAAAAATGTCCAATATGTTTTTTGCATAGTATCTTTTAGAATAATTGTTTTCACCTATGGGACATGTCCTTTGTGTACTGTGACTGTATTTTCAACCCAATAAGTACCCGAACTAGGGGGCTGGGAGCATTCTCCCCTGGAAAAATTTAGAATTTCAGAACCTCAGAAACGCTATTTTACGCCATTCTGGCAGACATTTTACAATATTTCTAGATTCATTTACTCTAGTTTAAGTGAAAATAGTAGAAATATTTTTTAAATATTTACGTGTGGACTGGCCATGGTAATTATAAGCTGTCTTTTTTTCTATAAACAAGGTGCTGTTTGTTGTTGGGAGTGAACGTCAATGAGTGGTTTTGAGTTGATGATGTTCCATTACAAACTAGGGGGTCCGGGTGCATGCTCCCCCGGGAAAATTTAGATTCTTAGAACCTCAGAAATGCAATATAAGGGCATTTTGGCAGAAAATGTTTGCACCACCATAGATGCTGTCATTACAGTATTTGAGGGTAATTTTTGGAGTGACCCCCCCTTACAGACAATAATTTTTTGGCCGGCCCCCCTTTAAGGCCAATTTGTTTGGCATGCCTCCCCCCCCCCCAATGCCACCAGCTCCCCTACCTCATAAAAAATGAACGGTTCCTAAGTAAAAACTATACAACGTGAGGCTCTGTGACACGCAAAGAACAGAAGTTGGTTTGTATTGCTCTCTTTTGCTTTGATAAGTTCTGTGTGTTCCTTATTCGTTGGGGAGGGTCGAAATTGGGGTAAGCGAAAAGGTTTGAATTTTTTAATGCATTCAAGAAAGCAAGTCATTTTATCCACCATTTTTGCAGTTCTGGTCTGCGCCAGGGAACGGGCGGAACGGACGACGATTCTTGGTGCTGACCAAAAGGATCGTTGGCCTCTGGGAAAGAGAGGTCTCGTTCTGTAGTTTTAGCAAATCAGATTGGTCAGATTTGACTTGTCCTTGAATCGCAGACTTCCAGCACAGCGGGGCAATCTCGTTCCCTGCAGAGTCGACGGGCTCCTCGGTCAGCAAACCGCAAACCTGCGATCGATCAGGCCCTCCCTCTCTACCAACTTATCATCTCGGAGAGCTAACCGAGCTAAAACCGAAAAACCCCCGTGAGCCCGCGTAGCAGAATTTGTTTACCACGCACAACCTCGTCCCCAGGGTCACCCGCGTGGTGGTACCACGCGGGTGGCGCTGGGGACGAGGTTGTACCACGCATTCACGAGTGCCAGGCTACAAAGCAATGGAGCAACATGGCGGAAGGTGTGGGAAAGTGAAGAATTCTTAGCTTTGTAGTTAATGTTTAGAGAGAGTCATGTCTCGTAAAAAGCGCAGAAATAAGGGGCCACGTTCTGGAAAGCTTCACAAAGCATTGTGTGAGAAGGACGTTAACGGAGGAGGTAAGAGTTAATCCACCCAACAGTCCAGCTTCATCATGTATATATTTTGGAAATAATCTCTCGGAGCATAAATTAACGGCTCATCCTCGGTGTAAAAACCTGTAAAACTCACCAGTGACGTAAAACAAAGAGCGAACAAGACAACAAAGAACCACGAAATAATAAAGAACAGCAATAGCTCAAAAACAAAGAAAAAAGTCACAAGTTTTTACACCGAGGTAAACCCAAATTAACTATCCTCGGAGGTAAAATGACCACTTCAATAAAAGTTACATAGGGTTAGTAACAAAGACCTAAGCTTTCAGAAAATTAATGTCAGACCAATGGTGTTGATAGGCCTTCTCATGGTTTTCGACGCCATCTTGATGGGTAGGCAAGGCGGTGAGAAATTACAGTGTTTGTATGGGGATCTGGTGAAAAAATTACATTTTTAAAAATTGAGGTTTGCACAATTTATGAATCGCAACGTTAAAATACTAGGCTGAAGATTGTACTCACCAAGTTTGAAGGAAGTAGAAAGGATACATGTAGAAGATGCTCAGTTAAGTTTTCAATTTTCTATACATTCGTCTGTGAATGTGACACATGTATGGAAAATTAAAAACTTACATGTAACTGAGCGTCTTCTATCTGAGCTATATCCTTCGAACTTTGTGAATACAATCTTCAGCCCAGTATTTTAACATTTCACAAATTCTGCAAACTTCAATTCATGGATCTTGTGGTGAGTTTTGTCTGCTCTCTGGAAAGATCAAATATCAAAATGGTTTCTTAAAGCTTTTGAAAGGCTTAATCAAGGATATGAAGAAAACCACAAATCTCTTTTGAAGATGTAACAGAAACAAATAATGGCGCTGTCTTTTTCTGCAATTTCACTTAAATTGTTGTCATAACATCGCATGACGGTATGTGATTTGATGTGAAATTGCTGTCAACACTGAGACTTATCGGCTTGGATTGTATACCTGTCATTATTAACTTCATAAAACACCACTCGTAGCAACCATCTTTGGCAGTGAATGGATGGACGGACGGAAGGACGGACGAGCGATGTATGTATTTCACACCAATCAGAATTAGGGTACTATCAATAACCAATGAAATTGCTGCTTGTATGCATCATTCAATTTTGTATCAATATTTCGTATCCAAGGTACGGCCATCATTGTTTTCGTATAGACTTGGCCCTATTAGGCATTGCTGGCATAATCTCTCTATTTCTCTATTTCTAGTTTATATAGCTCTGATCTAGAAGTTTTGTGTGGGTTTTAAACGGAAAAGTGTTCAGAAATTTTCATGGTGGTGAAGATGATACAAGGATGTGAATTTACATGCTGCGACTCAGCTTGTGGTCTTCCCTTCTGTAGAACACAACGTGTAAAGTGCATTCGTTTTAATACACTCTACATGTACATCTTCAACGGCTTGTGAAACGTTCAAAGTTAGTTCAAGCTTTCTGCTGTCCTTGTGGCATTATGGTAAACTTGTTAAATTTGAAGGCATTGTTGCACACTGCCTGGCGCCTCCACAACTTAAGTTACCGCTAAATCTCCATTAACGGGTTGTTCACTGAAAAAGAAGAGTCAAAACATTAATGTTTGGACAATATTTTTTTGGGTTTGAAGCAAGAAAGCTTCCCAAATATTGCTGCAGACTCCATGGCGCCTTCCGAAACCGCAAATAAATTTAATTATTGTGTGAGGCGTTTCTTTTTCACACTCTGCACTATCTGAGATTGTCTCACTAGTTAATAATTGCATTTATACATACATGGAGAAAGGCAGTACAGAATCAATTTAGGAAACCATCTCCACAACGCGTATTTGAGAAATCATTGTTGTTATCATGTTATTTCGGTCACTCTTATAAAAAATGGAAGAAATGACAGGTAATCCTCTTTGGAATCTGTTGCAAACTGTTTCCTTCACTGGTCAAATACCCAGTATGGCGGGAGAAGTTTTTGCATCCAATTCCCCAATATACGGAGCTAACCCAAAGTCAAGTGCCCGGGACATGTGCCCGGGGGCAGGCGGAATAGACAATTTTGAGATTGACTGACACATAAAGCGCAACACGCGCATAATCGATCTACTTCAATATATAAAACTAGATTTTTGCGTTTTGTATGTATGTCTTTATCAGAAACAAAAAAACTCTTGCACGCATTGCGTGCCTATGTTTTTAGTAGCATTCAGGTGAATAAGTCCTTGTTGATATTTGTTTTTCTAGTTCAGCTTTGTTTATCAATATAATTTGTTGGATTACAAGTACCTAAAAGACAAAGGTTCTTCATTAATACTGCAGCAGTATATATAGCATGTCGCAAGTAGTTAACTTAACCATTTCTCCAAACTTTTTGTACCTAATTTCAGATTTAGCCCCCCTCCCCCCATTTCAATGTTGATTGCCGTGTTTAAGTTGCCTTTGCTCGCTTCCAACATTGTCTGGGGGGGGGGGGGGCGGGCAGAGGGTTGGCTGTTCTAGTGATGTCATTATGCATTGGTCCCAAAGTAGGTCGTTAACACAGTTACATGTTATCTGATCAAGGCATGCCAAGGGCTCTCGTCAAAGATTGTAGCGTATGCCTCAGGTCTTGTTTTGCTTTTGAACAAAAATACTGTAGCAAAGATCATTGCTTGCAAGTTTAGTTTCAAACAATTTGCTTTTGTTAGATTGTAACCAATCAAACCATGTGTCCCCAGAGCCACTTGTTCCTTGTACAAAGGCCCAGCCGGCTAAGAGGGACAAAGTAGCTCTGGGAATGAGAATGAAAAAAGTCATGCATGACAGCCTTTGACTTCTGGTAATGAACGTTCAATATATTTTTCAGATCTGGCCATTGAAGACTTTGCTAATGCTAAAGATGTAAAGGATGCACTCAGACAGGCATCGAGAGGATTTTCATTGAGTGCAGGTACATGTATGTATGTGTTGTGAAGACCCTGTGTATCATTCAGCATTATCATTCTTCACAATTTGCATCCTCATTAGCCAGTTGCATAAGGCTGATAACTGCAGAGGGAATGTGTGTGAAAGGAGGATATTACTGTAGCTGAGCTTGCCTTGCCAACTGGCAACAGCACAAGTGGGCTGGATGTTGGCTGTCACCAGTAAAGTGACCGATTCATACTTCGTCTTGTAGAACACAAAGGTTTACTACCACAGACTACGAACAGGATTCATACCCCTTTTCACAGACAAATTTCCAGGACTTTTTCAGGACTCGTAACAAATTTTCCAGGACTCCAAAAATTCACATTAAACCCTTTCTCTTCCAAGATCCCAGCATAAATTCTCCCTACCGTAAGCCTCGCATTTCTTATAGTTAGGTCAGAAAAATTGATTTCTTGAGTTTAACAGATTTCCAGGACTTTCCTGGACCTGTAATCTTTTTCCAGGACTTTCCAGACCTGGAAAATGCCATAATAAAATTCAAGGACTTTCCAGGTTTTCAAGGACCCATACGAACCTGTACAACTATGCACAATCATGGGTGAATGTGATGGTCACTTAATTTGTGTTCTGAGCATAGTAATTAAATAGCAATGCGCACAAGTAATGTCATGACTCAGACAAAAATTAGACAAACAGACTGGAATGGCGGATGATTTTGAAGATTTCTTCAAGCACTTTTAAAATTTCGCATACATTCCCTCTATTTCATACTTTGCTATTACGATTGAAATAATAACTCTGAGCATGTAGTAAGAGATTCAACGGTACCAATTAACACATCCTTTGCTATTATTTCTTTTACAGCAGATATAGTCAGTGAAGCTGAGAAGGAAAACATTCCTTGGTATGACAGAACAGACTTTGATTCATCATCAGATGAAGAAGGTGAATTTGAGTCAGATGTGAACTCTCAGGAAAAATCCAAATCAAGAACAAGGGGATCGAAGAAGAATGCTAAGAAAAAGGAAGAATCTAGTGAAGGTGGATTGATATACCCGTTAGATGTGTGGTGTTTATTAGCTGAGTTCATTCGCCCTGAACATGTCCAGAAGTTCGCACTAATCTGTAAAGGAGCAAGACAAGCTACAAACATGAAAACATTTTGGCAAAGACTCTATGAGCGTCACATCAGTCAGCCAAAGAAGCTACCTGAGCGACTCCAGCCAGATACAATCGAATGTCGCCCTGGCTTGCGTGCCAGGATTGTCAGAGCTCTTTTCCATGGGTATGAGCCATTCAGGACTCGGATCTATCTACAGAGTAGTTTAACGGATCCAAGTTTACTTGAATCGCACATGTGTGTATCAATGTGGTACAAGCAGGCTTTATGTAATAAGCGAACTAAAAAAGTTTGGGTGTTTTATTTCAAGTTTTCCCAGAAAGTTGCTCTTGGAAAGAGAAAACCACGTTATTTTTCTAAGAAATGGTTTGAACAGGTTGATGACTTGAATGACAATCCTGAAGAAAATCACTCCATTCTTCAAGTTAACTGCGCCAATTTCCTGCCTTTGTCCCCTGTACAGGGTCACGTGTTGACTAAGGCCTTAGTCGGAGTAAGTCGTGATATGAAGTACAACAGCATCAAGCTGACATTTCACTCTCCACGCAGGGATGGCAGGTACCGAAAGGAAGATGGAACTTGTGTGATTTTAGACCCAGCGTATGATACCAAAGTCATTAATTGGTGGAGTCCACTTTATCCTTATTGTGAATATGCATTGTAAATGTATTTTTACTCATGGTGATTGACTGTTTGTTAAATATTTATCAAGGTGAAGGTTGATATTATACAATTTCTTTTATGAAAAAAATACGATGGAATTTAACGTTTAATTTTGTCAAAGAAAAATAAATTGATTTTAACTGAACTTGCGATGAAATTGGATATTCTCAACAAAATCGTTGAATGGCGCGTTAAACCAATCACAGTGGCAGAAAAAGTTAGACACAGCCTGTAGAAGCCTGACTGCCTTAAGAAAGAGACCGTGTTAACGTTGATGCTGATCAAAAGGGAAATGAAGTGTTCTGGTGAGGCTATTTCGTTAGTACGCGCGAAAAAACTTCAAGTAAAATCGCGTACTCGTAGTCGTCCTCGTCTTAGAATCTAAAGGTCTCTAATATCTCGTAAACGAACCTGGAGACCTATTCTTTTTATTTCATATTTCGAAACATTGCATAACGTATAAAAACTTTCTGGTATCAAGGAGTTTCTTGAGTAAGCTTTTGTCACGACCATTTTGTAGAAGTTTCTCCTTGGAAATAATGTTTCCGAGTAAATGTTGAATGAAAAGATCTCCATGCCATCTATACCAGCCCTATGAAAGCGGAAACTGTTTATTGTGTTCTCTCTCGCTATATTTGTTCCGGTATTTCCGTTTTTTCCCCTCTAGTTCTTTCGTTCAAACTGCGGTGGGCTTGTTTTAGTGATCCACACACAGAAAGTTTGCATCAGGGCTTGACCAATCAGAGCTCGCATAGTTTCTCAGTTTTGTCGCGCACAAAAATAGATCGTAAAGCTGAACGCACTCTTATCGTAAATCCTCGACAGCCAATAATAAATGATTCAATATTCAAGCCCAACAAACCGATATTTCAACAACATCACATTTTCGTTGGGTCCTGTTATGAGATGTTGTGGAGATGACCAAACTCTACCAAGGTCCTAAAATATTGAGTTCACTGCTAATTTCCATCATTGGTTACACAAGCTTTCCTACTTTTAAGAAAAAGATGATCGAAATGATTCTGAATTAATTGGCCCAGGTGCACTTTCACAGCCTAATTTTAAAAATATATTTATAACCGAGGTGGCCTCCTGCTATAAGCCTGGTGGTTTCCTGGAGGTCTCCTCGCCTTACTAATTCCGTTCCAATCCACCGTAAGAAAAAAGATGGCGGCTGTACATTTTACCACAATACCTTGCGAACCAAACAAGGCCCACTGGGCATATAGAAAGGCATGGTTTAACGGAAGTCGTTCCTTGTACTAACAACATTGCACTTGCCGAGTTTGAATGACTTTCAACTTTTCTTTGTGTTTTTATACGCTCTCAGTGAGGGTTTCGCGCGCAAAGCATTATAGGTAAATGTACCAGTCGCCATCTTTTTGCTTACGGTGGATTGTAATTTAATTCCTTTACATTGTGCATATGGGCGAAAAAATTATGATGAATGAATGAACGTAACATACCGCTGCAAGTGCATCAAGTTGTTCCAGAAGTGTAGAGTGATAAGCTTCTGGTTGTACATAACTGTTGCGCTATGTTAGGGCGGTTTTCAATTGACTGTCAAAAGTAAGGAGCGAATTGCTTTGGTTTTGTACTACTACGCTCAATGATTGTTTTAAATCATGCGTGCGCATGTTTTCCCCGCTTTGTGTCGGCTACTTGTAATAACTCCGAGCTTTGATGAGATCAATGGATTGTCTGCGTTCTCTGTGATTGGCCAAAGTAAATTACTTTGGTTTTGGTTTTACGCATCCTCGGAGACCCAGGGGCGGTCAGTTGGGCGACACGAGGTAAACCAAGCAACGAAATCGGTGCGAACGAAAGTGCCCCTGAAATACTACTATCATCATATACCTTCCTTCATTTTAATGCGCCATCATATACCTTCCTACACCTTAATATATAATAAATAATACTTAATACACCTTCCTACACCTTTATACGCCATTATATACCTTCATACACCTTCATGGGCTATCATATACCTTCATACGCCATCACGGACCTTCCTACACCTTCATACGCCATCAAAACCTTTCTTACACATTCACACGCCATCGTATACCTTCCTACACATTCATACGTTATCGTATACCTTCCTACCCCTTCATACGCCACCGTATACCTTCCTACACCTTTATACGCCACCGTATACCTTCCCACACCTTCATACGCCACCGTATACCTTCCCACACCTTCACACGCCATCGTATACCTTCCTACACCTTCATACGCCATGATATACCTTCCTACACCTTCATACGGCACCGTATACCTTCCCACACCTTCATACGCCACCGTATACCTTCCCACACCTTCATACGCCATCATATACCTTCCTACACCTTCATAGCGGAGCTCCGGCGTTCCGAAGGACCGCCAAGCTGAGCACCATACTCATAGAGACCCGTGCAGTCCATCCTTCATGGTCACAATGGCTAGCGGAATGGCTCGCGGGCGCGTACGACCGACGACGACGTCGCCATAAGGTATCCGCTGACGAGTATCGTGTGGGAATATTGCGGGCTCAGGTCTAGAGTTGACACATGTTAAGTCAGCTGTCAAACCGTTGGCATTAATTTGATGACTCAGATTTCCACCAGGCGCAAAAACTGTCTAAGGAATAATTCGTTGGACACACACCCGGGGAGCGAGGGTACTCCTTGTAATATTTGGTGGGGGTGTGCCGCCCGGATCGCAAAATCCAGACCCTATTTCAGAACAATGCATGCCTTTTTCCACACCCATTTTCAGACCTGGCCTCAAAAATCCATACCCGTTTTCATACCTGACCTTGAAAATATACACCCGTTTTACACCCGCTAGGTGAAATTTAGCTGGAATGATATATTTTATCTATTTCTCTTTCTCTCTCGTCAGTTACTCGTCCCAATTACTGATAGGAAAAATATGTTTATAAGCTTTCGTGAATGTTCCCCCAAAAACCATACCCAATTTCACACCACAAAAGCCAAAATCTATACCCGTTGCAGACCAAAACGGCTCAAAACCCATACCCTTTGTGGCGGCACATACCTATATACCTTATATAGGGGAGTACCCCGCCCCCGGGGACACCCAACGACTATATTAAAACACTTCGCCGCGTTAAAATAAAAAACATTATTTGGAAGAAGGTTTAACCGGTGTTCGCGAATTATTTCAGCACCTAAAACAAATTATTTCTATAACAACATTCAAGTGGGCTTATAACGCGGACGATTAACGTATTGTTAGCCATCGTCGCTTTCACTTGGTTTACATTTTATCTATTATAAACATTTTTTAAATTATTTGAGCTCTCTATGCTCAGCCTTTTGAGAACTATACTGTAAATTTGTCAGGGTTTCAGCTAATCGTTACAATCATTGGAACTCGCCCTCCCTGTAAACATGCTTCGTCTCGACTGGAAGCCTCATTTAAGCAAGACAATCAATGAGAACACGACCACAGATTGTTTCTCGACCAATCAGATATAACGTTAGAGATGAATGTACGAGTTCTGGTGGGATAAGATCTAAATTGTGTTGGGGAAAGAGAGTGCAGATACAAGAAGCCAGGCGACCACTTTCTTAACAAACTAAATAAATAATGTTAATTTGTTCTTAAAAGAAAATGTACAAGATGAGAGCTAATTTATATTTTGTATGACAGATTCACCGAGAAGGGACTTTCTAACTTACGGCTACTAATTAAGTTCATCAAGGTTTTGATGAAACAGTAGTTTAACGATAATGTACTGTTCCCGGTTTTGAATTTGTAAGTATGCACTTGATTTTGCCAAAGTTCAAAACATATCGTTTTTCTACAAACACCACCTAAATGTAGCGAATTTCAAAGTGTACAAGAATGTTTATTCATTTACAAAAATGTGTACATCCTATTAAAATAAACTGAAATTTACCTAAGCTTGTATATCATTCTCTTTTTAATAAAGAAACAAACCAAAAAAATAAAGCAAACTCGTTAACAACAAAAACACTCCGAGTTATAAAGATTTTACCAATGTATAAAAAAGTGTTTTGCATTTTAAGTAAAGCTACATTTTTGTATAAGTCAAGGAAAAAAGAGGTCAAAAAGATTAACATGCAATAACGAAATTTATTAACCTAAAAATATAATTTAAAGTTAACCACAGTCTTGGATCAGCTTAATCCTCATTTGAACACTGGGTTACACGCAGTTCTTTGTCATTATTCATTATTGACATCTTGAACCAGAAGCTCTCTGTTCTCGTAAGTCCAGAAGCCATTCAAGTCAATCAGAATACTCGTCACTGTTTCGCCTTGGCCACTGGCAAAATATAATAGTATCACTGATCTGGTCAAATGTGGAGCTGTGAAATGTGGGGCTGTCAAATGCACAGCTGTCAAATGTGAGGCTGCCAAATGTACAGCTGTCAGATGTGAGGCTGTCAAATGTGAGGCTGTCAAATGTGAGGCTGCCAAATGTGCAGCTGTCAAATGTGAGGCTGCCAAATGTGCAGCTGTCAAATGTGAGGCTCTCAAATGTGAAGCTGTCAAGTGTGAGGCTCTCAAATGTGAGGCTGTCAAATGTGCGGCTGTCAAATGCGAGGCTGTCAAATGTGCAGCTGTCAAATGTGAGGCTGTCAAATGTGAAGCTGTCAAATGTGCGGCTGTCAAATGTGCAGCTGTCAAATGTGAAGCTGTCAAATGTGAAGCTGTCAAATGTGAGGCTGTCAAATGTGAAGCTGTCAAATGTCAGCAGGAGTGGTGTGTCACTTGCAAATCTACTACCTAATTGTAATGTGTTCATATCTAATCACACACAAAAAACAAAAGTCTCCCTACAATAATTTATGGCTAGTCCTCTTTGAAGTAATCCGGTTAATTCCCTAACCTGTTAACAAGATCTTGTAGACTAATCCTGTATGGGTCTGTGGGCTTGACCATGTCGAAAATTTCATCCTGACAGTAAAAAAGGACAATTAATACAACCAAAGTTCCAGTCTGTGATCAAGACTGACGAGGGTCAATATTTATATTTGCTTGACTGGATCTATGAGGGATTCTGGTGTAAAATAAATGTAGTGGGATCAAACATTTGTTCCTGTTACTCTAACCAATAGATTTTGATAATGAAAGATGATCACTGAAACTTTATTTAATAGGGCATTACCAAGTTGCCTTTTGCCTGCCATGTGTCACAACAAGTCTTTGTGAAACGCCATCCATATTAAAATGCGCTTCGCCTGCACATTCATTTCTGGAAAAATCAAACTCATTTCTATGCAAAACATTTTGCTAGGTGACTTATTTTGAAAAGGAAACCAAAGGAAACTTGGAAATGGCCTATTATCTGTACACAAATTTATGAGCAATATTATATTACCTTAACATCGAGAAACTTGACTGGTTCATGGCCATGTTTCTTCATCTCCTCTTGGATTTCCTGTGCCAGAAATAAAGTAAAACAAGGCTAAAAATGTACGAAAAGCAATTCAGAACAATGTTCTTATTACTTATCATATGTACAGTAACTTTTAAATTTGTGGTGTAACTTTTTCTTATTTATTGGCATCTTCTGGTATACATGTAGTATCACAGTGCGACGCGGCTTAGTGTGGCCACCCAACAAACTTTTCTGACAAGTTAGAGAGCGTGAATTTGTTTCAGCTGTCCCGCCTCCTTGCAATGTTCAAAGCTGTTGTCACGAAACCTGTTCGTACCTTTTAACAAGGAGGCAGAACAGCTCAAACAAATTTGCGTTCTCTGATTGGCTAACTGTAATTGTTTTAGAAGTATCATAAATAAATAAATAAATAAAGATAAATGACAACATTTGAAAGCCTCACCCTAAAGAAGTAGTTTAATGAGAAGATGTTGAGATGTCCAACAGCCTGAAATAAAGAAACATTTTTATAATGTCACTTGAACTCTGCAATGTCAAGAAGTATTTTGTTTATTCTACGTAGAAATGTAGGTGAAGTAAATGAGATTCTGAGGATAAAATACTTGTAAATTTTATCCTCAGATTAAAGCTTTCACTTTTTCAGGGCAAAAAAAGAAAATTGAAGACTTGCAGCTGAGATATCATTTTGAATAATTCAGGATCCTAGCCATTTGACACTTGTAGCATCCCAAAAAGGCAACGGCTGCAAACAAATTACATTATGAGGTCACCAGTAACCATTTAAAACAATTTCAAAGGTCATGCTGTCTACAACACTGTCTGAGAATCACAAGTTCTTTTCTATGAATAATATTAAATATAAACCTTTCACTCCAAGCATACCTGTACATCCAGGATTCTAAACATGTATTGTAAAGCCTAATGATAAACATTTAAAAGAGAAAAACAATTGTAACATCTCATCAGGTGATGGTAAGGTCTGTATGAGCCTAGTGTCCCATCAGGCCAGAGCTTAACATGGTTTTATGTTATTATTATGATGTGACTAGGAGTATTTCTACTCCCCCTTGGATGGGATGGTAGTCCATTGCAAGGTTACCCCCAGCATTAAATTTCGCTGGCACCCATTTAAACATCTGGGTGAAGAGAGGCACTGTGAGAGTAAAGAGTCTTGCCCAAGTTCACAACACAGTGCTGCAGTCAGCGCTTGAACCGAGACTGCCCGATCCAAAGTCCAGCTCACTAACCATTAGGCCACGGTGCCTCCCGACAACTCATCATAGTCCCAATAAAAGGGCCACCCACATGAATTTTAGTACAAGAAATGAAAACATTGAAAAATCCATACCCACCTCAAACCTAACAATTAAAGGCCAATGGAAAATGCAATAGGAAGGGACCTCAAAAGCCAGAATTTTTAAATGACAATATGAAGCTACACTGGAATTTCTGGAGGGGTGGAGTGGTTCAAGTCAGAAAACCTTCCAGAAGGGAGGTACAGGTAAGGATGGTTTACTCAACAATAAAAAATTGTTGTACACAGACAATGTTCAGCACCTACCTGTGGTTCTTTTCTGTTTTCCAAAGCAAGCACAAAATCCAAATATGTTTTGTAATCCTAAAAGAACAGCAGTCATGTACTTAGTTAACTGTAAATATTTGGAAAATTTTATTATATTATAGCAATATTGCACCTGGCATCACCTGCTGTTTACTTATTAATTTGTGAACTATGGATTAACTGGCTAATGATTGTTATAACAAATCATTTAGTAAATGTTATCATAACAAAAGTCGTTATAAACTTGTATTTGACAGGTACAGTAAGAAACTCACCATTTCTCCATCATATGTTAAACACTCCTGAAATACTCTATCCACAAAAACCTTTGTTAATGTCCCTGAACCATATCTATAAGAAAAATGCAAGTAGGACAGTAAATAAATATAACACAATAATAATTACTAAGATATAGAATAGAAAAAAATTGCCAGTTCTTACCTTGCTAATTCTTCCTTACTTAACATTCCATTATGATCTGTATCAAGACTTAAATATTGGCCTGCAATAATGAACAGAATGTTAACAAAGTTTACAGAATATATTTTGACAACACAAGGCTGTTGCCATGGACATTTCTTCATACAATGAGTCCCAATCCAATTTTTTCAGCCTCCAAGCAGAGGGCAACAAAATTTGGTTTGAAAAATCAGGAAGTTTGAGAACTTCTTATTGGGGGTAAAATAACAATGATACAAAAGTTGTTGGTATTCTAAAACACTATTTTAAGTTTGGTTCTTCAAGGTAGCCGGCTCAAACCCTTAAGAAGGCAGCAATGCCAAAACGTCGGTGAACATGAACTGAACTTAAGAGTTTTTGAGAATACCAAGAGCATTTGTGTCACCTGAACAACACACTTGCAGTATGCAGTTTTTAAAGGTAAAATTACAGTGTTTGACTGCAGGAGGGGAAACAACTACATGTATTGGTTTGAGTTACCGGGAGCTTTAAGAAATTGAGGGTTCAGGGGTGGATCCAGAGTAGTTCAAGTTATTTGCACAAATCACTCAAATTTTTTCCAAATCCTATTCCTCAGCTCTTTATAATAATTTATTGCTGTTGACGAAATCAATTATCCTCCTTTTTTATTGTTTATTATGAAATAAAACAGCTGAGAGATTATTCCGTCGATCACACAGCAAACCCAGCCCCTCCCGAGTGAAGTGGACGAGTCACCGTTCACGCGGTTTCGTCAATTTGTTGACCTTTCGAGAACCACGCGAAAAAAATTCGCAGGCACGGCCAAACAAAGTTTCTACCTAGAGGGTAGGGACTGGAGGCATGGATCTTCTCACAAATCACTCAAAACCCACTTCGATTTTGTTGAATTCATAAACTCGCTTCGCGAAGACAAGAATACTTTGATTTATAAACCATGGTTCGAGGCGATCCAGTTTGTCGGAAGGAGGACTGTTCTCAGTATGATATTGGCTTGGTTTTCAAGGAAATCAGCTCGTATTCGGACCAGGATAAGCTGAAGTTCATAGAGAATGCGTGGAAACCAGGTGAGCTATTTGATTTCCCAGTGTCAGGGGAATGTTCGAATTCTAAGCGTCACTTTGTGTGGGGCTGGCTGAAAAGATTTCCCTGGCTAGCATACTCAAAATTTCTCGATGGTGCATTTTGTTTACCTTGTGTTTTGTTTGGAGTCCAGTGTGGGAAGAATTTGAATAAACTCGACAAATTGTACAAAACCCCACTCACACTGTGGACGTCTGCCGTGTCACGTTTTACCAAACATGCGAGCGGGAAATGTGAGATGCATAACTTTTCAGTGATTGCAATGGATAATTTTTTGAGAAATATGAGAAGAGAATCTGTCCCAATTGATCAACAGATCAACAACTTACTTCAGGAGCAAATCAAAAGAAATCACGAAATTCTGAAATCTCTGTTCAAGACAATCATTTTCTGTGGAAGAAACAACATAGCCCTCAGGGGCCCACGAGATGATGATCCACAAAGTGCCAGTCTCTCTGGAAACTTTCAGGCACTATTAGAATTTCGAATTGACAGCGGCGACCAAACACTGCAACATCACCTGAAAACTGCACCCAGAAATGCGACATACATTTCTAAAATCATTCAAAACGAGATGATCACAACTGTGGGTGCTATCATAGTAAATAATTTGTCACAGGAAAGCAGGGATAGCAAATATTTTTCTATTATGTCTGACGAAGCAGCTGACATATCAAACAAGGAAAATCTTTCAGTGGTGATCAGATTTCTTGATTCAACCAAAACAGTCAGAGAAGAGTTTGTTGGATTCTACCTTTGTGAGGATGGAACAACAGGAGCAGCTATCAAAGATTTAATAATTGGTGCTGTGGCTGATTTAGGACTATCTGTGGATGACTGTTGTGGTCAATGTTATGATGGTGCGGGTAATATGTCTGGGCGCTTGAATGGGGCCTCATCACTTATTAGGGCTGAACATGACAAGGCTATCTACGTTCACTGTATGAACCATAGACTTAACTTGTGCGTTGCTGACACATGCCAATTACTACTTGTTAGAAACATGATGGATGTTGTAAGAAAGATCTCAGAATTTTTTTGACAATTCCCCAAAGCGACAGCAGCATTTGATCAGCAAGATTAGATTACTGATGCCTGTGGCCAACCACTTTGTTCTGGTAAATGTGTGTCGACCAAGGTGGATTGAGCGCATTGATGGTATGGACCGAATTATTGTGGAGCTTCTTCACCCAGTTGTGGCTACACTTGAAGACATTTCAATGAACAGAAATGCTCCTAGCGATGGTAACTGGAATCAAAACAGTAGAAATGATGCACAAGCCTTAATTAATGCGATCACATTTTCCTTTATTATTACTGTTGTCATTGTAAGACACATTTTAGACTTAACCAGACCACTCACAGTTAGGCTACAAAAGAAAGTAATGGATCTTCTTAAAGCAAGAGAGGAAGTTCTTCTGTTAAAATCAGCATTAAGAGGAATGCAAACTGACCTTAATACAAGACACCATGCTCTCTATGAAGAAGCTGTTACTCTGGCAAGACGTGTTTCAGTACAGTCAAGCATGCCCAGGATAATTCAGAGGCAAGTTTACAGAAACAATGCACCAGCCCCAACCCCTGAAGACTATTACAGAATCAATCTGACAACAGACTTTCTTAACCATGTTCTCATGCAACTGGACAGCAGATTTGAAGATGATGTTTTCGTTTGCTACAGAGGATTTTCTGTGATTCCTTCTATTTTGTTGGCCACTGACCCTATTTGGAAGGATAATGTTAGAGAATTTTATGATCATTGCAGACAAGATATCCCTAATTATGCAGGTTTACCAGCAGAACTTTTGTTATGGGAAAGAATGTGGAAGGAGAAAAAGGATAGAATGCAGTTAAATGCAATTTAACAGAGTTAACAACTAGAGCGCCAGTGATCACCTGGAGGTCAGCGGTATTTGGCGTGTGCGCATGTGCCACGATTCCATGTGCTCTCAGAGTGAGTGGGTTTGAGCGTTTTTTGTGCTGTGGCGGGCGTTCCTGGAGGTCTTCTGCGTGCTCTAGGCCTCAGCGTTTTTTCTCCGTGGACCTGCAATCTTTTGTAGCGTATTTTTCACTCGTTTCCGTCGCCATTTGCTGTCTTGCCTTCGCTCCACATGGTTCGTACAACCAACAACAGTATGGCCTCTTCTTTGAACGAGTCTTCATCTGCTCCGCCTTCCTGTACTGTCGAAACGCCGTCGGTTTCCCAACCTGGAGCTTCGACATCAATTACCGTATCTCGTGAAGCATTGGCAGAAGCTTTTTCTGTGGCCTTAAGCCAGTCCTTGCCGCAGATTGTGTCGGCTCTTCAGGGAAATGCTTCGGTCAACGTTCCTAATGCGACTACAACGTCGCTCGTGCAGACAGTTCCAGATGCAACCGGAGTTGCTGTCAACGTTCCGAGCTCAAGTCAACCTCCCTCACCTTCAGTGGCAGGTTCTGCTTCAGGTATTGTTGTACTGCCGTTCATTTCGTCTTATTGCACGTTAGCAAACCCCATCCCGTCTAGTCAGGCAGCACCATCTTTGTTTGGTCCTCGTAGTAGCTCGAGTTCTTCTTCGCCCGCCTCTTCGTTTCTCACTCTTCATACAACACCTTCGTCATCTGGTTCCCTTATTGCTTCGAGTGTGGCACCGTTGGCCTCTCCTCCTTTAGGCAAGGGTTTTGTTGTCGGTCCAGGGTACTCACCTATTCCGGAAAAGTTGGTTTCAAAGATCAGGTCTGGTCAATTCGTGGAACTGGCAGATTTGCTAGCTGAAAACCTGAAGGCCCAAGAGGTGGAACCACAGACATTCCTTGATGGGAAGCTTGCTGTCTCTTCAACCAAAAAGCGGGTGACAGAAATCACGGATGTTATTACTTGGGTCCAGGCCTTCACTGTTTATATGTGGATTATCTGCAGTGCACACCCCTCTCGCTGGCAGGACATGACCCAATACAAACTCCTCATCCTCCAGACTTCACGTCAGTTCCCTGGCAAAGCCTGGCTACACTATGACTCAGCATTTTGCAAGGATGCTGCTGCTCTAGGTTTGACCGACTGGTCACATATGAACTCCGATTTGTATAATTTTCATACTCGTGCATCTCTTCCCCCAACCAGTCAGTCTCCAGCTCTCCAGTCTCCGCCCGGGCAATCTACGTCCAGCTTGTCTAATTATTGTCGGTCCTGGAACGATGGAAAGTGCAGATGGACCTTTGGTCAGTGCCGCTATCGCCACTGCTGCGAAAAATGTGATGGGGAGCATCCACGCATCAACTGTCCCTTTCTTGCTTCGCAGTCCAGTCACCAGCGATCGAGGTCTCTCACTCTGTCACGGAGCAAGCGTCAGCGGCAGCGTTGAGCTTGTGGCTGGCGTCTCTGAAACAACCTCTTTGGAGAACTTTGTAAATAGTGTAAATATTCCTTGTTCCTGTTCGGTTCCAGTTGCCATGTTTCCAGTTCATTGTTCGTGGGTGCAGAAGAAACTGCCTCGCAATAATCCTTCTGGGTTTCGTTTTGGTTCATTGGGTCAGACCTCTCTTCCTCACACCTCATCTTCACATGGTGAAATGTTCCAGGATCTGATTCCCCCTTCCAGAGTGTCGCCGATTAATGCAGAAAAGCTTGGGCACGAATTGCACAATCATCCCGACCAGTCCCACGTGAATTATGTTATTTCAGGAATCAGGGATGGCTTCCATTTGGGTTTCAATCCTGCTGCTGTTTCTTTGAGATCAGCCTCTCAAAATATGCCCTCAGCCTCACTTCACCCAACGGTCATTGATGAGTACCTCCGTACTGAACTTGAAAAAGGCAGGCTCGCAGGACCTTTTTCTATATCACCAATTCCTCGCCTTCATATTAGTCGTTTTGGGGTTATCCCTAAAAAATACCAACCAGGAAAATGGCGTCTCATTTTGGACCTTTCCAGTCCCTTTGTGTCAATGATGGCATTCCCAAAGAACCATTCTCAGTGCAGTATATGAAAGTGGACGATGTCATCAATGGGATTATGTCTTTGGGCCGAGGCACCCTCATGGCCAAATTTGATGTCGAAAGTGCTTATCGGAATGTTCCAGTGCATCCGGAGGAGCGATATTTACTTGGCATGACATGGCGTGGCAAATATTACATTGACCTGGCCCTCCCGTTTGGGTTACGTTCGGCGCCTTTTATCTTCTCATCCATTGCCGACTTGGTCGAATGGATTCTTAAGCATAATTATGGAATACGTTTTCTGCTTCACTATCTAGATGACTTTCACACTTTGGGCCCTCCAAACTCATCCATCTGCCAGGATAACATCAGCACTTGCGTTCAACTGTTCTCTGAGTGGGGTATTCCTCTGCATCCTGGTAAGCTAGAGGGTCCCTCCACCTGCTTAACAGTCTTGGGTATAGAGCTAGACTCGCTAACTCTGCAGGCGCGCCTTCCTCGTGACAAGTTTGATCGCATCGTCAACCTATTAGAATCGTGGTCAGTTAAGAGGCATTGTACTCGCAAGGAACTTGAATCACTCATTGGTAATCTACAGCATGCCTGCAAGGTGATTCCGCAGGGCCGCACTTTTTTACGCCGCATGATCAATTTGCTATCAGCATTTCGACGAGAGGATCACCCAGTTAGGCTCAACAAAGATTTCCATTTGGACCTTACGTGGTGGCGGGAATTTTTCCATTCATGGGATGGTCTTAGTTTTCTGCTCTCCCCACAGTGGTCTCCTCTGCCGGAGTTTCATGTTTCATCGGATGCAGCTGGTGCAGTGGGTTATGGTGCCATCTTTGATACGGAATGGTTTGCAGGCGGGTGGTCCCCTGCTCAGGAGCCTTTGTCAATCGCCTATAAAGAGTTGTTCCCGGTAGTTATTGCAGTGTCTTTGTGGGGTCACCGATGGGCTACAAAGCGGGTGGAGTTTTGGTCGGATAACACGGCCGTGGTGGATGTCCTGCATTCGGGCACTTCGAGGGACCCAAACCTAATGGTGCTTCTTCGACATCTTTCATTCACAGCAGCTCGTTATTCCTTTGCCTTTTCTGGTTCTCATAGGGCCGGAAAGTCCAACTCAATTGCTGATGCCCTCTCACGCTTTGAATTTCAGCGGTTTCATCTACTAGCTCCTCATGCAGCTCCTTCAGCAATCCCAGTACCTCCGTCGCTGCTGGCCCAGCTTCCTGTAGTTTGACAGAAAAATGCCGTTTTTACCTGACCAATGGGCTGGCTGCTTCCACCCGTCAAACCTACAGTAGTGCACAGCGCCAGTTCCTTGATTTCTGTACCCAAGATGGTTACACTGGTCTGAGTGGCTCCCCGCTTCCAGCCAATGAGCTACTTTTGATGCGCTTCTGTTCTCATCTGGCTGACCGTATCCATCATTCCTCTATTAAAGTATATTTGTCTGCAGTTCGCTCATTGCACATTGACTACGGCTTCCCTGACCCCCTCGTGAATTGTCTTCAACTTCAGCGTCTCCTCCGAGGGATCAAACGACATCAGGGTGCTAATCGTCCACAACGCCAACCAGTGACTGCAGATCTTATGACTGTAATACAGACATCGCTGGATTTTGCCAACCCCGACCACGTCATGCTGTGGGCGGCCTGCTGCATGGGCTTCTTCGGGTTCCTTAGAGCTAGTGAATTGACTGTGAATTCGACTTTCGATCCTGCTCTCCACCTGACAACTGGGGATTTACAAGTGGACTCGGCCGTCAACCCCCACAGCCTTCGGGTTTTTGTCAAGAGTTCAAAGACTGATCCCTTCCGTCAAGGTGTTTTCATTTACCTTGGCCGTGGTTCAGCCTCTATTTGTCCCATCGTTGCTGTTATGGCTTATCTTTGTCTTCGAGGGCCAGGGCCAGGGCCTCTTTTTCTGTTCCAGAACGGTCGCATGTTATCCCGGACTTTGCTGTCTTCCTTCTTGCAGACCACACTGCAGTCCGCTGGCATTTCTGGAAAGTTTTCTGGCCATAGTTTTCGAATTGGAGCTGCGACGACGGCTGCCCAGAAGGGTGTCCCGGATCACTTAATTAAGACCATGGGGCGCTGGTCAAGTGACGCTTACCAGTTGTATGTGCGCACCCCCGTGGACACCATTCTCTCCGTTGCAGGGAGACTTGCCTAACGGGTAGGATTGTTTTTCTTATCCTAATGTTACTGTGCCTTGGGTTGGGTGCCTTCGGATTTTGGCGGATCGGGGCCATGGCTTTCCCCAGCCATGAGCCCCTCTCTCCGAGCTTTTGGCGCATAGCTCGGAGATCCTTCGGCTTGGCGTGGGGGCTCATGGCTGGGTTGCCAGGATTTGCCAGCCATGGGGGCAGTTCTCCATCTAGGAGCTGGCTGCCAAAAGTGGAAGCTCCTGGATGTCCCAGGCACCCAACCTCCACTTAAGCGATACAGTTGTTAAATGCAGTTAAATGCAATTTAACAGAGTTAACAACTAGAGCGCAAGTGATCACCTGGAGGTCAGCGGTATTTGGCGTGTGCGCATGTGCCACGATTCCATGTGCTCTCAGAGTGAGCGGGTTTGAGCGTTTTTTGTGCTGTGGCGGGCGTTCCTGGAGGTCTTCTGCGTGCTCTAGGCCTCAGCGTTTTTCCCGTCCCCCCCTCCCTCTTCTTCTCCACTGCGTTCGCAGTGTGACGGGTGCCTGATTCCTTGTTGTGGGGGCTCATGGCTGGGTTGCCAGGATTTGCCAGCCATGGGGGCGGTTCTCCATCTAGGAGCTGGCTGCCAAAAGTGGAAGCTCCTGGATGTCCCAGGCACCCAACCTCCACTTAAGCGATACAGTTGTTAAAGAGAAGACATCCCTGACAGTATAGGTGCCACCCTGGAACAAATTGACAAGGATGCCTATGTGAATATATATACTATGCTTCAAATCCTGATAACCATTCCTATTTCATCTGCATCTTGTGAAAGGTCCATCTCAACCCTCCGAAATCTGAAGACTTATTTGAGAAATACAATGGTCAAGGATAGACTAAATGGATTAGCACTGATGCATGCCCATAGAGAAATGGAATTAGACCTTGAAAAAATTGCAGATTTATTTGCTAATTTACATCCTAGAAGAATGAGAATAGAATATATTTTAAATGAATAATTTTGTACCAGACAGTCACTAGTGTTTCTAGAGTACTTGTGAGTTATGTTCCATCAGGATTATATTATAAAGTAATCCTTAAACTGATGGAGAACAGTACAGACACATAGGGTGTCTGTTCAGTTGTACAATTGTATTAGTAATATCTGAGCAAAAACTCATTCTTTATTATTTACGTTATATCCACTGACACTGGGTGTTCAATAAGCTTAAATGGTTTTTACATATTCTCTCAGTCTGAACTAATAATTGGACAAGATCATTTCAAATACACTGTTCTATAAGGCTGAAGAAGGCAAGTATGAATCCAACATTTCAATTTCATTTTTCTGTTAGATTTTCATAACAGCCATGTTCACTAATAAATCTTCATGATTGTTTTCTCCTCTATTCCCACTAAAACTGGAACGATTCCCACTGGAGAGTTATTTGCACTCCCACAAGCATCCAAGACAGCAATCCAGGCAACACAATTCCACTACATCTTCAATGCAGGTATCCCTAAATGCTAATTCGCTTGCTAGACCCCTTAGACACAGACAGGCAAAGTTCAGATATAGACAAAGGAGGTACTGTTTATGTATCTGAATGGCTTGAGGTGCTATCAGAACGCAGGAAAATGGCAGTTTGAGAGCACTAAATTTCAAATTTTCTTGGGGCAGCCCCCCTAGTTTAGTTGGTGCAAATCACTCATGTAAAATCCTGGATCCACCCCTGAATGGGGATTACATGGTATAACCTTTCCAGGTTTTTGAGCTTCACATCACATTGAAGAAATGTTTCCACTCCTTTCAAGCAGCATTATTATGATTAATAGAATTTTTATACAACAGAACTATGCAATAATATCTTCTATCAATCTGAGCTACAAAATGTTCTCACCATACACTCTCAGTGCTGAAGGGGCTGAGAACCAGTTGGCATCCTGCTGCTCTTTCGACAGGTCTTCATCTCTCAACTATATAGAAATTATTTAACATAAAGTTATGGAAAAGCCACTGTCTGTTTCAATCTACAGGTCATAAAACCAAGATGGATCTGACACTGGTGTCAGAGCATATATTTGACCTCAGCAGAATGAAGCAGATAAATGCAGGAAGTACTGCTGTCTGTCTGTCTGTCTGTCTGTCTTTCTGCCTATCTGTCTGTCTGTCTGTCTGTCTGTCTGTCTGTCTGTCTGCCTGCCTGCCTGTCTGACTGACTGACTGATTGACTGACTGGCTGGCTGACTGACTGATCGACTGACTCACTAACTGACTGCGACTGCCTGACTGACAGGATCGATACATCAATGAATCAATCAACAAATAAATGATTGAATGTCTGTCATTGACTGATAGCTTAACAACTTACCTCAAGAAGATCATCTAAGAAACTACAAGCTAGGATATCTTGAATTTTTATCTTTCCTGAACAGAAAAGACCAAAATTAATAAAAAGAAACGCTAAGCATCTAGTTTTTGTACTCTAATTAATCTTGCTTTAAACTGCATAAGGCAAGTACAATGGGTAACCTTGAGGCATTTTATTCAGATAATTCAAGGTGAGGAGAGGAGGGGAATTGTTACAATAAATTCCCTTGCCCAAGAACACGACAGTAACCAAAGCCAGGATTCAAACTAAGGACTAACAATTAGGCTATGCCTTCCATGCTACAAATAAAACATACCTTCATGATGTTAAACAAGTAGTTATGGTATAAAAGGGGCGTGGCTTGGTCATTCTCACGTCCAGTTGTCAGTCAACCATCAAAGCGTAAACAATTGACAAACAACCTGCACTTTTTAGGACAGTTACTGAGAAAATGAATGCCATTTTTGCTGAGAATGTTGTGTAAAACATCTTCAAGCAGTATTATATTATAGTCCAGGGCATATGTTTAGTTTGCAGGTCGCTTTACTCCACAACATGTGATGAATGCAAGAGTAAAAATTGCATTTCACGCCCGAAAGGTGCGAGATGTAGGAGAAGCTAACAAAACATGTCACATTAATAGACCAATTCCGATATATTAAAATTCTAACATTTTAATATATCAGAATTGGTCTATAATTGCTTTTACTTTTACAAAGATTTTCTTCACACGGATGTGGACTTTCCTTGTTTGTGAACAAATTATGTACCAAAAATAGAGAGCTACACAGAGTAAAGATATTCCTAACCTGTCCTGAGAGGATCCAAAAAGAAGAAAAACTTTCTGACAGCAGTGCACACATAAAAAGAATAAAATGATTTCTCAAGGCCATCCAACTACATGTATAAGAAAAATAAAAAGGAAAGTTCTTAATTGTTCATACTTAAACTCATTGATAGTTCATTGAGTTAAAACAAAGGAAATCAAAATAATATTGTGACAGTGACTGGAAACTCCAGCTGATCTTAATCCCTGAAGTTTTAGTTTCAATTGAGAAGATATATCATACACTCGAGAGAGTGTTCCATCACATTTCCAAACACCTCAAAGTTTGTCCAAAATACTCTGCTGCATGCCATATTTTCAACTCTCTCTTTGGTGTTTGGAAATGTGACAAAACACTGTCTCTTGAGTTTGACATAATATTACCTCACAAAATGGTGATACAGTCAACCCTTCAATTTACATTTGGTAGTGATGCTACTCGACTACGATAGGATGGGGTACCCCCTGTGCCCACTTATCCTGTTCACAGTATAATACAAGGCCCCTGCCAAGGCCTGAAGCCAGAAATCTCTTGCCGACAGTCCTCTTCCCTAATACTTACAGAATTCCCAGACAAGAACTATTTGTGACAGAGAGCACCTTTGGTGTTTGTATTCCTTAGCAAACTATTATTTTTCCTAAATTTTAAGGGTAATCAAGGTTGTTGAAGAAATAATTCAAATTAATGTGACGTAGGTACTTTAAATGGTCATACCTGTGGTAATGTTGGGATTAACTCCAATATATAATTTTCAAGGTCCTGACAGAAAAAACAAAGAATCAGTAACTTCATGTATCAGCCTAAGGCAAGTGCAATATTCTCCCAGTACAATCCCAATCTAATGAGTGACAATAATTATTATTATACACTGACGTCTCAACCCCTATTCCTTGAGCTACAGATAATTCTGGATATCATGTCATGTGAAGAGCGCGATCGCACAGCAACAGGAGTTATTTGTCATGTGGAGAGTGTGATTGCATAGCTCGCACTGGGCGGGAATTTGAAAACAAAAGTAGAAGATAGGGGTTTTACAACACAAAAAGGTAAATGAATGTAGCGAGGCAGTTTGCCAATAGTTCCTCATGAAAATGAAGCTACAGAACCCGAAGAAAGACGGAGTTGTGTTGTACTGACAGAGGTATGGCTGACAGAGGTATGACTGCTTCACATTTTCTTTTGAGAAATCAGTGTATAATAAAGCAGTTATTGAATTTGGTTTTTCATGACAACACTTACCTTGCCCTTGATACTTTTGGATATCACGAAAAACCTCATCCAATAATTGTTTATAATAAGTGCATTATATGGTTCTGTTGTGCTGTTGCATCTGTTTTGCCAGCCAATCAGCTATTAACATCACTCACATTGCCCAAGGATGGACATCACAGGAAATCAAGCTCTGTCTAGTGCAGGTCATATCTTAACATGCAGTAGCCACGCTATAATTATGACAGTTATAATTATGTTTTATAAACTGCGAACATTTATTGAAAGGCCACAGGCAACAACATCCCAAAGATTTTTTTGCCATTTCTGAAAGTGCTAAAAAATAGCTGAAATAACTTACCGGTATGCAAAAACCTTAGAACTCGGTCACGGCTTTCTTTGCAATGCATTCCTTGAAGCCGAAACAAAAGAAGCCTTTTGTTTCTATGAACAATAGCCAGCAAAGATACATGTATGCATAATAGAAAGCAGCCTTGCTTGTTTTTAGCTAATATTTTCCTTTTAAAATAGCATTTACAAGTTTTTATAACTCAGTCCAGTGTAAAGTCACAAGTAAGTTTAAGAACACCAGAAAAGTAACTTACAAACTTCACATGCCAAGATTAGTATTTAGTTGGTGAAAACATTCATGAATACAAAGGCTGAGCCATTTGTAGAACTAATAAAAGCTTACCGACTCTTTCAGGTAACCTTGCCCTGCAACATCATATAGACTGAGACCAATTCTGGTTTGATGAAGCCAAACTGGGAAGAAAAGTGCAAACTCGTATCACAATAATGTACGTGTAGGATTTAAATATTTAACCTAATAATAATAATTATTTATTCTCTCTATTTGTCACACAAACTATAAAATACCTTGGTCAATTACTGTATAGAATTAAGTAATGTTTCAAAAACAAGCAGCAGTGTTTTAAACCCGATAAAACACATGCTGTGAGTTTTTTTAACAGCTTCAAAAACAATCATTTGTGATAGATCTATTCATTTGTAGAATAATCCTTGGGTTTATTATAATTATTTTTCCGAAGAAAATTGGCTGAAAATTTAGCTGTGTCTTTATCAGATATAAAGACACCCATTAAACATTAAGTTCTTTTGTATTTTTAATGAGTTTTTGAAGGAACAATCACATTCTCAGCACAATGTTTTAAGCAAAAAGAAGTCACAGCAATTTCGACTAAGATTTTCACTACAGAAAAGGCATTAAAGAACAAGGAATCTGATGGTTTACAGAATATTGCACAAAAATAATTTCCTTTTTCAACACGTACATGTACCATACAAAATGAACTAAAATTGTGAGCTTCTGTAACTTTTCAGTGAAAACTAAGTCAACTCACCTTTTCGCATTACATAGTTGAAGAACTGCATAATAGATATCCTAAAATTTGAAAATAATGCAATGATCTGAAAACAACCTAGCTGTCCATAAACTAAAATTAAATTAATGGATTCATGGATGCTTGGGTGCCCTATGATCATTTTCATCAACAGGGATTACCAATACTCCTATTGTCACTGTCACTGGTCAATAAGCCTTCTGATTCTTCCAATCCCTAGCACATGGAACCAACTTTACACATCCTTAAAACATCCTTTCCCATGGCTGATCAATTGGTTTAATAACACTAAAATCAAATTCTATGCTTTCAATATATACAAGATCACAGCCAGGATCAGGGCTGTCATTAAGGGCCAGGGGATGTGGAATTCCCCCGGCTACTACGAGCAGGCTACTTTGAAACAAAACCAAAACACTGGAAAGTGAAAAAGGCATAAAAAGCAAAATTCATAGCTTCTTTTTTACTCCCCCGCCTACTTGAAAAATTAGTGACAGCCCTGCAGGATCTGTGATCGCACCCAGGTAATTTAGTTTTCATGGTAGGAAGATTTAATACCATCTGTTGCGTCTTTGCTCAAAGTCATAGCATTGTTTAAGTTTCACCTACTCACCTTCCAAAAGGATCTTGCTGAAATAATTTGGCAAAAACAGTTGCACTGAAGAAAGGCCTGTGACCAAGAAATAAGAATGAAAACCTTGTTAGTAAATTAATACCACAAGAAAAGGCAGGATTATTATTATAAACACTATCTCTATCGCTTCTATGTAAATGTGACAGCCAAAGGATGTCTGAGATAGGCTCTCAGTATTGCCTTTTAATTATGACTTAGATCTAACGAAAAAGGTATTATTTTTTCAAATACTTTGAAGTCGTTATTTCTTAAAAGTACAATGTTTTAATTAACAATGCTTTTTAGTGCATAAGTTTCCTATGATGCAATGGTTATGTACAGTGTACCAAGTCAAAAAGGGTACAGTTTCTATCATCACCTTGATTTTCGGAGGTCAAATGAGTAGCCTAGTGTGCAATACTCAACCTGGATGAATCAACCTAATATTACAGAGCACTGTCTGCCCCTTTCCACTAAATTATATTTTTCTCTGTTTTAACAAAATTCTGCTGTCCTGGTTGTGAGGTTTTGTTTGACAGCTTGATTAATGTCAGATGATATTCCTTTTTGTTCTGAGGGTGATGTGGTTCTGTATGATGGACAAGTCTTCACTGGAAAAGGTGTGGATCATTTAATTTGAAACCCCTGCTCATTATACTGATGTTTATTAATTGTTAAGCATTGCTGTGTTATTCTACCTGCATTTTTCACCAGCCTCTCCAGCAACTTTCAGAAAGTCTTCATAGTTAATCATCTAAACAATAAAATTGACAAAATTTAATATAAAAAAACTTCCCCTTTTAAAACTAATCAGAAAACCTGCTGGCACCTTTAAGCTACTACTACACAAACTTAACATATAAGCAAAGTAACTTAAAGTGTCTATGAAGTAAAAAATAAATTATTAAGCTTATTTGAAAGCCCTTTCAAAATGAGTTAGAATGGTGTTTTCCTTTTCTAATATCTTCTTTCGTTCCAGAGATATTCACGTTTTTGCGTTATGCAAATTAGATAATTGATGATGTCATAAGTGGTTCCAGTATAGGGTCAAAACTCAAAATGACGAATATCTCTGCAAATAACAAGGCAATACAGATAAAACTTGGCACAAGTATTGTACCCTACGAAATACACCACATGGCGCCTATTTTGATGTTGCTATGGCAAAACTCTTGGTTCCAGATCTCTTTTTTGGGGCAATGACAAGTACTGTTTTTGACCTTTACCAAATGGTAATAAGGAGAACTAACTTGCAACTAACTTGTGTGTGTTTCAAACAGGTCCATGTACTTCTTTCAGAGCCACAAATGGCAATAATACATTCAAAGATGAAAGAGACTGGAACCAAGAGTGTTGCCATAACAACATCAAAATAGACACCACATGGTGTATTTCTTAGGGTACAATACTGACAACAAGTTTCAACTACATTGCCTTATTATTTGCAGAGATATTCATCATTTTGTCTTTTGACTCCAAATTGGAACGACTTACGTGTATGACATTATCAGTAATCTAATTTGCATAATGCAAAAACATGAATACATATCTCTGTAACAAAAGAATATCTCACAAAAAGGAAATCACCAGTTTTCCTCAATTTAAAAGGGCTTTCAAATAAGCTTAAGTTGATTTTTACTGTGAGGTATATGAGCTCCACAAATCATAACACAGTAAGCCTGATTTTTTCGTTATTTCATTGGTAGCAGTAGGTTTGAATCTCACTTCCATGCTCATTGCTGACAATAACTGTCAAACCTTTCAAATTTGTCATTTATCACTTGCATATCAGCCATTATTTTTGTCAAGTGGGGAAGACAAAGGGAAATTGTTTACAGGAAACATTTGTTTACTTGGGTGGTGACCTGTTCACTGTTTTCAGTTTGGTGTTAATTGCTTCAAGGTCAAGTATTAAATTTAGAAGTATGATCAAGCGGTAATTTATCCATTCTACGAGGATATTTCCCTCCAAGAAAACTCCTTGGAAGACGCCAATAAAATCAATCAACTTGAAAGCAAAACCAAATCATGGATTTTTGTTGCATATAAAGAATAAAATTAATGTTGAAAGTGCAGGACGATCAATGATTATACTTTGCCATTTCTCGCTTTGAAGAAACAATTCTTGGCTTCCAAAGCAAGGAATTATTCTTAGCCTGATTCCAGTGGTTTTCCCTTTTACTTTTCTCAATTGTAGAGCTGCGAAGCAGCTAGAATGAGTTGGAAAGCGACAAAAACAAGGATCATGATATTGATTATATCCACACAGGGTCCATTGCTTGCAGAATTAAGATAATGGACTTTCCATGTCCTGTCAGAAGAATGGTAAACGCATCCTGGCAAAACAACACCAAACAAGGATTTTGTTTCAGTTTCTTAACAGCTTTGAATACACTGCATCTGGGAAGCTGGGAAGGACAATTCAAGGACATGACCAAACTTTCTTGAGTACACTCTCAAAAACTGCATGCTTTTACATGTAGGTTAACAAATGGTTGTGAGGAGTTGCTAAACATATTTTTCCCAATCAAAACTGCAAATATGACCTTAGACCATATGACGCAACAAATATTCTCACCTTCCTCTTGGTAGTTTCAATTATGCAAACCAGTCAAATTGATTTGCATGGTCGTTAAAATATCTACCAATCAGAGCCCAAGGGTCAGATCTTGACCCTAAATGAAGTACGGAAGTGAGAATCGAGGTTACTGCTACCAGAAGTTTCCTCGCTTGTTGTTTCTGACTCATTTTGATTGAGAAATGAAAAAAAAAACCTGGAACCAGGGTATATTCTGAGACACTCCAGACAACTTAGACCGTCTGAGAATCAGGCTGCAAAAACATGAGTTTGGCACTCAGTGTGGACCAGCTTCTCAATAATATACAAAAAAGTATCAATTCTCTAGGTTTCAATTTCAAATTGTCTTCAATACCTGTTCATCTCCAAACACAGGTGGTGTGTGGTGTTTGTCAAGTAAAAACCACAGGTTCTAAAAACACGAAAAAAGTTAGTTGTCTATCATTGACAGAGATAAATCCACCAAATAGTACAAAAAATGAAACAGCATGCATGATAACACTTGATCTCTGACCTGAAGTTCATCGTTATCAAGTAGTTCTCTACTTTTTCTCTGAAGAAACACAGCCCTTGACTCCTCTCTCAATTTCTGTAGCAAAACCTCATCTTCTGAAGGAAGCTAGTGAGCAGGAAAGGAAAAAATTACTGTGGATTCTGTTTATGCAACACTGTGGGAGGCACGGTAGCCTAATGGTTAGTGTGATGGACTCCGGATTGGACAGTCCGTGTTTGAGCCCCTGGCTGGGCCACTGCATCTCGTTCTTGGACGAGACACTTACTCTCACAGTGCCTTCCTCCAACCAGGTGTATGAATGGGTACCGGTGAATTTACTACGGGGGGGAGGGGGTAACCCTGCAACGGACTAGCATCCCATCCAGGAGGGAGCAGAAATACTCGCTGTTGCTTCATGCTACAGAAACCAGGATAAGCTACTATCTTGAGTCATCCCTTACAAACTGTTCTGGATCTGTAGGTAAGAAGGAGCCCTCTTAAAGAAGTTGGCCTGACTACTAATTGAACCAAATCAAATGTTTGATTAATCAAACTCAATCAAACCCAATCACACGATTAGGTTTAACTGGGCTTGGCAATCACACACAAACATTTTGAGCAATTTGTGGTTCCAAAAAAACTATCAATACTCCCCCATGAATGGTCATTGGAAATTCCTAGGGATGGGGTGGGGTCAACAGGTAGAAATTTCCCAGGGGTAGGGGGTGCCCAGGGTTATCAACTAAGTGAAAATCAATGCTTACCGAATCATTTTAATTTTTCATGGAAAAAAATTAGAAACAGGTGCCCTTTCGAGTGAGTAGTTCAAGATGTTTGTTTCGAACTTTTTGTCACTGGGATTTTGCTGTCACCCTTTGTCTCACGAACAATCATTTCATTTCCAGTGTCAACTAAAAAATTCGAGATGGCTACCCATACCCAGACCCCTTCAGCAGTGCTCAACACTAACTTTTCAGCTTACTAGCCTCGTGGCTAGTGACAACTTAGATGTTAGTAGTCAAAAAAAAATTTACTAGCCCAGTGTTGGTGTTGGCTAGGTCTGATAACAGTTGATCCCTAGCAAGACTTTGAAGCACAAAGCAAACGACTTTCTTTGACCACATAATGTTGGCAATTGTATTGTTCTGAAATCAGTTCCAATAATAAAACAATTTTTGTGGAACATAGTCTGGTAGCATGAAATGTCCATGATGAAATTCTGATCTTCAGTTTCCGAGCAAAGTGTTTGTTTTTGTCTTGCTTGAGAAAGACAGAAACTGCTTCGGCCAATTTCATTTGGTTTACTAGCTAGCCAAAGTGGCTAGTGGAAATCAAAAACCTACTAACCAAAACTAAATTTCTACTAGTCTGTGGCTAGTTGGCTACCGTTAGTGTCGAGCCCTGATTCAAGGTAAACATTATAATGTATCTATACATGACATAAAGATGAGTTCCCAGTGCATTATAGGGCGATTGTAACTGGCTGTCCATTCAGTGAGTAAACAAGGGGGAGAAAACTTTTGTTCAAGTACATACAGTGATACCTGGTCTGTAAAAGGTTATTGCATGATTTAGTTAATAGATTTAAACATTTTTAATTATGCCTGGGGGTGATAACTACACTTTGAAGTCAACAGAATGTTAGCTGATCGATGGTGAGTACACATAGATAAAATTACAGGTCGCCGTTAAATTGTGAATTTTAACCCATTGACTCCCGGAGATTTTTGAAAAAAATGCATTTTTTAGACATTTTGAACATACATTGTATTCCAGTCAGTTATAGGCTAAATCTGCTTTAAATCTCCCCAAACAGCATTCGCAAAATAAAGACATGCCAGGTTTTTCACTAGCATTGCATTTAACAACATTTTAGCTCAGGCATGCACACAAATCGAAATTTCGAGGTCTGTCACGGCCGGTTTAGGAGTCATTGGGTAAATACAATGTACACACCGATTTACAGCATGTCAAGTTTTAATCTAGCTACAGTTTTGAACTCTTTTACAACCGCTTTATCACCCTAATTCAGTATTCAAACCATCCTTATGGTAAGTTCGTTAGTGTTCGTTAGGGGAATGACTCATTCATTTGTTCAGTGTATATTATACAGTCTGGGCTAACTGGAAGCAAGAAAAATGTTTGGAAATTGCTGGGGTGTGGGAGGGTCCACCAAGGACCCTCTGGAATGGAAATTCCAGAAGGATGGAGGGCATAAACCAAAAAACCATTTGTGCGGGATGGATATTTCCTGGAACCATACAATCAAACACTACATTGCATTTAACTGAGTTTGACTTGGGCATTTAGGGTGAATTTTAGATTATTGAGTTTGATTGGATGTTATTAGTTTGGAAATTGAACCCAATCTGACTCTCTCACACAATTTTTTGCTGGATTGTGTTCGATTATAAAACTTATCAAACCCAATAAATTGAGGTTGATTACATTCTAAGTTTGATCAGTAATGTTAAGTTGTTGGGTAGCTGGTATAGGCAGTTTAAATATCAGTGGTTGAGATATTATCGCGTTCTCTGAGCTAAAACTGCACCAACAGATGTTAGGGTTCTGTGGCAGTTTCATTACTGCGTTTGATCTCGACTTCAGGAGCATAATCAAAGCTACTAAAAAATTGAAACAGGAATCTGGTAACTTAATAATTTTCCCGGGGGTGGGGGCATTTGAACAGCTTTTTGGCCCGGGAAGGGGGCGATTTGAACACACATTTTCGAAAAATTCAAATGCCCGGGGGATGTTGAAGCTTCGATTTGACCGAAACACTACGAAGGGCTACGAAGCAACGTGGGACTCTCCAGGTGTTCTTGACGTGACCGCCGTGTCTGTTTTCCTTATCTTGCATGACAACAAACAAAGGAGTTTCGTATGAAATAAGACCTAAAATCATTGATCGTCCTTAGACTTGATCTGGTGCTCACAGACCTTAAGCTTTAGACAGAGAGTCCGATACGCTTGCGGGAACAGCACCAGGCCACTATCTTAAGGTAGCATAAACTAATAAAATATATGTAAAAGGTAAGGCAACAAGTCTTTCTCGTGTGCGATTTTATTTTCCATAAACCATGAAACTCGAAAATTAATCTTTTTTTTTTTTTTTTTCATATGGAAAATGGATTTTTTTTTATTATTATTGTTTATTCATAGCAACGACACATACAAACAATACTACGTTACATGACAATTTGAGTTACACTACTATTACTACATTACATTACATTACATTGCTTGACCTACTTACAGAAATTGTACTTACATTGCTTGTATTCTTTTTAACTAATTACGAAATAAATACACGTGCTACGTCATCCTGCATACGATGCTAACACAACACACATACACGCACACGCACCCCACCCACACATACAAGAGATACTAGAAGATTCCCCTTACTCAACTTTCATACTTAAAGTGCTTCACGCATCGTAGTTGCTGAGAGTGGTCCACTTAGCTCTATATGTTTCGTAATAAGAATTTCTAATGGCTATTTGTCTTTCACATTTGATCTTGCTGTCTAGTAAGGCAAGAAAGACCTTTAAATTTGGATTCGCAGACTGGTTTCTTGCAAGAAAAACATGATATTTGGCAATAAGAAGATAATGGTTTAACGCGTAGAAGGTGGTCGTTTCAGGTTTGTAACCGTACAGGATTTCAGTATTACTAGGACTAATGTTGTCAGAGCGCTTAGCATTCCACCACATCATTACGTCTTTCCAAAAGATTTTAACGGTCAGGGTTTTTCTTTTGATTTTATCTGGCTTAAATTTCCAAATAAAAGAGAAGATATTGCTGTTGACTTCTTTTACAAATTCTTTGGGAACATTTAATACGGAACAACTATAAACAAGTTTGGCGAGAGCTAAGCTTTTGACGATGGCAATTCTGCCTAAGATCGTTAAATGTCTACTTGACCAAGTATTTAGAACTTTTTTGAGTTTGGCGAGCCTCTCATCGAAATTGATTTTATTCCCAACCTGAACATGATAAGGAAAAGCGATTCCAAGCGCAATGACGTATTGCTTCGGCCATGAAATGCCAAAAGGTTCTTCTTTGCCTAATCGACTTTTCAAAGGACCAAGCCAAAGACCCTCGGTTTTAGACTTATTGATTTTCAAGCCGGAAAGGTCACCGAACTGATCGAGAAGAGTTAGTAGGGACACCGCGGATGAATCGTCGCGAATGAAAGCGGTGGTGTCGTCAGCGTACATACTGAGTTTAGTGATCTTATTTCCGTTTTCAAGTCCTTTGATTGATTCATCGATTCTTATTTGGTGGGCGAGTGGCTCCACAGCTAGAACAAAGAGTAAGCCTGAAAGAGGACAACCCTGTCTAACACCCCTTTGGAGAGAAAAAAATTCTGACGAGTAGCCATTATTTACAACACAGCTAGAAATGTTGGTGTAAAACGTTTTGATCCAGTTGAGGAAACTTTGGACCGAAATTCATAGTGTTAAGCACTTTAAAGAGAAAGTCCCATTCTAAAGAATCAAAGGCCTTTTCAAAGTCAAGGAAAAGTATCATTCTGTCCTTGTTTTCATATTGCTCAATTATGTCCGAAATTAGGCGAATATTTTCACCAATAAATCTACCTTTGATGTACCCAGTTTGATCACCGTCTATCAAGTACGGAAGTACTTTCTCTAAACGTTTCGCAATACATTTGGTTGCTAATTTGTAGTCTGTGTTTAGAAGAGAAATAGGGCGCAATTTTTTAACAGAAGAGGATCTTTATTCTTTTTTGGGATCAGGGAGATGATTCCTTGTCTCTGAGAGATAGAAAGTTCTCCTAGTGAGGCACTGTGATTGAGGCAGTCTATCAAAGGACCAGAAACATCGGACCAGAAACGAAGGTAAAATTCTGGGCAGTTAAAATCTCCACCAATAAGAATTTTGTCAGTTTGCTGGCCACGAATAGAATCGGTTATCTTCTGAAAAAAAGAAATTTGCTGGTTTTGGTCGTTTGGGGCATAAATATTAACGAGGCACAATTCGTCTTCGTTGACGGTGGTGTTTACAATAATAAATCTGCCATTTTTATCCGCAGTAACATTCGTCACCTCTTTACTGAGCGAGGGACTGAAAAGAATCATAACACCTCTGCTGTGTTTTGAGCCGTGCGCAAAGAAAATGTCGCCTCCCCATTCTGCTCGCCAAAAATTTTCCAAGCTAGTATCGCTGTACGTCTCTTGCAGAAAAATTACATCAAATTTTCTAATATGAAGCCACCGGAAAAGTTTTCTTCTTTTGATAGATTTGTTGAGGCCTCTTGCATTAAGAGAAACAGCATTTAAGGTCATATACACACTAGATTTATGAATTTCTTTCTAACGCAATTCATGAACCACAGCTTGCAACGTTCGATAGCGTTTAGCCTTGCGATGGAAATGTTTTGTGCAGATGGTGCGCTGACAACAATTTACAATACGTTGAGTAAGGCGGGTACAAATCACGATGAGTACAACAAGTGTACTATGGCAACTAACACTTAACATAATAGAAACACTAACTAAACTGCGAAGCAGCTTATTGTATAGAAGGGAATAAGTGCCATTTTTTAAAGGCATGTTGAAAAGAGACAAAACCCTCCTACAAAACTCTCCGCCAAAATTTAAATAATTAATTGATGAAGCGAAAGGGAAGCGAGGGTTTTGAAAGGGAACGTTTATTACATGTGGGAGAGGGTAGGAAAAAAAATATTTGATTATGCTAACGAATATTGTCCAAATCCTCGACTTCATATACTCTATGTACTTGATCGCTTTGGGACTTCTTGACGAAAATTTTGCCATCAATGGTCCAGGCGCTATGCCAGTTGTTGATCTTTTTAACTTTTCTTACTTTAGCGAACAGTTCACGCCTATAGTTAGTTAAGTTTTCATTAATGTAAACAGCTCCTGCATTATGAAAATAGTTGTTTAAACTTACTGACTTCAGGTGCTTTTTGGATTTATAGAGTTCACTTTTGGCTCTGTATGATCTGAATCGTACGATGATTGGTCTTGGACCGCCGTTAGATCTTCTCGTAGCCATTCTATGACAGATGTCGATGTCATTGTTGACAATATGTACGTTGAGAACCTTTCCAAGCTTGATGATCTTGTCAGACAGATTTTCTTCTGAAGACTCAGGAATGCCGTGAATTTTGAGATTATGTTTTCTAGTGTATTGTTCTAAATCGTCTATTTGGCATATAGCGGTGTCCAGATCGCTTTTAAGACCATCTAGATCGTCGTTTAAGTCGGCAACTTCAACCTCTGCTTTGCGAACTTCTTTCTTGAGCGAGCTCACATCTTGTTTCAGCTTGTTATTCTCCGCCTCTAATTTTTCCAGCTTATCGATATGGAACTCTAGCGACTTCTGCAGTTCTTCGTGTTGCTTGCGCAAAGCTCTGTTCTCTTTAAGAAGCTCGTCAGTGTTCCGTTGTATGTTGTTCAGTGCGATCCAGATACTCGACAGATCGGCATGCTCGACCATGTGCTCTGTAGTCTTTGCAGTCTTATTTGGAGGAATTTCAGGCGAGCTGCTGCTACTAGGCCTTTCAACTCTCTTCCCTCCAGTGATGGGCGGACTTTCGTCGCATTCGCTTACCTTTTCAGCCATTTGTTACCAAGCGGAGAGCTACACAGGACGGACTACTCAAAAACGCTGCCGTCCATCTTGGCTCTCCCCCAGGACAATCACCATGATTTGTGATTTGCGTTTTTAATGGCCGTGAACTATGCATATGCCCCCCCCCCCTTACAGCCCCTCTAAAGTGAACAATTAACATGGAAAGTGGCCGTCCTCAGGACATGTGGACAGCCATCTCGCTAAAAGCCTGCATGCAAGGTTTGGTTCACACAGGTCGCACAAATGCAAAGAAAGTCTCCTGTTGATGTTTTTATACAAGTGTATGTTGTCAGAGCTAGTGAACAACACTGCCTAACGACGTACAGAGTTGTAGCAACATAATGGCATTGGCTTAATGACATAAGGAAGTAAATAATCTTAACTTGATCTCATTATACAGTACCGCTCAAAGGTAAGTTACCACCCTCTCGCGAGATGAGAGTCTCGTCTCGAGAGACGAGAGTCTCGACTTGAGAGACGAGACACTCGTCTCGAGAGACGCTTCAAAAACTGTAAGTTCAGGTACCCGGCACAATTTCACTTTGAGAAAATATAAAGTAAGCAAGCATTGCCAAGCAAACATTGAACGAAGCTGATGCGATGTTTGACGTGTAAAGCGAGTTTCGTTCTTTCGCAAATATCATTTGGAATTCTAAGCAGAATTCATATTCATGAAAAAATTCCTAGTTTTCGGCTAAAGTCGAAATAATTTCGTTCGTCGCTTTTTTAAATCAGTATTTCCAGTTGTAATATCTGACGTTAAATCAGCAAAGTCGCCCCTGCGAATGTAGACATGATGGCGTTACACGAATCTTGTATCCTTTTTGTGTTTCTAATTAGTTCAAAGCACGTAAACCATTAGTTTTCCGTTAAGAGAAAATTTTGGTCAGAAGTACAAGACTCGTGACATACATCCACGCTGAAATGAAAATTATAAAACATTGACAAGTTGTTTATTTACACAGCACTTTTCGCAGTAAATCCTGATGTTGAAGTTTCAAATTTCACTCATGAAAGAACTTAATAAACGCTTCGTTATTTACTTGGTGAACACCAACAGGATGAAATAAAAGTTTCATAGAAGGTTGAGAAATCAATGACATTTATTTAGTGCTTCATCCTTCGGTTGACATTCATTAAATCACCGACCGGCCGGGGTAGAGTTATGGAGTTATGCAAATATTGGCTTCGTTGTCTGACTTTTTTTGTCGGCTCTTTCTACACAATGGTTTATTTGTCGTTCAGCTTGAATTTTGGTTTCTTTTGCAGTTAAGAAATACGTTTATCGGATGAAATGTAAAATATAAATGTAGACGAGATTCCTGGATTCAGAGGAAAGCATGAGCAAAGGTCACGAAAGCACGACAAAAACGTGACCTTCACTCGTTGGCTTGTCAAAATTGTGTACATAGAACATGCACGCTGCTGTCGAAAGTTGTCTGTAAAACCTTGGATTTTTACAACCTCGTTTAATCACTTGTATTTTGGGGTGACTCCTTATGATCGACCGTTTCAAATCCGTCCCTTCTGGCGATGCGAGTTTCGATTTACTGTAGAAGCTGTCTTGTGATCATTTCTTTCACGCACACAACATGCAAATTTATGTGACCATTGTGCTGGAAGGAAGAAAGTGTTCATCTTTGCTGGTGTCTTTATTTTACATTTTTGATAATGCTTTAACTCAAGTTTTGTATTTGTAATGGAAGTAATAAATTTCAGCGGTTTCGATTTAAAAGCAATTTTGAGTTCGCTTGGCAAGCCTCGGCCGCTCGCACACAAGCCTGAAAAACATAACAACGTGCAAATTCAACGCACTGTCTGTTGTGAAGTCAAAAAATCTCGTGAAGCGCTTTACGCAAGCGCTTTTTCCTGGTGTCTTTATTTTCGATTTTGAGATTGCTTTCATTCATGTTTCGTATTTGTGACGAATGCAATAAAGTCTAACAAGTTTCGATTCATGTTTGCTCGCACGTAAAACGAGCAAATTCAATGCGCTGTCTGTCATCTCAAATGCAAAATGAAAATTTTATCAGAAGTTACTATAAGCTAACGTTGCGAACAAAACAACAATTGCTCAACTAAATCTTCGAACTTTAGTTGAATAACCAGTGAAAACACTCTCGGACCTCTCGAGAAATTTTATCTTTTTCACAAGATAATTTTCCCGTAATTTATGCTAAAATTTCTGCTTCATTGAGAGCCGTCCCAATCTCACACAGGCCGGCCTGGGAATTTTCCAGCAAAAACACAGGTGTTTCTAATCAATCAATCCCAGCCAACCCGTCACCAGGTAGCATGCACACCCACCTTTCTTGTGAGTGGCAGGCTGTCACTCTATCTGCTTAACCCTGGCCCCTGGGGCCATGTAGGCTTTCCTGCCAAGATAAGGAACACTTTGCAGGCTAAAAATTCACCTTTTCTACCCACCCCACCCCCTTGGGTTTGGACCATTGGTGCCCAACTTGGTACGCACTGAAAGCCAGATGCCCGGGCAGTATGGTGAAGCCACCGTTGACGTTAACCCCCTGGTTTTTTAAGGTCTGGGCTGGCCTGAATCGCCGGGGGTCGGGCAAAAAAGTTTTTGCTTAAGGTTGACCACTTTTTCAAAACTCCAGACATATATAAAAGGTTATGTCATTATGTTACTACTGTAAACCAAGCCTAACACACCAAAGCTCTTGTACCTTGAAATAAAATCTGGGAATTGCATCGTAGCTTTTAGTTTTGCCTTTTCCTGCTCCTTTCCATTTATTGTAGTATTTGGTGAAAAGTTCTGTCTCACTGGGGGTGCTTTGATCTGCATCATCAGCTTCTAGCACATATGAAACAAACGTAATATGACAATACAACGAATTCTGTACGGTTTGACTACAAAACCACTGTCTAGATCTGGTTCAAAAACACGTAACCACTATTAAATTGAGTCGAAAGGCATCGTAAAAACATCTTACTTTCTTCTTTTTCCGCCTTCTTCCTCTCGTTAAACCTTCGTAACGTTTCAGCCCATCCTGTTCCACTCATTGCACTGGGTAAAACCTCATGAACTGCTAAACTGACAGATAAACTGCAAAAAATATTTTTATTGCAGTTCCCGCCATGTTTTATTTTGGAAGATGACGCAGTTGTAAAGGCATTATGGGATTGAAGGTACGGAAAAAGAGACCGTAGAGAAGCCTTCATGTAACGTAACTTCAAATTCCACCTAGAATAAGTAAGTATGAGACATCGAGACATGCAGTACAGTTCAAATACGTAAGAGTGAGTAAAAGAGTGAATATGAAAATATACGTGCAGCATGACCAACCTTTCGCTTCACTGCAGGAATATTAATTATAAATGTTCAGGTTTGAGTGTGCCACTGGGACACTACAACCCTCGACTTATAAACCGGTCTAAATACCACTGAGGCAATGTTCAAGGGGGGGGGGGGAACAATCGGTCGCTTCTTCAAAACTTTCACTTCCGGCTAATCCTGGTTCAGAAACAACTTCAGCATATCAGGGTCAAAACAAAGGTCAAACCACATTGTAGCAAACTGCAGCAAAACGCGCGCAACACAAATGAAAGGAAACGGAAATAAGCAACGGAACCTGAACTCTAATCCTTTAGATATGTTGACCACCTTAACTGCGTGTTTCAACGCGGACTAGAATAGTTTCTAGAATTTTTAAGATTTTAAGAATTCCTTCAGTTAATCTGATTTCGCTTAAGTTGCAAGGCGTCGTAAATTACGTTTTTTATGCATTCTTATTTTAATCGTATCGTTGATCTTTGAGAACAAGGTAAAACCTCTGATTGGCTGAGAGACAGCTAGCCTCAAGGGACAAGTGTAACGCAACCCCCTAATAACTAATAGGAGACTAAGAGACAGCGTGACCCATGTCTGACATTCCGGACACCAAGAATAATTTAAAGATACAAATCGTGATAATCAAACACTGCATGTTCGTTACGTAAGCGTGATACTTAGCTAAATGATTTTGAATGGAAATAGGAACGAAGTTCTGTATTAACTGCTTCATTTCACCAGTAACGCAGAAATACTTATCAGAGGCAGTTGGATCGTGAGATATACTCCATTAAGAAGAGCACTAGAGCGGAAGTAGGTCAAGCTTTAGGAAGCATGAAACTCAACTGAGCTAATTAATAAGCTCTAGCTTGTCTGGTTTTGCAGCATCCGACTAGTATATATAGCTGCTTTCTCGTGAGTTTGTTTGTGGCTAGCAGGTGTTAGAGCTATAAAGCATACCTGCCCATCCGGAGTCTCCCGGATACAAAACCGAACTCTCACGTACGAAAAGTGAAATCTGCCTGCAGATACATGTACGAATCAACATGCTGCGAGTACGTATATGTAGTTCGAAAGTATTTTGAAAGGTTCTGTGCGACTTCCGGTTGATGGATCGCAAGGACAAGCGGCAAAAGCGTAGAAGTAGGTGAGGATAGAATATAAAATTCACCTGTGTACTATGCAGACTATATATTTAGTTGCCCTTTGGTTAGGCACGCATTTGCCGTTAAAGATATATTGCTAGATATAACTAAGATTGGGAACCATGGAGCTATAAGGGAGAACTTACTTCAGCAATCTGTTAGTTGTTGAACAAACCGTTACATGCCGCTAAAGCACATGTTTTCCCCCTTTCCTAAGTCACATAGCCGCAGCAACGCGGTCCAGAGCATCATCAGAGCTCCATTATTAACCCACCTTCCCTATCCCCGCCCCGTCTCCCCGCCTATGGGAACGTAATATCTCATCTCAGGAGTTTTGAGCGTCTGACTTGAGAAGTGCTTCAGTTTTAGATCGAAGTGGGGGGGGGGGGGGATTGGAAGTAAATCGACAAATAAATGATGATTGGTTATTTTTTTTCAAGCTTCAATCCATTCGTTGGGTTTCCTCAAGTTTCCATTGATATATAGACAGTTTTTACCTTTACAAGGTGACGCTACATGAGACCATTCCCCCTTTACACCCAAGGATACCCAACAGTACTGAGCAAGTGGCTGCCAGGTTGTCTTCCACACAAAAAATGACTTTTTTATAAGTGAAGCAACTTTCTGGGACAGTTTTGGTACCAAGTTAATAGACTTCACAGCCGGAATTCAAAATGGGCTTTTTCGGGTCACTTGTCAATCTAGTTAATGAATAATTAACCCCTAAACTCTCAAGGGGTTTTCATCTAAAAAACGATAATTCACGAATGGATGGCTCAATAAGCATGGAATTAAGTCTATTCTATTCCTCAGTAAGTTGTCCGTAATCTGAACCTAAAGAGTTTTGAGTATTTTTTTTTCTTTAAAACGAGAAAAAAATTGACATTTTTAACTAATATTAGATAATATTAACGAAATAGTTGGGCAGAAATTTGACACATTGGGCATGTCTTAGGTTCAGAGCATAGAGAAGTGTGTTCTTTACCAGCTCTGCAAATTTGAGACCACTTGGTTAAAACCGGGGGAAGATATCCTTTTTGAGACATTGAGAAATGAAGCTTTAAAGTTTTACTTATGCCTTGAGAGCCAAAATTAGCCGTGCAAAGAAAGGGGGGATGGGGAGGTGAGGGCATTGGTAGCGAAAGCGGATTGAATTGCAAGGAGTTACATAAATGTTGCATGCACGACCCAAATAGACACCATTCATTGAAATGGTGGTCAAGCATAATGGGCGAGTAAAATAGAAATGAAAGGGACATTCAGTGCAATCATTGCAGATCTCTCATTCAAAAGACAGTAGAGCTTTCCAGGTAAGTATAACGGAACTACGTTGAATTGATTCTTCTTTGTAAGCACTTTTTTCCTTTTTTCCTTTCCTTTAATTTCCTATAGGCGTTGCTATGCTATAATACAGCTACCAGTGTGCAGATTTCTTAAGTTAAATATAAATAAAAGCGGAATTAGAGCAAAATCAGTTAAAAATAAGTTTCAAAAATGTTTAGAGATTTCTATTGTTCTAGTTTCAAAAAAATTTTTTTTTGTGGGAAACGTCATATATTTGAGTGGAAGACCACCTTAACTTCCTTATGTTACAGCGATTTTCACTTGCGTGTGGAAAGTAAGTAGCGTTTTCTTTCTTTTTGCATTATTACTCTTTATAGAGATTGGTTCAAAAATCTCGCGCCACTTTTTCAACCAACCAGAAGTGAAACTAGAACCCATTATGACTCGTTAGCGCTTCGAATTTTGGTTGGTTTTCTGTGTCTTTTGTGATTCGCCAGTTTGATTACTTCGGGTTTGGTTTCACGACACTCTACCGAAAAAATGTGTCTGCTGTTTGAAATATTGGCCAATAAACTTTGCCGTAGTGCCACCCTTGCAATCGATTTGCTTTCTTTGGAGTTATAAAGTAATTTTACCCTGCTCTCTAAGACGATAAAGGGATGCCTTTCGCGTTGGTTTGGCCTTCTTTCTAGAAGCTGCAAAGAAGACCCTCCACACAGGCGAAGGCAAGACTTGTCCAAATTTCAAGTTACAGTTTTGAGTTGAATTCACTGTATACCTTCAGCTTACTCAAATTACATGTGCCAAACACAATAAGTAACATTTCCTCTTGGTTTAAAACAGAAATCAAACAGAACCTGAAATAAAACGTGTAACTGGTTGGCGAACATAAGTCACGATCGCTTTTGTTGTTGCTACTGTTTGTCAAACTTAAAAAGTGGCGTGTTTACTCGGTTGTCTACCAAGGGCACGTAATCATTCAGAACGTATTAAATACACAACAAATCAAACACAAACTTACATTTGAATACAGTCGCAATTATGTTTAATGTACGTGCAGGAATGTTTGCAAATGCAAGTATAAAATACAAGTATAAAATACTTCTGAGTTCTGACCAATTTCAAGACTCATGGTCTGATCTTGCCTAAGATTAAGAGCCACAGTTGAATAAAGAAGTACTCCGCACTTTGGCCCACGGCTGCAAGGCATTGAAACTGAGAAGGCTGGTCGTTTTGTAAGAAAGTACAGTACTTTATCCTGATTATAGTTTGAACTATATATCAGTCATGATCATTGAGCTTTACTGTTTACAAACTACTAACCTTGATTTATTTCTGTTCTCAGTAGTAAGTTACTGTCACAGACTACGTTCTAACTCTTTATTTCCGAGCCTTAAATAAATGCTAATTTTGTTAGAGAGCTTTCTAAGAACTGTTAATTAAAGGGTGGTTTTCGCATAGCAACTGTAGGCGTCAGTAGTTCAAGCACCAAATTGCTTTGCAGAGTCGTTTGCTTCTCATGGAAACTTCTAGTATATGCATCCATAAATATTAATCTAGGAGTAGTTCTCTGCCCATTGTATCTCAATACCTGTGTGCCAGCCAGACTACAGTCTATTGATGTTGTAAGTCTGTGGGTGTATTGCGCGTGCGGTAAAACTTGAATAAATGAACACGCTTGCTCAATCTGGCTTCCTGATCTCTTACATTTTGTTTGTATTTCAACAATTTTCAGGAAGCCAAATCATGGAATTTTAAGAGCTACGTTTTCGTGATACATAAAAATAAATCGCAAAATATTAATAGGGTTTACTTTAAGTCTTGAACAGACCTAGAGGGTAAGAAGGAAAAGAAACAAGGGTTTGATTATATAAGGCTGAGGAAGATTGAAGAGCATTTAGAAAGAAAGAATTAGAAACATGAAAGCTCAATATTCAGAGTCACGCTACCCACAATACAAATCTTTTTGCCCACTATATAGCAGTTTCTGTGCGTGTCAATTGGACGCATCTTCAAACTAGAATATGTTAAAATATTACCGCTAAAATTACGGCGGTCCCCTAGAACAATTAGCGCTGCGTTCACATTCCTCAAAGTCCCTCCCAGTGATCGAGTTCGTTAATAAAACAAAGAATACAATAACCTCGGATTTTCGTGTTGGTGGATTTCAATTAAAAATAGTGACCAACGGAGCCGGGTTATGTTAAGGCTGACTGACTGAGGAATAATCGCGCGCCGGCTTGCATGCAAGATCTGATGGTGTTGCGACGAACTTTAAGGTAAATACTTTCCTTTTTTAAGGCTCTCAACTTCAGGGTAAGAACTTTTAAAACTTGCATTTGTGATAAAGCCTTTTTTATCTGTTTTAAGCTACAGGGATTTGAAACGGTAAGTCAAGCATTTGATACATATGTATATTCATAGCGTATCACCGATGACAGACTTGTATTTACAAATACTTAGTCAATCGCCTTTGACTGTTTTTTCAGTTAAGGTTACTGTTTACTATGGAGGGGTCAGTGATTTCGCAAAGTTTATTTCTTTTTTGCAGTTTTGAATGAATGTCAACATAACTGATCGATCCAACATGTGCCGCACAGAAACTGTTTTGAAACAACCGGTAGACATAATTTTTGTAGGAATATTAATAAACCGCTTTGGCTAAATAGGCACGTACTCGTGGCGGCACGCGCCCTCGGGCAAATACAAGATCACTTAATCAACCACAAGATAACAGTTAAAGTACATCTGCTTCCTAATTTAAATTCACTTCAACATATCATGAGACACTAATTAATTAAGTTTTCGTTCGGCAGTAGTGTTGCGGTTTTAACTACGTGTTTCATTCTGTTTCTTTTTCGTTGCTTTCAGTCAGTTGCCATTTCCTCCAAATTCAGATAAATGTACCGATGCGATCCGGGTGCTCGTTCAATACTAAAACCTAGCCAGCACATCTATTGCAGAAATCTGCGTTCTTTGTGTCTACAACTATCCTTAAGCATCTATACTTCATCATACTATTGATGCAGTCGAGATAATACCCGCCAGACGACGCAATATATACGTATACAGTTGCTATTAATCAAAGTGAAGATAAGTGAAGGGAAAACAGTACTGCTTTCACGAATACCACAGACTCTAAAAGAAGACAGAAGTAATCAGCAAATGTAACTCCCGGACCAAATGATTCGCTCCTGAAACTCTCACGCACTCTCGTTGCCTTCGCTCCCGGACTATGCACTCTCATCGACTCTCATGAGCTCTCATCGAGTTTGAAAGAGCTCCAATTTTTCATGAGAGGCGGTGAGTTTTCTTTCGTTTGGCCCGAGTTGATGATAGTCGATGACATTCAACTCTCATAAACTTTCATCCTCGTTTGGTCCGTGTTAACTATCGAAGCGTACCTTAGCAAGGTGTAGCAATGCATGGCCTGATTCTTTTCCCTGATTTTTGTCTCTTTTTCTGCGTGTCAAAACAATCTTGTCCTTCTTTGATGAAACGATTGTTTTGGTCAGTTCGTGTGAAATCTTTGATTACCACAGCAATCTCGTCTTAACAGAGTAAAATTCAGTGAATTGCCTATGGTTCAAGATTTCTTAATACAGTTTGTTCAGCTGATGAGGAAATCAAAGTCACTAGTTTTATGGGGCTTCTAGATCTTCTAGCAAATATTCCTTATTGTCCTTATTTATTTCAGTTTTGTGATATTCCCGTTTCACGAGATCAGCGTTTATTTTAATCAACATCATTTGTTAAATTTTCCGATTGTATTGAATGCATCCCATAGACCGGCATTAAGGATCAAAAGCTCAAATTATTAAATGCGTGGACCAAACAAGAGCCTGCAAAAATAGTAATAATGAGGTGACTACAGCTAATATAAGATGGTGTTCATAAGGAGGCGGCCTTAAGGCGACAGTACACTTCAGAGGAAGCATAGCTTTATACTGGAGTGGATGCATTTTTGGATCTTTCTAGATAAACCGAACTCGCACAGTAAGATTCAATAGATTCGCACAGCGTCAACCAATCAGACAGTAGTAGAATTTCTTTTTCTACCAATTACATTCAAAATCAGCGTCAATTGGTGTTTGGGTCATGTGACATTTCCCGCGCTTTCCTGACGGTAACATATCTTAAAAGGCATTTCATTGGTTGACTTATGACTTTTGCGGTCTTTGTGATGGTATATTTTTAAAAACGTACCGCTTTGTTATATGATTACTTAAACAAATCCCATTACGTCTTTAAAAGTGAAACATAAAGTTGATCACTTTTCTAATGTTACATTCGAATTTGCTCCAAGCTGACAGCAGACTGAATTTCTCAGGCAAGGTCAGTAAGCGTTTCGCTACGGATACTGATCCTGGTTTTGTTTTAATTTTTAAACATTAGATCAAACTAAGTACTCGTAGTGAAGTTGATAAACTTAACTTTCTCGTATCAAATTGGTTAGCAAGATGCATTCCACTGAACCATGCCAACACTAGCTATTTATATCAGAATTGGCGCAACTCATCATTTTTGGAGTGTTATTAAACCACCATATTTCACAATTCTACAACTTATTAAGGTCACGGCAGGGGCATATGATAAATTACATGCTGACTGGCCGAGTCGGAACGACAAAGTGTTTGACTCTCGGTCAATATCAGTTATCACATGACCTGGACCAAAGATAACCTTGAACGGCCCTTGTCTTCAGTCTATAAGTGCTTATTATCGTACTTTTTGTGATAATAGCGATATAGCTTTCTTATAAAATAGAAATGTTTCAAAATATTCGTCTCAACAACTGGTTATTTGACAGTTATACTGTAAACTTCCCTCGATTTCCTTCATCGCATTCGAGATGGTTTATTTGTTTCCATTCCGTGTGACATTGACCTGCTCTAGTCGTTATTTACAACGGAAATATCGTTCAAGCAGACACAACCGTTTTCCATTTTGTGGCTGCCTTTTAATAAATTCTTGACAAAGTACCGTCTGAAACGAGAAAACAGGCATTTTGCGGGCAATTGCAATGGGAACTTTCAAGCGCGTGGAAACAGAAAATAGTTTTAGTTCATGGCCACTGAAACCGTTTTATTGTTCTCGCATAATGTATGATCAAGCTAAGTGAATAAGTTTTCGGAAATTTTATACGAATGGTATTTCTACTCGTATCAAAAGAGTAAAACATAACATGTTCTGTGATGAGTAGCGACCGGATTTGAGATCGATTGTAGCATACTTTATACGACGGAACTGTCATTAACTAAGGTTACTCTGCAATGAATCTGCAATCCATCCGTTGGTTTCCAAGCTATTTTTAAAACAAATCGTGCTGATGTTTTCTACATTACTATATCGTTAAGTTGTTTTCAATTTGCATTTGATAGTTATATCACTTTGAATATAAAATGCTAGTCTCAGCAAGTGAACTATAAATGCAACAGACGAAACAAGGTTTGCCTTAATTAATACTATTTCCTATACCTAACAACCCCAGCAAGTAGTTCCCAAGTGTCGCTTACTGTAGTACAGCTTTATCAAATTAAGTGGAAAAATCAATTGAGATGTTGAAAAGAAATCTGCCTTGACCCGCTTTTAACTAGAATTATATATTCTGCGTGCATTTCACCACTACTTTACTGTATCTCGCAGGCGTGAGCGTAATACAATCCAATTCCGAACAAAAAGTCGGCGTGAGTGCTAATTAAGGTGCTAACGTGAAAGTCACTCTGTTCTTAGTTAACTTTCTTCCATTTTTTCGGCAGAATGAACGCAGAGGGTGAATATGGCGTCTCTACGCATCCACAGCGGAAGGCCAACTTGATCTCTTTTCTTCTGTTCTGGTGGACAAATGATCTGTTCAGAACTGGAAGCAAGCGTCCCCTGCAACAATCGGACTTCTGGCCTTTGCACGAGGAAGACGAAACGTGCCCACTTACAGAACAGCTGCAGGAACAGTGGATTGGGGATCTGAAAGAGAGCAAACTGACAGGGAAAGAACCAAGGTTATGGAAAAGTGCTATGAAAGTTCTGTCTCGCAAAGATCTCTGCATAATTTCTTTTGCCGGGTTGCTAGACTCAGTGGGTCGATTTCTTCAGCCATTTTTCCTAGGAATTTTTATTTCTGCACTTATGTCCAAGTCTCCCGAGAGAGGCTTGCTTTGTGGCTGCGCTGTGTTAATGCTGTTGATTGTGGTGATGAAGAGTATTGCTGTACATCACAGCAGCTTTAAACTGTACGTGATTGGGATGCGCATGAAGGCCTCCCTTAAAGGTGTCATCTTCAAAAAGGTCAGTTTACTACTACAACTGGGGCATGATAAAATTTGTTCAGAATGATTCTGTTAAACAGACGATTTGTCCTTAATAATCAAATACTGAGGAATTACTCAAATGATCATATATCAGTTTGAAGGCCTTACTTAAGGCCGGAGTCTTACTTATCAGTTTGAAGGTCTTACTTAATCTTTTGTAAAGAGTAGCTGCAGGAAAATAGGCGAGATTTTTGGATGCTTTGGCTCGCCTTTGGAAGATTCATTTTGCATAGATAAGAGAGGCATTCCATTTGAACTACTTTCGCAATACTTTTTTCCGCTTTCCTTTATAATCTCCAAAAGAACGAATTACTCTGCACCTTTCATTCTAGTATAGCCTTTCTTTTTTCTTGGTCCTAATATTGTTGGCGGAAAAGTTAAAAAGGCTTTCCTTGGGTTATTAATCTGTATCGTCGAAATATAAACATGGGACACGAGGCCGGATAATATGTATAACAAGGGGTACTGTGGGACATTTTTTTTAAATCTGAAATTTTTTGGTGTTTCGCGGTAGCTAATTGTTGCAATTGGAAAACACGAATTTCCGTGTGAGGACTAAATTTTTGCAATTTTTTGCAAGTCGCGCACAACTGAAATGACAGCACGTATACGTAATACAATGTAATATGTTTTTTGCTTTTGATACATGGAAATACTGGTTTTAAAACCCGGTAAATTACCCTAGTAATGAAACAGCGATAACAACTTCACCACTCGAAAAGATATATGAAAAGATTTCTGCTTGTCTAATATCAAAGTACAGACTTTGCATAATCCATGTTACTATTGTCGTTTCCCTTTTCCTGTTCCGGTTAATGTGTCTGTCTCCAGAGAGTGGAGTAAATGTTTTTACGGGAAAACATATTTGCGGAAATATTTTTTTAATAATTTAGAAGCCGCAAACATTTTGTGACAGGCCGCAGATTTTTGACACCAAAATTGCTGATAAACTTGCCCTAATCTTAGAAGACTCGAAGAGGCAGTACGTTTTTATCAAATGACCGGACATATATTATATGTGCCAGGTATTTCGCCAAAATATCCCCAGAGAACACAATTTTTGCCTACTTTATTTGGAATAAAGTTTTTTATTGTATTTTTGCTTATTCTGGTATTGGTAAAAGAATATACAGAATGCTATTCTGTTCATTCCATGAAATGGGATATGATCCAGCAGAAGCGGTAACCGCCCATTCTTTGTTTTCCGGCTTTTCCAAAATAGCCTGAACAGAATGCATGCTGTGATTTTAGCTAATAGCTGCGGTCTGTGGAATTGTTGAAAGAGTTTCACTTGACCAAAACACTCAGAAACGCATTCCAGAAGCGTAAAGTATGTCGACACTTGAAGCGAAAGGTTTAGTAAGGGTTTGAGTTTAGCCGCCAGGGGATTATGCATTTTTCATTCATCGTGAGGACTATTTAACAATTATTCCACCAGCGCGCGTTGGATATGAGATGACAGATAGCCAACGAGGCGCGTAGCGCCGAGTTGGCTATAAGCATCTCATATCCAACAAGCGCGAGTGGAATAATTGTTTTATTAAAAACGCCCAAAAAAATATTGTACAAACATTGCGAAAAATGTACTCTTTTACGCGTGCACCCACCATATTTGTAGGTCAATGGTATATGAGCTCATATACTCTAAGCCAATCAAAACTCAGGAAATGCAACATACCATAGCTAGTTTTTAATAATAACAAATTCCCCATCAATCTCTTTCCATCATAGCTGCGAAGCCTAACCTACGTCAAAAACTTTTTTGATGCTTTTCTAAGATGATGTTACAAAGGTTGAGTGATGGGTATAAATGGATTTCTTTGAATGTGATAATGATTAATAAATGCCGAGCAAAATGGGCAAACTTGAATTGAAAGTGATTTCGAGTGAAGTCTAACTCTCATTTATCATATTTCAATAACGCTTCCATGGAATATCTGAGTGGTAGGTGGTGCAACATAAAATAAAAGCCATATTGCTATGAAAGCTAGTATTTTCTTTCACACTGATTTTTTTTCTGCAGATCCTTGCTCTCGGTCAACATACGCTCAACGAGTTTACAAAAGGTCACGTGATTGATCTGGTATCCAATGATGTTCAAAGAATGGAACAAGCTGCAAGGCAGTTCTTTCGCCTTCTTGTCGCCATCTTTGATGTTTGTGTGGCCGTTCCGTTGTTATGGTACTTCATCGGTTGGCAGGCGCTAATGGGAATCATCTTCTTGTTTTTTCTTGTGCCATTTGGTGGATTTCTGTCCTATTTATCTGGAAAACTTCGGCTGAAAACCGCTGTCATTTCTGACCGACGAATAAATCTGATGACTGAGATAGTGGCTGGAATTCGTGAAGTCAAGACGCATGCGTGGGAGTGGTTCTTTAGAGATCAGATAAAGGAGACTCGAAGGTCAGTAAGAACGTTCTCATACTCACTCATACTCTATTTTTATTGGAGAAGTCCGTTTAAGGGGGAAAGGTGCAGTGAGGGTATCCCTATGTGAAGCACCAACCCCTAAAACGAGGCCAGACCACAACACCGGAAACCTCGTTCCCTACTCTTTGCGAGAAGTGCGTGGGTTCTTTAACGTCCCCTGCTTACCGTAACACTGAAGAGAGGGGACCTACGGCTTTCGTCCTTTTCTCAATGCTTAGCCAATATCTTGTTGGTGTTGAGTTAGGTGAAACCGGCTGACCAAAAAGCAAAGCCAAAGCACCAGCATAAATCACATCAAACGCACCCAAACATCGTACGTTGTGGAAAAATTAGAGTTCTTACAGCTGGCAGAGAAAAGGTAGTAGGCGAGAGACAAGAATGGAAATCAATTCATGATTGGCTTCGCTCTTGCACTCGATTGCCAGAAGAAGCCAGAAGGTTGTTCTTGTAGTGGACTAGATTGCACAAACATTTACTCAGTCTCCTAGCTTTTAACGGAAAAGTACTAATAGGAGCCCACAGCTATTATGTGACAAGAAAAGCAATTTTAGCAAAACTTTGTAATCAAAGACAAGACAAAAGAAAATAATTAAAGAACTAGGTGGTTTCTACGTCTTCTTCCCAAATTGCTTATCCATATAAACGTATTAACGGTTTGGTATATTTTCTACTGCTATACTAGTCCTTTGGTCCTAAATGTACGTAACGTAAAGTGTTATCTATTTCCTTATTTGCAGCAATGAGATGCAAATAATTCGTCGCAAAAGCATTCTTCTGTCATGTGCAATATCACTGATGTATTCCTCGGGTCTTCTTGCTGCCTTCATTTCTATTTTGACGCTTGCCTTTTGTGGTCATCACTTAACACCGTTCGTCGTTTTTACCCTCTTGTCAATTATCAATGTCCTCCGAAACAGTGCCCTGAGATCTATAGGAGAAGGGTCGCAGTTTATATACGAAGCGTACGTCTCATTTGATAGAATACAGGAATTCTTGGTGCTGCCAAACCTTCATTGTATGACTGATGCAGAACTCTTAACCAGAGCTTGTGGCGATTCATTGCTAAAGGCAAAATGTTTTGTAAAGGAAAAGGTGAATATTAAGGATCAATTCACCTGTTTACACGAGTCGTTGAAGAAAACCTCCAACATAACAAAGTTTGTAGACATTCCAGATAACAGGAATCTAAATCCCCTTGTTGGAACTACGAATCTGGGTCATCCTTATATTGGCCCAACGGACAAACTGCGGCATGAACAATTCCAGGAAAAAAAGGAAAGAAAAATCAAGTTAACCAATGTGTCCTGCAAAATTAATGTTGACAATAAATTCCCAGTAAAATCTATCAACTTCGAAGCAAAAGATGAGAGCTTTGCTATCATAACTGGTCCAGTGGGAAGTGGAAAATCAACGTTGTTGTCTGTGATAGCAGGTGAGATACCAGTTACTGAAGGCAACATCCAGTGCTGTGGTACAATCGCCTACGTACCACAGATGCCTTGGGTTTTCTCTGGAACACTGAGAGAGAATGTCCTATTCGGTCGGCCGTTTGATTTCAATAAATATGTCCGAACCATCAGAGCTTGCGCTTTGGAGGAAGATATTGAAGGATTTCCCGATAAGGATCAAGTCATTATTGGAGAGCGAGGCGACACTTTAAGCGGTGGTCAGCAGATTCGCATCAGTTTGGCAAGGGCAGTGTATGCCGATTGTGATATTTACCTGTTGGACAATCCACTCGCTGCACTCGATACGAACGTTAGCCATTACATCTTTAAACATTGCATACTTGGCTTGTTATCAAACAAAGTTCGTTTAATGGTTTCACATCAAGAGTCTCACATGAAGCTTGCAGATCAAGTGCTTTTCATGAAAAACGGCTCAGTGATCTATAAAGAGACATTTTTGGAGCTTCACGAAAAAGAAGTACTTAAAGAAATTCTAGAACCTCAGAACAAGGCAGCTCAGGAAACAACTTTGTTTGAACAAATCACAAAGACTAAATTACATAGCTCAGACAATAAGATGATTAAAAGTATGGAAATTCCAGACGAGGACCGCATGACTGGAGCAGTGTCCTGTAAGCTGTATTGGGATTATCTAACAGCAGGAGTGCATCCTATCGCTTTAGTTGGCTTGGTTCTCATTTTCCTTCTTTGTCAAGGTAAGACTCGAGGAACAATTATGATCTATCATGCCATCATGCCAACCCCACCTTTCAGACTCCGGGGAAATAATCAGAAAAAGTGCTGACGAGGTCACCAGTTGGACATTTTTAGGACCTTGAGACTCCAAAAAGGCACTAGAGTCTAATTCACATTTACCCCAAAGAGGTGGCAACTCCAAAATCGTTTGTTATTGAGTGCATGATCAGTGACCAACATTGTTTAATATAAGAGCCACTTACCAGCAAAAATGTCACCATGGTACCAGTTGGTACGTCTTCCTCGTGTGCTGCAATGCGATTTGGGGGGAGCTAGGGGTGATGAATTACTTACAATGCACATTATTTCCTGCAAAACATCTGTCAGTATTCATTCAAGGCAGTTGTTCAGCTCACGAAACCTACCCGGACGACTTATCCTCAGTTCCATGCTATTCGTTGTTGATTCTTGTGTCCGTTGATTGCAGGAGTGATGGTTTCACCCGATCTGTGGCTGTCGTTTCTAACGACGCTTCCACATAGCGACCAAACAGACAGGACAAATGTTGGCATCTACGTCGGCTGTGTCATTGCGGCTGTTCTACTAACGACATTTCGGGCCTTCGCGTTTTTTCTGGTGGTTCTGAGATGTTCAGAAAACCTCCACAACAACATGGTGACGGCCCTCCTCAAAGCACCAGTTCTGTTTTTCGATTCAAATCCAATCGGGAGAATTCTCAACCGATTCTCTAAAGACATTGGTTGCATGGACGAAGTTTTACCGAAGACATTCCTTTTTGCTGTTCAATTGGTGTTGTTTGTTTTGACCGCAGCGCTTCTTCCTTTGGTTGCAAATGCTTGGCTTGTAGCAGTTGTCGTACCGGTTATCCTCTCGTATGTTTATATTGCAACATACTTTATGAGGACTTCTAGAGAGCTTAAGAGACTAGAATCTGTGTGTCGCAGTCCTGTATTGACACAGATCTCTGAAACACTGGACGGATTGGATACCATTCGATCTCGTGGAAGACAGCAGGAGTTTGCTGACCTCTTATATAGGTAAGGCTTCTTTCCATCGAAACTGGTTTGTACGGGGAATGCAACTACTTAACGTTCCTTCTTCTTAAGTCCCTCTTTCGTTATCCGTATCAATCTCTATAAATCTTAAACATCTTTGTTCCATTACCTCTCTGATGCTTCCAGTCTACCTTACGATGGCTCACAGCAGTCTTCATCAAATGAGATGGATCGACACCCTTCATCGATCTGGTAATAAGAATGTATCAAACAAATGCCCGATCATGAGCGAACTTATTATGAAAATTTTCTTGACATCGCAGGATTTCATAGCAACGACACAATTTGTCAAACACAAACACTTACTCTTATGCACCCAGACTCGAAAATGGGCTCTGCGAACCATCTAGTTTTGACTAATGATTAGCTTATCAAGATACAGCTTTAAAACATTATTGGAAGGGGTACAAATTCTCATTTTATTTTGTCATAGATATCAAGACACTCATAACCGTGCTTATTTTATGGTATTGGCTGGAACTCGATGGCTAGGAATAAGATTGGATCTCCTTTCTGCTCTCTTAATTGGCTCTGTAGCTTTTGTTGCTGCATTGTATTCCCACAACAATGGTAAGATACAGCGTTCTCGCGATAGCTCACAAAAATGTTTTCTGGAAACGTTTGGTCAAAAGCTATTTCTGCTGGGTTTTTCATTCTCGTCCCCAGAGCCGCTTGTCCCTCTTAGCCGGCTGGGCCTGTGTACGAGGAGCGAAAATGGCACAGGGGAAATGTGTTTAGATATTAGCCAATCAAATAATGTGTCCACAGAGCGGCTCTGATGACGAGAAGGCAGGCTTTCTGTGAATTTTTGACCGCGTGAAAATTCTGCAGCTCTTTTTAAAAACTTTTAATTATTCCATATTCATTATTTTATAGCTCTGGTTGGCCTAGCTTTCGTGTACGTCTTCGAAACTTCTCACTTCACCCAGGTGTCCGTTCAACAGTCTTCAGAAGTGGAGAATCTAATGACGTCTGTGGAGAGAGTTATGGCGATCACAAAACTTGAATCTGAGACGGGATACGAGACAGCAACACAACCGCCTGAGCACTGGCCAACGAAAGGAGAGATAAACTTTACCGGGGTATCGCTGAGATACTATTCAGAAGGACCTAAAGTACTTAGGAATCTGAATTTGAATATCGATGGACAGTCCAAGGTTGGGGTTGTGGGTAGAACAGGGGCTGGGAAATCAAGCATTGTGTCTGCAATTCTGCGCACGCCTGAAGCTGAAGGACAAATCACAATAGACGGAGTGGAGCTAAACGGTTTAAACATTCAAGAATCTCGGAAATGCATCTCTGTCCTAAACCAAAGTCCCGTTGTGTTTAGCGGGTCCCTGAGAAAGAACCTTGATCCACTGGGTAAACACAGTGACGTTGAGCTGTGGGAAGTGCTAGAATCAGTGCAGCTGAAGCAATTGGTGGAAACCTTGCATGGAAAGCTAGATTACACATTGAACTCAAGAGGAATGAACCTAAGTGCGGGCGAAAAACAGTTAATTTGTCTCGCTCGCGTGCTCTTGCAGGAGAGTAAAATTGTCATCTTAGATGAGCCAACTGCTCATGTTGATCCCAAAACAGAACAAATCATACACGAAACAATCCGAGACAGACTGAAATACTCAACAGTGATCACAATCGCACATCGGCTACAAACGATTGAAGACTGTGACAAGATTGTGGAACTGAGAGATGGACAGGTAGCAGCTGAGTCGCCGGGCAGACAGAATGTATTGTAAATACAAGAAAAAAACATAGTATATTTAACCTTCAACTCCAATCGCAGAAACTCCGCTGAGGATGAGCATGAAAAAATCCTGTCAGAACCTTAACAAAATCGGACTTGAGCCCGCGTGACCTCGATGAGCTCACGTGATACTAGTCAGCGGATACCTTGTCTTGACAGCTGTCAGTTGACCATAATATCGATTTCCAATGCCAAAGATGTAAGCTTACGTTAACCTTAATGTTAACAAGGTCGACCTATTTCTGCATGGAGCATGGCTGCCATGTTGGAGCGATTTCGTCGTATGTAGCTAACGAGTTTGTTGTCACCCAATTCAGATCAGGTAATCATTCATTTGGGAGGTTACAGTTGTGCGATTTGTCACACGTACCATGGGAGTATATATGAACAGAACAATTGCAATTCCACAAATGAATCATCATGATCTGAAATTGGGTAGCAACAACGATGTAAATACGTTAGCCGGTCTGTTGCTCTACAAAGATTCGTTGGCTGTCATTTGCGCGCCAAAATTCAAAATCAAACAATGGCCTGTCTTTTCCAGTCCCTGGACTCGTCCAATCCTCGGAATCCGAGGTTCAACACCTATCTAGGGTGGGGAAGTGAGTGTTCAGGGCCTGGACTATAGCCAATTGGAAGACGTTACGTGGATCTCTATAAAGCTACTGTGAATCTAAATTTTCCCATGAAGCTGAAGAATATAGGCGTCTGATCTTAGGTGAAATGAAGTTCGTCTTAAAAATTTGAAAGGATAGACCGTTGCGTTTACTTCATCAATAGGGCAGTGTTAGAGATTTTTACTAAGGTATTTCATAATAAAATTATTTCAACTAAGTGACGCTGTTTAGTTTTATGACTATAGTGTAATGCTTTATAGAAAGTTACTTTTACGGATATTTAACATTTAGGAAGTTTTAGGAATGAGAGTACAAGAAAAGTCATTATAGGTGAATGATTCAGAAGCCTTGGAGCTGGCGCTCTCTAGCTAGATTAGCTAAGTGCGACCTATTTTGGCGTTGGCGCCGTGAAATATTGGCTTTTTCGCTAGCGTTGCTTGTAGTGGATTAGGAAAGAGGCATGAAAAGAGCCGGGTAAGAGATCTAAAAGGAAAGAGAATTGTTGATGAAGAAGGCTGGGTCAAATGATAAGTCCCTTAAATGCGTTCGGCCGATGTGTTGCCGGCTTCTTTTGTACAGCTTGTCAGTGAGTTTTTCGTCCATATAGAGCGCGAAGGAACAGGTTCAGTGGCGGCTTTGGTAGCGCTTTTATGCACGTTGTAAAGAGCTCGCGCTTTGAAATAGAAAGTCGAAGTACTTCGCATGCCAAAGTGCAACAATGTTATATACGAACGTTAATACGGACGTGACAAACGAGGCAAACTTCATGCACATCCACAAATGTTGCGTGAAAAATTTGACCAGTAGCAAAACTTAATTTAACCACTGCAAATCATCAGTCAATAAGCTTACAAGTTAAAACTAAAACTATTTACAACTGTTTTACATGATTACCGTGTGGGAATCCGACAGACTGGATACCTTCTTCAGATTGCGCTTAAATTGGTCAATAGATTCGACATCCTTTACGCTATTAATAAATGGCAAGTTATTCCCGCTATAGAAGCTTCGTTTTACGGTTTTGGCAAAGCCAATTTTCCCTCCGAATTCTTCAGGATATAACGAGAGTAAAAGGGAGTGGAAAGACCTCGAAGGTAATCCGGGGAAAGTACATTCAAAGTTTTGTACATCATTTAGGCTTTCCGCGACATGTTGCAACATTTCGCAACAAGGTGGCTAAACGTGTGCAACATGTTGTGCGTTCAAATGTTGCGATCGTTTGGCCGGGGCTTTATGAGCGACGAAGTTGCGAGATGCGAGAATCGAATCGAACTGTCTTCCACCAAAAACCGATAACGGCACCGCAGTTGTTCCTTTCGTAAAAGGTCCCTGCTTTTTTGGCGACACTTAAAATTTTTATTTATGAACGAATTTTTTTTCTACTAAAAGAAAAAAAAAGTTGTACGCCACCCCCAGCATCGAACTTGGAACCTCTAGCATGCTAATATCACTCTCTTACCTCTATACTAGCACGATGTTCCGCCAAACCTCCGATAAATTTACCGGTGTGAAAGAGAAAACCGGTGTGAAAGAGAACATTTTGTGAGTGCGTGTGGTAGTAGAGTATTTTAATTGTATTCATCCATTTCAAAGGCCTTGGTTACCAATTAACATTTCAACCCGATTAAAAATTGCATGACCTGCCTACAGAAGGGAAATCGGCAACGGCAGTGTAGCCTGCGACGCAGACAGGCAAAACCACCGATTATGTGACAAGTCCGGCTGCAACGCAGGCTGCGGCAGTGCGGACTTGATTGAAGCGCGTTTACATGTAGTTAGCAAACCATCAAAAAATAACCAAAAAATAAATCGGAAACCATTCAGCGGACAGAGTCAAGAAACTACGATATTATAGCAGATAAATAAGGAATACACTTCTCCAAGTTTCAAGTGGATGCGTTATCCCAAACAAATAAATATTTATACAAACACTTTTCCTGATACTTAAACTTCTCAAATGGCTAAAACTCGCGAAGAAAAGTATGTGTTTTTCGATAAACATGATCGTAACTATATATCACGCACCGCCATAACTCTGAAATTCTGGTTTTCAAGCGAATGACGCTGTTGAGCTGAAACGTTGTACACAGATATAAATTTAGTACCTCTTATGCCTGGTGAGTATAAAAAGTTTGGTTGCTCATTGTTTTGGATTTTAGAATTTGATGTGACAGGGACGGCGGAGTTTTAGTACAAGGTTCGTATTTACAAAACTTCCAAAATATTGCTGTAGCACAAAAAGTACCTGTCATTTTACACTTATCCAGGTAGTCTTTTTTTGAGAAATATATCATGGAGAACGTTGAAAATCCATTTCCGAGCCTCTAGATTTCCCCAGACCCCCCTTCCCTTAGAAAGTTGCACCACCGGCGCTCATTTTCAAGCCCCCCCCCCCCCCCCCCACTCTCAAATATGCTCCGCTGTCCCTGTGTGATGGGTGTGAGTGATGGAGCTTCCTAATAAAAGATTGTTATTATTATTAAGTACTGGTATGACCTTGTTGTAAGAAACATATTTCACATTATTAAAAACTAGCTACGGTATATTGCATTTGCTGAGTTTTGATTGGTTGAGAGGCAATGGTATATGAGCTCATGTACCATTGACCTACCAAAAAGGTACGTGTACGCAAAAAGAATGCATTTTTGCAATGTTTGTACAATATTTTTTGGGCGTTTCTAATAAAACAATTATTTCACTCGCGCTTGTTGGATATTTAACAATTATTCCATGAGCCCGCGTTGGATATGAAGTGATAAAATAACCAACGAGCGCGTAGCGCGAGTTGGTTATAATCACTTCATATCCAACAAGGGCGAATGGAATAATTGTTTTAGTAAATTCTCAAACCATATCTCTTGAATTTTTGTGGGAGACAGCTCCTGAAACCTGCCAGTGTCGGCCATAAAAGAGGGCTGAAGTTAAAAACTTGGCGCATTATTTTCCATATGACGTAGAACTCCGACTATTGGCTCATAGTCGGAGTTTTTTAGCCAATCAAAAAGCTAGAAATGCAATAGTCGGAGCTGAGAATATACTAAGAGATGGTTATAGCCAACTCGGCGCTACGCGCCTCGTTGGCTATGTACCATCTCATATCCAACGCGCGCTCGTCGAATAATTGTTAAATATCTCCCAAGCCAGTTTGTTTCTAAGCAACCAACTTCAGATATAATGAACCATTGTTTCCCTCAGTTGCTATGAGGGCTTCTCTGACAAATTTCTTCACAGGGCAAGCGGGGCTCGTGACTCAAGGTAGACAATTAGCCAAAGTTTAGTAACAATTCTGTTTTAGCCAGTAGATTTTCACTTATATTTTTCAAAGAGGAAACCATGAAAACTAAAATTTATTTGTGATAGGTCACATGCCGGTCGGTTGTAAACAGAAAGCGGATATCGCATTGTACGTATTCAATGCCTTTCAAGCCTTTAATGATCTTTGACTAGTGGAATCAAACCTGTTATTAGCCACTAGGCTTGTAGTCTAAGCTGAAACGTTAGTCTCAAAACCCGAGTAAGCACTAGAATAGAGTTTGAAACAAACCGGGTGAAGACAAACGGGTAACCGCAAACCTCGGTTAGAGGTTCGCGTTAAACTTTGTCCAACGTGAACATTTGTTTCTTCTGAACTAGAATAAACAATGACATTTACAACCCACTGAGTAAATAACATCATTTTTTTAATTTCCAGTGTAACAATAAAAACCAAACGTATCCCGTGCCATATCTCCCGTAAAAACACAATGTAAAATGTTCATTGCAATGTTCCCAAATCTACATCTTATTTCACATGTCAACTATCTACATAATTACATTCTAATTCAACCGCTGACTCGTTCCCAGTCGCCTCCAATTTGTCTTTACTTTCAAATATTAACAACGGTGCGCGTAGGAGGTGCGCGCGGGGGTAATGGGTAACCATCTGCCTGCTTCCCATCAACCCCTGCTGTCGACTCTCGCTCCCGTCGGAGATTGGGGACGGGTCAGATAGATTAGATACAACTGGGAGATACTTTGTGGTTTATAGATAGAAACTTATTAACGTGTCAAAACCGTCTAGTTTGGGAAATATTCCATACTAATGTGAGGACAAATAATAGTAAATATCTTTTACAAAGAAAAAGTACTTACTAGATTCTTAATTAAGTTATACATACATATATGAATAAATTATGAAATAAGAAATATGAAAGCTATTAAGAATTACAAGCAGGGGCTTAGAACATGAACAAATATCAGCCATACAACTTGCGAGGTTTGCAAAGCACTTAAGCTATATATCAAACACGAGAGACAGTGTTTCATCGGGATATCCAAACACCGAGAAGAGAGTTAAAAATACGACGCGCAGCGGAGTATATTTAACGAACTTAAAGGAGTTTGGATAGCCGATGAAACACTGTCTCGAGTGTTTGATATATGATCTTCTCGATCGAAACAAAAACTAAGGAGTAAACGGAGAAGTAAAATCGTCAAAACCTATGCTAATTAAGATAGGGTATCCAAACCTCCTTCACGGTTATGGTTATGATTATCGGTTTTAACTTGATGAATTATCAATGAGTTTGAAAAGCATACTTAAAGGAAAACTTTTACTGAAAGCGCATATTATGGCAGCAGTGGCCAGTTACCAATGGAATTGTTCCCTTTGCTGAAATATTTTACGGCGCATACATTGTAATTTTGGCGATACTTCACACGTGACCAAATCGCGATTTATCCCGGTGTTAAAAACCTTAAAGAGCTATCATTTTATTATCAGCCTAAAATCACATATGTTTTGAGGACTTGTCAAAGCAATATCATGACTGTGTTACATGCAACCTTACGACATGAACACAGCCAATAATCTTGCAGTGTTAATTTGAAAATCCTAATTGCCATACCCATTGACATAGACTACCAGCAGTTAATCTATTCGTTGAGAACTCCAACTGGCGTACATTGATCTACTGTGTTACAGTGACAACGTTAACAATATACACCTAACGAACTATATATACAAAACCTGAAACCTGATTTAAATAGTTTCGACATAAAATACGTAAAACAAAAGAAAGTTATAGTCTGTATAGATATAAGTTTTCAGGTTTTTCGAGAAATATTCTCGAATAATCCAATTAAACTATATTACTGTACATTTTAACCCCGTGTAGGAAAACAACTTCACATGACTTTGCTTCAGTTTTAAGATAAACTACATAAAGTAAAATGAAGCTAAAAAAATAATTTTTCGAGAATTATTCTCGAATAATCTAATGAAACTAATTAAAATTTTTTTCTCCAATATTGGAAATTCAAACACCAACGAGTCACTGAGGTGCTTCAATTGCCCCACTTTTTCAATTTTGTATTAAAATGAAACATTCATAACTTTTTACTATATAGATAAGTTTCCCTTTGTTATTTGTAAATGTAATATAATTGTAATTTTTGGTACAAATGAACGAAAAATAAATATAGAAAAAAGAAAAGAAAAACCATTTGCAAAACTTCTTTACTCCATAAACCCTAAGAATGATTCATACACAATCGAACTGCAGTTTCTACTAACATTAAAGAGGTGTAGTCACAATGAACGAAGTCACCTTTGTTATGTACAATACCAAAGGGTAATGTCTGTTTTCGAGCGTGGTGGCCAATCAGGCTGCAGCTTATCCCAGTTGTCTTAGCATGAAGCAATCAGTCGAATATATATTTATTTATGACTTTACTAACAAAGATAAATCGCATACTTCTAAAGTAGAAATACATACCAGGTAAAATTATGCCATTTTGGCCGCTCTGTTGCGAAAGTGAAGCTATTTTGTCAAAAACGTTTCGTCTCGGTAACCGGGATGGTGATCTCGGTTGGAAAAACCGAGGTCTCGGCAACCGGGCCATCCCACCCTCTCATATGAACACTCCGAAATTTTTTGAAAGGATTAAGCGGGGTGCCGAGATCTCGGAAACCGGGCCAGCCCGGTCAACCGGGATCATATGACGAGGCGTTTCAAGATGTGTTATCCGTGATGGAACTCCTTTAGAAAGACAAAATAACCACACAGGATACGAAACTTGACGAGACGATCACAAACTTAATTTCTTAAGAATTTGGGTAGTAGTAGTTGTAAACTTTATTTAAATTTGGATTAAAGAGTAGCGCGTATGCACAGCTCCAAGAAATAAGATAAAATAAAATTAAGTCAAATATAAAATCTACTATATACAATGGCAAAGATAAAAATTAAAATTACTAATGAATTCAAGTCAATATAATTTGCCAAATCGACATTGTTTGTAAAGTATGTAAGTCAGGCTAGCAGCAGTTCTCAGGTCATCGTTTGATATGCTCCACAATTTGGGTGCATTAGAATTTAAAAGTAAGCTTTCCATAAAAGGTAGTATTAATGCGTAGTAATTGTAACCTGTTTTTGCCTCTAAGACCCTTTACGTTACTTCTAGGTGTGAGTAAAGCTCATATGTGTAGACAGGTGTGGCCCCTAGCAAGCTTCTTTACTATTACCAAAGTATCATAATGGAAATCTGTTTCTTGAGATTCTCCTATAGGTAAAAATTTCATAAAATAAGAGAAATAGTTGAAATAATGTAATTTTGCATTTTGAATCCAATTTAAACTGGTTTCAATTAAAGGGCTTTTTGACCATAACATCACGACACTCTAAAATAATATAAAGGTAAAACCATTGCCAAAAAATAAATTAAAACTTCTTATCATCACACATCTATGTAAAAATAAAACGCCATAATTTGCATGAGATAATGAATAATGACTATTCCACTGTTGAATTTTGAAGGTCTCAGACCTGAAGTAAGTTTCTTTAACTATGAATCTCTTTATGCCCGTCATAATTTAATAAAGCCTCTATTTAAACAGTATATTAAAAAACCATCAACTATAGTAAGGATAGTATCCAGTGTACCTAAAGCACAGCATTTACAATGTTCTTGGTACACCTCTTAAATTCTGTGAACATGATATACAGAATCTGCTATTCAAGATGCCTCTATTTACAGTAAATAAATTAAATTTTAAAGGCTCTGGCCATTTAATTTCTATCAAAGGCTGTTTCTCAATACACACAAACCAATCATACATTCATAGGTCTCGACCATTTCTCTATTTCTTAAGCTAAACCCTATTTTAACATATTAGTAAGTTATTTTATTTATTACATTTTATGTAAGTATAATGAGGGCCGCTAGTTTATCAGTTTTAACTGTTAAGTGTTTTTACCCTCGTTAAATAAAGTTATCATCATCATCATCATCATCATCAATCATGAATGGTATCAGTTTACCCATGTAATCTGTCTGACTCATGCAAGCCATGTAATGTAAAATAATGTAAATGTTGTTTATAGTGGTCAATGCACTTAGCTATCCCTTGCTATTTTTTTGGGTGTGCCAATAGTCCAGTTTTGAGTTAGCGAAGACCGCTGAACAAAAAGACTAAATACTCAGTTGTACTGGGTTAGCCTCAATCCAATGAAAAATATTCACAAATACCAGCAGAAAAGCACTGAAGTGAAAGATGAAACAGTGCACAAAATTGTTAATATTTCCTGTTCTCACTGGTATTTGCGAATATTTTACTTCAGGTTGAGACTAACCCTGTATAGATGCGTCTTTAGTTGTTTTATTCAGTGATCTTGGTTAACGCGAAACTGGATTATTAAACTGAAACGAAACTAGCACAGGGTGGGCCCAGATCAGTTGGCTATTTACAAGTATGACTGAGGAGTTGAGCCAGGGTCGACAAAGAAACAACTACAGCTAGCAGTCAGAGCGGGACACCCTAACCACTCGGCCACACTGGCTCCCTTAAAGTCATCAAAAAGTCTTACAGATCACAAAGTTGTTAAACTGCAGGTTGGTGACCTGGTCTGTTCAGATGACCTTACACTGCAGGGCAGACTCCCTGGCACATGTGTGTACGGGCAATTCTTTGCCAGGGGGGGGGGGGGGGGGGGTGGTGAACCATTTGCCCAAACAATTCCCCCAAGTTGCCTTGCCCAAATTTCTCTTGCTGCAAAACAATTTGAGTTGCCCAGAATTTAGGGGGCTGCAACTAAGATAAGATGATGATGAGGGTTAAAATTCATGATAATTATTTACCTTAACCGGCTTTAAAAATCATGGTTACTCTTCAGTGAAATTGGTGTACATGAAATATTTAATATACTGACCAGCAACAAGTTAGACAAGAGCACACAAGGAAGTTAATGCAGTATTAGAAGGCTTGGCCTGCTCCTGTGTCTTGTCCTCTTCTTGCACTTTTTTATCATTTTCTTTGTTTGATTTCCTTTGCTTTTCATCTGTGATAGATTCATCTGCTTCTATTACAACATCTTTAACCTTGACCTGAAAATAATGAAGGGAAATACCAGTAGTGACAGAAATCTTTCCAAATCACAAATGAAGCAAACATTATATCTAATGTTAGTAGAAACTTAGTCGTGTTCATGGAAAACTGCAAATCTGATTGGTTCTCCCATCACTTTCTAATCATTGTTAGCATAACCCATTGACCAACTATTAGGCACAATCGCACTCTGATTGGCTAGACAGAAACCTTCCACTGACTGACAGAAGGCTTCTGCAGCATGCGCTACATTGCAGCCAGCACTGTGATCGAACATTTTTAAACAAAACCTTCAATTAATTAGCTTTTAATTATCAGTATTCTTTGTTTAGTGGAACAATCACTGGGTTATGTTAACACAATTAGATGGCTTGCCCTTGGGTTCTATCGACCTTGATAGTTGACTCAGGGCTTTGCCCCTCACCAACTATCTGCAGATAGAAACCTCGAGCTTGCTCTTTATAAGGGCAATTTATCTTGACTTTGGTTAACAGTGCATAAAATTGTAGGTTTTGGACTGTACTCAACATGGAGTTTCTACTAATACGATAGCACAACTTGCCCTTGTTTTCTGTGAACGATGGTCAACCTGGCTTTGCCTCCTTGATTATCCGCTCATAGAAGGTTCAGACTCGTAGTCTGATTTATAAATATAATTTTCATGCAGTTATAGTTGAAGTCTGGGTTTGCGCTTTGCCTTAACCAGTCAGAATTCAGTTACAAGGAGGGAAACAGTTTACAGCCTTTGTTTCTGTGATGGAAGGAAGGATGAGCACATATATTTTATACACCTGGATGTAGAGAGGCACTGAAAGTGTCTTAAACGCCCACTTGAAACCGTGAAAATCCCTTTCTGCCGTTCTAGAACGCCAGGGGCTGATAATTGTCACTTTACAGTCTTAGTTACATAAAGCATAGAACAGTTTCTAAACCTTTTCCCACTGAAATTTCATGCCATTAGAATGTGGTGTGTGAGGAACATGACCATAATATGCAACAGGACTATCTTTCTGAGGTATCACAACATCGTCATCTGCTGCAATGGTCTCATCTTCAAAAAACGATTCCATTACTGGACGAATACTGTGGTTACTCTGGGATAAGATGGCTTCACCATGAGGACCGATAGCAGTTGTATGACCTCCAACCATTGACATGAAAGTCTGAGCAGCTTCGGCTCCTTCTTTCTTGCCAACCAGCCAAAATGTCTTCATCCCTCCCTTGCCCTATCAGGAAAGAAGGCAAGTGGTCAGTATGGATTAAATTATATTTTCCCTAAAGAGTGATCATTGCACAGAACTGCTTACAGTGTACAAGGAATCATTATCATTCATAAAGGAGCCCACATTGGTACTTAAGCCACAACGACAAAACTGCATTCAGGTGCAATGGAACCTAAATAAAATGAAGGGCCAAGGAACTGCCAAAATAATTATGGAGGTTTTGTAGTTATATCCTGGTTCTTTTCCATGTTTTATTATTGCTGGAGGGACAAATATATTGTTCATTATACAGTACCAAGTACTTTGTTATACAGATCGATTTGTTGAATCTAGCTTCCACTAAAGAATTGGTTCATCCTTAGCGTGCGTATATCAAGTTATGGTGCACGCGAGAAGTTTGTAGAGCACGAAAGAAGCGTAAGAGTTGCTCAAGGCGATAGCCAAGAGCAACTCTAGCTTCTTGAGTGCTCTCCAAACTTCCCAAGTGCACCATAACTCAATATACGCACAGCTAAAAGCATGAGCCAATTCTTTTATAACACAGTTGATTAGTGGTTTGAAAAAATACCCCCGGTAAAAGTGAAAGGATTGAAAACAACAACGGCAACAGATCACGCATTGAAAAATTTTATTGGTCGTGATGAAAGCGTTGGTATTTAGGCATCCGTTTAGAGTTTTATAGAGCTTTAAGAAAATAGCTTAGACTTTGTTTGCATGACTTTCATCGATGGGTTGACAATGAACGCAGTAAAAAAAGCAATTTTTACGAAGAACTCAAAAACAGGAACAACAACAAGTCACCGCACGTTGAAAATTTTGTTTCCATCTCCGGCATTGATTCAGTTGATTTAGCGACAGCATTAATTTGACAAGTTTTCTATTTCAGTTCTAAATGGTTCAAAGGTTAGCTGTGAATTTGGTTGCATTATTTCATTAATAGCGGAGCTCCGGCAGCCCAAAGGGCCGCAGAGCGGAGCCCCATAACCATAGAAATAGGACAGCCAAGCACGCATACAAAGTACAAACAGGAGAACCATGCCTTTCATTTTTCATGGTCAAAATGACAAGCGGCATGACTCGCGGGCGCGTGCAAAGTACGTACGAGCGACGTCGCCCCAATATGGCAGCCAGGATAGTTCAGAGAGTTCGACCTGGTTAACATTTTATAACATTTTAAAGGTTACCATACGCTTATATCCTTGCCATGTTATAGTCAATTGACAGCTGTCAAAAGAAGGTATCCACTGACCAGTATCACATGGCCATATCGCAGGCTCAGGTTAGGACTCAGCGAGCTCATGTGTTTTTTTGAAGTTGACTGCTGATCAGTTATGTTACATTAGATCGCGGACTCAGGTTGGTCTGGCACATCACCTGATCGTGGCCTCAAGTCTGAATTCTTTTCCTCTTGTTCACGGTCGTTCCTTGGTGGAATTTCAGCAATTGGAGCTGATTTTTAATAGTGGAGCTCCATCACGAAAATAGCAAACGGAAAATAACAAAGATCAACGAGTTTTAGTAAGAAAGGACCCAACAAAACAAGTGAGGTAACGTGAGACAGAGCATGAAAACTGCCGAGAAAGCACTGTCAAAGAATCCGGGAAGAATACATCAAGTAAAAAGGGAAAGAAAAGTGCCAATAAAACAACCAAATAAATGGCGAAGAACAGGAGGAAGGAGAGCAAGTCGACCAAGGGATGCTGCAGTACAGAAGACATCATTTGCTATTTTCGACAAAGTGCTCAAACGTACTGTAAACATTAATACCACCATGTGGTGAGTGTCAAAAGATTATAACGAATAGGAAAGAATCGTCTATTTATCCAGCTCTGAAGTTCTTCTAAACGTGAGCGGGATGTTCAACGAAAAATTCAGGTTTTGATCGACAGCTGAGCGGCGCATGCAAGGTAAGTGTAGTATTGTACTTTCAAACCTTCCAAGTCAGAAGTTTCCGACTTGTTTTTCTCTTTTTTAAATCTGTTTTAATAATTGTCCCGCTTTTGGTTGTACAATGTAAACCCATATACGTTGTGACACAATGTCAATTTGGTTGTTTTATTGGTATATCTTTTCAGTGTGGTTCTGTACCTTTCAACTCGACTCAGTTTATTTTAAACATAATTCCATACATGTAGATTAGTACTCTGTTGAGGAAGTTTCCCCAGTTGTGTCTTCAAACCAGGAAAACATTATTTTTGAAAAGGTTTGGAAATTTTTGCAAAGTTTTGCAAAAGAAAATAAAGATTTGCTGATGAAAATATGGTGATCATAATTTTTGTGTCCAGTACATTTATTTGGTGAATTTTTCAGACTTGAACCATGGATTTACATTTTCTCCAAAGCAGAAAGTTTTGACCGATTTAGAAACACTGACTAGTGCATCTAGTCATAGGCATACAAGCTGGGGGTCAAGGGGGCTGCAGGTTCCACAGATGCTCCCGGTTCAGAGAACAGAAGTTGGACGAAAACTAACCAATACAACCCTGACTGTCAGTGTCAAGCAAGTGTTGAGACAGATTTTTCATCTTGTGCTTCATGTGCCACCATGGCAACCTACAAGCGCTTACAAGTTTTTGTCAGCAAATAATTTTTGAATAATATGTGAAAGTTTCAATAAGCGTGCAAATTGCAAAGTCAGGAAGTGCCTGTATGTCTAAGGCTACCCCAGACTTTGTTTTTGTGGCATTTTTTTTTGTTTTGATCTTTGTTTTGTGGATTGAAATCATTATCTGAAAGTTTGGTCAGTGTACATGTAATTAACAGCTAAAGAATTGTCTCATTCTATCAACAAACCACACTAATACTGTAACTGTTTAAATTTGTGAAAAGCAAAAAGATGGCTCCTTCAACAACTGTGGAAATTCTAGATTGTTTGGATTTGTTGCCAAAGTTGGTTTGTTTGGTTAGTGTTAGATTTTTATGTCATTTTATTTTCTTTCATTAATTTATTCCATCTTGTCATGAAAGGTCTTTGGAGGAATATATATTCAAGGGTTTAGTGATGTATTAAATACCTGTCTTGTTGCAGCTTGGTATATCAGGGCTTGAAGCAACAAGGGCAACTCGCTAATACGGGAAATTTTGTATGTCACTTCAAAATTCTCACCAATTACTTCAATAATAAAACCTCTTATGTGGACTCTCTCTAATTGGACTATGGACATTAAACCTCAGTCCCAGAGAGAAAATTCATTAGCCTTTTTATTTCTGCCTCAGCAGTAAAAATGCAGTAAAAACAGGGCTTCTGTGTGGCAAGAAAAGTACACGTACATTATGTGGCAAATTATGCATTTTTAAGCACATTTCACATTGTTTTATTAGGTCTCATAGGAAGAAAACCATTTTTTGGCTATCCAACAGGCACTTAGAGCACAAAAGAACAATAAAAGCACCTAAAATACATCAATTGTTGCCTCATTTCACTGGAACATTGTTTTTGTCAGAAATCCCTCATTAATAATCTGAAATAGTAATTCTGAGCTTCTAGATTTCCAACTCTAGCAGGGCGTTCAACTTTTTTGTTAGGACAGTTTGGTTTAGTGTTTGTTTACACATTTGAAACAGCCTTAGGAAAAAATAATTTAATGTACAGTGGAACCCCGATATAACGATATGCCAAGGGAGCAGTGCATTTATATCGTTATATCGAGGTATTGTTATATCGAGACTCCCGATATAACGATATAGCCAGAAAATAGCCGAAAATATCGTTATATCGGGGTAAAGTTAAATGCACTTTTTTTTTTTACTACATATTATTTAATAAAACTTATCATGAGCATCAAATGATTTACAAATGCAGTGTTTCAAGCACGCAGCAATGTCCTTAAACAATAACTGTACTAAGCATTAGACGTTTTCAAGGTCACACAACAGAGTCTGTGTTATGAATCGTAAGAGGGAAACAAAACAAAACTAAAACTTGTGCGGTTGCGACTTAAATCGACTTTACTTATCGCTGTTTCTGTGTTCATTGTTTTTCTTTTGAAACAGCCACTTGTTCCTTAATTGAAATACTCGTCAAGTTTGGTTTGCCTCATTGTTTTAACTCGCATTCTTGAAAAGGCATCCTCCATCGATGAAAGAGAGGAAAGGAATTCTCTTTCTCGTTCGCCGGAATTGTCCAGAGTGATAATAAAATCCCTTACTGCCTTGACAGCTTCGGTAGCCTCCACAGGAGTCAGGGGTGTGGGTTCAATCACTGATATATCATCATCAGAGTCTGACTCGTCCCCTTGTGAGCTAGCATCCGGGACTGGTTGGACTGCCTCCAAAGCTTCCCTTTCCGCGTCATTTTCCGTCATTTGATTCTCTGTGAAAACATCTTCGTCTAGAGATGCAAATTGGTTAAATGACACGTCTGCCAGCGAGGGATATTGCTCGACTACCCTTCTCCATAAACTAGATTCTCCACCTTGTTCTACGCCTTCCTCGTCTGACTCAAATGGGTCTTGCGTTGGCTCTACCACTACGCCTGGAAATCCGGCCTTTCTCCAACAGTTTTGAATAGTGTCAAGGCTCACGTTGTCCCACGCTTTGGCTAGCATAAAAGTAGCATCCTTCAGATCTATAGCTTTGATGGGCTGATCCTCATCCAAATACTGCAGCATTCGTCGAATCATTGCTTGGCGGTAATGGACCTTCAGGTTCTGAATAATACCCTGGTCTGCAGGCTGAAGTCTACTTGTACAGTTTGGCGGGAAAAATATCAATCGCGTGTTTGTTAGGCCAGTGACTGACACGTGTGCAGTGCAATTATCAATGAACAGCAGGATACGCCGGTTTGCCGCTTTCATCTTCCGATCAATTTTTCGAACCCATTCTTCGAATAAAACACTGTCTATCCATGCCTTCTTTTGTGATTTGTAGGTCACTGGAATCAAATCCATATTGCTTCCCCTGAAGCACCGGGGTTTGGCATACTTCCCAATAACTAACAGCGGTAGCTTGTCTGTTCCGTCTTGGTTGCATGCTACAAGAACAGTAACACGCTCTTTACTGTTCTTTCCCCCACTGCACTTTTGTCCTTTCAAATGGAGGGTTTGTGTTGGAGCTGCTTTCCACAGAAGCCCTGTCTCGTCCGCATTAAAGCGATCTCTGGGCTCGTAGTCACGGCAAATATCAGGGAGACGCTCCGTCCATGTGTCCACTACAGTGGGGTCTACGCTTTTCTCTTCACCACAAACATTCTGGCCTGTGATACCTTGCCTTTCTTTAAATCTGTCTAAGAATCCATTGCTTGCCTTGAAATTTTCGTAACCGAGTTGCTCCGCAAAGTACCGAGCTTTCTCCGCCAAAAGTGGTCCATTAACTGGGACATTAATGCTTCGCACTTTTTTAAACCATTCTGCTAGTGCTTTTTCCACATCAGGGTAAGACGGCTGCTTCATCCTCTTGCGCTTGTCCTTGTACAGGCCTCCCTCATAGGCGCTTATGATCTCCTTTTTACTTCGCACAATAGTCGCAACAGTTGATTGAGATAAAGGGGGGTCAAAACGCTGTGCAACTTCAGCTTGTTTCTTTCCACTGTTGATTGCTTTAACAACTTTATACTTTTCTTCCAAACTCAAGACTCTTCGACTGCTCGTCTTCTTCGCAGTGGCTTTCTTTGCGCCTGGTTTCCGAACACGAATTCCATCTACGTTCTCTTCGCTTGACATCTTTGTGCAGGCAACTTACACGTGTTTGCTGTTGTTATCTGAGATCGAAAGGATGGTGTGCGATATGATCTTTCTTAATATTTAATTTATATAACAAAGCCATACCTCAAAACGTATTTAAATTTTAACCAGAAACCGGAAGCATTGGGGCTCAATGAAAGGCCCCGTTTTCTTGATGCGGTAGGCGCTGCAATCTGTCAGCTGTACATACTTCACTACCATAGCTTTGATTATTTGACTGCAGAGTGTCGAGAAGAGCAAAAGCAAACCATCATGGACGAATCTACATATTCATTCAAGTCTTGTATTCGAGGGTACCACGAATACAAGGAGATTTGGGACGCAGCTATTGGTGAAGTTCTTGACTGTGAGGTAAGTTTAATTCCACTTTGCGTAAAGATTAGCACTGAGATGGCAAAGATAAAAGCAACGACCATGTTTCGCCATGTTTTCAAGCCAAATGACCTTGTATTTTGTCACTAAAAAAAACTTTGTTTTGTTTTATTTGCCTTAGCACGAACCAAATAATCCTCACGATACTCATGCTGTTGCCATAAAACGAACTGAGGGAAAAAGAAAGCGAAAGCAAGTCATCGTAGGCCACGTGCCGCTGACATTGTCACGACTCTTTCATTTATTTTTGAAACATGGAGGGCAGATTACCGTTCAAGTTACGGGAAAACGCAGGAACAAAGGCATCGGCCTTGAAATCCCGGCGACGTATACTTTTTGTCACAAGAAGAAGTCAAAAATTTTAAAACTGAAAGAACTATTAAATGACAAGGAGGATAAGGAGGCATTGTAAACTGAAAGCTGTTGACAGACACGTTACAGATTACTGTACTCGATTTGCAATCTTAGTGTATTAAATTCAATGTTTTGTTTAAGTTGTTACTGTGTCCTGATACTATAATATCGTTATATCGGGGAAGATTTTACGCTCGGTGCGCTAAAAACTCATCGTTATATCGGGAATATCGTTATATCGAAGATCGTTATATCGGGGTTCTGTCCCATACATTTTACTGTAACTTTTGCCGGGACATAGCATATTCATCGTTATATCGGGAATATCGTTATATCGAAGATCGTTATATCGGGGTTCCACTGTATAAACAGGGCTTGAAAGAAAACCTTTAATTATAACTTTCCCTTCAGACAAGCTGCTCTCAAATTTTGTTTACCCTGGGAAAGACTAGTTTCCTTTTTTATTATTTAATTGGCAGACAGCCACAGGACCTTCTCTGTTGGGTAAGTGAGATGGAAAAGTCTGGACACAGCTTTTCATCCCTGATGAGCATTTTTTATTCTTCTAAATTCCACTAAAGATGTGCTGACCAATTTGCAGTAGAAATCTGTTATTACAATGTGGCCACTGAAGCAACTTATCAGTTACCAGTTCATGAAATTATTATTCCAGAATTTTTTTTCCCAGATCCACTCCTTGACCACCAAAATCAGTGAGATGTAATACCCTATCCTGTATATCAATTGTAATTATTATTAATAGGTGTTTACTTTTTATCTGTTTTGATAGGACATGTAAATCAAATGAGCAGCTGGTATCTTCTGTGCACTCCCATTGGCTTTTATAGCTGAAACATAGTCCTCATTGTATTTGCTAGTACTGCGAGTAACTATTTGGTGATGAATGTCCGCTTGAGTGGTTATGGCTAAAACGTATTCACCTCGGCATAATATTACAATAATTATTGCGCTGTATTTTATTTTTGCAGATTCTGCATTTGGCCAAATGGTCAGACAGAAACCAACACAATCATACCATAAAGTGAAACATAAAATAAATTTGAAAACCGTTTAATCTCTGTTTATTTTGTGTTATCTTCAAGTTACGGAGTTTTCTTAATTTTAGCTCACACCTTTTGACAGCTTATCGTGGAAAGTTCAGTGTGTAGTATTGCAGGATAATTTCTGTCACATTTGGGTTTGTTTGATATGTAAATTAATTCAAAGTACTGTGTGACTGGAAAATATAACTATCATTCAATTCATTTTCCCTCCTTCACATTGGCCCAGACCCTACCACGTGACCTACAATAACCGCCTATGGATGATGGTCTGCTCATGCGTATTAGCATCCAACAGTGATTCTGCTACGAATAAGAATCTACTCATGCGTGGTTGTATTCAATTCTAAGAAAAATGTCAGCTTGACTGAAAACAGCGGAAATACAAAGAAGAAAATGAAAATTTTCCGTCAGCATCATATTGCGTACTCAGATGTAGATTACATCCAGGTCACATGGTTTTTTAAGGTCATCGCTGACCAGGTAGTGGTTTTTAAACAGATTGCAGGCTCAAGCTGTACTCTTTTCAGTCTGCTGCATAGTTTATAGTACTAGGTTTTTCATCCTCAACAGAATTCTGTCATTGAAATAGTTCCATAGGTTCACCTATGGAATCTCTCATATTAGTAGTTGCATAAAAAGGCAGTAACCTCATTGACAGCAATTTTTGGGAGGGTATTTTCACAAACTATTTTTAAACAACCTTACCACCAAAGAAATAATA
>OX393567.1:9827485-9964985 GCA_947652115.1 Blastomussa wellsi
CTGTTTTACTACAATAAATTGTTGTCAGTGATTTATGACTACCTGCCACTAATGAATACCACCCTTGAATAAAACTTAATAAATTCCACAGCATTTGGTAAATTGCTAACAAACACAAAAACTAATCTTCACCTTAATATCAATGCTGCCTCTCTGCCTTGTGACATAGTTGGCATTCTGCAAACAACTGTTAGATGAGTCACTGATATGGATTCTCATTGCCTGGTAATGAAGAAAACTTTGATTTATTGGATTAATCTGAACCCAATACACGACAGGCAACACTACAGGCATTTGAGAACACAAGCTTGCGGCTCATGTTTTCTACATTTCTCAAGTGTTCTCAAATGTCCTGAGTGTTTTATGACAGTATTATACATGGCATTTGCTTTATGATATAGATTTTATACGCCGCGAGTAAAAACAACAAAACACGTATGATCGATAAACTGAAGCAAATTAATTTCACTTCTTCTACTTTCCTCTCGAACTTAGAAGCTTCCTTGACAATTTCTCCAGCCTGACTCAGAATTTTGTTGGGAATTTCTTAAAAGAAAATGTTGCCCGCTATAAATACTGGTAAGATCGAAAGTTACCCACATTCAACATTGAAGACTTTAAATTAATATTTAAGGTTGTTTGGAGTAATACCTACTGGCTGCATTCCCCCTTTGCATTTATATTATATTGCTACCAAAAACTAGTATAACTGTCAACTGATGACTCTGTTGTTTTAGAATTGGAATGTCTTTGAGTGATGCCAATCAAACAAGCCTGGTATTAATTTTCAACAAGCCCCTCTGACAACAGTCATGGGAACAAGACAGAAGTGCCCTATTTTTACTGCTCAAGCTTGTAGTCTACATCATCATATTAATTCTTATTTACCATTCCTGTGGACTCCATTCTAGAAGCTGTGTTGACAGTATCACCAAACAAACAATACCGTGGCATCTTCAAACCAACCACACCTGCTACAACCATTCCTGTATGTACACCTAATGCCACGACAAAAAGAATAACAAAAACACAATAGATGATTCTGTTCCTTCATCATATACAACAAGGGGCACACAATGCAATCAGAGGAACTGATGTTTAAAAAGGGCACCTTGAATATTTAACAATACTCATCAGTTGACTTTAGCCTGTCAGAATCTCAGAGATTTGCATTTTTAAGTGTAAGATTGCAAGATTAAAATCTTACAAGAATCTTACACTTATTTTTAGATTCCCTGTCAGTTGTTGTTGTCATTACATTATATTGAAGCATGACATCTGATATACGATACCTACAGCCACTCAGCACCAGTACACTAAGTTCAAATACAAGTCTTTGAATGTAGAGATGTCTCTTTAATTTTCTAAACAAATATACTTTATCTCTTTCTTAAGTTACAATTGTATTAGTAAGACCTTTCAAACTGCCAGGATTCATAAACTGTTTTGCTTACAAGGGCTCTACAAATGAAATAAGGACAATACTCCCTCACCACAGTAACAAAGCTCTTCAGTTGGTGTAATCATAACAAACCCCATTAATTTTAAAGAGAACCCAAAAGCCAACTCAACTTGCACAGACAGCATTAAGATCGCTTAAAAAGTCAACAATACTATCAGTAATGAAGTTAAGTAACATAATTATTATTTGAAACAGAAATGTTGTGATGAGTTGTGATTACCAAGGATGTAAAACAAATTAAAAGATCATGTCAATACCCAAACACAATTTCAAGTCAACATTGAATGGTTTCTGTAAAACCAAGTATAGGTAATATTTAGAAAAGCCTGAGGCATCTTTAACAGTTCCTTACCTATCCTTATTTTGAGATGTTGGCTTGATTTTGACGGATCAACAAGTGTTGGCATGGCTGATATCATATCCAGTGCAAGGTCTGCAACATGCTCGGCATGATATTGGCTTCGCTCAGGAACACCACTCACCACCATGTATGCATCACCTATTGTCTCCACCTACAGCATCAAATTTTGTTAACGTTGCATAAATATTTTGCAACAGACCTTTCTCACACATTTTTATTCTTTTGTGTTCATGCTCATATGCCTGCCCAACCTCACTTCTGAGTTCAAGCTCTTTTGTTCTTTGTACATGCTGATGAGGGTGAGCGTGCAGATTAGCATAAACACAAAAGAATAACAAATGTGTGACAAAAGTCTATAGAAATACTACAAAGAGATGGGAACCACTAAAGGACAGACAGGAACCAGGAGTAAGAGGTGTGGGAATTGGGAGATTTGGACCCCTGTCCACTCCCTACCCCCAACTCCACACTTAAAAGCTATCCATCTGCTAACTTTTAAAAGAATGAGATTTTTATCAGGGTTTTCGAAGATAAGCCAATCATTTGTGTAGTTGTCCAAAGATACAGGCAGGCAGTATCCTGAAGATTCCTGGGTCACAGTCCAATGATGTGTTTTGTCAAACACAATGTCGTTGGAAAGTCGTACCGAGTACTTTTTTCTTTTAAAATCAGGGAAAAAAGGGGAGTACCGTCATTTAGACAAGTTTGCACGTTTTTGAAAAGTGTCAGCTGAGACTGTAATATTATAAATTTTTCAGCGAGGCATGAGAAAGTGATCCATAGGTGTGTGATTGAAGTTTTCAACACGCATGCACGAGACTCATGCATAATGCGTGAAAGTTGGCAGGTATAGAGCTATCATTTTCCAGTTGAGAACCTCCTGGGAGAGGATTCTGTAGTGATGAGATTTCTTTAAAGAGAAAAAGACAGATGTAAAACTAAGTTACTTTTAACTTGGGCTTCCCGCAGGGAGCCAAAGGTTAAAAATGCCCTTCGTTTTTTCTACCTTGGGTCACAAATTGCCGTCTAGGCCCTAACACGCATGCATGCCTTCTTATTGTCTCTTCGCATGCGCATGATTAGAGAGCACGCACAGACGCACATGGTGGATTTATATCAAGCGTTGTCCTTGAAAGGAAGCACAAATGCTATGATTTCTTCACCGCTCAAGCCACATACAACAGAACCTCAAGAACCATGCTATATCAAATGAGCTATCCAATGTTAATCATGTAAAGAAGCATTTGTATTAGCGTTATCGTGTAGTTAGTACATTGAATATTGGCTTTTGTGAGATTCTCAACCTGAGACATGCTCAAGCGAAAGATCAGTGTTTGTGGTCTGCGAACTAAATGCGTGAAGTCTTTGAAAGTTCAATTTCTGTCAAAATTTAATTTATTTTGCACTGATTTCACATTTGCACAGTCAACACAAACGTTTCAGCTATCCTGAGACTGACATCACAGTAGTTATATTCCTTCATTACAAATTAACGTACCTTGATTAATTCGCATATTAAAACCGTATACATATAATAACTTTACTTTCAAAAACGCTTATTCCTGAAAGCATACAAGAGACTTCAATGTGGGATGTTGTCGGCAAATTCTTTAACACCTTTTAATCCTTTCGCAATTCCGCAGATTTTTTCAAAAATCACTCGGACTCTCGAAGGGACTTTCAAAATTGTTCACTTCTTCTCTTCAACTTTTCACATATAAAATGGACGAGTTAACGGAGTACATGATCTCTCAAACACAAGATATCGATCCTCGTCAACTAGCTCAACAGGTTTTATTACGCATCGCTACGCCATGTGCAGAGACCTGTCTAATTACAAAAGGAAACAGACCCTCACAAAACCAGTTGTGTGCTGTATTTTGAAATAGCATGGAAGTGAGGTTCGTAACCACTGCAACCAGGGGAAATCAATTGTATTCAAATTTTTCTCAGTTAGCAAGAGAGTCGTATTTAATGCAGACGGAATTGCCAACAATGTTAAATGTGTTTGAGGCTGTCTGTCAACTAGAATACAGGGTAAAATACGATAGAGCTGTAAAACAATCAACAACTGACAATGGGGATTTCATCATGTCAAAATTCTGACGTTCATGGCTGGATATGCCCCAAGTTCAAGCAGATATGCGCCTTGTTGCTTGACAAGTCTGATTGCTAGAACATTATGCTCTTACTTTGTAGACGTTGTGTTGCTCACTGATCTGATCAAACACTGTGTACATGTTGTTTAACATGGTCACCACTTCCATGGGGCTTATTAGAGAACAAATATTTGTAAATCCCACCACATCACTGAACAGGACAGACACATCATGGAACATCTGAAACAACAGCCATAGCTACACATTTTATTTGCACAAATATATGTACAACTAAGTTACTTATCAACCAGAATGAATTATTGCTTTGTACAGGGGTTCACATTTTTTTGAGGTTTTGAAATTCCATGACGTTTCCAGGACTCTTTCTCTTTCTTTCTTAGTTTTCCATAGCCTAAGTTTGGCCATATTCTATGAAGTTTTAAAAAAATAATTATTTTGCACAATCAACATCATTTTCCAAGACTTTCCATGGCCCACATGTACACTTAAAGAATGACACTTTCTGAACCCTGTTGTGATGAATTCAAATTATCATTATTTTATTTCATTGTAAAAGTGTTGCATGCAACTTCAGGTTGAAACAGATTACAGGTAACCCTGGTTGAAAACAATTAAACCAGATAACCAATTACACTCTACGAAACCTGGCAAGGTGCACAGGTGGCAGCTAAGGTGAGGTACTACTCTGTTCAGGGAGCCTCTGGACACAATGCCAACCCAATATCAACTGGCATCATGGCTTGCAGCAGTAATTTGATGAAACAGCAGCAATTTGGTGAAACAGCAGTAATTTGGTGCACAGTGTACAGTGTACATGAGGCACCCTATTTCCCTTGGGATGCAGAAGTAAAAGGAGTTCAGGATTATTTTATGTCCAGTGTCCAGAAACTTCTTTCCATTACTAAAAGTGATTCTGCTATTATACCATAGCTAATGCAATGCAGTTCTTGACAGATTGTTTTAAAATTTTAAAGCAAATTTTTAAGCCAATCAATAATTTTTTTCTTAACTAAATTTTTGGTGGCTTCTGTCCATCATCATCAGTGCCTAGGATAGTGTTTCCAAGCATCTGATCTTGTATAGCATAACTGCACTATGTGTGTTGTTGATAAAACTACAAATACTAGAACCCTTGCCATCGGTAGTAGACATTTTAAGCATTTTTTTAGACCAATCTTTTTTCTCAACTAAATTTTTGCTGATTTCTGTCTACCTTAATCAGAAGAGTATCTGTCCTGTTACTATTGTTGGTTGTAATTAGAGATTAAAAACTGCAAATACCTCGCAAGTATTAAGAGCTGGTTCACCCTGCCTCAGACGATCAGCCACTGATCTTGGAATCATTTGATATAGCAATGAGTCTGTTCGCCTCTTTTCAATATCCAGCTCCTTCATACTTTCCTCAAGCTTGGCACTTTTAACCAGTTCCTGTTAAATCAAAGTTTAAAAAAGTCCTTACATGTATAATACAGTAACTATTAACAAATATCAAGTGACAACACATTGACGGCAATAAATTATGGCTCAGACAAATGACAGGCTTCAAAAAAGGCCAGCAACTGCTGGAGTTCTGCTGGTTACTTGAATATAATTTTCACCATTTAAACTGGTCACAGCAATCAGCTCGTTCCCAGGGTCTCTCATCTTCCTGCCCTTCCAGAGAGGAGAGACCCTGGTCTGGTCTGGTCACGTGTCTCTTGGTCAATTGAGAACACTAGAGAGGGGTCCTCTAATGTCAGGAAATTAGTTGACAAAATCGACTGTGGTCGTCTCCAAACAGCATTACCGTAGAATCCCGGTTATAAGCCCTGGGCTTATACAATTTCGTAAGGGTTTTTGGGTGGGTGTTGCTACAGCAGTGTGCAGTAGTAAGTCGGTCAGCGGTATTCACCTATTCGCACTGCGGGGGGTAACTCACGCTCTCCGACAGCATGGCCGCCATGTTTCGTATCACAAGTGTGATGTTGTTTGTATCGTTTAAAATCAGAGTAATCCTTGTGTCGTTCGCCACGTATGGCGTACTAAGTTGTTATCTCAGAAATAGGTTTTCCTGCGAATAACAACGAACGTTCATCTTGGTTTATTTCTTGTTGATTTTCGTCGAAACTCCCAGTCGATTCTGCAGTGCAGAACTTGAGGGCAGACACAATAACAACTTAGTAAGTTTGAACATGGACTTTGTGGTCTTATGCGAAGCTTCGTATCACCATAAGGACATTGTTGCTGACAACAACAACTTTGTTAAGAAGCTAGACTGAATTGAATGGATTCCATGTGGTCCTAAACCTTGTAAACGTACGTTTGGCTTGGAATTATTAACACTCGTCATGTCTCGAGAGTCAAGTCAAATAATCGAGGACTCAAAGCTGGCGGATGGCCGTGCTGAAGTGGTAAGTTCCGCTTCTAATAATTACTTGGATGGTGCCAACGAAATGTCTTCGCGTTTAATTGTTGAATTACCGGATGTTGCCGAAGATAAGACATATTCTGAAGAGGAAAATGAAGATCAATTTGTTGAAGTTCGTAATAGGAAGCTGACAAAAAAGGGTCGGTCCTATCAAACCGAAATTAAAATTAAATCGTACAAGTCTATGAGGTCTACATTAACAGGAACAATGCGAGAAACACTGCTGCTTCGAGGACAATGTAATGAACTACCAACTTGGAAGCAGAAGTTTAGTAAGGCTCAAGTTTTGTGGAATGAATTTACGGATGCGTACAATGAAATTAGAGAAATTGTTGAAGGCGACGAGTTAGCGATTGTCAGAGACATCTGGGAGCAAGTTTGTGGTGAGTGGTCTGATTTTGAAAGGGACGTGAGGGATGAAATTAAGTATTTGGAACAAACAGTACTCGAGTCTTGTTCTGTCAGATCTAAGGGGTCCAAGTTGAGCAAAAGTGTCAAAAGTCTTAAATCAAAATCAAGTGTGGACAGTGAACGTTCAAACAAAGTAGACAAGTATAAGCTTCAACAGGAAGAAGCGGCCTTGAAAGTGAAGTTAGCCTACGTTGGACAAGAAAAGGCCCTGGAAATTGAAAAGTTGATACAAGAACAAAAAATTGAAGAGCTAAAACTAAAAAGGGATATTGAATTAAGCAGAGCTAAGTTAAATGTTTGTGAAGAGATTGAAAGGGAGCAAATTCCCTCACTTGAGGACGACTTGGTTAACCTTCCTTCCGAAGGCCAAGGGGAAGGTGTGAGAAGATTCCTGCAATCTTTGCCTGTGACTACCAGTACTAGTGTGGCTAGCACATCGGTTCAGTTACAAGTACCTCAAATACCAACACTTACAACCACGTCCACACCTAAGTCTACGTCAAGTACTTTGCATGCTTCTGCTCCATCATTCTCTCGAGGAGCTGTAACACAGTCAGTATTTACAGTTCGTCATTTTGGACATGGACATGTCCCTCCCACTCCAGCAGAAGTGCCTAGCTATGAAAATGATCCTCCTGTAACTAAACCTCTCAGTGGTCCATCACCAAATGTGTCAGCGGTTACTTCACCTTCGAGTCACCAGTCTGGGTATGAAAATGTCACACCAATGAGAACTAATCCTGCTGTAACTAATTTCTTCAGTGGTCCATCACCAATTATGTCAACAATGGTTACACCCCCTCTTACTTACCAGCCTGTTAATCCCCAAGGTCAAGTTAAATCGTTCAGCGATGGTTTGGATAGAATGGCATTATCGTTGGAAAGATGTATGGAAAAGTTAACTGAAGCTAATTTGGAACAAAGCTCTGTGAGCAAACAGTTGTTTGTCTCTGGGCAACTTCCAAAACTTACTATTCCAGTATTCAATGGTGACCCTTTACAATACCCTGCGTGGAAGAGTACTTTCAATGCTCTAGTCGACTCCAGACCTCTAGAAGCAGACATCAAGTTGAACATGTTGAATCAGTATGTAACAGGAAAGCCAAAACAAGTGGTGGAACACTATCTTCTGATTGGAACAGAAGATGCCTACCAGAAGACTAGGTCTGTACTGCAGGAGAGGTATGGAAACTGTAATGTTGTAAGTACAGCATTTATTAACAAGTTAGAGAGTTGGCCTAAGATAGGTCCCAAGGATGCTGCTGCCCTAAGAGAGTTCTCAGACTTCCTAGATAAGATCTTGGCAGCAAAGGAAACAATTCCAGGACTCTCTATCCTAGACTATGCAAAGGAGAATGTAAAGTTATTAGCTAAACTCCCTTACCGTCTTGAGAATAAGTGGAGAGATGCAATTAAGCAGTGGAGACACACCCATGGTGAAACTAGTTACCCTACCTTTCTCAAGTTTACCGAGTTCATAAGAGAAGCAGCCGAAAAGGCTAACATCCCAGAGCTAGAAGGCATGTCCACTTTAACCAGTCCTAGAGTTAACAAAACTCCAAAGAAGAAGTCAGAAGAGGGTAGTTCCCTATCTACATCAGCCAAGGACGGAGAAAACTCTGAATCAGGTCCTAGTAGTTCTAGCAAATCAGAGCACGCTGGTAAAAACAACTCAAGCAAGTGCCTGTTCTGTGGTGCAGTACACAAGTTGGACGACTGCACTGATTTCTGCAGAAAGCCTTTCAGTCAAAGGAGAGATTTCTTCTTTCGTGAACATTTGTGCATGGGCTGTGCGGCCAGTAGAAGTCATCAGGTGATGAACTGCAAGAAGAGATTGAAATGCAAAACTTGCTCAGGAATGCATCCTACCTGCCTTCACAAAGAACAAACACAAGACAGTGCTGCCGTCTCAAATTGTATGAGTGTATGTCTACTTGCTGATCAAGGTGGTGGATTTGATCACACTATGATTGTGCCAGTGTGGGTCAGGCCAGTGGGAGAACCGGAAAGGGAAATTTTGCAGTATGCAGTGCTGGACGACCATTCAAATGTTAGCTTTGTGTCTGAAACACTGTGCGAATGGTTCAACCTACAAGGCCCAGCAACAGAGTTATTGTTGACAACAATGCAACAGCAGAATGCACACGTTGAAACTAGAAAGATATCTGGTCTAGAAGTGTTGGACTATCATAGAGAGTGCGTTATAAAGATGCCAGTGGCCTTCACTCGAGAACTTGTTTCAGCCAACCGATCACAGATTCCAAAACCTGAAGTGGCTAGAGAGTGGCAACATCTGAAGCCTATTGCTGATAAGTTGACACCATACCACCCAGACGCAGAGATTTCTATTCTGATTGGAAACAACTGTCCAAAAGCTATCCGACCAAGAGAAATAGTTGCCGGGGAAGATGATGAGCCGTATGCTCAAAGAACTATACTTGGTTGGGGAGTGATTGGAAGAGTCTGCAAGTCACGTGACAAAGAGAGTGGAGATAAAGGTGTATGCAATAGAGTTGCAGCTTCAGAAATCAATAACCGATTTGCATTCGCAACGAAAGTCAAAGAGATCCTCAACGCAGAGAACATTCTTCGTGTGTTCGAGTCGGACTTTGTGGAGATAAATGCTAAGAGCAAACCATACTCTGTGGAAGATGAGAGGTTCCTGAAGATTCTGGAGGACGAAGTGAAGAAGAGACCAGATGGACACTATGAAATGCCGCTTCCTTTGAAATCTGACAATGTGTCCTTTCCCAACAACCGACAGCTTGCTGTGAAGAGGTGGAACCAACTGAAATCCAGATTTAAGAAGAATCCGAAGTTTTTTGCAGACTACCAGATCTTCATGAAGGACCTAATCTCTCAGTGCGCCGAAAGAGTTCCAGCAGATCGTCTTGAGGTGCAAGATGGTAAAGTCAACTACGTCCCACACACAGGCGTTTATCACCCAAAAAAGCCAGGGCAGATAAGAGTGGTATTTGACTGTTCAGCACAATTTAACGGAGTCAGCCTCAATGATTACTTGCTTCAAGGTCCAGAATTCATGAATGATCTGTTAGGAATCTTGTGTCGTTTCCGCCAGGAAAGTGTTGCATTTATGACAGACATAAGGAGCATGTTCCATCAGTTCATGGTCGCCGAAGAACACAGAGACCTGTTGCGCTTCCTATGGTGGCTGGATGGCGACCCTTCAAAGGAAGTGGTTGAGTATCGGATGAAAGTTCATCTGTTTGGAGCCAGCAGTTCACCAGGTTGTGCGAACTTTGGGCTTAGGCGAGCGGCTGATGATGGCGAACAAGATTTTGGTGCTGATGCAGCGGCGTTCATTCGTAAGAACTTCTATGTGGACGATGGTCTAAAATCCGTAGCTACAGTTCCTGAAGCCATCCAATTGATCAGGGCCAGTCAAGCCATTTGTGACAAGGCCGGGCTCCGATTGCACAAGATAGTCTCTAACAAGAAGGAAGTTCTTGAAGCTATTCCGGTTGAAGACCATGCAAAGGGAATCAAAGAACTGAACCTAGCTGTAGATCCTTTGCCTATTGAGCGAGCCCTAGGCGTGATGTGGTGCGTTGAAAATGACAGCTTTCAGTTCCGTATCGAACTTCGTGACCGCCCTTTAACTCAAAGAGGTGTCTTATCGACCATTGGCTCCATCTATGATCCTTATGGTTACATAGGCCCTGTAACACTCAAAGGAAAGCAGATACTCCAGCAGATGTGCAGAGACAAATTGGACTGGGATAGCCCTGTCCCTGAGTATCTACGCCCACAATGGGAGAAGTGGCGTCAAGAAATCAAGGACCTGGAGAAACTGGAGATAGAGCGATGTTTTAAGCCAAACGACTTTGGCTCAGTGAAAGCTGTGGAAATGCACTACTTTTCAGATGCTTCAACAGAAGGTTATGGCCAGTGCTCGTATCTAAGACTAATTAATGAACATGACCAAGTTCATTGCTCTTTTGTTGTTGGAAAGACACGGGTAACACCCTTGAAGCACAAAACCATTCCAAGGTTGGAATTAGCTGCCGCTACCACCTCAGCAAGAATGAGTGAGTTCGTGCGGAATGAGTTAGAGTACCCAGGGATCAAGGAGTTTTTCTGGACGGATAGCCGAGTAGTTCTCGGATACATAAGCAATGAGGCTAAACGATTCCATGTTTATGTCGCCAACAGAGTTCAACAAATCCGTGATCTAACTGATCCTAACTCCTGGTTCTATGTTGAGACAACCAGCAACCCGGCAGACGAAGCGTCAAGAGGACTCACAGCCAAACAGCTGGTAGAAGGTTCACGTTGGCTCATTGGTCCAGAATTTCTGTGGGAAAGCGGACCTTGCAAACCTGAGAACGTGGAGGTGTCTCCCCTTCAAGAGTCCGACCCTGAAGTGAAGAAAGTATCCGTATTGACGACGGAAGTCAAGAGCGTCACTCCATTTCCTGATTACTTCGAGACAAGCAGACTTAATGGTGTACGCAGCTGGTATCAGGCTACGAAGGTCATAGCCCTGTGTCTACGACTAAAGTCCAAGTTTCAGAGAAGAGAAATTAAGATGTCCAAGAAACCGGGGACAAAGTCAAGTGCAGAAGTTGAGATACCAGAAGTAAAGTTTACAGTAACAGAGCTTCAAGAGGCAGAGAAGAACATCATCAAGAGTTTGCAGTATGAACACTTCCAGACAGAGCTTCAGATCCTCTGCAACTTAAATGTTACTGATGGAGACACAAACCGATGTCAAGCTAGAAAACGAAACCAAGAGTTACGAAAGACCAGTTCCCTGTACAAACTGGACCCGTTCGTGGACCAAGATGGTCTTATTCGTGTTGGAGGTCGTATCAGAAGAGCAAATGTACCAGTTGACATAAAGCACCCAGTCATTATTCCGAGAAAGGGACACTTGACTGAACTGTTGATCGAACATCATCACTTGAAAGTGAACCACATGGGTCGTGGGATGACGCACAATGAGCTGCGCCAGAATGGCTACTGGGTGATCAATGGATCATCAGGAGTAGCAAGGTTCATATCAAGTTGTGTGACCTGTAGACGACTGCGTAGACCCACAGAGCAGCAGAAAATGGCCTGTCTTCCTGAGGACAGACTGGAGCCCACGCCTCCATTTTCATATTGCGCCGTTGATTACTTTGGACCGTTCATAGTCAAAGAGAGAAGAAGCGAAGTCAAACGGTACGGAGTGCTGTTTACGTGTATGGCGTCGCGAAGTGTTCATTTGGAGATTGCCAATTCATTGGACAGCTCTTCTTTCATCAATGCATTGAGTCGTTTCATGAATCGAAGAGGAGCTGTAAGACAGTTGAGGTCTGATCAAGGGACAAATTTCGTCGGTGCGCGAAATGAACTGAAGGAGGCATTATCTGAGATGAATCAAGATCACGTTCAAGAATACCTGCTAAGAAATGGATGCGAGTGGATCCCATTCAAGATGAACCTGCCCCATTGTAGTCACATGGGAGGAACCTGGGAACGTTTGATTCGCAGTGTACGCAATGCATTGGAACCACTTCTATCGAAGGTTGGGAGCCAACTTGATGATGAAACTTTGCGCACACTCATGACAGAAGTCGAGTGCATTATTCAACTCAAGACCTCTCAGTGTGGACTACCTATGTGATGCACAGGCACCAGAGCCCTTAACACCAAACCATCTTCTTACTATGAAACCTAAACGATTGTTACCACCACCAGGAGAGTTCCAAAGAGCTGATGTTTATTGTCGAAAACGTTGGAGAAGAATGCAGTATTGCGCGAACCAATTCTGGATGAGATGGCGCGATGAGTATCTCCAAATGTTACAGGTCAGGCAAAAGTGGATCCAGCCTAAAAGAAACCTTGCAGTGGGAGACGTTGTGATATCTAAGGAGAGTGAAGGAGCGTGCAACAAGTGGCCACTTGGTAGAGTGGTGCAAGTTTACCCAAGTGAGGACGGATATGTCAGAAAGGTCAAGTTGCTGATGGCAGACAGAAATTTGGACAACTGTGGCCAACGCCAAAGCCCGCCATCATACCTAGACAGGCCAATTCACAAGCTTGTGCTATTGTTGACCACAGATGAGGTGACTGGAGAGGATGTACTTAGTCAGGAGACCGGAGAAATCCCCAACGAGGAGCCAGCAAGGGACATGTGAAGAGTGACTTTGAGTGACTTTTAATTAACACTGAGCACTGTTTTTGAAAATTTAATCTTCATTGATATTTTGAACTTCAGTAACCTTTGCAAGGTTACTTGAACTCTGAACATGAACTAGTTGCCATAGTTCAAGTATTGGACTGTTCTTTGTCGAACATTTATCGCTGTTAGTTATTGCACTGTTATTGTTAACTGCATGTATGCAGTTGGGGAGCCATGTTGCTACAGCAGTGTGCAGTAGTAAGTCCGTCAGCGGTATTCACCTATTCGCACTGCGGGGGGTAACTCACGCTCTCCGGCTGCATGGCCGCCATGTTTCGTATCACAAGTGTGATGTTGTTTGTATCGTTTAAAATCAGAGTAATCCTTGTGTCGTTCGCCACGTATGGCGTACTAAGTTGTTATCTCAGAAATAGGTTTTCCTGCGAATAACAACGAACGTTCATCTTGGTTTATTTCTTGTTGATTTTCGTCGAAACTCCCAGTCGATTCTGCAGAGCAGAACTTGAGGGCAGACACAGGTGGGCCTATAATCGGGGGGGCTTATAACCTGGGGGGCTTATAATAGGGAGGAAAAAAACGTCTAAACTCCGTTCTATTAAAATGAAAATGGGTTCTGGGAGGTGGTATTGAGTTACCGTGCTCTTATTTCATCTACGGGAACAGGAAAAAGAAAGCTGATGTGAGAGGAAAACTACGTAAGGCAGAACGATCTCTTTATGGGATTTGAACAACCGCAACAAATAAACTGGCAACCGAAAGCGGAACAGAGATCAAGTTTAGTTGTGACTTTGATGGAATAAGATTCATTGAAATCCTGTTAAAGAACCGTTGCTGTAATTGATTTATAATTATAAATATGTCGCTAATGTACCCCCTAATTATTGTTAACTGTATACGGTACCCGGTATAACAGGGGTATAACCGGGAAGAAATTTCTATTAGCAGAGAGGTGGGCTTATAACCGGGAGGAAATTTCTATTAGCAGAGAGGTGGGCTTATGATCGGGGGGGCTTATAACCGGGATTCTACGGTATATGAGAATTTCTTCATTTTTCGATGCTCTAATCGGCGATCAGATCAGAAGTCCCAATGAAGGAATCGAAATTGCAGTGTAACCATATTTATAAACGTGGAGGAAAAAGCGAATTTGAAGGATTTGAAACTCAATTTCTGGCAGCAAATATGCGAACCCCTTACAGTAAGACATCATGCAAACTTCATCTTCAATGACCGTTTGCCAAAGAGTGTCACAAGTTGTTTTGCGAACGGCCGATTTACTAATGTAGGAAACAAGGAACAGAGTTTTTCCACACAGTATACATGTAAACGGAATGTTTACTGGAAGCAATAGATAACAATTGAATGAAAAATATGATATGACATGTCACAATTTTGTAAAATGAATTGTATAACTAGCGCAGTGGACGAACGAATATTGTGGCAATATAAACATGTCTTTTCCTAACCTTCATTTTCTGAAGATTTGGAGGCAAAATTCAGACAGCGAAGATTGTCAGGTTGGTGACAATACCATTTTAACATGTTGCAGCCATCTACTCTTCCAGTTGCTAGTGTCTACTTCAAAACATTTTTAAACCCATGTAATGTCAAGTATTTCAGAGAAATTAGAAAGATATTAATGCCGATCTTTCCTTGATATCACAGAAATGCAGAAATGCAGCACTCAGAGTTGCGTAGATGATACAAAACTTATTACTTCTTTTCAACTAAAAGATAATCTGGATGCAATTACTCATTTAAAAGATGACCTATTTAAAATAGGAGAATGGTGCTCCAACAACCTCTTGTTACTCAATCCTGGCAAAACCAAATTAATGATATTTGGCAGCAGATAAATGCGTGCAAAACTTCAATTTCACTCTCTTTCATTTATGGGAAAGGACATCGTCCCTACAGATATTGCTAAAGACCTGGGCATGATTTTAGATTCTAATTTAACTTATGATGAACACGCAATTAAAACCGCTTCTTCATGCATGTCCCGCCTCGGCCAAATAAATCATGTCAAGCATGTTTTTGACAAACATACACTCCTAATGATTATTAACTCTTTAGTTTTTAGCAAATTATTTTATTGCTCTAATGTATGGGCAAATACATCAAAGTGTAATATCAACAAACTGTAGGCTGTGCAAAACTTCGCTCGTCGCATTGTGAGCGGCGCGCGCAAATATGACCATATTACGCCCATTCGTAAAGAGCTCAATTGGCTCCCTGTGGGAAACCAGCTACATTACCGTAGCGCAATAATGGCCTTTAAATGTATGACGGGCCACGCCCCCGAATGCCTGTCTTCGAAATTTTTAAAGCTAGTCGAGGTGAGCGGCCATAGTACCAGAAACTCACAGTTGTTAAACATTCCACTTTTTAAAGCCGCTAGTGGCCAAATAACTTTTTATTATAGCTTTTTAATACGCAATGACTTGAACCTGAATGATCTTGAGAATTTATGTTTAGAAATTCAAAAACCATGCTCTAAGCCATTTCTCGTAGTATCTTGGTATAGGCCACCATGCTCTTCAGCTGAACTTTTCTCACACTATGAGACCCTTATCGCAAAATTAGACGCTCTAGATCTTGAGTATTATCTGATGGGTGACTTGAATTGCAATATGGCCTCTACCCATTTCGACACTAATACACGTTTACTTTGTGAAATTTCTGATATATATGGGCTACAGCAGCTTATAAAAGAACCAACTCGTATTACTGAGTCATCATCCTCTCTAATTGATGTAATATTTACAAACTGTATTAACAGGGTTGTCTGTTCAGGAGTTTTGCATATTGGCATTAGTGATCACAGCCTCATTTATGTTTATCGTAAAATATCTCCAGAGTTTGCTTCCAAAGGGCATTCAACTAAAACCTATAGAAGTTTTAGTAATTTCAATCGGGAAAACTTTCGAAGGGATATATCACGACAGGATTGGTCTTGTACCAGTGATGACCCAAAAGTTTTGTGGGCTGACTGGAAAGCTAAATTTTTGTCTATTGTGAACAGTCATGCTCCAATCAAAACTAAACGTGTTGGGTCAAGCAAGGTACCTTGGATTACATCAGACCTGCGGAAGGGTATGCGCGATCGCGACGCTGCTAAACGGAAAGCTATTAAGTCTAACAATCCTCAAGACTGGGCTATATACAAAAAGCTACGTAATAGGATCAATGGAGAAGTCAAATCTACAAAGGCATCCTATTATGCTAGTGCGTTTGTTCAGTCAAATGGCGATTCGCGTAAAACCTGGCAATTGATTAACGAACTCACGTCCCGTCAGAAAAATAACGCGTCGGTGAAAGAATTAAAACTAAACGAGAACTCAGTAACCAATTCTCATGAGCTTTCCAACGCATTTAATGATTACTTTTCAACAATTGGAACCAAACTAGCTAATGAGGTACCCCTTGTTACCGACGGTTCAAGTTATGCCGATTACATTGTTGGCAGCGACAACAAATTCATTTTCCGTCCAATTAGTAGTAGTGATGTCTTTTCTCTTTTAAATAAATTATCTAAATCTAAAGCAACAGGTCTTGATAATATTTCGGCCAAACTAATTCGGGAATGTGGGGATCTTATTTCGATCCCTTTATGTAACATTTTCAACAACTCTTTAAGTTCTGGTTTATTTCCTGATGACTGGAAATGCGCTAGAGTAACTCCATTGTTTAAACAAGGTGAGCGAACTGATGTGAATAATTATCGGCCAATCTCGGTTATCTCAATAATAGCTAAGGTGTTCGAGAGAATCGTGTATGATCAACTGTACAGTTTTTTGACTAAGGAAGAGATAATCACCAACCAACAATCGGGTTTCCGCACGTTGCACTCGACTGTCACTGCTCTCCTGGAAGCGACTGACAGCTGGGCTCTCGATATAGATCGCGGTAATGTAAATGCAGTAGTTTTTCTGGACTTAAAAAAAGCATTTGATACCGTTGATCACGATGTTCTTTTAGGTAAGCTTAGTCTGTACGGAATACAGGAGTCTGCTTACGATTGGTTTAAGTCATATCTAAATAACCGTACCCAGAAATGTGTAGTCAATGGTTCGCTTTCCAAAGTCTGTTCTTTGGGCTGTGGGGTCCCTCAGGGGACTATCCTTGGTCCTCTTCTATTTTTGATCTATATCAATGATCTGCCAAACTGTTTGTCTTTCTGCCAACCTAGGATGTATGCAGACGACACTCACATCACATATGCTAGCGCGGACTTACACTCAATGCAGTCTAGTCTGAATCATGATTTAAGTAACATCTATAAATGGCTTCTCTGCAACAAACTTACTCTGAATTCAACTAAAACCGAGTTTATGTTAATTGGTTCTAGACAAAAACTGAGTACATTATCTGACTCCCTTGAACTTTCGATAGATAATAACCCTATAAAGCAAGTTTCAACTACTAAATCACTTGGGATTCTCATTGATAATAACATGGCATGGCATAGTCATATCGACAAATTATCCAAAAAGATTGCCTCCGGCATTAGCGCCATAAAGCGAACTAGATCCTTTGTTTCGCCAGAAATACTACATTACATCTTCAACGCCTTGGTACAACCCCATTTCGATTACTGTAGTATTGTCTGGGGAAATTGCGGCAAAACGCTTTTCGAAAGATTACAAAAACTGCAGAATCGTGCTGCTCGCATTTTGACTTACTCCTCCTATGATGCTGACGCTCGCTACTTGTTACAGCAACTTGGGTGGAAAAACCTGATCGCCCAGCGTCAATTTCAAGAAGCTCTAATGGTGTTCAAAGCTCTTAATAATCTGGCTCCTGACCATTTATCCTCTATGTTTACTGAGCGCAGTACGTCAGGCTATGTCTTAAGGGACTCTATGAACAAATTAAATGTCCCTCTACCAAGAACCAACTATCTAAAAAGGAGCTTTAGCTATAGAGGTGCAACTCTCTGGAATAGTCTGCCCTGCAATCTTAGGCAAGAGAAATCTCTAGCTCGTTTTAAGCAATTGTTAAACTTTCATTTTAGTGAATTAAGTTAGATACACGGCATTCATGGAAAACAGGTATAGTTTAGGGTAATTCTAATTAGTATTTCTAAGAGACTTTTTAGATATGTATTTACTATTATAAATATTGTTTGTAGTTTAATTTTATATGTAACAAACCTGATGAATTTTTAACCGTGTTTAAATAAAGATTTGAGATTTGAGATTCCCTTAAACTGTGTAATTCAGTCACTGTTTTTAAAAATCGTCTGAGGACCAAACTACTTAAAGAATCGTAATTTTTATACTTATATATTTTTTATAACTTTTACAACCTTATTTTAGTCATCCTTATTTTTAATTGTAAATAAGAATATTTTAACAAATCAGTATTAATATTGTCTCTGAAAAGCCCCCTTGGGGAAAGTCAATAAAGTATGTATGTATGTACGTGTATGTAAAGTAAATCATACAACTTACTTTGGAAAAGGTTTGAGAGACCCTAAATTAAAATAAGGGGTTTCAATGTGAAAGTAAGTGCTGGCGTTAGAGCTGGAGGAAAAAATGCAGAACGGCTAAGGGAAATTTTTAAACAGCTAGCTGTGAACACTTCAACTCGTATTTCGAATGTCATCATTTCACGAGCGCGTAACGCAATGACCTTAAAAAACATCACGCTGGTCAGAACACTGCAGTTTAGAGTTGGTGCCGCTTTTCCCGCTACATGTATCTTCGTAACTGAAATACACAATTTATGGAAATAAACTTTTCTAAGTGCTGACTATTTGTCTTCTATTTTAATGCGAACATATTTTCATGTCGTCGGCCGGGCAGCGATTTGTATTATTAATTAGCATCCCAGCGCGATTTCAAGACAAGTGATGTCTTAAGTTCCATAATGCGTCTAAAGTTAATTGGGACAGAATTTGTCTTTGCAAGACAGAATTTGTGAAAAAGTTCTTTTGCATTGACTCGAAACTCTCAACCACTAAACATATTGAGTGTCAACAAGTGGTCAAAATTTTGCTAATGCCTGCGTTATCATTTTGCCGACAAATAAATTCATCACGTGCCGCGAAGACACAAGAAGCTTTCAGTTTGAAGCCTGAGAATTGAATTTAAAGACATTTCCCTGAAAAAGGAAATGGCAACTGAAGATCATGGCAGTGAAAGAGCAATAACTTTATCATTTTTCTTTTCATCCAGAAAGCTTTCTCGCTAACTTGGAGCAAGCAGACAGTGTATTCCCATGGGTGATAAAAATGCTTGATATTTGCATATTTCTAATTGGCAAAAATTGATCATACAGGAAAGCAGCCAAACACAAATTGATATCTTTTCCTGCTTGAGATTCACCATTAACCGTTCGTGACCTTGATGAAGACATTTAGAAAATGCTCATCTACTTGTTTTATGGCAATTGGCAACGTCAACAGCATCTCGAAAGCGTCTGACTGCGTGCGTAAAATTCTCATGTGCAAAGTGATCTCATGCATGGATCCCAGATGATATGACAGCCATGTGATGTGCGCATGATTGTCATTTCAAATGTCCCGGATAATAGTCTATTGTGCAGGCTTCAAGTCTTACATCCAAAAAATTTTTGAATTTTTTGCCCTATTGAAAAAAATAGTGTGCTGCCTCGCTAACGCTCGCCAGCAATTATTAATTATTGTTGTCAGACAGAACAAGGTTCTTAATATAATGCTGCCTGATAAACCTTCAAGTTTATTTTCAATTGTGGGTGCATAGTGCCTGGGATTCTTGTTCCCGGGTTGGTTTAGTCATTTCGTTGGTGACCAGGGTATCATATCCGCTAATTAAAGGTTACTCAGCCACTAATTAAAAATCAATATATAAATATTTCCAAAAATAACAAGACAGCTAGAACTCTCTATATAAGATGTCACGCTTCAATATAATGCGACAGCAGGAAATAACGTTACTAGACCCATGTAGTTCAATTGAATGCATAGATTATAGTAAAATATACTAGGCAGTTAGAACGGTCAAATACAAAGTATAACTGAAAGAGAAGATTTCTATTTAATGATTTGAAAAAGGTTTTCAGGAACACTTACCTTGTATGCCTACAATTGACCTTTCGATGATCAATTGGTAAATGCTGCCAGTGTCAACATTGGAAATATTTATCAATTGACTTCATAGCGTATAACTTAGGGGAAGTTTTAACAGAAGCTATACGTTTTTACAAGAAAAAGAGCCTGCAATTTCAACATTGCAAAACGTTTCTTGTTTTCCTTAGTGGCCATTTGGCCACTGACTGTTTAAGTTTGGTTGCTAGTGTCAAAAACTTTTAGTCGCTAAAGTTAGCGTAAGTGCCCAATCCTAAATTTTAGTCGCTAGCTGGTGACTTCTGTTGCAATTTAGTCGCCAGCACCAAAATTTTGCTTGCCATGGTGACTACAATGGTCCCAATTTGGAGGGTTGCTGATCTTTTTGGTTATGTGCATTTGATGTGACCTTATATTATTTCAAAGAATCATTTCCTGGTACACCACGCAGAAAAGCAATCACAATTGATAATAAATCACCACCTTTGAAAGTGAACCCCCCCCTGTATAGTTACATTTTGGCAAAAATATCCACTGCACACATCTTCATATTAACTCTTCATTGATTTGTTACCAGGGAACAAGGCATAGATTAATTGGAAGTGAGGTTTCATGAGAGGGGTGTCCTAAAAGCCAGAATGCCAGTCCTAATACCTGGAATGACTACATTTCAGTTAGGATTACAATTAACTATGAAGGACATTTTGACAAGTGTGTCATTTATACACAAACGAGTGAAACTTCAATTTGGTGTACTTGATTCAATCAGCTTGAATACAGAGTACTGGCCACCAATGATAAACAGACGTCCTGCATTTAGAAAGTGACTGAATTTGTTGCATAAATGTAGAAAACTCATCCATACTTGGTTTTTTACAGTGGCTGCCATTATTTTATTCTCATTTTGCTTTCATAGAGAAAAACAAAAATGATAAATTTTGTGATGCAACAAGATGTTTACAGAATTGGAGTAATGACAGTGAAGATGAACTTCAATGTAGAAGTCTGAGCTTCCATTGTGTCTGGGTTATGTTCATGTGTTGTGAAAGTTTTAATTTTGTTCCAAATATTGAAATGAATTGTACTCATTACAACGTTTCAAAGCTATGTCATAGAGTAATAACTTTATTTAACGAGGGAAGCACTTTACAGTCCTAGACTAAGAATGTGTCATACAAAAATTAACAGAACCTTTTACTTGATTGTGTCAAATGGCAAATATTTATTGTCAAAATTCCTTTCATAGAATTATGCAATTTACTGTGTAGTCATAATGCATGATCAAGGTGGCTCATAATAGTTTACACATCCTTGTCTTCTGAATTCTATTGCAGCACCATCAATAATGCTGAAGGGTAACTTTTGGGATAAATGTGTGTAGATTTTACCAATGAACAAATTGATGCTCATGTGACGTCAAAATTCATTGCCATGGCAAGACTAAAGAGGCCAAAGATGCCTTATATATGACTTTTTCAGGCTAATAAATATAAAACTACTACGTGAAAGTTTTTGTTTTTTACATATTTTTCTGAAGTGGACAAAAGGAATATTTCTGCAAATTTTTTAAAAAATATATGTCGATAGGTTTCAGAGCTATGCTATTTTTTCATGAATTTATGGTGGCTCTGAAACCTATCAACAGCATTTTTTAAAAGTTTACAAACATGTTTCTCCTGTCAAATAAAGAAAAATGTATGTATGAAAAAGAAAAACTTTCACTGAGTAGTTTTTACGTTATTAGCCTAAACAATGTTACATGTAAATATGGGTTGTCATTGGCAACTTCTGGTGTTGTCATGACGACGGAGTTCATCTGTATCATCGACCTACATGTAGCTGTAATGGAATGGCAAAGACGGGAAGATTTAAACTATTGTGAGCCACCTTAAAGATGTTTGCACAAAAATTTTTTTCTGAGACTTTTACCACTGTAAGTTACTAATGTCAGAAATGTGAAAAACATTGGGGGTCACCAACTTCATTTTGGAGAAAAAATGCCCAGAAGAACACCCTAAATATGAAAAATTGGGCTTCGTTAGTAAATATCACTACAGTGACTGTAAGCCCAAAAATATTGTAAATAAATATTTGAAGTGACATTTTCTCTGCAAAATATTGTCTATGCACACCTATTTAGTGAATTAATTCTATTGGCGGTGTTCCTTGAAGAAACATTGTGCATTCAGCTACTATAGTTTCACTCACCTTACAGCCACAAGATGGCAGAATTCATTGTAGCATAGGCAGAAAACTTGCACATTTTTTAACTTCCCACATTAATTTTTTGTTCATTTTTTGACAACCCGCCAAGGATGGCAAATAAAATATGTTTCTGTGAAAAAAAGCAGGGGTCACTGGCCATTTTTTTTGGCATTTGATTTTCCTCATCATGCACAATTGATGCATGACATGGTGTGATGAACACGAATTGCGTGTGCAGTAACAATGTGCATAAACAATTGGCACAAACGTCCTTACATATTTGTCATGAGCAACTTGATGAATAATATCTTGCTTCTTAACATTCTTCTCTAAATAGCATTGCATCTTATAATTATTATCCATTTTGTGAAACTGTTACTAGCAACAAACCTACAGTACCGCTCAGAAATAAGCGTCCATCGCATACGCAGCTCATACGCGTATATACACGTATGCGTATATACGCGTATACGCGTATTTACTCGTATACGCATACGTATATATGTAGTTCTTTGTTATTCTTTGCCAAAAGTTTGCTTTGTGTGGCATGGTTGGGAAAAACAAAAGAAATAGCCATACGAGTAAAACTTGAAAAAACGCAGTGTGAAAACATAGTGTGAAATTTGCATATAGTCACTATGAAGTAAAAACAAGCTATCGTATTTCAAACCTAACTTGAAAATCGGTGAGTAATTAGCACAGCCTACCAGCTGTGCATACTTGGTTGTCTTTTTGTCTAGGAAAAGAAAATCATCCGCTAAACTAATAAAAAGATATACCAAAAAGAATAGCCGTTGATGAAACCAATAGATTTTTCCGACAACTAGCAAGTTTTGAGTCAGAAAGAAACGTTTGTGGAAACGGTCACGCATTATTTCGCCGGCGACTATTCCTGGCTTTGATAGCAACGTGTCACTTGCATTCATTCAGTGCGTTGTCATTAAACTTCTCTTCATATGGGTTAAACTTGTTTGTCTTGTCTTGAAGTACGTAGTTCTAGAACGAATATCGTTCGGTATTTCGAGACAAATAGATAGGGGATTTTGTCTACATTAACAGTGTAGGGTTATGCCCATATTTGTAATGTTATGCATGTTCCTTGCAATGCATGCTGGGACCTCGTGCTTTCACGAGCGGCCATGTTGATTAAACTTGAGTTGAGTTGTTGTGATAATCTTTAGTTCTTCCTACGAATACTACATGGTGGCAGCGGTGCTAAACCCTGAAAATGCCTGATAACAAAGAAGCAACAGCAACAGCAGCGACGCAGATTTCTGGACCGCCGTTGTGAAGGTGGATGGCCACGAAACACATTTTAAGTTGGATATGGGAGCAGCTGTATCCATTGTCAGTGATCAGGAACCTTGGCTTAAAAAACACCAACTAACGAAATCCCAGCAGATTCTAAGGGGTCCAGGAGGCACCATTCTATCAGTTGTCGGCACCTTTCAAGCCACTTTGACATACAAAGAGCGTCAGATTTCCGAAACTGTGTTTGTTTTGAAAGATCAGCTATACTCCCTCCTTAGCAAGAAAGCTTGTGTTGGCCTCGGGTTAATCGCTCGAATTGGAGAGGTGAACACTCAGCCAGCAAACTTCATTGGAGAATTTCCTCAACTTTTCAGTGGCCTGGGAAAATTGGAAACCAAGTATCAAATCAAGCTTAACCCAGATGTAAAGCCAGTCTGCCTCTACACCCCAAGGAAAATACCTCACCCATTGTTGCCTAAAGTGAAGAAGGAAATCGACTCTATGCTCCAACAAGGTGTCATTTCTCCTGTCACTGTTCCCACAGAGTGGTGTTCTGGCATTGTCCCGGTCCCAAAACCTAATGGGCGTGTACGGATCTGTGTAGACCTGACTCCACTGAACAAAGCAGTACAGCGGGAAACTCATCCCATGGGTTCTGTTGATGAGAGCCTCGCGATGCTCGGCGAGAGTAGAGTGTTCACAAAATTAGATGCCAATAGTGGGTTTTGGCAAATTCCACTGGATGAAGACTCAAAATTACTGACCACCTTCATCACACCCTTCGGCCGCTTCTGCTTCAACCGTTTGCCCTTTGGAATTAGCTCCGCCCCGGAAATATTTCAGCGGACTATGTCACACATCTTGGAGGGCCTTGATGGAGTCATATGCCGGATGGATGATATCCTCATCCATGGAAGGAACCAGATTGAACATGACATACGTGTCCGAGCAGTTTTGTTCCGCCTTCAAAAAGCTGGACTGACACTGAACATTCAAAAATGTGAGTTTTCTCAAGGGAGACTCAAGTTCCTAGGACACATTGTCGATGCCCAGGGTGTCCATGCTGATCCAGAGAAGACAAATGCTATTGGTCATTTCCCAACTCCCAAGAATGTGACAGAACTACAGAGGTTCATGGGCATGGTTAACCAGCTGGGAAAATTTGTCCCTGGCTTAGCTGACATCAATGCACCCTTGCGCCAACTCCTTCGCAAAGATAGTGCTTGGTACTGGGGCGACGCTCAGCAAACAGCATTACAGCAAGTCAAGGAGAAGCTTGCCTCACCTGAAGTCCTTGCGCATTACGACCCCAGCCGTCAAACAGTCATTGCTGCAGATGCGTCATCAACAGGACTAGGAGCAGTTCTCCTTCAAATCCAAGATAATGGACAGCGTCGTCCTATCTGTTACATCTCCAGGTCCCTTAGTGATGCTGAAAAGAACTATGCGGTCATCGAGAAGGAAGCGCTCGCCTCAACATGGGCATGCGAACGCCTCGAAGAGTATGTCCTTGGACTCAGGTTTACCCTGGAAACAGATCACAAACCGCTTGTTCCACTCCTCACGACAACTGACTTGTCCAAGATGCCCCCAAGGATATTGCGCTTCTGCCTACGAATGATGCGATACAGCCCCGAAGTGTTACACATTCCTGGTAAATGTCAGATTTCAGCTGATGCCCTGTCACGTGCTCCAGCCAGCTCCCCAAACACCTCTGACATACAGTTTCTTGAGGAGGTTGAAACCTTTGCTAGCTCTACAGTGAACCAACTTCCTGCGACGGCTCAACGCCTTCAAGAGATTATAGAAGCTCAGAGAAATGATGAAGTACATGTATGCTTGCAAGTCAGAAGGTACTGCCAAGATGGTTGGCCAGTCTACATGCCCCATCAACCCCTACTCAAGCCCTACTGGGAGGGCAGAGCTCACTTAGCAGTTGTTGAAGATCTTCTCCTCTATGATGAACGCATCGTCATCCCACCGGCCCAAAGATTAGAAGTACTCGAATGCATCCATCGTGGCCACCTTGGCATTAGCAAATGCCGAGCTAGGGCCAGAATGTCAGTTTGGTGGCCAGGGCTATCCGCAGCCATCGAAGACATGGTCAAAGCATGCTTCACATGTTCAAAGGAATTGCCAGAATGTAAGGAGCCCTTGATGCCATCGTCCTTTCCCAGTCGCCCTTGGGAGAGGATTAGCATGGATCTGTTCGAGTATGGTGGATGAACATACCTCATCACTGTTGACTACTATTCCAGATGGGTTGAAATCAAGCGTCTCACAACACAAACCGCAAAGAGTGTGATTGCAGCTTCCAAGGAGCTATTTGCAACCCATGGCATCCCAGACATCTTGATTTCTGACAATGGGCCCTGTTTCAGTGCAGTATATTTCCAAGAGTTTGCCGCCAGTTATGGGTTTGTCCACACGACGAGCTCTCCCAAATATCCCCGAGCCAACGGAGAGGTTGAAAGGGCGGTTAGAACTGTGAAGGGACTATTAAAGAAGAATGACGACCCCTATCTTGCGCTACTCACCTATCGATCAACCCCCCTGCAAACTGGTCTCTCACCAAGCGAGTTACTTATGGGACGAAGACTCCGGACTCAACTTCCTGTGCTCGAAAGGACATTGGCACTCAAAGACTTGAGAAGAGAACGTGAAGAAGTTATGAAGAAAGAAGAGACCTACATATCTAACCAAAGGAGAAGCTTTAACCAACGACACCAAGCAAAGGAACTTCCAGCTGTGTCAACTGGTGATTCAGTGTGGATCAGAGACCTAAACCGCCTAGGGAAGATACAGGGGCACACTCAGCACCCCCGCTCCTTTCTGGTAGAAACAGAGAAGGGCACAATACGACGAAACAGATCTGCCCTTGTAAAGGCAGACAAGCAAGCCACTTTCACTAGTACTGCAAGTTACCATACCCTTCAGGACAGAGAAGAGAAGACCAGTCCCTCTCAGCTCCCAGGTACTGTAGCCGAAGCTCCCATGCAGCCTGCCCGCAGTCAATCAGCTCCCTTACCATCTCAGCTCCCGGATACCACAACTGAAGCTCCACTACAGCCTGTCAGCAGTCAGACAGTTCCATTACAAACACGTTCAGGGAGAATTGTTAAGCCGCCTGATCGATTGGATCTCTAAACTAAAGTTGGACTCTGTTAGAGTAGTTTAGGAGACTGTTATTACATTTGTGCCTTTCAGAGACTGTGTGCTATGCACATTTGAACATTTGACAGTCAGACTGTTGCCGTTCAAGTTTACCTTTAGTTCAAGGCTTAAGGATAGAACAATGTTTGCAGACATGCAATTACTTGTGTCTTTGTTTACCAATTAACTTGATTGTACTAGGAAGGGAGGTGTAGGGTTATGCCCATATTTGTAATGTTATGCATGTTCCTTGCAATGCATGCTGGGACCTCGTGCTTTCACGAGCGGCCATGTTGATTAAACTTGAGTTGAGTTGTTGTGATAATCTTTAGTTCTTCCTACGAATACTACAAACAGAACTACCCAGCCATGATTCACGCGCTCTTTTAACAATTATTTAAGAAACGTCAGCTTATCGATAATTCAAGACCTCGGAAGAGTCGCTTCATGTCTATTCAACAAAAATCGAGATGGAATGATTTGTTTGCAAAAAGGTTGTCTTGTCAAACGAGTTTGTGGGAGACAGCTTTTGTCCAAGGCACGCGCTGTCGAGTCTCTTGCTAATTGTTTGTTATCTTTTGAGTCACAGCAAATAGGATATTTTTCGATTTATTTGACATTTTTTAAGTTTTTTTGCGGCGCTGCTTATGTCAATTCTTTTTTTACCCAGGCCAGCGAGTCCATTGAATTCGCTGGAACTTCATCCATTAAAATTTCAACACGCGCCGGCTAGTCGCGGCAAGTCGCGAAAATAATGATATCTCTGGTTCTATTCGGCGTAAATCGGTGATTTAAACGGTGAAACGATCTTTATAGGTAGAAACGATGTTCTATGGAAGTTTTTATGATGCGTTGTGAACATTTATTAACTTTTATGCGAGATAAAGTTGCAGTCTTTCGGCACGTGTCGGCAAGACTTGTTTTCTAATTGATTGCCTTTTTTAGCGTCACACGGCGAGTAGCGGAAATGATACAGTATCTCTGGTTCTATTCGTCGTAAAGCAGCGATTTAATGGTGAAATGATCTTTTTAGGTAGAAAAAATGTTTTTTTCGCCGGCGACTATCCCTGCCGTATTCTCGAGAGTTTGTAAACGTAAAAAACATGTCACTTGCTTTTATTGAATGTGTCGTCTTTTTATGATTCTTCGAATGAGTTGAACATGTTTGTCTTGCTGTAAAGTACTTAGCTTTAAAATGAAACGAATGTTGTTCAGTATTTTGAGTCAAATTGATTAGAGTTTTCATTCAAGCTTATCAAAACTACTCAGCCAACATTCACAATTATTAACTCGCGAGATAAAGTTTTCGTCTTCCGGCACGCGACGGCGCGAGTCGCTTGCTTATTGAAACGTCACGGCAGACAAAATGATATCTCTGGTTCTATTCGGAGCAAATCGGTGATTTTAAACGGTCAAATGGTCTCGGTAGGTAGAAACAATGTTTTAGCAAAGTTTTTATGATGCGTTGTAAACATTTATTTTAACATTTATTTATTTTAAGATAAAGCTTTTCGGCACGCACCGGCCACTAGTCGTTTCATCTGAGTATTTACTTTCTCTTAAGTATTGACCACGGCAAGAAGTGAAATGGTTCTGTTTGGGATTACTTTAAATTGATGATTCAAACGGAAAGTGACTTCTCATTACAGTGAATACGTGATAACAAGTTTTTACGTAGACTTTTTGAAAGTCGATCGCTAACGTAATGGAATGCATTTACATGTAATATTTTCTGTAAAACTATGGCACGGCTGTATAAGCGAATGTACATACGCATATATAAGCATACGCATATGCGTATGCAACGCATACGCGTATTTTGCGTATATTTTGGGACTCTTATTGCTGAGCGGTACTGTAAGAGGTTCAAGTGTTTACAATATCAAACCTGATCAAGGGCCAGTCTGAGTTCTGCTGACTGCTGTGTCCCGGCTAACACAAGGTCACGACTGGAATCATGCATACTCAGATCATTGATATACAACCCCAGGCAGCACATCACATCCAATTTTTCAATGCTGAAATTTGAATAAAAAATAACATTACAGTAGTTCACAAAATCAACTTGTTGCTGACTTACCATAAGCTCTAAAAGTAACAACTGATTTCATTTTTATCATTTTATTTATTTATTTATTTATTTTTTTTTTTGGGGGGGGGAAGAACCCGCAAAATTCACTACAAATCCTACCAAATACAAGTCGGTACAACATTATTTGAAACTTATCTTGACTATTGGGGCTGTTTACTTACTGTAAACTTGGAAATTCATCTTGAAATTTTGTCACTGCCACGAGTAAACAATGTATCAAAAACTGGACACTGGCCACAATGTGAAGACTTTTCATTGACACTATATGGAGTGTGAAAGGAAACTGCTGTCTGTAGTAATGCAGGCAAATGCTTACTCGTACGTACAGGACAGGATCAAAGACGCAGTGTCTGACATTTACAGACCGCAGACTGCAGACTGCGATTTTGCATTGAGGCTTAGGGATGAATAAATAAGTCCTTTTACATGTAGTTTAGTCCCCTAAGCCTCGGTGCCATGTTAGAATTAAATTTTTAATATATCGGAATTGGTCTATTGGTAATCAATGAGTGATTGATGCAAGCCCTAGGATTTCAAATCTAAAGGATAACAATTTTTTGGTTCTGTGCCCAGAGAGCATGGGAACCCACCAGTAACTATTTTTCGGTTCCGTGAAAATTTATGGGAACACGTTTTCAATACTTTTATTTATTTACTGCCACGATATAGAAGACTGAAGCTTTTGTTTCACAAGATGCCTTCACGTTTTTAGTTACCAAACTGCATTACAAGAGACACAATCCATAGGCATACATGACTTCTCATAAGGCTTGCAAAGTATTATCAGAATGAAGATTGATCTTTTGCAACAAGGCCAAGAATAAGCAAACTAGCCAATCTGGCTGTCTGACAACTTACATAGGAGTTGCAAGGTACACCATCGCATGCCACTCCTCCATAAACAACATCTGACCCTTGAGATGAATATAACAGGGTCCTTCGTCAGAGTTTTCCTGATCCTTGCCAATCTCCTCCACTTTACCATTGGGAATATCTGGGGTGAGAGCATTATTATTCTGTAACACAGCCTTGATTGATAGCAATTCAAACACAACATTGGTATGAGTTGACACCTGTAAAATCAAGACAAAGTTATATACTTAAAACTTAGCTAGCTTAATTTGTAATTACATAATACGCACTTGTACCATATTAAAAATTCTGACCCATAATAGAACTTACATGTACATATAAAAGTGTCAAATGCAACATATTTTAGTGACAAAACCTGTTTAAGAAAATCCAAATGTGTCAGGCTTTGCCCTTCACCAGTGGATAATGCCATTAGAAAATTCTGACCACTGAATAAAATAAGCAGCTCAGGTGGGATTCAAACCACATACTGGCCCAAGGGTATGCAATAAAATTTGTTCCACATGACTTTTTGTAGTAAATTCATTCATCCAATGCTCCCATCTGTGGATGGCTCAGATGGTAGAGTGGTGAACTGATAAACCTGAGATCATGGGTTAGATTAATCCCACATGAGCCACTAGAAGCAGATCATCCGTCTGGGATGAACTTGGACAAAGAACGGTAATGCATCTGATACAGAGGGATCATTCCTCCCAAACACACCGATGAACTGCTGTGGATTATTTGTCTAGACGGATGATCTGTCTCTTTGCTCTATATATCACAGAAAAATCATCAGACGAACTACTACATTGTACTCTTTGCCCAAGTTTTTCCCAGATGGAAAATCCATCTCTAGTACTTATATATAGTAGAAAAATCAAGCCAATGGTCAGAAATTAGTGCCTCATTGTTAATTGTTTATTACTATTTATTATTATAACTGAGGATAACTGCAAACTAGTTTCTTTGAAATCCACTTCCTACCTTTTAATGTAGCAACTAAACTCAGTAAATAAAAAAATTTAATAAGGAAATGGAGCAAAGAAGAATCCTTGGGAATGGCAGAATCCCAGGGGAAGACAAAATGTCAGGATAGTTGGACATTTTCCAGCAGAGGAAGATTATTATTAAAAGATCTGATATGGAGTATTTTGTATCAAAAAACTATGGCAAAACAATTTATCATATTGTTAAATTGGAAAGAACATACAGGTATGCATAACCAAGTTAAATTATACTAAATTGAAATTCAATTTCTCAGAGTTCTTAAGTAACCACACTCAACTGGCAGATGTTCATTCTGTTTACCTATTGTTATGAATAGTAACTGAAGCTGTCTTGTTATTTTTCTGCTAAAAGAAAACATTTTCACTATCAGATCTCTCTACGTGATTAGTCAGCACTAACTGAAGAAAGTTCACTTTGTTTAATGGACAGGGAAGTGAATATATTAATTTCAAACTAAACAGGCAAAAATAAAGACCCCCACAAAGAAATTTAATGTAGATGCATGATTATTATTTTGTGTATCAGTTTCAGTGATCCAGAAATACAATCTCATCAATTTATACATAAATATGTCTCTGAACAGTTTTGATGAAAAATTAGGAGACAACATTTGTTAAAAAATAAACAGGGTTCTTTCCTTTCTTTATACTCTTTATAGTCAGAAACAAAGAAATTTGAATGAACTAAAAACCTCAAAATAAACATTCATTGGTTTGTTAATTAATACAATTTGAATTCTAAAAATATTTTTTATTATACACAATTGAAAGAAACTCATTAAATTATTTAATACATAGATTTAGCCAAGTCTAAAAGTGGAGCTCTGTTCCAGGAGCCTGAAAATGCCTTCACAGCCAAAATAAATCAGAATAATTGAATGTCAACTCCAGTTGCAGAAATTCCGGACTTGAGACCGGCCTTGACCAGTTGTGTTCAACTGATGTTAAAAAGAATATTTTTGAGTAAAATACAATTGATTTTTAATATGTCTACAATCTAGGGCATTGATTTACACAAAGGAAAAATTTACGTTTAGGAAGGAAATAATGTGGTTAGGACTTCTTTCCCAGCTGAGTTTTTTTCTCTGCTTCGTGGCTTTCTTCCCAAAATTTAAAGCCAGCTTTTGTTCCTGAAGCATACATCAATTTAAAATAGAGCTTATTTCAAACCTGAGCCCAGCTGTTTGAAGACCGATTACTGCAAACACGGGGTTAAATTTCACACTAGCCCTGGGTTATCTTGACCCAGCTTTAATTTGGGCAACCTGGCCCTGGGTTCTATTCATAGAATATAACAATTACCTGTACCTTTCCCCCTCCCATGAATATTGTGCCCCAGCACAGAGGACGAAGGCAACATGAGTTCAGAGACCAACATGGGTGTGAGACTTCTTGCTCCATTTCTTGGAAAATATAGTAAATCTAAACAACATTCTGCTAAACCTAAATATTTTACACACATTTTCACTAGCAATAAAGTTAGGTTGCGTTGACCTTATTCCGGAATGAGAATATATTCTGGATTATTCCAGAATAGCCATTCCATCTGATCGTCGATTATTCTGTTTCTGGAATAATGGCCCGCGATATAACGAAAAGACAGCGGCTATCCGTACGAAAATACAAATTGTTGCCGAATTTGATGTTGACATTGGATGTTGTTGTTTGTGTTTTGGCAGCTGTGGTAGAATTTCTTGAAGAACAGCCTGTCAAAGAAGATGAAGATATTATAGAAGACCTTCTTCCACTGTTTTGTGGTGACCTGTGCTTTTCAGAGCGAAGAAAAGCGGTCTGTATAGAGGGCTATGCGGAGACAGTCGTTCCTCGTTATAATTTGTCAGAGTTAACCTTTCTTTCGGAGAAACTCGTTTTCTTCACTTTGTTGACTTTCTTTTGCACCGCTAGCGGCCGCAATTTTTGTTCATTTCCGCGAAGTGAAGAGGATGTGATGTCATTATTCCGGAATTGGAATGGCACCTCAATCGAACAAATATTCCATTTTATTCCGTTTATTCCCATTCCGGAATAAGGGCAATCGAACGCACCCTTAATTATGTTAAGCCCCAGCCAAATGAATGTAACATTTGAGCATAACATTATTGTGTTTTTATAAATTTTAGTATGTAAACAATTGCGTAATTCAGCCTATGGGCTGCAATGTGATTTTAATAAACACTACTATCACTACTATCATGTTGCACACATTTGGCCTCCCTTTTGCAATAATTATATTGCAACATGCTGAGTGTTGTTGGTTCAAGTTTGAAAATGGACAAATTTTTCATGCAACATCTGAGGGTGCTGCATGATGATGGACTCATTTAGCCACAAACCTGAATGCCATATAAAATGTGAATTCCTTGCACTATATACTGTAGTTTCTAAACAACATAATTTCTACTAAACCTAACCTAACCTGGACAAGGAAAGCCAAAACGTGGCCAAGAAATGCATAATTAAGCAACTTTTTATTTGACCTGGAAATAGGCAAAGAAATTAATAGACACTGGCCTTCGCAAGTACCACAGTCAAAAATTATCTTGCATTGTCTTCTGTTTTACTTCTTTTGTCATCCACCATCTGAAACCAGTGTCAAAATAGGCCGTACTCCATATTGACTTTGACATTTACGTCCAAGCATGCCAGGACAAATTTGCAATATGTTGCGTCGGATGTTGAGTGCATTTGGTCAGGTCCTACATGTATTACTATTAATTTGCAACACATCGCAACATGATCCAACAATGTTGCGATATGCTGCATTCAAATGCCACGATCGTTTATCAATGATAATCTTGCATTTTCTTCCAATTCTGCTATGACTCAATCACTATAATGGAGGAAGGTGAAAGCGGGAGTGGAAGTTGTCACTAAATCATAAGCATTATAGAATCATAACCAGAACTGCACTCACTTCTTCTCAGACAGTTGGATTTTCAATAGTTGGATTCACAGATACTACAAAGTCAATACATTTAATAATTGCCATAAAGACCTATTCAATCCCATTCTGAACCTGGGAATATATTTCAGTAAAACGAAAAATACAGCTGGTAATATTTATAAAGTAATAGTTGCCAGGTAACATATCCAAAATATGATGAAAAACATTAAATATTTTAAAAGTTTTATTATAAGACTTGGCTCTAAGATTATTGACAATAATATTCTGCTAAGCCTAAATAATTGCTTCACAGATTATTTTCTCAGCCAGGGAGCACCTTCAACTCACAGTTGTCAGAGTTGCCAAGTAACATCCAAATTTATGATCGTGTATTATTATCAACATTTAACTTTTTTAGTTGTTTTTTAATTTGAAAAAAAGTCGGTTGAAAAGAAGAACAAACTTGGGTAGTAAAGGTTTTTTTTAACACCGCACAATTAGCAATATAACAACATTGGCCGTATGCAGATCACTGATAAATTAAATGTGGCAAAAGCCGATTATCCCTGAGGGCAGAAAATTGACCACAACGTCTACAGTCTACTAAATATTCAAGACAGGTCAAGTGCCAAAAACTTAACAAATCCTTAGTGTATTTAGAAATAAAAATACTTTAATAGTACTAACAGTAAAGATTACTTACGTTTTCCCACGTAAATTCGGTGAACGGTCGAATCAGAGTGAACTGGGAAGCAATCTTTTTTCCAGTCAGATCAGGCAAAATTGCTTCCAGACTGTTTCCAGTGCTGGAAATCACCATTTGACGATCGAAGACAATGTGAAAGGGAAAAACCTCATAAAATACGTCCATTGGTATTTTTAAATCGCCGGAGTCGCCGTTTAGTGAAATGACAGAATGCCTTTTGGGTCTACGGCGAGTCTCCATATACACACTGTTGTCGAAGGTGAGCTGAAACAACGCATAGCTACCTTCCTTGCTTTCAGTGTATTGTAACACTTCGACTTCTACTTCAATGTGGTAGAAGAATTTGCCAACCGCTTTGATCTGGCCAGTCACGTAATGCAGAAAGCCTTTTCTTGAAGACCGATAGTGCAACGTAAGGCCATTTTCTGTTTCATTGTCACAGAAAAACGACGGTGCCTTTAACTTTGGGTACGTGAAACGCAAATACTCGTGAAGATTGTCCAAACCATTTAAAAAATCCCTCATGTGTCTGCCAAGCACTTTTAAAATTCTGTCGTAGCCATACTGGCCAATAAATCCCAGAAAATGAAGTCCAATTTCTTCGGTGATCTCTTCTTTACTGTCGTTCGTTACGTGTATTGCAGCTTGTACGAGTCGATTCATCAAGTCTTCAGAATATACTTTGTGTGTAGCAAATGTGTGATGGCCAATTCCGGAGGTCTCTACAATTTTGTTCCAAGCAGGTTCGCCATATTTCTCTAATATAACACAGCGGAAGTTCTCCAGAATCAAGCCGTACATTTTGTCGACTGATGCTCGTACGGGAATAACAACAGATGGCGTCGAGGAAAATTATGATCCCGTGTGTGTAAAACAAGCTAAAGCGTCACGCATGCATTTATAAAGTGATCACCAAACAGCATATTGGAAAATTGATAAATAATAACAGGCAAAGTATTAGCACGACCTGGGAAACTTCCTTTTGTTTCGTTCGTGTTACCGGCACGATCACAAGCCACTACGGTCGGACGAAAGATGTCGATGGATGACGCGCAGATCGAAGAAACGCAAAACTACAAGACAACAAGATCCATTTTGACAACATCAAGCTGTTCGGTCAAATAAAGCCAAGTGTAACAGAATAGTTCTTATCAGCAGCGGCAAAACCAGCACAAAGTGAGTGCGTTTGTCGATACCAATTTGTGTCTTGGCCTTTCACTTCCAATCACAATAGCTGCAACCAGGCGGCCTAAAATTCAGCGGACAATAGCCCGGAAAAACAGAATAATGAATGGCCGGGAAGCTCAAAAGGTGTCAACCAAAATTGCTTTGTATCGTCGTTTAGTTAATTGGTTCGCCTCCGTATTCACAAAGTTAATTTAGATCGCTCTATCCTCGCTGTCCAGTAGCGTGTGGAATATTGCGGCTTGCGCGTGATTCGATATCGCGCTGATCGAATCGTACGATAAAAGTCGAGAAAGTTCACGTCAGATTCCCGCCATGTTCGCGCCATGCATGAACATAGGCTCGCTTAGCGTACATTATGTATTGAACGAGCGAAGAAAAAAATCAACGTGTCACATTCCTAACAAAATAAAACATCGGTTGTAATAAACCAATTTTAGCGAACCATAAATATGGCGCGACGAAGGCTGGCTGTTGGCTTGTTGTGGCTTCGTATGGAATTTATTATTCCGAAAAGAACTGTAAACCTTTCAGTTTCATCCAGTTTCAAGGAAAGACCAGATATTGAAGTTTAAGTGTCACAAAAATGTAAAAAAATACATTTGTTGCATTAAAATATTGGCCAAAATATTTTTTGATCGGTCATGCAGACATCTGGGTGCTGCATTTGCAAGCACTAACACAAACACAAAATTCGAATTTTACCTGGGGTACTAACATATTGTGACTTTGCCCTCGATCAAGTCTGTATTTTTCTGCTGGTCTGCAGTGTGCATGTTGTCCCCGATCTGCAGCCCGCAGTCTGCGTTTTACACTGGCGGTCCTGAAATGCAACCATTTAGCCTGAAAAATTCAATAAATCGATGTGACTGCGACTGTGTAACCTGAGTTTCAGGTCTTCCTAAGGGGAGCGGAAGGTGAGGGGGAAATGTAACTTTCGCTTTCCCAGTCGTCTCCCCTTTTGAAAAGCCTGATACTCAGGCTCATCGTAAGATGTCTTGCAAATGACAACTTTAAAATACAATGCTATAAATACCAGAATATACACCTAACTGCAGTAAATTTTCATATACGAAAAATGAAAAAAGCAAAAAAGCAACTAATTAACTCAATCGCTATTACACGTCTTCCATATTTCACCGGGATACTCATATTGCATATGTAGAATTTTACTATGAATAAGTAATCATACGGATTCGAATTCAAATGGAAATTGCACGAGTGAGTGTGACGCCCCCCCCCCCCCCCCCCCCCCTTCAAAAATCCTGGCTACGCACCTGCTGAGGTACCCTGGGTGCCCGGAGGCTTTTCATGCGCGGCCCATTGCGCGAGAAAACCTCTGGTAACCAGAATGACGTAGTTCATTTGCCTAATCCTAATTAATTGCTATTTCTTTTTTCTATGACAACATTTTTGCAATTAGTTGTGTACTATCAAACTCGACATGATAGATACCCCTTATATCATGACAAAATAATGTGTAAAGCCATTGTTGTTCCTTTCAGAAAGCAGAAAGTCAGTCGATCCGAACGTAGTGCAGAATTTACACGATGTGTTCTCTCGACCTGTTTCATGATTCGCGCCATTAATTTCCACAATAGCGTTTTTTCATTAAAACTGATTTCTTTGATCTTGGGCACTCGAAAAAACAGATGATGAAATTGCAAAGCATAATAAATTTTAGGGCGAACGGAATAAACGGTCAGGAGAAATAAGCGCTTTTTTAAAAAACATTTTTTTTTAAAAAAAACGCCAATGTTTTCCAAACATGAAGATTATTCGCACTGCATAAATTGTCGTCAAATCATATAAGATCACAAATATTGAATAAATTGACATTGTTCAAGTGCAACGGCTCCCGGAGCATGCCTGTGCCTTCGTCAACTTGCCAGCTTTTATGAGGCCCCATTAGGGGAGGGGGGAGGGTCTGACTATCCCGTATCCCATTAATTTTTGGCCTTAATATCCGGTATCCCGTTAATTGTGGTGGTTTGTATCTCGAACATTTATGTTCGATATCCCCGAATCTCTTGTTTAAATATCCCGTATCCCGTTAACTTCCCCCCAAATATCCCGTATCCGTATTTATATATTTTTAATATTTATTGAGCTCATATCTATTTTAACACTCTGGGGACGAGTCAGGATATATCGGTAAAATCTGGGACAGTCGGGAAACAATGACATCCCAGACCGTCTGGGATTTTTCCGACATATGAAAACCAGGCTTGAGCCTAGTTTTCATATGTCGGAAAAATCCCAGATGATCGGGGATTTCACTGTTTCCCGACCATCCCAGATTTTTTCCGACTAATGAAAATTGGAAATCGTAAACATCCCCGATTACCTGTGATGGTCGGCGTCAAATCGGGAAAATCGGGAGCGTCAGAGACATCGGCGATAGTTTTAGCTTGTTACCAGTCATATTTAAAAATGCAAAAATGAAGCGTGGCGCTGGTGACTAGCTAAAAACAATACTTCCGATAGTTGATACTAACGGTAGAAATTACTAAGAAACAGCAGACCATGCCATTTGTACAGGTCACAACATCAAATGGGACCATTCTGAAATCCTGGCTACTGGAAAGTCCGACTTACAATGTAGAATAAAAGAAACGCTATTAATCAGTGACTTAAAACCCTCACTTGAGGAAAACATTGGAATCATCGAATCATTTTGACTGTCGAGATAAGGTCAGTCGGTCAGTCAGTAAGTACATAGTGTCAGTCGTCGGTGAAACGGTTAGTCCTTCAATCAGACAGACAGACAGTCAAAGTTCGTTCTTGATCCGCTTTATTCGTATTAACCAGATTTATAAACCTCAAAACACTTAGCCATAAAATATGATACATCTTATTTGTAATTTGATAGTAACGTTCTTTGAAGGCAATTGATGTTTGAAACTTCTAATATCCACGCTGTTCTCACTGATACTGTATTTCCTAGTTTCATTTCATAATTTGTTTTTTCTTAAATAATGCGTAAAAAGTTTCAACTGAAACAAAATAATTTATGTTAAATTCCTCTTTCTCGGGTTGGTATTTACCTCTGACCAAAATCACGGGTATTTTCGGGAAACTACAAAATCCCGAACGGAAATAGCAAGTCGAAATTCCGGGTATGTTTGGAAATGGTCAACGACCATTACTTTACTGGCACAATTCTTTATTGAGCGCAGCAATCTGCTTCACACCATATGAAGAGATATGTCCTTCACCGGAATGGAAGGGCTGGGCGACCTTGCACCATTCATTAATTTACCACTCGCAGTACGCATACCCTTGCGTGAGTACTCGTATTACATGAGCAATCCACTTTTTATATTCATGCAAACCTTTGCGGTATAAATCGGTTAGGAAACTAATAACAAAGTAAACAAATAATTTTAGAAAACACTGAATAACAATTTATAAATATTTCACTTTACTTAAGCTGTATTACATTCAGCAACTAGCTAAAGGAAACATCAATAAACGCTATTTTTGGAAAAATAAATCCGAAGCTAAAAATAGATTTCATTCACACTTTTTTGCACATGGAGGGTTCCTCGAATTTCAAAAATAAATAGCTCGGTGTAATTTGGATAAGAATTACAACTAAAATTTTGCCTGTTATAAATTATTGCTCTAGGAAAAAACGACCTCTGTTTAAAATAACTACTAGTTTTTAATGCATTATTGTGAAAACTACTTTCTTAGCTATTAAAAATAGTACCAAAGCTTTTATATTTAAATACATTTAACTTCGCAAGGGGCTGTTTATCTTAGTCTTTTCTTCGTCATTAATAAATTGTTCTATTTAACATATCTACGAATGAAACGTGTAAATTATCCAAGCCTGCAGTATTCAGTTCCAGCTGACGTTGTTCGCAATCACAGCCGCAAAGAACTGGGGCGAGTTATTTCAGCAGAAACATTTCTTATCCCATACCCAGTGTTATTAAATATTCGGGATTGATCATCGTGCAGCACTCGGATGATGCACTAGTTCTTTCTTCACCAATGGAGTCAAGTTGATAGTCAGAAAATTCCAAAAAGCTTGACAACAATTCAGAAATCCCTACACAAAACAATTACTAAGTAAATTGAAAATCATCTTCAGTTTGTGACAAACGTCTTTGGAACACAAACGAAGCTGGATCTCTCCCATAAAAATTCGCCGTTAATAGAATAGGGACCCCCGATCACAGATTAAGGAGAGAGGGAGGGTATTCAAATAAGGACAATAAGCGCCATCCCTAGACTTCTGTCGCGAATTACTGATGATTGGCAGCAAAAATCAATCTGGTGCCCAGGGTCTTTCTTTGCCATGCCGCCTGAGGCAAGATAGAACTGAAAACGAGGTTCGCGATATAGTATCACCGTTTGGCATCATGACTGAATGTTACAACATATCAGGTTTTTTGGAGAAGTTCAATCTGTGTCCCCTCCTTCCTCCTTTCTGAAAGCTAGTCATCCGCTCTTGTAACAAGTCCTGTTCGTGGTTCGAAAATGAAAGCTCCTGCTTCAGCCTCTCGATTGTTTTTAACAATGCATCACGTTCCTCCAGCAGCGACTGCAGTGTAGCATTCTCTAAACTATCGGCACGCGAGCACACCGAGGCTGAATCAGATAGGCTCAGTTGACTGGCATTGATAGATTCCTGGCGTGTCATTGGCCCTTCACTCTCACGCCCTTGCGAGTCACCGCTCAATGGCCTGATGTGAAATACGCCATCATGCGCTCGTCGGATGGAGATATCTTCAATGCTTAAATCCACAGGAATGGACAGCGGCGCTGACACTAAGGTGGGAGGAAGATCATTATTGATGCTTACGCGCGAGTTGTTAACTTCAACTAAGAAAGGCATTGGAGGAAATAACACCTCGTCTTCGAAGCATTCAGCCATACTTCCTAAGGTGCTCACAAGCAGAGTACCGTTGATACCATTCACTTTGGCATGCATGAAGCCTCTTTCGCCGGCTGTCGACTCCTGCCTTTCTGCGGATGGTCCAAACTCAGCGCGCATGCACACCATTGGAACGCCTTCCGATGTTGGAGGGACCGTGGTCTTCGTGAGCGATTTTCTAAATGACTTTTGATTGAGGTACTTGTCAAAATTAATCACACCAAGCTCTTCTAATTTAAGGTCCGGGCAAATCATCTTAATGACCTTGTCATATCCCTGGAGCTGGATTGCAACCTCTACTTCCGCTCCTTCAATGGACAAAATTGAGACCATTTTGGGTTGTTTGCGTTCCTTTTCACTGTCATTGCTAGTGGAATCCTTGGTGATGTTGCTGTCCAACTGACTACTGACGTTACTCGTGTCGCTGTCTGTCCTACTCTGCACGCGGCCAGCCGTGGGCTTGTCACTTGCTGGCACCACCAGCCAACCATCAGAGTCCGGCGCTGAGGCAGCACTGCCGCGGCCTGAAGTATGGCATGCCGATTGCGCTGAGCTCGGACGTGAGGATTGCATGACCTCTTGGCTTGCTTTAGGATTGTGATTTTCAAAAGACACTGAACCATCCTTGCGCGGGGTTTCCTCTGAATCAGTTCTTGACGGCGTTTTGAAATCAATAACATCGGGCGATTGGAAGCCGCTATCAGACACACCACCAGTGTCAAGGTAACTGCTCAGACTACTGGCGTTACGGCTCGTGTTCTGAGAAGGATTCCTTTCTAAACGAGATACATCACCGTCCGGGGCTGGTGGAAGCACAACATTGACGTCCACTCCCTGCGTAAGAATGGAAAAGAACGCAGTAGGTTGAGCGTCTCTAGGCTCACTCAGCCCAGAGACATCGTTCCTATGTGATTTTTCCTTTTCTAAATCTTCTTGCAGCTTGACTAGCATCTCCTGTAGACGCAAAAGGAAGATGAATTGAAAGTGGTCCATCTGGACGTTGACACATTGTGGTATGTGAATTAAAAAGCTCACATCAGCTCTCGAGCCTGAATTGAACTCTTGACTTGAATGTCCTTCTGTTTCTGGCAAGCCATTCAGTGTGTCCTCAGGTATAGGGGGCTTCTCAGGTAATGCAGGCGCCTCTTCCAAAGACGCGTCGGATAAATTAGGCCGATTGTGGGTCAGTGTCTCATACGGTGGTGGGGGCTCCCTGGAGACAGGGTCTGGCTTATGCGATTCATTCCTGGACTCATAAGCGGGTGGTGGCCCATTTCCTGCCGATAAATCACCTGGGTCCTTACTGGGGAGGGGCCCAGGTGAGTCGGTACTTATATTAGGATCACTACTGCATATACCATTTGACGTTGTAGACAAAAGCGAAGGGGCAGCCGTATTTGCTCTGCTATTCATAGAAATTACTGGTTCAGAAGCGTTCCTCTTAGGAGTGAGGAGTTCTGAAGATGACCTCCCGTGCAGGGGTGGCGAGTGCAGTCGGGCGGCGCTTTGAGGTCTTCTCACTGCGGAACTGGGGACTGTATTATTGTAATCAGTTGCTGGCAAAGGAGTGGCAATCCATATCTGAATGGGTACAGCGTCTATAAAAGGCATCAGTCGGTTCTTTACCTCCTCAACGCCCAGGAAGTCGAGCCACACCTGCTCAGCTGAAATGCACCAAACCTGTGTACATTGAAACGAAACACGGCGTTTATCTCAGAGTCTACTAAAAACTCCAAAAATACCCTTCCCTATCCCTCCTGGCTCTTCTATATCTAACGTACATTGTATGACATAAGGTACAAGGGAACTGAATTGAACCAATGAAGTGCGTAAAATTTAAAGGAACACTATCACGAGTATAACTTCAACAATTCAACAGCCCAGAAACGTGTTTACTTCAATGGAAACCTACAAACAGTGGTCAAGTTTTGTTCAAATTACTATGCCAGTGTACTGAAGCTAAATATGGAGTGACATCATTATGATAGCATCAGGAGCTTTAGGTCTCAGCTTCGAAAAGTCAGGCTGACTTTTTCAAGTTATCTCCTTGTGATTTGGAAAAATTGGTGAAAACTATGTACGGTCACTCTCTTCCTTAAACGATTTGCTTGATATCCATCTCTTTATGTTCTAGGAGTATTTCCTGTGTGGATGAAAGAACTTAATCATAATTTTGTGGCCATTTTACTTAAAAACGCTGAAAAATGACCGTGACAGTCTCCCTTAAGTTTAACCAAAGATCCTGCAATGTCACCTGCAAATATCTAACCACAAACAGCTAAACACTGCACATAACGCTTTTCTCTTGCAGTTAACAGCTTATTTTCCTTGCACAGTCAGACATTAATGAAGCGTTGTGTTTCATTACACACAGATCTCAACATCTATTTAACTGGGGCAGAGTTAGTCTTTCTTGCGGTCGTAATTAGAATTGTGATGCAATACTTCTTCAGGATGGGTATCTTGCATTCCCCTTACCACCACCACTACAACCACCCCCACCACTACCACTACCACCACTACCACTACCACTACAACCACCACCACCACCACCCCCACCACCACCACCACTACAACCACCACCACCCCCCCAACACCACTACCACCACCACCACCACCACCCCCCCCACCACTACCACCACCACCACCACCATCATCACTATCACCACCACAACTTGAACCATACCTGAGATAGCTGATGTGTTCCAAATGTATCCTGACAAACACCATTCAAATGTTTATCAAGCTTCGCACAATTTGCCAGCACACTGCAGTCATTCACCCACGAGGAGTTAGGCAAAGGCTGTACATCGCCCAGCATGGCAGGAAAATTCTGAAAATCCGTGTAAATCTTGGAACCAAGAAAAGATTGAAGAAACACCAACATGTCTGCCTGAGTGGACTTGTACCCAGTCCTTGAATTCGTGATACACACTTGTGAGACTTGAAGCTGGAGGGCCTGGGGCCGAGACTCCTTATACGCTGCACAAGATTCACTTGGGCAAGGAATAATTATCTGTGAAAGTAAAGCAATATTTTCCTCAAATTATTTTCGTGACACTTGAGTTTTGTGATTTAAAAGTGGGAGATTTAATAGCCACGAAAAATAAGTGTCTCGAACATAAGATGACAATAAAATTAAGGTGGCTGACAATAATGTAAAGCTTCCAGTCTTTGGCATTCTATTACAGGTAGTCTGATGTTGCAGATGAAAGCCATTTAGCGTAATCCTGAAGAGTATTTATCAGTAAAAATTTATCAAATAAAAATGGAGACAAACTCTGTAGCCATGGCAACACCAGAATAGGACAAAGACAACCACTATTTAACATTTTTTGGCTAATAACTTAAAATCTAGTCCTCATGAAAAAACAATTTCGCTCTGAAACCTATTGGCAGACTTTTTTGTTAAAAAATGGTAGTAATGTTCGTTTAGTCAACTCATCACTGAGTAGTTTTAAAGTTGTCAGCCTGAAAAGGTCAAATACAGGACATCTTTGACCTCTTTTGATGATGCCATGGTAACTAATTTTGATGTCTCATGGGCATCAATTTGTTCCTTGGTAAAATCTTCACGCTGTCAAGGTCGGTCAAGCATTTACTACGGATAGAACAAATTCTCCTAGTAGCTTTGATTGGTATCGGTGTAATTATAGCCATGAAGGGATAACAAGGGATATCAGCAATTTTCTCAAAATCAAGACCTGACCTTTTAAAACGACTCAATGTCCCTTAAAGTATACATGTCGATCTTCAAGACTGCAAAGTTTCTTGAAAGTGTCTCACTCTGTTAATTCATTGCTGAAAATAACTTCCTGCCAGATTGATACCGTCTCTTCACCATATTTCATACCATAGGTATAAAACTAAATTCCTTGAATCCAAATTGTTTCTCTAGATTTCACTTGATGTAGTCAAGAGTAATGTCTAAAATACGCTCATTTTACGCATAAAAGAAACGTTGGTGTTATGGAAGCATACGGTATGTTTAAAAACGTGTTGATATAATTTTTTTCCAAATGTTTTGATCCAGAGCCAAAAATGCGATTTCAAGCGCATTGAACCAGTTTAACGGTTTGAAATAACCATAAATCAGTATCAGTATTTTCATGCAATGCATACATTGGGTCATAGATCTTAGACTAGTTACAATCTCTACTTTCAGGGGTGTCCTTACTTTTGGCTAACTAAAACTTGCTTTAAATGGGGTGATCCATATTACTATAATCGGATTAATATTTTTTATGCAAAAAGGTGATTATAAAGTAACAACTAGTTTTGTTTATAGAAAACCCAAAGTAATTTAGGGAATGGACCCTTTGCAGCCAACGGCAACATGGTACCAAATAACACCTTTTGGGGTGGGGGAGCAACGAGGATGGGACAAAACAAAGTGACCTAAACAAGTCACACTTGACTGCAAAAAAAACTACATTATATTCAACTTTGACACTGACCTTTGGCATGAGAGCTTCAATTCTGATATCAATATGACTTGATGGTGTATCACATTGTTGAGGTAAACCAACGGACCATGACTGAAAAAAACCTGACGTTAATGCAACAGCAAAATACTCTCAGGTAAAACCAAACAAAATCCCTTAGTTTAGAAGCAGCCTGTGGAAGGATGGATAATGACCTGTGCAAACTGAGGATATACAAAAGGGTACGAATCTTACAGTACATACTGGAAAAAGGTTGGGAAAACTGCCATAAAAGCATTTAAATTAGTCTTTCAAACTAACCTAAACAGACCCTAGTTGATTCACCAATTAAGTATTTTACAGCTTGACGCACCTTAGTGTGGCCACCCAACAAACTTTTTTTGACAAGTTATAATTAGCTGGGTGGCCACAATAAGGAGCATCATGCTGTAAGACTTTTAATGAGTTACTTTATTCGAAGTAGATTGCCCATTTTCTAATGAGTTTAGAAAAGAGATGCAGTATCTGGGCCATAGGAAAGGGAAATGGGTACTATTGTCTATGAACTGAAACTTAAGGTATGGGAATGTGTGTGGGCAAAGGTTTTGACATTCGTACCCCTCCCCCCTACCCCACCCAGGAATAACAGCAATAACAGTATCCAAAGAAAGTAAAATCAGTTTGTAAAACAACAATTTATTAATTAATTGTTTATTGCTAATGAAACCAAATTGATTAAGTTCACAGTGAATATTACTTACTCGTTCTCCAAGAATGCGTTGCAGGAAACTGTTGAACCACAGACAGGTTTCAGTGTAAAGTGTTAACTGAATCGGGTTTAACTGGATAAATAGGTTTGGACAGGGAACTAAAATTACAGAATGTTCTTGTTAGCCTTGCAATGGAATACACCAGATGATACAACACACTCAACTGTTCTTATTGCCTAAAGGGCCCTAGTCAGCCTCCGCCATTTTCGATGGTATCTAAATTATAGAAATTGTATGGTGAAGCACAAATGTATTGAGCTGTAGGTTATGTTACTGGAAGTGTTTAAATTACCTTTAGCAAGTTTCTAAAGGGATTTCTTTCGTTTCGCCACGATCCGATCCTATATTACTGAAATTCTCACATGTAAACAACAACAAAGGTGTGGCTGACCAGGGCCCTTTAACAGACTTACATATAGTACAATAAAATCAGAAAATGCACAAGATCTGGAATTTGTGGTCTACTGATAACTCTGACAACTAAATCGTAGAGCATGGTCGTCCATTGGAAGACCATGAGTGAAGCTGTCAACCTGAACAGCCGTTGAACTCATCAACAACAAATGTGTGGGGAAGGTACCTGCTAGATTGGTGGAGCCAAGAACTGCAAATGAGTGCAGCAGGTAGCCATAACAACTCTGAGTGGAATCCACCCAGGCACCATCACAGTGCAAATCAGTGGAAACCTAGTTCTAATATTATTAATATTACAACTTACTTTATACTTACCAATAGGAGGGCTGGGTAGGAGAGCAACCAATTAGCAAACATGTGCTTCGCAAAATAACACAAATGAAATTAGCTGGCCTCAAAAGGCAAGCTGTAAATTCCCCAACAGACCCCACAAGGCTAAATGACCACCCCAACAGTGAAATATATCAACTTTGTTTAATGAGGGTAACACATACTAGTCTATAAGCGACCAAACCCATGGCCCTTGGATTCCCAATTGAATTGTAATTTAGAAGTGTTGGTTTTTGTGGAGGAAGGAAAACCAGTGAACCCGGAGAAAAACCCTTGGAGAAAGTACGAGAACCAACAACAAACTCAACCCACATATGACACCGCGTCCAGAATTGAACCAGAACCACATGGGTGGGGAGGGGGAACACTCTCACCGCAGCACCGTCCCTGCTCCCCTAATAAATACTTAAATAACATGCTGGCCAGCAATAATTGCCTTGAGTTTAAATTAGCCTAAATAACATTCAGCCATGTTTAAAATACCATTGATAATAACTGTAGTATTGGATAGAAATTTCTGCAACAGACAGTATAATAACCACCCACTTGTTAAAGATTCATACAACAAACAAAACTGTATTTCTACGCCAATTCTCTGCTATTTTGTTTTACCACTGAGCTGTATGAAACACCCAAATCCTTAGAACGTGAAACAAAACAATTCATCCCACTGTTTAACACATAATATAACAAAAAGATTCAAGAAAAGCTTCTGAAAGAAAAACAGGACAGTCAGAAAATTCAGTTCACATGGAAACAAGTCTAAAAGCTGAAAAATTTCACTCACAGTGGGAACTGATCAAAAAAGCAAACTATTCTGAAGATACAAACTCTATGACTTCCTCACATTGCATAGCAGTCTGCTAATAACACTAGAGGAGGGTGAGAAGAACCTAGTCTGTCAATTCATTACAGTGAAACTCCAATGTACTACTGTATAATTATACTGTGTCTCTTTTATTGTTGGAGACTAGAATTCATCTCAGACACCTACATCTGAAAAAATATGTTGTTCAATGGGCAATCTACTTCGAATAAAGTAAATTTTGGACCCTGATGCATGAACTTTAATTTATAAATAATAATAACATTCTGCTTCTTTTAATTGTTTTTCCATGCTTTTGTCTGTTGCATAATTGAATGATGATTTGTGGATATACAATTGAGTAACTTGTACGTCATTCACACAACAACTCAATGTTTGTACAATTGATTGTAATGAATAAAATAATAATTGCAAAACATTTTCACAATTTCTCAGGCCTTCTAACCTCAATTTTTGTCATAGATAGCAGGGTCTGAAATTGTGACCAGCTGAAAATTGAGCGTTGGCGATCAAAATGTCATAGCTGGTCGCAAACAGGCGACTAAATATTTTACTCAACTCTTTCCAATTTAATTTTCCATCACTTACACATCTGTTTGACAATATGTTACTTAATTTCCTGTGTACTTAAATTCATGATTTTAGTGAGCCAGTATTTCGCATGATTTTACTTTCACAAAGGCAAATGTGAAAAAGTGCATAATTCGCGGCAATGTTTCTAAACAAATGTTTCATCTGATTATTGTGATTCCAAATCTTCGAATGGATATTCAGGTAGCAGGTTGATTCCTCTGAGCCATCAATTACTTATTACAAGTCAACCATTTTTTCTGTGATTTGAACCTCCTATATAATTAAATTTTGTCAGGATATTTATTCACGGGTCTTTAATTTTGCGATTTATTTACATCGCGAAAAATTAAAGACCCACTAAATTAAGTACCAATAAGGTACACTACATTGTACAACCTCAATATAGCAGTGTAAAACCTCTGTTGCACAGTTCTAGGGACAGCTTACTTCATGTTTAGATCATGTATTCGCTTTTTATCTAGCTGGTTTTCGTATTACCTGCAGATTGTACAGATCCAGGGTAGTAATACTGCGTAAAGTCCAACTGAAATGCTGGCATGTCTGAAGGTAGGTACAGAGCCTTTTTATCAGATGACAGAAAATATGCAGCTTCCTCCCTAACAACATTACTTGTTGTGACAGGCATAATCCAAAATTCCTCACAACGAATCACAAAACAGCTTTCAAGCATAAAAACTGGTCGCTGCAGATTGTTTTTGATGGAGTGAGCTGATTGTCCAACCTGCGAAGATGCCCTTGGACTTGTTGGGGTCGGTTTTCTGGAATTCATGCGAGGGGAGGAAGGAGTGCTGAGCGGAGGGGAACGAGGCAATGAGCCTTCTCTGTGATTGGCACCAACAAGAGAACTCTGAAATACAAAGAAAAACATTTGTTGATCATTGCAGTCCATACCAGTCTGTATGGGCGGCTAGCTTCCAGAGGTTATCAGGTACATGTATGTAAGGGGGCGTTTGCATGAAACTGGCACAACCTTCATTCTGGTGTGAGAAAAGTTGTTCAGATCAGTGTTTACATATTAAACTACAATGTATTTTTACTGGGGTGTGAGTTCAATACTGCTGTAAACTCTGCTACAAAAATGGAATACAAAACATAAAGTCGTACTGCATTTATGTGACACTGGAATGAAAATCTTTCTCCAGTGGAGGAGCCGGGGTGAACTTGAGCCAGTGTGACACGTTCCGGTGTGACATATTGTGGTGGCATCATGTAAATGATTACAGAGCCATGAGAGGGAACAAGGGCGAAATTGTGCCGGTACCAAAGCCACTTGGTATCATGTAAACACTCTAAGAATTTGAAGGGAATAAGGTGACATAATATGCCATAATTAATCTTGATACAATTTACATGTAAGCTGTTTTTACTCACATCACTGCTGGCACGATGATGGGTCGGTGTTGTTCTTTGAGGTGACACATGTTTCTTTCCTTGAGAGTTCCTAAAAGCAGTCAATAACTCACTGACCCAGTAAGCACGAGTCAATGATGCCTCATTATGAGATGGCCAAACAGTTCGTGATGTTCCAGCTAAGTGATATGGATAATAATCAACTGATAACTTGTTCATTTGCAAATGCATAGCTCCGCCATCACCACCAGCTGTTTGGTTTGAGTCATCACACAAATGCAGGTCAATACTACCTGTCCTTAAGTGATATGATGTTTCTCGTACATCATGTTGAGTAAATAATGCATTAAAAGACGCGTAGTCAGACTTCCGCTCATGTATCATAGATCCTGCATATTGTGTTTGCTGCTGGGTAACCTGGCCAGCAGGTTGCCCAGGATTTGTTCCAGGCCCTTTGTTAGCTGTTGTCTGTGACATGGCCTGGGTTACAGAGTGCACTAGACCAGCTAAAGCTTGTAATTGTGACTGAGTCAGAACCCATAAAATATCATCTAAGAGAAGTTCCAGTCTTGCAGACAACACTGCACAGTCTTCAAGACGTTTTTTGATTGTAATATGTAATGCTGACTGACTTGTTATCAGACGCAGAGGAGCTGACTGTTGACTTGAAGTTTCCTGGTTAAAAGAAATGACAAATGTACAAATAATTTTCTCAAGTGTCCACAATTAGAAGTTCCTTAGCGGCCACAATTATTTCACAATGTGGTAGTTTTAACGTCACTGAAGGAATGATTGACTGACTGACTGACTGATGGACAGACAAATGGATGGACTGACAATTTTTGTTCAATTTTAACACTGGTACAATCTGGCATTTTCCTTTTTTAAAAATTTAATTATCATGATAATTATTTTACTACACACCAGACAATGCAACATTTCTATACATGTACATTGCTTACATTGTACAAAGCATTGGCATCTATCCTCAGTGTTGACCATGTTATTTCTTTAAATGTTAACACTTCTCCTCTTGTGTCATCTTTTACTCTTGTCATCCGTAGATCATCTGGCTGCCACTCGGGAGTAGTACTTCGAATAGAAAGACGTGACATCTGGAACGTGGCAAGAAAAGCTTGAAACTTGAATGAGATGATCACAGAGTTTATGTGAACGAACATTCCGTCAACCACTTTTTCAACAAAACCATACCTATTAGGAGCTTTCTCTCTGTAAAAGGCAAAATCAAAATAATTAGACACTGTGAATAAATATGGTCATGCAAAAAGCCACAGCATTTGACCGTTCATGGCCGACTGATTTTTTGTGTGAATTTCAAACCTAATTAGCCCAACCAATGATTTTCCTCATCTGGACATCCTATCAATTTTCCTATGTTGTCGGTACCCCAGGAGTAGATGCGATGAAACTTGCATTAATTTAGGGGTATATATGTCATAAATGCGACAAACAAATATTCAGAAAATTAAACGGTGAAGAGAAGGCCAGTGAAAGAGTAGTCATGTAAGAGCATTGTCAAGTTTGTAGATGCAATTTTATGGAGACTTAAGTCAGAGTTTCCACTGGGAACTAATTTGAACTTCCTAAGTAAAATGCCCACTGGTAGAATTAGCTGAAGAACTTTGTTTTCTTGCAAGCTGTGTGTGTGCCAAACGTGCAACAAAGACAAACACTGCTGAATTGATGGGGCTTTTAAAGTACCTTTGAAGTAAAAATAATTGCCATTTGTTTGAAAGGCTTTTCAAAATAAACAAATAGCGTTTTCCTTTTTAAATATCTTCTTTCATTTTAGAGATACCGTAAACACCCGCAGATAAGCCGCACCTTTTTTCCAAAAATCGTTGCCAGAAATTGGGTGTGCGGCTTATCTGCGGCAACATTTGAAAAAAGGTGCCTCGAATTTCAGTGAATTGACACTTTTATGGAAAAGTATGTAAATAAATATTACACAAGAGAGTACTGGTTATTGCTTTTGCAAGTCTGGTGGATGCTTACATTTGTTGTTGCCGCCAAAAGTGTTAAATCGTCTTCATTAACAGATCCTTTTTCCAACAGAAAAACATCACACAGCATGGAATTTCCATTCTCCCGCAAAGATGTTTGCAGCTATGGCCTGTAACTTTAACAGTAATCGATCCTCCACGAGCAAGAAAATATCACGCTATTTCCGAGTGTTTGTGTGGTAGGTGGCCCACTGTTTCTTCGCTGTTTGGCACTTTGATAGCAAATTTGTCGAACTGATTGCGAAACTCTCCTTGTGCTACAAGTTTATCTCAGACAAATGGCTCCCAAATCTCTTTGTAGATATGATATCGATAGCCATGAACAGCAGAATGCCTCCAGCTTGTTTCATGTGAAAGTGATAAACAAACGTAAACACATCCGATCTAATGCCTGGTTACCAAGCTAGGAATGTTCTACAAGCATGATTGTTGTCACGCAAAAGTCTATGGATAAACTGTGTTGAATGAAGAAATCCCTGTTCAAAGTTGGTATAAATGGTGTTCATTGCATTAAAGCACTAAATTTGTGGTTTATAAGGTTTTGAAGTGAACTTTCCGTTTCAATGTTTATAATAATGAGTTTACGTTTGATGAAGAATCGACCTCAGGTTTGTTTGATTTCTTTCATAAAACTTTTTTTCCAAAATTTAAGTTGCTAAATTCAGGGTGCGGCTTATCTGCGGGTGTTAACGGTAGTTGCGTTTTTGTATTATGCAAATGAGGAATGCGATGGTGTCATAAATCGTTCCAAGAAAACTCCCCCAAAGGTTATATTTAAAGACATTCAATAGCTGAACACAGCTGAACATCAACGTGTCACCAAGGATGCAACTCTCAGTTCACAAAGAAGGGCTAGATGGACAAAGAATGTAATCATTATTTCCACATTGTTTGTTCTTTGTGGGACCTTTTCGATAAGCAAAGCAAACAAGCTTTGGATAGCAAGCAGGAAGACTAGCGGCCATTTTTGTTCAAGATAAAATGGTTCTTTTCAGAACCACTTCAGGGCTCTTTTCAGAGCCACCCTGGTTCTTTTTCAGAACCTGCAAATCTTAAAAAGTCAATAACCAACGTGAAGTGTCTTTTTATTTGTCTCGTTTTAATTGTAAGTTCAGATAAAATTGCAGCTTTGGATTTTGTTTCAAGAAAATATTTGGCTATAAGACGCACCCCAATTTCAGGAGTAACTTGCAACAGAAAAACATTTTTTTACGAAAAAACCATGCACCTTATAACCAAAAAACTATGGTAGCTAAAATTATAAGCAAAGGAAAATCTGACAGCTAATTTACATGACTGCATTGTTGGCAGTTCCTTGAGGTGGTACATCATAACATATTAACCGTAATTAATAAATAATTTGATGACTTACTTGGTGGGTGGTGGTGGGTGTGTCTGTGGTGAACTGGGGGGTGGAGTGTTAATATCTCCATCTATTGCCTCCATATTAATCTCAACACAGTCAAGGTACTGCAACACAACATCGCATGTTTTGAGGTTTGCAAAATAATGACTTTCAAAATTATACTGTATACCGTATATGATCTCGTGGTGAGCTATATTTTCAAACATCGCCTTGGTAATAGAGTGGAAAAATGTATAAATGAAATATTATTACAAGGAGAAAGAAGCCTTTGTCCAGCACCATTAACGCTTCCCTCCTCTCGAAGCTCGGTCACACAGCATTGAAAACATTGCCAAAAATTCTCGATTTCAGACAAATTCACACTAAATGAGAACAGTATATCACTAATCTACAATTCTGAGTTGTTTTATGGTGATATCAAAGTAAATTGAGGACGATGGAAACGGTTTTTTGAATGCGCTACATCACTTCTCGCATCTTTTGAATTCAGGACATCCTGTCCAAAAATCAAACATTGGCGCATGTGCAGAAACGTGATAGTGTTCCTTTAAAGCACTTTTATGCTTTTGTAAAGCACTTTTATGTCTATACATCAAGCTCCATTAAAAAAACAACCTCACCGATCTGGGTATCAATGTATATCAACATACATGTACAGTATATTAAAGTTATAATTATTATGCTGCACATGTAGAACATACCAGGCATATTGGGTCTGTTTTCAGCCTTGTCCAGTGAATCTATAAATGAAGAAAAGCTAATGCATTTAGCCATATCAGTAATGATAGGCTTTGAAACTAGAACTTGGCAACTTGAGCATGAAAATTTGACCAGAAAATGTAAGTCAAGCATTCAATTAGCATTTGAACACTGCAGGGCAACATTGTAAAAGTTTTATGGGAAATAATCTGGCAGAGCTTAAACAGACCGTAATTTTACGAATGTTCAAAAACAGCAATCTCAGGACTGGAAATCCTTGTAAAACACAGTGAGAGATAAAACACTATTTTGGGAAGAACAGCATGCAAAAATCCCGTTTGATAACCCAGGGCTAGTGGATTTTCCTATGAGGATTAAGGATTTTATCCATCACTTGCAGGGATGTAGCTAAGGGCCGGCTACCGGCTAATTTTACCAGCTGAAACAGAGGCGGCGGAGCGTTTTGAAACATGGGGGGGGGTTCATATCCCACACGAAGCCAAGCACATACCTCTACTCGAATTTTTCAAAATTTCTTTCGCATTGCTCATTTGCACAAGTAAACTTCTTTGCAATGTCTACAGTGGTCAATGTAATGAAGGGGAAGGGAGTTGTTTAGACGATCCTGATTAATGGTGCTTCTAAGGTAGGTTTTTAGGCGACGTAGGGAAGAAAACATGCGCTCGGAAGGCGCCGATGCCACAGGTAATGTCAAATACAATCTTAGCAGTTTGCGGACCTCTCCTAGTAGCGTTTTGGTGACAGGAGGTTTGTTGCAAGCTTCGCAAATGGTTCTTATAGTTGCAACCTGACGTACTTCGGGAAGCGTAGTTTTCACTGCATCATGCGTGAGGTGAAGCTGGTGCCCAAGCCAGCCACAGTCAAAACAAGACCTTTCCAGCTCGCTAAAGTCGTCGCTGTTTGCTGCGCCCACAAGAAGTTTCCCTAAGTTAGTGACTGGCCTTAACTTGGCTTGGTTGAATCATCTTTCTAATTCCGTTTTAATTTTGTCGCAATTTTATGCTGCGCTACCGATATTTTCACCACTGAAACATGGGGGGGGGCTCAGGCCCCCAAGTTTTTGTTTGGGGGGGGGCTTCAGCCCCCCTGCCCCTCCCCCTCCCCCTCCGCCACCTGTGTGAAAGACAGCTTATCACCGACTTAAATTTCACTAGAAAACAAAGACTCAAAGAAATTTTCCAGGAATAAAGGTCAGAAAAGCCGGCTGAGCTTGTTTGTTAGCCGGCTTTGTAATTTCTTAGCTACATCCCTGCACTTGTCTAAATCCATGAGAAAGGGCCAAGTAATATTTTTGGACCTTTGTAGTTGGCAGCTGAAGCAAGGATAATGAGAAAGATTTTTGGGCTAGCATTAAAGGGCTTCAGAAAATCCATTTTCAAGGAATCCTGTAGAGAAAAGGCAATTGCCAAATAACAGGGCATAGTTAACATTAGTACCCCCCTCCCCTTCCTCCCATCTCAAAAGGACTTCAATCTTTATTAAAATTTACTTACTTGAAAAAAGCTACAGGCAGGTCTGTAATATTCATGAGGGCTTATGGGGAAGATTTTTAAAATAAAATATCATCTGTTCTGGAATATCTCTATCTCTATGACAACAATTAGAATTCACATATATTGCTTCCTCAATTTGAATCTACAATGTAAGTGGCTCAAACCTGACAAAATGCACTATCAATAATTTCTGTAGCTTATTAGCAAATATTGTGAAATTAGCTTTTTCAAAAATTGTCTACTTAAACTGGTTTTATTCATTAAACGTATATTTATGCAAATTTCAAACAGAACAAATTTTAAACACATGGGTCGTGGAAATAAATTATCATTAAATTTATAGTCTTGTTGAACGCTTTTTGATGATGAGGACTACGATTTTCAGCGTCTTGAAGAAAAAATTCAGTTCAAAAAATATTCTAGAACGTACGTTATTCCACTCGCGTTATCGTTCATACTGGACAACTGGCACATTGTTTGGCTTAAATCCATTTGGGATAAATTTATTTGGAACAATTGATGTATTACAACAAAGAACCGACTGAACAAAAATGAATCAATATTCAAATACTAACACATGAAAATCGTATAACATTTGAAAGCTGTCATTCGAACAAAATTTAGCATTATCGTTCCAGCCAGACGAAACATTTCATTTTCGCATCCAATTTAACAGATTCATAGTAGTAGTAACTTCCAAGGTTGACATGTCTTCTATAAAATACAATGATATCCACAGTAGTTTTTAACAAGTCGGCTGATTTTGTCAAGAGTCTTGAGAATCCTGTTCTCTTCATGCAGGTATCAATATTTATCGGCTAATCACTCGTTAAAATGCTCAGTGAACGAGAAGACTGCACCAAACAGATAAGTGAACCCTGAAATTCAATGTATAAAAGAAAACAATAGCTGTACACTTACATAACAATTAGTTTTTTTACCTTGGCAGAAATTCTGTTGCACACAGCTTTTGTTAATCGAATCCATGGAGGCAATTCAAGAAGCTCTGAAAGGGTTTTTTCGTCGAGCTCGAGATTATGAAGCTCGCCTTCTCCCTTGAGAAACTTGACGCTGATTTTGTTGGGAGAGAGATTCTTGGTGAACCTGAAAAATCGAGCGAAAATAAATGGACAATTCGTTAACAAATTCACGTGCACTGTCAACACCACCGTCCGGGCGCACTTCAAATATGGCCATGTTTATAGCCCAATATAACGCTTCGATACCTCGCTAGTTGCTTCGCGATTTGGTTCTTTACCAAACCTGACATTATGTGGCAAGACAAGAGTTAAAATCGGCGTTGTCTTCTCCCATCCCCGTTCAAGCTTCCACTTGTTGTTGTTCGAAGTCGTATAGCCCGCGCTTGCGCAACAAATTCCAGAACTGGATGATGACGTAACTTTTGCCACCAGAGACGGGCAAGGGTGGAGTGGATCTGAGTCAAATTTGTACCTGTTCTCACTCTTACTGTGAAAATTTCATTGGATCTTAGCGATCATGCCTCGAAAGAGTCTATCGAAACATTTCAGTGAGTTGTAAACAGTTTGTCAACAGATATTTGATCATCAAAATAAAGTTTTCCAAGCTAGCAGCTTATTCCCGGGATTTATAGTCAACTGCAACCTGATTAATCAATTTCTCTGGCTTGATTGTCTTCAAAATTCATTTCCTCGGGATTTCGTCCCATTTTGTTCGTCGTCGTGGTTGCCACAATATGCTAAGATGCGGTTATTATCTTCGTTATCTTACTCTCTGAAACGCTTTATAGCTCATGTACACTTCTCGAGTCATAAGAAGTGCAGGTGGCGTTTAGCAATTTGCAATAAAACGCCCACCATCACGTGTTGCTGTAATGTGATCTTTTGCTTATGTTGGCCACGATTTTTTCTATTTTATACACGTGAAGTATACAGCATTTGTTGAATTACAATTTGCCATGTACGAATCCACGTATTTCAAGGAAAAGAAAGGCTGCTTCGCTCTACACAGAAATCTCTTAGAGAACAGAGTGAATTATTTCCAAACTGCATTAATCGACAATTCAGCCAAGTGTAAACAATAGAGCTGTGAACAGCTTTTCCGCTGACATGACTGGCGGATTTGTAGGTAACTGAACAAACACACCACGTGAGATTTTCAACAAAAATTGAACAAGTTGATACTGTATGTTCAGAAAAACAGCGACCTACAGTGGGATTGATTTCACCATCCATTGTACCTCAATTTCCGGCTACACCAGATCAGCACCTACATAATGCTCCCAGTTCCCACGCTAGAACCATTTTGGCGATTTTGGTCGTATTGGATATCATTTTGAAACATACTCTTAGTATGTTTTTGAAATCACGCAGCTAGTAGGCGTCAACCCCAATCAAGGTTCTACCCTCAAGAAGTTTTGTCACGCAATACGCCCCTTTTGTGTGGACCATCTCTATGTACAATGTGAAAGCCGCCGTGCCGGTGCAAATACTGCATATAAACATATAACTTACTGAAGGTAACGATACTACGAAAAACGATTGAATAATATTCTAAACATAAAAGAATTGCATTTCATCGAGAAGAGGGCTAAGATAAGATATTGATATCGCAAAGTAACATTGTTAGCAGTGCTTCGAGGACATAGCTATTCAATAGAATGTTTCAAGTAGAAACAAGTTTAAATAAAATCTCTCAGCATTCATGCCATTTCTAGTCGGCTAAATTTCCTGGGCAGACATAACAAGTTCATTTTCAATAAGCGAACACCCATACCTGAATAAAGTGTGCAGAACTTGAAGTTTCTTGGTAATATTAATGTTCATCATTTTTCGCGGTTTATCTTGCTTGTGTCATTGTTAAGGGAACCACTTTCAGGGAAATTTGCCAAGTAAAGGACAGAATCCTTTAACCTCTCGAACGTTTCCACCAAACATTTTTCTTTCTTTTTCGAATAAATAATAAATGTGCACTTTTGATAATACTGGAGATTATATCTTGATGAAATTGCTAACTACTAGTGCCTGTCTTATTTACAACGGGCAAGTGAATCACCGAAAAGTTATAAATGTTTGATAGTTTTTGTCCAAGCACTGACAACCTGGCTAAAACCGCATTTTAAATCTGTATAAATTTCGCGACGGCAGACCAAATGAGACAAATAGAATTCCAGACGTAATGTCCAAAATACTTTTTTTTCGTCAATGAAGTTTCTTTTTTTAGATTCTTTTTCTGCTTTTCCTGTATAAACAACTATTCAACAAGACTTGAAAGCATGCAGAAGCCAACATCATGAATTACGTATGGTGCTTGCTAATGTAATCTTATTTCTTTTGCATGCATTGTTTCTTCTTGAAATTCTCATCACATAAAGTTATACTTTACGTCATTCAAACCACAGTCACCAGGGCCTTGCACACATATATTGTCAAGTCAGGTGATAAAGAAATTCTGGCAGCTTTGTAAAAGAAGCATTAAGTTTATTCAGTAGATATCGTCATAAATGTTGCTTTTCTCTCCAAATCTCGACAAATTAATCAGTCAATCAATCAATCATCTACTTTTTTTAATAGGCTTTTATATTGAAACCAATTCTGAGTGTGAAGAGCCGATACTCCACTGTCATGAAAACTCTCGTCCGAAAAGAAATAAAAAAACTCCATTTATTTTTATGTACGAAGTAAATGAATCAAAAATAAGGACTGCCAACTGCCGAAAGAAACCCGAAATAACATCTGAATAGCATACTGCCAGGTCATTTAATAAATGTGTTACACAATTTCATTAAAATTAAGCAAAGGAAACTACTATAGTTCAAAATTCAAGACTTGTCAAAAAAGTTGTGGCAATCGGCCAGCTGAGTTGTCTAAAAGAAATGAAAACAAAAATGGTTTAAAATATTGTTTGAATCTCCTAGTCGAACGTGCGAGTGTATTAAAAGTAGACGTGCGACAACACGAACGTCCCCGAATTAGTCGAGTTGTGAGCGAACGTCGCTTTGAAAAGAAAATAGAGGTATTGGCAAACTACTGCAAAAGGACTTTGGAAAGTCTACTGCTTATACAGAAGAAAAGTAAAAATTGTTTCATTACCAACTGAAGGGCTTGTTCAGTAAAATGGTAAAAGTGAAGCCGGTCTTTTAAGCGCAACTGCCGCATAGCTGCCGGCTCTTAGCCCCGGTTTCTATAGCATGAAACGGCAGCAGTGTTGCTACTCCCCCCCCCCCCCCCGGATGGGATGCATGTCTATCGCAGGCTACTCCCCAGCTTTCTGCCAGGTTGCCACACTGAATTCGCCGATTCCTAATTACATACCCCTGGATGGAAAAAGGTGTTGTCAAATGTCTTCACCCGGCAGGGCTCGAACGCTGACCGCTCCACCCCGCGTCCAGTGCCCCATGAGGTCACCGAGCCTCACACAGAAACTTCATCCTATGCGACAAATGAATAGAGGCGGTAAGTTTCTTAAAGAAACTGTGGTGCTGCGTCGGTGGGAAGTATAACAATATAATTTGGTTTTATCAACTGGGTTGATAATGTCAATTGGCCACCGTAAAGAGATTCAAGTGCTGACGTTTCGAGCGTTAGCCCTTCGTCGGAGCGAATCAAGGAATTGTGCGTCGTGTGTCTTTATATACAGAAAGATGGAGCTTCGCTATTGGCTGGTGCCTGGTAACGTGAAAACTTCGGAATAAATTAGTTGAATGAAAAGCGTTCGTTGATACCGTGAGGATTAAGAGTGCCGATTTGAAAAATAAATTTTTGTTCTAGAGTTTTACGGCTTTCCGTGTTTCCTTGGTGAAGGGAAAGGCCGCAGACTGCCATATGTTGCTTAGAATGATTTGGGAGATTGAAGTGTCTCGCGACCGGTTTCGATGCATTTTTGTCGTCAAACGCATTTTTGCGACAAAAGTTGGCTCGATTACCAGCCGCTGTTCGGGAACCGGAGCCCGCGCTCCTCCCCGAACACTCGGGGAGGAACGAAGACCGGACTCGAGAGAGCGGCAGAAATGGAGCCTACGACAAACGGGAATCCAGAATTATTTATGTACTGCACTTCAGCTCTTCAGTACTCTCGTTGCCAGCGATACCAATGAGTGACTTCATAGATCAGTTTCGACCCAGTTAGTAGAACATCGCACCGATTATCGCGGAGGTCACGGGTTCGAATCCCGTTGAAGCCCTGGACTTTTTCAGGCTTCTTTATTCCAATTGATTAATGTGGAAATTCACTGCGATGATCATTCCTCGCTTTCATCCTCATTCGCAACTTATGTCAATAACTCCGATGTCCAACACTAAGCTTCACATTTTCTGTGAAAATCCGTTAATTTTTCCGAAAAATGTTTCAGCATTCTTTCTGGTTAGCGCTGTACTCACGGTAGGCTGTACATACTAACAAATAAAGTGAATCATTTTTAACTCCAGCTTTTCGTTTTTTTTATTTGCAATAATGATTTATAACTGAAGCATCGGAGTCGGGACAAACAAAATAAATTCAAATAGGAAATAACACCTCTATTTCAACGTTTTCACAAATGGCTGCGATATTCTCAAAAGCCATTTTCCCGCAAAAGTCAATCTGCACGCGTGTGGTTGTTTCTAATCTAATAAGGGCGTATCGTTTTTTAGACTAAATCTTCGGCGCGAACCGTTGCTCTGGGTGTAGGCTACCCCAGAACACTTTTATTTTTAGGGCCACGTTTTCTAAGGGGAAGGGTTCTTAAATTAAAGCATAAAATAAATAAATATATCCTTTTAGATTTCCGAGGTACTCACGTGCGTATACATACGCAAAACCGTGAACCAGTCTCCCTAAAGGAAAACGAACATTTGCGCTCAAGTTGCAAAGGGGAAACTTGGGAACAGCAAAAGTTCCCTCCTATTTAACTGCCTTTCCTGTTTCCTCGTTTTTACTGTCATCAACACGTAAAACAGCTGACAAACAACCTGCGCTTATTCTACACATTGTTAATAAACGTGTTCCATTAAATTGAAATCAAACACGAGGACAAACAGTAACACGATGCCAGGGGGAATAGGAGAATCATAGCATACCTGAAAATCGAAATGAGCAGGCCAGATAAATTTCATTGTTTATTAACTATATCACGTATAAAACCACACATTGTGTAGCTTTCTAAAATTGGAAAAGAAGTTTTCTTTCGTGCAGATTGCAATTGCCAAGACTTGCAGTATACACTCTGTAAATTACAAACATTTCTCTTGGGGATAACATAGACAATAAGACGTTTTTGGACTGAGAAACCAACCAGCCAATGATATTACAATTTATTTTGTATAATTCTCGATTTTTCTCTTCTTGCACTATTCAACATGCACAGAATCCTGTCACAGATATGGTATTACGTTATTAAGTTTTGTAAAGCCGCTGAATAAAAACAAATTTCCCCAAATAGTGGATGGTTTTCACTCACGTAATAAAGCGGCCATACTGGTGGACTAAACAATACAAAATTGTTGCTCACAATTTGCATAAAAATAGATTTCAGTTCCCAAAGGAGAACCTAGTCTACCAATATGGCCGCCATGATGTCACGTGAAAACGATCTATAACAGCTTTCAATGGAGTGAACAACAACAGGCGTCAACACAATGAGCCAGTCACAAAATATCACCGCAAACAAGTTCTCAGTGGAAAGCACACGTGACCACGTCGCGATTAGTTGGTTAACTTTACATCTGCTTGGTTCAGTAGATCGCGCAGTTTATTTCAACCAGTAAAAAGAGGAAGAGAGGTAAAACCAAAGCAGCTTTCTTCGACACTGAATTGAAAGTTAGTTTTAATACTTGTAATTATAAATTCTGATAAAAATTAAAAGCATGCACTTCACTTTTGATTGATTTAATGTACAGACATTACTTCGGTCAGCCAGAAATTTAATACACAAGATATTCCAAAAAAAAAAATAAGAACTCTAAGAACTATTACTCAGTTTACATTCAAATAAACCAAGAACCACAGCCAAGTCAAAAGGCGCTCTCTCGTGCCTCGTTCATCGCGCGAAGACTGGGGACGTCACCGCTCACGGAAGGCAGCAGGTTTGACCTTGCCGACTACGCTGATTGTAGCGGTAATTTGACCAATTTTAAAAGACACCAAGTCAACTTAATTATTCATGGTACACAACGAATATGATTTTATTTCATACATACAGAGCGAAAGACTGTGAAAATACATCGTTCGTCCAATCAGAGACACGAACGATAGTACTTCACAGTGGAGGGAAACAAGCGCGCGGCTTTCAGCAACAAAAAAACTCTCAGCACGTGTGAAATAAAAGCATTACACCATGGAAAGTGCGCACGAACGATTTTTATTCACTCGCTGCTATGCATCAAAACGCTTACTCGTTCGTTCTTTTTTTGATGCATAGCAACTCCTGAATAAAAATCGTTCGTGCGCACTTTCCATGGCATAATCTTTATATCAGGAACAAATCAAACGTTCGTACAAAATAACACGAAACAAATATATTGGACACCTAAAATAAAAACTGTTCCAACTGTTGGTCAGTCTTGGTAAACTACCTCTTAAGATACAATGTGAAATCTTCTCAAACGATAGAGGTAACTTACATCAAATAATGCTCACACCTAATATATATCACAATCTCCTTCCCAGGATTTCTCGTTGAACGATTTCTCACACGATACACCGTAACTTATTAAAGCGCTTGGGACTTCGGACTTAGCGCGTTAAATATAGATAAATTCAAATAAGAAATATTAATTGATTTCTGTCCAAATTGGTATATGCGAGTGGCTCGACTCATTGAATTAGCTTACAGAAAATCAAACACTTTTCAGAATTCAATAGATCTGCATAGTAACGAGCTGATTAGAACCATGATATAATTGTTTGTTTAAAGAAGGTTGCTCCCAGAAAATATGTAAGGCTTCTTTTTTCTTGACCTGCAAGTCCTTTCAACTGAAGATGGTCGTTGAACGGCCAAAACATGTATTGTAAATTTAAATTCAAATGTGTCGTCCTCTTTTCAGGATTCGCCAAGAAATTTTATAAACCTATACTTACTAAAATTTGAATATATCGTTTCATTTCATAAGCGTTATAGCTTCAAGTTCTAGTTTACAACACGGGAACTATCTCCAATGTCGCAGCCATTGCCTAAAACACAATATATGATTATGATTTTTCACTTCTGCAGAGGTGATGTGGAAAAAAATATATTTATCTAAACCCCTCGGTACTCAAAGAACAATTCTTAACTTAGTTTATCTTGTGAAGTACAAAATTCAATCACTAAACAGTCGATGTTTGGTATCTTCTTCGTCTTCATCTTCATTGGAATCTGAACCACATTCGGACGGAGCTGGAGATGGGGGAGCGGAGCCCGGGCGTGGATAGTTAAAATTCGTTTGCTGAAAGACAAGAAAAGCAGGAATTTCAGGAATACCAGTTTTATCATCAGACGATGAAATTACGAATCAAAACAGTGCAATGAAACAAACACTGAAATGAAACAAACAACGGGAAGATTAAACGGTACGCAGTAGTGAATTGTGCTGTGTTAGCGATTGATCACAGGTCCAAAACATTTGGTTTGCTAATCATCAGAAGGTTTGCAGATTGTTGAAAAAAGTGGGTTAAGGATGAGCAAGAAGTCTCTGTAACAGTTTCATCAGAAAATCTATTCACTTTCAGTCTTACGAAGATCTTTAAAGACTCTGAAACTGACAGAGTATACATATTAATATGCCAACTTATAAGAGGTTTGCTTCAGGTTTTAGGCTATTTTGACAGACTAACAGACGGCCATGTAGATTATTTCTGGACCAATTTCCAATCTTTCCGAATATTGCCGAAGATACCTGAATAGTATTGTTAAGGAAGATCTGGCAACGTTTCAAAGTAACAGTTCCGGAAGCGGTGCAAGGCTATACCGATCGTCTGTGTGGCTATTTCAGTGGCAGACCGGACACACTTGGTTGGTAGTAACATAGAGTTCTTCCTTTCCCCTAAAGTGTAACCTGCCAGTAATATGTTCACAAAACTTTACTAACGAAAACTAGAATTTAACGGTGTTATCAATTACAGTGCTGGTAGTGCAGATAACGTGGAATAGAGGATGTATGGATTACCAATTAACCGACAACCGAGCTCACCACTTCATCGATCAGGCTAGGCTTCTCGTACTTGTCTGGATGAAGGTTATGTAAAGCAAGCAATCGAGCCCGCGTGTAATACTGAAAAACAAATAGCGGTGTTAGTAGCTGAATATTGTCATTATCCGCCTTATTCGCGTGGCGGCCATATTGGCTATAAACAATAGATTTCGTACCCCGAGCCTCGAGTTGAAATGTTTGAGAACGCGATCCCGCGTGAACTCAACATGGCCGCCGTGAGATTAAGGCCCATTGTTTAAACAGGCACCTTTTTGAAGAATCAACGGGCATTTTCCACGAGTTTTTAGGTCTGGAAAATGATGTGGGATGTCAACACTGAGAAGGCCTGTTTCAGGAGAAACGCAAAATTCTTTCGGGAATCTGAAGATTTTGCCGGGAATTGAGAGACTCCCGAATTTTCTGGGAAACAAAGTAAGTTACTGTCTCCAAAAACTTGGTAAGACATTCCAAAATTTTGGGACGGCTCTCATTTACACATAGTACAGTGTACTACGCAAACAACGTTTGTTAGAGTGAAAATGAAATTCTAATATTCCACAACTTGGTTTCCTGGTTTTCCATGGCCGGCACATACTTAGCCAGCTCGCTCACGGTTTGACTCAAGGCCTCGCCCGCGCCAACCCACAGTAACCCGGAACTCGAAAACAAAGCTGAAAGAGTACTCGTCTACTCAAAAAATAGAAAAACCCAGTGCACAAAGCTTAATCATTTCATTACATGTTTTAATTTTTGGTTTGAAATAAGAGAATTCGTAAATTTGCTGTTAGCAGCAGTTTCAGGCTTATCCGAGTAGCGGCTGCTCAGCATACCTACACGCAGTTTTGGCGGGAACTGAAGATGCACAACGCGCTCAGCTGTACACTTAACCGTAACCTCCAATCAGGCGTTCTTAATATTTGTGCGTCGGGGGGGGGGGGGGGGGGGGGGGGCTGATCGCAGTTTAGCTTAACCGCTGTGTGCTTCGCAGCCGCTATTGGACGTAACACAGAAGTGTTGCGTGACGATACACGACGCTGCAAAGGCAACTACCAAACACCTGCAGCTACATGAAACAACTGGACGAAAAACTCACCCGGTGAAGACTTTTCCAATCCAAGAGTTCACTGAGCCGTTCAGTTCTGTTCCGTTGAATGATTCGCTGCCTTCTTGTGAGTTTACAGAAGCTCATCATGTACTAAAACGAGAAGGGTACACTGTTTCATTATGTATTCACAAATGCTAGCCGGGAATATTGAAATGTTACATCATGTTCTTGGCCTGGTTCATTCGTGCAGTAACTCTCTCTACCCAGGACCCAGTAGTTCAAAGCACAAATGGCGGATTAGCCTGAATAATGATTTCAGTTAAATTTGAACTTTTCTGTCACATTTTTTGCCCTCCAGTTATGACGTTTACTAATCTCAAACTCCACAAAAGATTAGAGAAAAAACACTTTAATTTATACTAGAGAAATTGAATCCTCGATCAACTTTTTATCCTGGGTTGGTGTGAATCGAATTTCGAACAATCCGGTCCAGGACTATAAAAATGGCTAACGTCACATTGTTGGGCTGGCTGCCTGACAAAAATACTGGAAGAGAGGGAAGACTATCCAGTGAATGACAAGCATCTCATCAAAGGGGACCGATAGTAACAATTTCTTAATGCCTCAGAAACCGGAGTTATAGCAGGCATAAAAAGCTGTTGGTTACGACTGAGAAAATAATTTGTTAACAGACAGCCGCCATCTGTGGACACATCTAATGCCCACCTGAGGGAGATATATAGAACGTGTCTGTTTCAGAACACGTTAAATGGGAAATAAAGATTCGTGTAATACTGGATGTAATGAATATATTACCTGGGTGAGTTCTTCAATGGATTCCTCTGCTGATTTGAATCGCCTGTCCACAAGATAAATGCCATAAGATGTAGGATCAGTCACGTGTTCCGCCATGAACCGACCAAAGCCTGACAAGTTGGTTGATGCAGAGGGGATTCCCATCACGGTGCACTCCGCTATACAAAAAAAAAACGAGATCAGAAGTGATGAAATAAGTTGTACTCAAGGAACTTCAGCTGGCTAAATGGAGCTACACCAATTTGAGAAAATTGTGCCTAGAGCGGTTTTCACTTGAGTGTTGAAGGTAATTCGCGATCTTTTGGTTTCACATTATTGCGCTAAGTGCTTTTTCAACCAGTCAGAAGTAAACCTAAACCAATCTTCGCTCGCGCACGTTTTCACGCGCTTCGTACTGTTTACATGTATTTGCTTCGAGATGTGATCAGAAGCTGTGTGGTTGGACAGACAGGTTACTTTAATTTTGGTTGCATGTTACGGAAAATTACTCTACTCGTTTATTAACGTTTCGAGTATGGAGCAACAGCAACCAGAACAGAGTGAAGCAAATATAGCCCGGTGAGGTTTGAGTTGGGATAAAGACTTCGAATCAGAAATAAATTGTACATTGTATCTAGCGTGTAGTCCCGCCTGCAAACAAGTAGTAGAGAATAGTTGCTTATTATCCTTCGAGAGCATACTACGACAGGTAACAGGAACAATGTCTCTTGTGACTCAACAATAGCGAATATTACACTAGAAAACCAGTAGAATTACAATCTAACGACAACTACTACTCTGCTGCTTCAGATTGGTTTACTACGGCACCACGTGTTTGCGATAGCAACAGTTTTGCTACATTTTGTATTTACAACCAAGGTGTCTATCACACAAGCATATTATCTTTTACCTGGAGTGTATCCCCATGGTTCGTAATATGAAGGAAAGACGCCTAAATGACAACCACGAACAAACTCACTGTAGTCCATAGGAAGAAGAGGACTGATGGTGGAGAGAAATTCGGGGTGGAAAATAACCTAAGAAAAAACAAAAACAAGAACAGCGACAAAGTGACCAGAGTAGAATAATACCAGTGGCAGTCATTAATTGAGTTGTCACGCATCATGCAATTGTCGCCAGAAAGTGTTGCGTGAAAACCTGCATAATGGCTGCAATGGAGACTGAAGCTAGGACTGATCATGTGCTAAGAGTTACCTTTACTCTGTCATCAGGGTTATTAAAGAGATGCGTCCTTCGAAGGTGACAGAGAATTGGGTCTGCACTGTCTTCTATCATGTTGTGAGTGACAATTGCAGGAAGGTTGGGACGCTGTAAACAATAAAACAAACACAAAATGATTGTTTTTTTATCACAACACTTAAAGGGCTCCTTCGCTCTCTTTCGCAGTCGACTTGTGGCAAGTCTAAAAGGGCCTGTGTTACAATAATGCGTATGTGCGTCCTTTATCGACGCCGAAAGATTTTAACCAATAGAAAATCGTAAGACTCAGTCTCATAAGCCCCTGCAAATGCTGCGAGATTTGGCAGTTGCATTGGAGTTTGACATGTCTTCCTATTGTTTTACTTTTGCCAGGGACCGCTTCGTTTACGTTTCTCTCGAGAACATCAAACTTCTTGACGATGTTCACATAACAATACAAAAGATGCCGTCTAAATCTTCCAAATATGACCAAATAGTTCTTCAACACCGCTAAAACTTTTACAACTTGCCTAACAAGGTCGATGGAAAAGGATTTTCGTTTGAAAAGTGGTCTGTCGGATCAGAAACCAAATTGCCGCAAAAGCGCAGACGAGTGTCAACGGCCCTTTAACACGTTTTAACAAACAAATGCGGTGGCTGCTAGAAACTGAAAGTTTAGAAAGGTTTGATAAGATCCGTTAGAAAGGTAGTTACTTCAAACTATGATTTAACTAGTTCCGATTTTTACATTATATCCCCGAGTTTACATGCTGGTCACTCGTACGAATTGCCGTAGTACACACACATGGTTTATTCTGTTGAAAGTCCACGATCCTGATTGGTTACCTCGTATTCTATGTTCATGTTTCGCTAATTGTTACTTAAAGGAGGGAACTGTTGACACTTGTTAATTTTAAACTGTAGTGGTTTAACTTGTTTTCCAGCTACATTTGTCATAATTGAACATCAACGAGTTTTCACGATTCTGCTTGAGGGTATTACCTTGGCACCAAGAATACATCTTTTTAGCTTGATGATCTCGTCTGCTTCTAAAAGTTTACTGCCATCTGGAAGCTTTCCCCTGTTTACAGACACAAAATAGTTACAACTACACAAGAACAAGTCTGTCTGTACTAAAGCTAATCTTTTCTTACCCTTACCTCAGCTCTAAGATTAAGTACAACAACAACCTGGCAGCAATGCCACATGAGCCTCATATGTCGCTTAGGTATTTGCCTCACCTAATTCGCAATCTTCCATAGCTTCATTTCTCCTACAGGGTAGTAATTTAATTGGCTCGCTCGAACCCTCGCCTGCAGCTAGGATTTTGGAAGTGAAAAGGTGTGGTGTGATCTTCATTTAATGGTTACAAGTGATCTTCACTTGGACTCTGACAAAGTATAACTTTGTAGAAATGATCGGGTAGTCCAGCAACTCATATAAACCTATTTTTCATTCGTTCTCCTTGACAATAGACTTCATTGTTATCAGGGATAGAGGTTTTGTTTTGGATTGTTCTCTATTGTTTCCACGCCCAATGGTGTTGCCGCTTCAACGAGGTGCGACTTGACCCAAATGATCTGGTGTGTGGGGCCAAATTCCATCATCATGATAATAATTTCCGGATGTAATGGTATTCATGAACAATGTAGAAAAGAGTTTTCATGTGTGGCCTATTTACCAACCAGTACAGTAGTGAAAATCAGAACATACCCGAGACAACAATCGTACATTCGCTTCCCTATTTTGTCTTGGATTTCAGTCACGGTATCTCTGGAAATGAAGAACAAGATAAGAAAGAACCTACGAGGCTGCCAAATTTCAAGACTCAGGAGTATCTTCATTTAAAGCTTATTTAAGCAGAAGCAGTAAAACAAAAAAAGACGACATTTAAAAGCAGTTAAAGCCTTTTTACCGGAGTTGTTTGGTGACAGCTTGTCCTTTGAGTGAGTCCACATTGAAGTTGCTGGTCCGTGCAGGGAAAATTAAAAATGCTACTACAGTCACATCACTACCACTGGCCTGTACAAAAAATTAATGAGCATCATAGCATTACATACAGTGGACGAAACAATGCAAAGAAATATAAAAGTATTGGTTGAGTTAAAAATATTGAAAGCCTTGTAAAACGTTCCAGTTTTCTCTCTAAAAATTTTGTGACACGTTTATTTCGTGATTTCCTAAGGTCACACATTTCACGACACTTACATGTTTTTATAACACTGTCACATCCAGATCCAATCATTTCCGACCGCTGGCCAAGAGCAACGCAAACTCTTGGACCAGGAACGTAGACTAATCTTTTGATCTTTGTTCTAGAAGCTACCGCAAGGATAGCAGGGTGTTCCAAAACAAATATATATCTTTGTGAAATTTATACAGAAGTAACGCAGATTTATCGCGAGTTTTATCTGATACACACCATCAGTTTCTCCCCACCCCCTACAACTTTCACAAGGATAATTAATTAATTAATTGATATTAATTAATCAATTGGCTATTAAAGTCTACACCATAGTGCTTTAATTAGCGATTAGCAGCAAACTCCTACCAAACCATGGCAACAGTGCATTCTACACTAAAACTCACCTTTAAATGATGGTTAAGCCTTGCTAGCGATTCTATAAACAGGTCAGCTCCCTTGTTGAAATACTCATACCTAGAACAGAAATTCAAAGACTGCACACACACTTCTCAGTGTCAACACTGTCTCCAAGACAGACACAAAAATGATACATGTATGATAGGACATAAAAATCCATTTGTTGCGTGGCACTTGGGTCTGATCAATAATCAATAGAAAAATGAAAAATGTTGTATGTGCCAATAAATTGTGTAAAAATCCATAAGTTTCGGGCTTTGTTCCTCATCAGTGGATAATGTATGTGAGCATGTTGCACGCCAAGTTTGAATTTTTAAAATCAAAAGATCTGTCTTTTGTAGACATATTACTAAATGTGCGCCTGGTTTCTCATTGCAGAGCATTTAATCTCCAATGGACACACCATACCAAGAGGCAGGAGATGCGCTTTATTTGCCATCTTGAAACCTGCCAGCCGCATGGCCTCAATCCAGAGTTTCATTTTTATTGAGGTTTGCATGCACATGCAGACAGACCTTTTGATTTTCAAAAATTCAAACTCATGGTACAACATGCCAACGGACATTATCCACTGATGAAGGGCAAAGCCCAAAACATGGATTTTTAAAACTTTTGCACCTCTGTGTCTGCCTAGGAGGTAGCCATGATAACGTAACACCAGTAATTGTAATATAGTGAGGGTGAAGGTAGGTTCACATTACTCACACACGTGAGGTGTGGTCGCCTAATGGTTGAGAGGCCTGGGATTGAGCTGCATCAATATGCACCTGTAGCTTACCTTCCAGCACTAAAGAAAAACAATGTCTTGTCCAAATCAAAGTTTAAATGCCTGCCAACAAATGACACACATGTTGTATGTGAGAAATTTGAAGTGTCAACTGACAAGACATGTATTCCATCCAGAATATACATACCCATGGAAATGACCACGCACAAAATTACAAATCTTCTCCTTTGAAATGGCATGCAGATTTTGGAACTCATGTAGAGCCCTAAAAAAATGAAACCAAACGAATCATCAATAACTGCATATTAAAGGGCCCTAGTCAGCTTCCACCATTTTCGATGCCATCAAAATTATTGGAATTATACGGTAAGTCTGCAGTCGGGCCTAGTGACCCATCAGGCCGGAGCTTATCCCGGTTTCTGTAGCATGAAGCGACAGAGAGTATTTCTACTCCCCCCTGGATGGGATGCTAGTCCATCGCAGGGTTACCCCCCAGCAGTAAATTCGCCGGTACCCATTTATACACCTGGGTGAAGAGAGGCACTGTGAGAGTAAAGTGTCTTGCCCAAGAACACAACGCAGTGGCCCGGCCAGGACTCGAACCCGGACCGTCCGATCCAGAGTCCAGCGCACTAACCATTAGGCCACTGCGCCTCCCACGCATTGGAATTATACAGTGAAACAAAACCATATGGTATTGCTGTATTGATGTTACTAGAAGTCTCATTACTTTTAGCAAGTTTCTGAGTGATCTCTTTCGTTTTGACATGCTCCGTGTAAAATATAATACTTAAACTTTCCCATGTAAACAAATACAAAGGTGTGGCTGACTGCGGCCCTTAAAAGAAATCTAATAAAACCACAAATATTCTGTTCAGAACAATTAAATAATTGTACTGTGCTGTATTTTTTTTTCTCTTCAGTTAACACCTTCACAGTTTTCAATAACTTTTCAATAAACCTTATTATATAGGCATAACCTTGATCTGCCAAATGCTTCGCAAAATTTATAGAAAAAACCTGTTGTCTAACAGTTTAATTGAATTCCTTGCTAAATGCCACTTCAACAACTGTAAGTCGCACACATTCTTTTCAATTTATACACAAACATGGATACCCTTGCTAATCACCCATGGGAGACATGATGATGTAACGGCTATTAACAACTTGGAATCAGTGGATCATATGGTCTGGGTTCATTAGCGCTTGCTGGGATCAGTGCAATGCATTCATTAGCATATAACTTTACTCTTCTGTAGTGTCTCTCTCTTGTGCTACTGGCAAATTTAATACTGGGAGTAACCTTGAGGGTGTAAGTGAACAATATTTTGGTAAAGTGTTGGCCGATAGTTGTTCAACAGCTTACTGACAGTTTACTGACAGGTTACTGACAGTTCACTAACAGATTGTGAACTGTACAATTTACTAGTAACTTGGGTGACAGATGTTCAAATGTGAAACAGATGTACTTAAAAAATGTACCTTTTTCAACACAAATAGTCTTCAAATCTGACTCAATGAACTCAAAAAATCTCTTCTTGTGTCAACATGTCCCTCAGCATATATTAACAAGGTGAAAACTACTTCACTTCATGGACGATTTAGTGCAAATAAACCAATCCAGTTTGTCTTGCCTGTTCTAACAAGCAAGCATCCCAGCAGATAGGACACTATGGAAAAGGGTACTATGCTCTGGCCTGATGGGTCCTAACATCTACCAAAGAACCATGGACTTATGAAAATACTTACGTATACTTAACAACATTCAGGCCATTGGGAAGAACAATTTCTATGGAAAAATATTGAGATGGAAAAAACAAATAAGAGAATGTTTTTGGAATGAATGAAAACCACATGCAATGAGAACAGTATTTTTTTATTTAAACATATTTATTTAAAGAAGTTTGCCCCAAGAGCATGCACTTTGCTCATCTAGGGGGCTCACTTGTAAATAACTTTACAATAATAAAGAAAACATAAGGGCAAGACAATTACGAAGATGCTGAAAGAGGTCAAAAGTGTTAATTGCCTTTCTTGAAACGCTTACTTTCAATAATAAATTTTTGCAGTTGAAAAAACAATTCCTTGTTTTGATCTAATGTCAAAAGAGATGAACCATTTAAAAAACTATCCAATAACGTTGAATCGGAAATATTTGACCACCTTTCGGCAAAAAGAGTCGCAGCACAGGTGAGCAGGTGAGATCTTAAGGCAGCATAAAACGGGCATTTCATAAAGTAGTGTTTAACAGTTTCGTGATCAGCTCAACAAAGACAGACTGGAGAAACTTTTTTACCAATTCTAAACAAATAATAATTAAGTACACATGCATCAAGCCGCAGGTGAGTGTGTAATACTGAGGAATATCTATCTATTCTGAGCTAAAAGATTAAGAGATCAATAATGCTGAAAGCTTCAATAATTTTTGCAAATTTTTATTTTATTTTGGCAAAAAAGCTTTGCTGAAACATTAAATGTACATGACATGGGCATTTCATTGTTTGATAACTGACTGCATTACCGGTAATTTTTGTACAAACTACAGAAGCCACAAAAATCAACACAATACTTACCAGCTCTTCTTTTAAGTAAGTGTTCGGCCTCATCGGCAGTTATATGGGAAACTGTGGTGAAGACATGAGCATTAGCGGCAGAAGCTCGCTCTAGACAGTAACGATGATAAATCTTACGATCTCCAGCTTCCTGAAATTGAAGGCATATTTTTTGGTCACTGGAGAAACCTATCAGTGTCAAAAGTAATGCAAAATTTTATAAACAAGAATGACATATCTTACTAACCTTGTCAACATCGAACTGTCCACCATGAAAAAGAAAAAAGTTAAGAACACATCAAACAAATGTGGAGGGGGTAGGGGGGTAGGGGGAGGGAGAGATAAGGGTAAACTGTCCATCCAATGCATGTGCTTTTTCCAAAAATCTCCAGGTGTCAAAGGTTGTTAAGTATGGTGCATGTTAATGACTACAAAGCCTTATGCCCTATGATTTATGCCTGACCTTTGCCTGTACATTTTACCTGTGCTAGGGGCCACTGCTATACAGCTCTCTGCACACATTGCATTGCAATGCTAGTATGATAGGCCTACAATGTTTGCAAAGAGCTACAGCTACATAGTGCTATGCACAGATTAGGTGGGCTCATACTAGCGTAGTAAGTAGGCCTTAAAATGTAAGTTGCCTACTTTGCTGCCGTGGTAATGCATCTTTTTCAAAAGAGCCAAAGTGCACTTCCAAGTCACACTCAACCATCCTTACCAGTGAATTTACACACTATCAAAACCGTTTCAGGGAATTGAATGTCAATCAAATGCGCTTTTCAATGGGATATCAGAACACGTAAGACTTTCACGGAACACACATCATTTGCAAACTACTTGTTGCTTGACACCTTGTTTTCAGAACATGAAAAACGTAGAGAATGGAAAACTCCAACTTCAGTCAGTTTAAACCCAACTTTTGCGTATTGGACCGTGATTGTGACTATTTGGACCAAAGGGTCATAAGTGTCTCTGTTTACCACAGATCTTTCGTAACAAAAATTTGTATTCTCACAACGACGCTTCTTGTTCCTTTAGCAATAACTTAAATTGACGGTTTGCAAGAGTAGCAAATCCAGGTCAACAGCCTACGAATGGCGGTCAATACTGACCTTTTCCTTCAACGAGTGCCACGTTTTGTCATCCATCCGAACTGCGAAACCTACCGGCTGGTTCACAGCCTGTACTTGATGCAAATTGGCACTTTTCTAACACCGTACCACTACACACACAATCACCGATTCCACTTGCAACAAACACGCCATCTCCTCAATCTTCAACCAAAAGTGATTCTGAAGTACCGGCAACCGTAAACCAGAAAGGGAAAAAACCTCGCATCAAGTCTGCTGACTGGACTGAAGAGGAAACGTATCATCTTCTAGAAGCGTGGGGCCCAAAGTTCAGTAAGCTTCGAGGAGCCTCTCAAATAGATAAGATAAACTAAAGATAAGCTAAACTTTAAATTAAGCTTTCTCTGCTCAGGAGAGGGTAGGGTTTGACGAGCGAGTTCATGAGTGACATGAGTGGATAGGCACTGTCGCCAGCTAGAAGCGGCCTTATTTCTACTCCATTTATATTCCCAATTGGATGACTAAGAATTTGCTTGTTTTGTGCTGGATCACAAAGACCACTTAGCCTAAGAACTCACACATCATGTATACTGCCAGGATACCCGACTGTAGCATGGATAAATTTTAAATTTGCATTGACTATGCCTTGCAAATTTACTGTAGTCTGTAATGCTACTTTTGATTAAAATAATCTTCATGATTGTATTCTATATGGCATCCATGGATTGCTCCAGTTATTTGCGGTATTCCATAAGACTCTTCAAACTCCTCCATTTTGTCCCGGATTTCCTGAACTGTTTTCAAACTCGCTACAAATTTGACTTGTCAAGGCCAAATTGTACGTCTCAAGCTGTTACCTGTTGCCAGTCGCCAGAGCACAATGACCAGTACTCTAAACCTTGTGTGCTGCTTCTGTAGGTTCACCCTTACAAGGTCACATAAGTACCGGTACTCAAAGATTTCACGTGTCACTCTAAAATGTTCTTTCCAAAGAAAATCAAGCGCTCAGTTTGCTAACAAACCTCGGAACCAGTTTTGTGGACGTGGCCAAACCAAAGCTCTTCTTCTTCGACTTTGTTGCACATGTTCTTGATTTATTTTACTGAAAAGCATCAACATAATCCGGCATTGGTTTCTTCGTCTTATTCAAAATTCTTCCTCCACAACAAGAAAATGATACGCTTGGTAAAGTAGCAAATTCTGCTGTTGTTGAAGTAAGAAAAATATAAGCCAAACTAGAAAAGCAATTTTGACCTTTCGTGATTGCATGATGGTAGATAGAAGCAAAAATCTTATGCGCTCGAGCACATGCTTAGATATTTAGTGTGTAATTTGATTGATGGCTCTGTCACTTGAAGTATACTTAGAATTTTAAATATGAATGCTTATCATCATAAGTAAACACATACCTGTTCGAAGAATATTTGAGCTCCAGGGATACTTAAGGTCTACTTACTATGCTAGTATGAACCCACCTATTGCATGCCTCTAATACTAGTTAGATAGGCCTGCAATGCGTGCAAAGGGCTGTAGCTACATAGCTCTCTACACTTACGTTTTACAGGGGCAGATCCAGGACTTTTCTTTGGCAGAATACTAGTTATAATTAATAAAGTCACAGGTCATCTGTGGGGGCTGTGGAGGGGGGGGGGGCACCCCTGCACCCCTTCCCTAGATCTAGGCCTGCAAAGTGTACAAAGTGCTACAGCTACATAGCTCTTTACACACACTGCATGCCTACAATGCTAGCATGATAGGCCTGCAATGTGTGCAAAGAACTACAACTATACACAACTCTCTGCATGCCTAACCAACATTATTATATGCATGATCAGCCCTGTAGTTCTTCAGTTTGCAGTTCAACATCTGATGAATTTAAACTAATCAGGTTATGTTTATTGACACAGTAAAACCATTTGGATGTGTGCAGCAAACTTTAAAGTTCACTTAATTCTCACTAAGTGAATAGTTTTCGGTAAAGAAAAATCCAAGTCTGTTTGATACAAATGGGAAAAATGCAGGCAAAACATTTGGATCTAAACTTGAAGATAGGCTAGAAGATAAAGCCCAAGGTGATACAAAGAGGGCACCTTCTTGCCATCGTTCACCTGAACTGTGAACATTCCACTGGTCAATCAAAATTGAAGTACAGCAGGAGTTTTACTCCAAAGTTCAATTTGAAACTGTGTAAGTTTGGAAAGTACTAAGATTAGTCACCAGTTCTCAGTGCATTGTTGATGACTTTCTACAGCTATTTTCAACAACACTTGTACAATGCATATGCCTCAGTACAGCACAAAATTTTCAACCCAAGCTAATGTATAATTGCAAATATTATTAACATTTGTTATTTTTTATATGATGCAATGGACTGGAAAAGAAATTGCTCAATTCATGTATGTCAGCTGCTGAAATAGTAACAATTCAGCTATGTATAACTTACTCTGTCCAAATTGTTATAGAAGTCCACATTGGCTGCACAAAGATATCTCCCTAAAAGAGTTGCATGGGTGGTGAAAATAGTCGCTACTGCCACATTTGTTGTGCGTAATAAAACCAGTCCAATGCCTGCCTGCCATTCATGAAAATGAGCAACTATGGGTATGTCAGGATCACATCTGGCTCTATACTGTAAAAAAGGCAAATTATAAATCATTTTATAATGAACAATGTTATTTTTTTAAGAAAAGGCTTGTGTTCTTACATATATAATCAGAGATGTTTCATCAGTTGCAAATGCTACTGTTGATAAAACCAAATGTTAATGTTCCACAGATAATGTTCACGGCACATGTCTATCAGGCAGTAATTTTTGTCATAATAATACAAACAAAAATATTTTTTAGTACAGCAGATAATTCATTAACTTTGAATAAAATTCAGCTCTCAAGTACTGTACACGCAGATAGATTAAACTCAGGAGACTATACAGTTGAGGGAACAAGTACCAGTTGATGGCGCAATCCCGCCTCCAAGATGGGAATGAGACCATAGTGTTCGTCCCTGAAGTCGTTAAGCAAAATGACGTGACATGAGTACTTTCGGTCTTTTTGCAAGCTCTCGTAAAAAATCTTGATTGGATAGAATAATTGGGAAACTTCTCGAGTGCTTCAACAAAGCTTTTCCAAAACTGACAGTTGTTCCCGGACTGTATACTTTCTAGTTATTTCTTTAAGCAAACTTATTAGACCCCAATGCAAGCTTTACTCACAAGCAAAAGTATAGGCTATGGTAGATCAATAATGACAAACAGATTTACCTCTCCAATAAACTGTGCCACCAAGTATCCCAACACAACAGCATCATTTGACTCGGTGTCTGGATCAGGGATTCCAATATGAGTATACTTCCAAAAATCACCCTTCATTTGACCTAACTTGTGATAAGCTGAGCCAATGTTGAAAAGAACCACCTACAAACACAATAAAATGGATTATAAGACAAAAATAAATCACAACCATTGATAGTTAGATTTCGACTCTATTTTGAATACCGGTAAGTCACTTTTGACTAAGCAAACACTGACAACAAGTATAAACAGGTGCAAAGCACATGGCAGATAAAAAACTCATTTTCTAATTACCTTGGGATATCCATCAATCAACCATCTTCCAAAGTGAGTCTGCAAACAAGAAAAAAACACTTTTTTGTCTTGGTACTATTGGTCTGATAGTTGCCCCTTGAAAATTTGATGTTCATAAAACTAGCGTAATTATATATTAGCCCTCGAACCTTTGCTTCTTGTGCTAATATTTGTTTTAGGAACATCAAATTTCTTTGGGGTAACTATCTTAATTGTTTACATGGTGCGCTTGAGAAGTTTGAAGAGCAGTGACAAAAGAGTGTAAGAACTGCTCTCGACTACTGCCTCCAGCAACTCCAGCAACCCTTCTCTCACCCTCTCCAATGTACACCATAACTGGATAGTGCATGCATGTTAAACATGAACTGTCTAATTTATTGTCAATAAATATGTTGTAGTTCAATTTTATCCTTGGTTCAAAGTTTCTTTTCATTTGTTTCAAACTTATTATCATACATAACCATATCCCAAAGCAAAGGAAAAGAACATTTAAACCAAGGATGAAATTGAACTACAGCAAATACATAGAGTGTCATAAAACCAAAACCAAAGAGATTACATGTACTTTGGCCAATAAAAAGGACAAAGACAATCCATTGCTTCAATGAAACCTTGAAGAAAATACACATAGCTCACACAAAGCGTGGGAAAACTTGTTTGAAAAGGTGGCACAAGACTTTAAAACCAATCACTGACTATAGTAATGGATAACCAAAGCAATTCACTGACCTCTACTCCACTGTCTCTCAGGGCCTGGACTGCTCCTTTCATGGTTGGATCTTCAGGTTCCATCATTTCAACTTCAGTCTTGCACTGGAGATCATTGTATATTCCTATCAAGCAATACTTGTTTCCTAATACATCAACTGCGGCAGGTGCTTTAGATCTAATTACAGTGTAGATCCCACCAACTGCAACAAAAAAAGGGTTTATTGGTATTTACAGGGCATGGCAAAAAGGCTGTCCTATAGCCCAGGACTTGTGAAACAATCAATCGGGTCTAGTGTCAGGTTGCCCGACAGGGCAAGCATGAAGTGGACATGTGTGAAGCATTTGTGTTTAGCAGGCAGTTTATGAGAGACAGTGAAACCACACAAATCTCTTCTTACAATAAAGTGATTAATGTAAATTCCCACGAAATCAAATCTTGTCCTTAGGGCAAGCTGCTGTTTTGAATTTTGTCTCGCACTGATTATATCATAGTGTTTCATTCCAGTTTCAACACTTCACCAGTAGCATTTCAAAATGGTGGAATAGTGACCAGGATTGTTTGAAAGTTGATTTATAATATTAACCCAGGATCAAATTCTCAGAGACTCAAAGGATAGTGCAGAATGCAATGGGACTGACAAATGATTCTTAGCTTTTTCTTAACAATGGCAACATGATACTTTTGTTTATTTGTAAAATGGTACATTTTCTTTTCTTTTTTTTTTTTTTTTTATTGAAAACACAACAAACATATACAATACTGACAATAATTACTTACTTACATCAGTTGATTTTAAGTACATAGTTACATTAATTGTTAATACAAAATTAAGTTACTAATATACATAAAGACAGCTAAACACAGAGTAACCACAGCTTTGAAAAGATGGGTCTAATATCGAGTTCCTTATAAGGGTTTACAAGATGGAAAGTTATGAGTTCAGAGCAATTGCTGATATGTAAGATTGCATTAAGCAATTGTCTAGGCAATCAAAGGTTTCCACTTATTTGTAAAATCCTTACTGGAGAGTGTTTGTTTCTCCAAACGTGCATGGTAATATATAATCTTAATAACGGCTGAAAGCTGTGGTAACGTCTGCTGCAATTTGCAAGTATATAAATAATATTGTGCAATTAAGGAGCACAAGTCAAGCAGAATGGAGCAGGATTCTGTGTTGAAACCTAATGCAATACAGTGATTGATTTCTTCATTTTTGGTGAGTACTCCGTGAGAAATAAACCAGGCATTCAAAGCCCGCCATATATTCTGTGATATAGGGCAGCTCCAGAAAAGATGATAAAGCGTTTCTTTGTCTGACTTGCAAAAGGTGCAGAGGTCATCTTCCGTTATCCTAATCTGTTTTAAGAAGGCGTTTGTTGCTATTCTACGATGATTGAATTTAAATTGGAAATTTCTAAGTTTTGAGCTCTTGGTACAAGAGAAAGGCTTAATATAAATCTTTTGCCAGGTATTGGAGTCTATTTCTCTTAAATTACAGTCTGTAGCCCACTTGGCTTGACTTTTATCTGGTTTAGTTTGTACTGTAGCCACCAGGGTTTGGTAAATTGTTCTACTAACTTTATTACAGGTTGCAATTTTCTCATACCATTCGTTTTCTACGCCCTGGTCATCAATAGCCTGTTGCTGATTAATACTTTTTCGAATTTTACTTAATGCTGTTGTTATACCATAGTACTCAATAAAGGATGTTTTAATATTATATAGTGCTAGAAAGTCTGTGTATCCTAAGAACAAGTTGTTTTCAGTGATCTGCTTTACTTTGTTAATACCTTTATGAATCCAGGATTTGTAATTAACCGGTTTGTTTCCTACTCGTATCAAAGAATTGTTCCACAAATCCATTTCGAGGAACTCATTAAACGAAGAAGGACTGTTCTTAAAACTGATATCTGACCAAATTTCAAGAAGTTCTCTTAAAAAGATATCTTGTATATTCATTTCTCGTATATCCTTTTTATGTAGGTTACATTTGAAGGCATTGTGTATACCTAGCTTACGAAATGTAGCAAAGAAAAGTTTTTTCCATTTACCATTGTTACTCAAGTCTATATATTTCTTTATCCACGTTATCTTTAATGATTGGTTAAAAGTCACTATGTCTATCATTCTGGCACCTCCTTCTTTGTAGTCATTTATCATTATTGAGCGTTTAATCTTGTCGCCTTTACCGTCCCATAGAAATTTATAGAGTAAAGTGTTAATATCTTTCAGAGCACTATGGTGTGTTGGAAGAGGCGTCAAAATATAAACAAGTTGAGATACTAAGAACGCCTTGATGATTGTTATTTTCCCGAACATAGTTAAACGCCGCACTGCCCAGTTTTCAGTAATGTTCTTTATTTTCTCCGTTTTTTCTTTATAGTTTAGCGCTAAGGATTTTGTGCTGTTTACAGAGAACCACACACCCAAGGCTTTAACTGAATCTTTGGCCCATTTTAGATTTCTTTCAGGAAACAGAACTTGTTCGTTGTTGCTTAAAGCTCCGATCCAGAGAGCTTCAGTTTTTCCGCTATTCACCTTTAAACCAGAAATGTTATAGAAAGCGTCTAGCATGAGCAACGAGGCCTCTAAGGATTTTTTGGTACCGTTTAGTATCAGAGTAGTGTCATCCGCGTATTGGCTTATTTTCACCTCTGCATCTTCTACTAAAATTCCTTTTATGCCTTTGCTGTTCCGCATAGCATTGACAAGTATCTCGGCACAGATAATAAATATATATAGGGAGAGAGGACATCCTTGTCTAACCCCTCTACCTAGACCAAAAAATTCCGATGCCCAACCATTATTCAGTACATTACTTTGAATGTCATTGTAGAAAAGTTCGATCCATTTTATTAAAGATGGGCCAAAATTATAAAATTGAAAGGTCCTTTTGACAAAGGACCACTCTAAGGTATCAAATGCTTTTTCAAAGTCTACGAATAACAAAAGACCCGGTATTTGTTCTGTTTCTGCGTATCTTCTATCAGCCGAATGTTTTCATTTATTGACCTCCCTTTAAGGAATCCTGTTTGGTCATTGCTAATTACTTTCGGTAAAGCAGCTTTTAGTCTGTTCGCAATAGCCTTTGAAGCAATCTTGACTAGGTTTTGCAACAAAACTTTTAGATTTGCCGCGTCCTCTGGATCTGACATCGTTCTTGGTTTCTTGGTGTCAATAGCTGCTTCCGTTGAACTCGAGCTAGAGTTTCTTTCGCCTCTTTTGTTTTTGGACATTCCACGCTTCACTTTTACTTTTCTTTTCCAGGTTTTGAACGGCAAAAAGCTGGTTAGAAAGGGTCAATTCCGCGTTAGAAGCTTAGCTTCTCGAAAAGCGTGCGTCCGCCATAGCGTCCGACCCAGTCTCCCCAGTCTCTTTTCTTGCAAATGTTGTAGCATGATACTCTGCTGTTCTGCATGACTGATTTTCAACCCAAAGCGTCATTTTTGGGATTTATTAATGCATGAAAGTATTTTTGCGGTCAAAGATTTTGCATATTTAATTACCAACGGTCCATGAAATATTTACCCGAGCTGGCACTTCTGTGATGAAAGCTGTTCTCTGGAATTACTGTACTGTTTTGACCAATATAGGTCAATCTTTGGAAACTGTTTTCACACGTCTTTAAAACTTACTTCAAAATCCAATTGAACTCATTTGTCGGTGAAAGAGTTGGGCAACGATTGACGTTATCTCTTTGGAAACCATTTTAAGGATGACAATTAGTACATGTACATCTTTGCAGCTTACTTCCAAAAGCACATCAACTCGTTTTTTGGTGCAAGAGTTGCAACGCTGGGCAATGGCCAAGACGATATGTCTACCAATGAGAGTTCTCTGAACCTTATATGTACTTTTTGATATGTATGCAGAAGTAACAGAAAAAATCCTCCGCATTTTACATGATTCACACTGTCATGTGCACCACAAAGTTACCCCACCCACTTCACAAAGACAATTAATTGGTATTAATTAACTAATTGACTAAAAAGGTTTACACCATTGTGCTTTATCAGTTTAGCAGTTCAATGGTTAGGGGGTTGGCAGCCAACCCCACTAAACCATCACAATAGAACATTCTGCACTAAAAAAGATCCAGGGTTGCCTGCCTGCTCCCTAAAAAAGATGTCTGAAAAACATAGCCATTAATACTGTCCAATGATATCACGCCGTTTTGCCATTAGGTTTGTGAAAGAAAAAAACGCTTGAATTAAGGATTGCGGAGTACAGAAAGCATAGCAAACTGATTACTAGTAATCCACAGTGTGTTATATTTTTAACGGCACTGATTTAATTTGCTTTTTCTTGCCAGTGATCAAAATTTCATGTTCATCTTTTAAATGGCATGAACAAACACCCTCTTGAATGCCTGATTCATTCTAATCTGAATGAAGCTATATACAAACAGTTACAAAAGCAGCAAGAATTCATTACAAGAATATCCCACTTCATTGTGGAAATGCAACATATTGAAAACAATCAAGCGTTGAGCTTTGATGGTCTTGACAGTACTTTGACAAAAACAACAACGTACATTACAGTGAAACCCAGAAAACTGTGAACACCTAAACACCTTGTTTCTCAACTAATCATGATCAGATGCAAGATGAAACTGCAAGATGTACATGTACCCACTAAGGTTTGGATTAGTCAAAAAACAACAAGTTGGCTCTTCCTTCCATAACAATACCGCTAGAAAATACTGAAATTGTCAATATTGTTCTATTTCTTAGCTAATGAATAAGGAAAGAATAATCATGACCAACATTTAACTAAAAAGAGATCGATGCTGCATTCAATTATAATTCGAATAGCTCTCAGACACACTGCCTGGCTGCGTCTGATCATGAGAAACTGTGGTGCTGCGTCGGTGGGAAGTATAACAATATAATTTGGTTTTATCAACTGGGTTGATAATGTCAATTGGCCACCGTAAAGAGATCAAGGGTAATCTCTTTAGAGATCAAGGGAAATCTCTTTACGGCGGCCAATTGACATTATCAACCCAGTTGATAAAACCAAATTATATGCGTCTGATCATGTTTGTTCGATACAACAATCTTTTTTTAGTGTTTTCAGTGAAATGCCGTACATTAAGTTATTGTCTGCTAATTCATAAGCTCTCAGTAGAAAAATAATAACAATTTCAGTATTGTCAACAGTAAAACTATGGAAGAAAAAGCTGAACACATTGTTTTTTGACTAATGAAACCTTTCAGCTAATTTCCCTTGCAGTTTGTTTGACTCCTCAGAGCCTACAGAAACAAGAAAATGGACTCTGGCCAAATCTAAAGTGAAAGTCTATGATTCACAGACTTCTAGTTGCATATGCTCTAATTTGATTGTCTGACAATTGAAAATAAGCATTCTGCACATGCTAAAATATTGGACTCAGCTAGAGTCTGCATTCCTAATGATAGAACAAAAGAAAGTTTGGCTCTGAGGAAAAGATTGAGGAGAATACTTTTAATTAGCTATTTTGTTTTCAAATGAAATTTCAACAAAATTTACAGGTATTATTTCAAAGCAATAAACAGTGTGGCGATGTTAGTTCTAGACTGCAAGTAGTCTTTATATTTCTCAATATGTGAGACGAATGTGAAGATTCTGGGTGCAATAATTCGAGTAGCAAGTGGGGCAGCTGCAAGCCGTGACTTGCATGGGCAACTCACAGAGCATGACTTCACCTCTTGCTGCTCAAGTATCGCACTCACAACTTTTGTGTTTGTCTCACAGATTTTAGTGCAAAATAGAGACTACCCAGTCTGCTGAAACTTGCCAGTTTAGAGCTTTTGACTACTTTAGTGCTATTAATTTATTGATTAGCATCATACCTCAAAGAAATAATTTGGTTGACATGTACATCATTATTAATTAATGTATTTTAAGAAAGCAGACAGAACAAATTAATACATAAACCTAATTGGAAGGATTATATAGTCAAAAGTTCTGTGGTATTTAAACTTCACACCTCGAAATCTAAAAAGCAAACACTATCTTTTTACTTCTCCACGAGTTAGCAAGAGTCGTTGCATGATTTGAATGAAAAAGCACACTTCAGTTCCTTGAAACTTGCAATATAATTAATTGTAAAACAAACGCCTTCAGGTTATACTTTTAACAAAAGGCTTCTAACTGATATAAACAGAAAAGAGCATTATGCCAAATGCTGTTCGCACTGATCGACGAAATAAATTGTATTTGGGGATTGACAACTTGTTTTAAGCAGGAAGCAGAATACATCACGATCAATCCGATGACAAGAATTTGACAGGTTGGAAATTAAGAATGTTTGAAACAATTAGTAGGGATTTAAAAAGAACGACATGAAAAAGGATGACAAATCTTATCAAGGGGTACGAAACCTTGATTTTGCAATAAAATAAAACTTGCGGGAAAAGTTATTCTGTTACAAGGGGGATGAGGATCACTTTGGCAACGATCCTTCAGTTCCCTCCAGCGAAAAAGCACATCTAGCAAATATTTCAAAACGCATACCTTTGTTAGCAACCTCCCAGGAGACCTCAAAGGTGAAATAGTGAGGCTCTTCTTCGCCGACTCCCTCCCTTGGGTGTTCCATGGTATCTGAAGACTGACTCGTTCTCCTCATCACGGAACGCTTCCAAACAACGCCGACATTACTCACGCGTAACTCAGCTGACCGATGGCCACGCAGGTCCCATGCAAGCAACACGTAGTAGTCACGCACTACTCTTCAAAATAGGTAGTCACGCAGTGCTAATTGAGAGAAGCATTGCGTGACGAAAATGAGCCTCATTCATCCCACATTTTGAGAAACACTGTACCTGAATATTTAAGGTTAAGATTTATACTAGAGGTAGATTGTTTTATTTTTATTTACCTCTAAATTTCCACCTTCATAATTCTGCTTCCAATTTTTGCTTTAATCTCGTAAGTTCGTAGCCTCCCAAGCAGACGCCCTTTGAACTTCGTCACGCGTTCCTTCCCCACGGACGTCTGCTGAATCGAACGTCCACTTCCGTTCACAGGCCGTTTAATCCAATTAAAGAAAACAATCAGTATTGACTCATTGCACGGCAGCTATCCTATCACATGCTGCGAATTGTTTTCCCAAAACTGGACAGTTACGTCTGATTGGTTCGTAGCCGTAAACGGAAGTGGAAATCAGCAGACGTCCATGGGGAAGGAACGCGTGACGAAGCCCAAACGACGTCTGCGTGGGCTAGTAAGCTCATATGTTTGTAATATTATGCCACAACCCCGTCCCAGGGCCATCCGCGTGCTGCTCACGACAAATGGCCCTGGTGCAGGCTGTACCATTCCTTTCAGTATAGCACTCCGTTTACGACGTATTTGCTCTACCGACGCTACGTAATAAAATTAGCGCGGATACTGATAATCACACTAAACAAATTTTGATAGGATATATTCTTATACGTTTATCTATATTTCGCAAGATTTTAGCCGTCACGGACAATGACGGCCGTTCCCAGCGCATTCCGAGCCCGGAGCCATTCCTGTAATTAAGCGCTACTCCCCAAAGGAACGCACCCTTAAGAAACGTGTTCTTCTTTCCGAATAATAAGGACATGGGGCCTTTGGTGATTCAATATTTGGGCGATTCTTCAAATTTAAGAGTCTCTGGACACAAGAATGCTAAAAAAGTGTTTATGCTCGAACAAAACCAAGAAAAATAAAGGCTTGGACTGGATTAGTGGAAAAAAATCGAAAAATCGCACATTTTCTGAATTATTATATATGGCTGATCAACCACTTGGGATGTTGGTAGAACACTCAAAGAATCTGCGGCTTGTGATTTACAAGTTCATTCTCGTGTTCTACCAACATCCCGCGTGGTTTATCTCTATAAACCATAGTAACTTGTGGTCTATTGCTTAAATAACCCACTTTAACTCGCACTTGTGTCCATAAAACCTACTTGCAGTCATCCAAATCGTCACGGATAATCGTCACGGGAATGGTAAACTTCTAGCCGTCACGGATCTGATGGTCACGGCCGGATTATTTGACTTTAACCCACTATAACTCGCACTTGTTTGTCCATACAACTCACTTATAGCCATATATGTAGCTGTATCCATTCAAACCGTCACGAATCGAGAATACGTCATCAAGGAATTTGTCAACTAGCCGTCACGAATACGACCCCGTCACGGATCTGATAGTCATGGCTAGATTATTTGACAAGATCCACTTATAGCCTAAAAGACCATCAAGGATCGGGCGATAATCGTCACGAAATCACCTCTAGCCGTCACGGATATCCCCCATATAACCCACTTATGGCCATCGTGAGACTATCACGGAGGCCTCACGGATCCCTCACGGAGCCATCACGGGTACAACCGTCACGTGTTTTACCATGTTTGACCATCAAGGGTTTTACCAAGGCCCCAAAATTCTAACGTAAAATATGGACGTTGTCATCTGCGTCGCTGTCGTGGTTTCGTAAGGTCCCCAATGAAACGCTTGGATAATGACAACAAAAACAGTAGCTACTCAACACATCAGAATTAAAACAATTTATTTTTATTATAAATAAAACCATGTAACCAAATTTCTTTATTACTCAACATTATGTAGCGTTCCCATCCTAACTCAAATTGTAAATGTTGCGCCAACGCCCTAAAAGGGCGAAAGGATTTTCTCAAACTCATTAATAATTCATCACGTTAAAACAAAGGAAATCAGAATCGGAACCGTGGTTTGGAAATGTGATCTTAATTAGCATAGATGTTTACGATTTTATTTCTTCGTTTTCTCCGTAGTTTTAGTTTCGATTGAGAAGATATATCAAACACTCGATACAGTGTTTCATCACATTTCCAAACACATCTAAGTCAAAAATACCCCACAACGCCTCGTAGTTTCAACTCTCTTCTTGGTGTTTGGATATCCAGATGAAACACTGTCTCTCGTCAGTCTCGTGTTTGATATATTACTTCCCGCTCTTCACAAAAAGGCATCGAGAACAATCGGCCACTTTCGCTATATTAAAATTCAGCTTGAAAGCGAGGCCTAGAGGACACGAACAAAAGAAGTAGCTGAATTTTAATATAGCGAAAGTGACTTATTACAACTGGGTTTACTTATATGAGTGGTTTTTCTGGCCTCAACTCCTTTCTTTTAGCTTTTAAAGTTAAAGCCATCAAGCCATTCGCTAAAGCTTTTAACGTCAATATTTGATGATACTTTGATTATATCCTTGGTGTCCACAGAATGTAGGCAAACCTTTGCCCTTTCAATTGGTTTCGGACGAAGAAACGGTCCTTTGTCACGCAGCGCTTTCCAGTAATCTGAGCGAAACGGGAAGCATATTATACACGGCATGGAGGTCTTAGAGGGTGACAACTAACGAACTTGTTCCCTTGAGCCGTCAAAGAAAGTTGATTCCAACACCGACTTGAATTCCATGGTTTAAACTGAAAAAAAAAAAACCAGAACATTCGAGGAGTTAATTGTTAGGTCGTTATACTAACATGAAAGGTGCGTTGGCCTAATGGTAGCTGGATTCTGGAGCGAGGCCGGGTTTAAAGTGCACCTAACCCCAAAATATTTTTTTGGCTAAAATAAGCCTTTGTACCAGTTCGAAACGCATTGCACCTTTTTTTCTCCTTTTCACAAAATTTTGACTATTTATAGCATTCAAGAGTTACGAACAACTGTGCATCATTTGTTCCACGACCGAGTCAGAAGGGGCGTGAGTCTACAAAGACCTGATGCGACTCAAATCAGTTTGTGACGTCAAACAGGGAATAGACCCATGCCCCTTCTGACTCGGTCGTGGAACAAATGATGCACAGTTTTTCGTAACTTTTGAATGCTATAAATAGCCAAAATTTTGTGAAAAGGAGAAACAAAAGGTGCAATGCGTTTCGAACTGGTGCCAAGGCTTATTTTAGCGAAATTTTTTTTTGGGTTAGGTGCACTTTAAGCCCTGGCTGGGACACTGCATACGTTGTGTTCTTGGGCAAGACACTACACTCATAGTGCCTCTATTCACTTAAGTGTATAAATGATTACCAGTGTATTTTAATGCTGGGGGTAACCCTGAGATGGACTAGCATCCCATCCAGAGAGGTGTAGAAATACTCCTAGTTGTTTAATGCTGCAGAAGAGAGAAGCTCTAAGCTGCATGGTCACTCAACATGACCCAGATAGACGAGAAATACCTGTCAGAATTTTGCGCTCCAAATGGTACGCAATAATTCAACTCCACACGAGCAACTCCTATCATGAACACGAGACCGGCTCCACAGGACCAGCGAATCTTCTCTCTCAGCACATCGAGTCTGTTCCTCCAGGGAAGACCTGTAAAAAACAGTTTAACCTTTGTAGCATTATTAAAGAGCAATGCCGAGTTAAAGGGGAAATGAACGACTGATCATGATCAAAAGTACTCTTTCCTGCTAACAAAAGGAACAAACATGGTTAAAAGTTGTAGAGAATGCAACGGATTCACCATGTTATTTTCCAACGAATCAAGGCTTTTGTCAATTTTTTGCTGGGTTTTTACATGATACCGGGGCGACTTTTGTACCGACGCGAGTTCACCCCAAAAACTGACGTCACCACAAAACTGGTCACACCGGCGCGAATTCACTCCGGTTCCTGCACCGAAGCGAGATTTTCATTCCGGTACGAAAATTCCTGTGTCATGTACTGTTCGTTTCATATTCCTTGTTTTACGACAGTATAAAACTCACAACCCAAGAAAAACGACTTTTTTTATTTCTCGCACCGCAATGGAAGTCGTGCCGGTATCATGTAAACACCCCTAAGAAGTCCCTCCAGAGAATTCCCCAGGCCAATTTTCGATTCTCATTAAGCAGTCAGAGCATTTTAAGCAGATCAAAAGGTTGCCACTACACTCGGGTTGTAACAACTTTAAACCTCAAATCATACTTGTGTCAAGGGAAGCGATATTGCCAGTGTTGAAAAAGAAATGCGTTTTGATATTGTCACCCAGGCCACCTCGTCCAGGTCTGAACGGTAAAGGAGTGTAGAGATGAAGGCCTGCTGCCCAGTAGGCGTCTGCCCCCAGGGAGTCATCTACAGAAAGAAAAAAAAACAAGGCACGCAAATCAACAGGAAATAACTAGGCTTCAAATAACACTGCAACTTATTCCAAAGAAACTTCTTGTAGACACTCGTTCCTTTAACTGGCTGGGCCTGTACACCAGTAGCCTAGTTCCAGGCTCTCGAATGTCGGGCACGGCGAAGCGGGCGAGCGAGGGAAAAAACGCGGGGGGAGGACTAAGCTCCCTCCTGTTTTTTCCTCGCTCGCCGGCTTTCTTCGTTTGCCCCTGACTATTTTAGAGTCTGGAACAAGTGGCTCTGATGACACATGATTTGATTGACCAGAATCTAACAAGGAAGTACAATCTAATCAACCGTTCCAAATGTTCCTCGCATAAAACGGCTGATGTGATTGGACTTCCATTGTTAGATTCTAGCCAAACAAATTACGTGTCCGAGAGCCGCTTGTTCCTCGTGCAAAGGCCCAGTTTAAACTAGAGTTGGACAACCACCATTTGTCATGTAGCTAAAACGAGACCACATTACATTTAACAATAACACCGTTTCCCGCCAAAGTATATGTTGCCCCAAATTTTGACCGACGACTGCCATCGCACGTAAATCTTCTCAAGTTTTCGTTGTGTTACATAACAAATCACTTCAAGAATGATCCCTTGGGAACGAGTTAATTTCGTTTCCGTCGAATCTCAAAACATTGAGATTCCCGGGAAACAGAATTAAAAGTTTAAATGATTAAATTGTTCATTTGTGCCTCAACATTTCCAAAACGCTCTTCGACACCGGTTTTGTAAAATATAATCGCAAATCTATTACGTACAGTCTTACACGACACTTACTTTCACTTCTCGGTCCAATCCCTTTTGTGCTGAATCCTCGCACGGACAGTGGACCACCAAGGAAAAATCTGCGTAAAAGGGAAACAAATAAAACTCCAGCACCACCAAACGGACATTCAATTTTTAAGTCCGAATTGGGAAGTTAGCAGAGTCAAACAGCACTTCACCAAAGCTATGGTCAGGCATTCATTTGTTCTCCCAGTGTACAACACAAATGATCATTGGCGCGCTCTCGTTGCTCTATAGGTGTGTTTAGATGACAGTAAATGCGGTTGTGACGTTTTAGGTTCGTGAGTAGTTGTAAGAAACCCCCACCTGGTTAGTTACAACCGCCACCTGGTTAGCTCAGTTGGTTGAGTACCAGACTGCCGTGCGGGAGGTCGAGGGTTCGAGTCCCCGGACCGGACCAACACTCAGAGGGTCTTAAAATAACTGAGGAGAACGTGCTGCCTTTGCAAATACATCTGCAAATGGTTAGACGTTCAAGGACTATTAACCGTAGGCCCCGTCTCCTGTACCTTCAGTGTTACATGGCTAGGAGGGGAAGTTAAAGAACCCACACACTTCTCGTAAAGAGTAGGGCACGGAGTTCCCAGTGTTGTGGTCTGGCCTTGGTTGAGTGTTTTGTATTTCATGGGTTGGTGCTAATAAGGGCTTACAAGCCTGTTTGCGCCTTTCTCCCTTGGACTGATCTGTCCAGAAAATGCTTAAAGTAAAAGTAAATATTGAAAGCAATAGAGGACTTTTTCCGCGTTTAAATAGCCTCATCTAAACACGAGGGGGGTTGGGAGAGTTCTCTAAAGTTGTGCAAACCCTTTACTGACCGGTCTTGACTGTGTCTCGGTTTGCATATTAACTGTCTCGAATTCTCCTAACCTCCCTCGTGTTTAGACGAGGCTATATAAAATTTTCTTAATCCATTTCTTGCCAAACTGGAAAATCACGTACTATAACAGGTGTGTTTAGATGGGGTATGAACACACGATTGTGACGTTTTGGGTTCACGAGTAGTTTTAAAAAATATTTTATAAAAGCAATATGTTTATATAGCCTCATCCGGTTGGGAGAATTCTTGAAAGTTATGCAGACCCAACACTGCTTCTCGGGTTTGCCACATAAACTGTCCCGAATTCTCCCAGTCCCCCTCGTGTTTAGATGAGGCTCTTTAAACGTCAAAAGAGCCATATATTGCTTAAATCTTAAATAACGAGTATTGTGCATAAAGCTATGTGCTGGATTTGTAGAGACAGGTTAAAATTGGCGCTCGTGATAAAATGATGAAAAAGAACCCATTTAAGTGCTAGTCTCTATTGAGGCTAAATTAGCGTGGCTGAACAATATATGTGTAGAGATGCAAGTACCTGTCGGTTATTCTTGAGGGTGTACCAAATAATGTTTGCAGATTTCCACCTTGGAAAGACCATGACAATATCTGCAGTGAAACAAAAAAGGTCACCAATACCTTTAGCCTCAGAGCTGGCATGGAAAACTCAAACATTGAATGGTAGCCAACAATTGGAATTAAATTTGTTGTGTTTGACATTGAGCAACCTGCACCAAGTGGTTCACTAAAAAGTGACAGCAGATTGCAAAAAGCCAAAGCCGCTTTCTTAAAGATTTTCCTCGCTTTTTTCGCCCTCCACCATTCAACTCCACTACTCATCGACAAATTCTTTTACATTGCAATACGCTGTGACAAGAGAAAATGAGGGGACAGTGAAAGACACTGAGAGTGCAGGTTGTGATATGTAAATTCCACAAAAGTTATTTATAGATCAGCACTGGAACGAAAGTTTGTTTTCCATGACGTCTGCAAATGACCAATTCCTTTGTTTTGGAAGTCATTTTCATCGACAAAACTTAACTCCACTCGATTCGCCATTAAAAACAAAATTTTGTTTTCCTTTCAAATATTAGATCGAAATTGGACTTTTGAGGACGTCTCGAGGAACTGAACGCCGTTCCTAAAGCCAGTCTAAAAATAGCTTCAGGGAATTGACATAATTATGCCAAAGCCTGTGACCTTCTATGTCCTCAGCGTATAAATATTTTCAAATCACACAAGAAACGTACGCCTTGTAGATATAGTTCATGGATAAGAAGAAATTATGCAAATGAAGAAGTTTCGATTCAAAAGTAAATCAAAACAGATGAAAGACACACTCTTACCACATCTTTAAGAAGTTCCAGGCTGTGTTGATATTCCAAGTTATGCTTAAGGAATCTTACATCTCCCCCTAGTCCAGCAAATTCCTGAAACATGAAAAAGAACAAAGGAAATTTCTAGATAAATTCTGGATACCAGGTAGATTGAGGTGTGCAGGTTGTCACACAATGAGCCGCATGCCTCAATCTACCCTGGAATCCAATCTACTTCCCGCCAATACAAATGAATACCAACTGGGTACGAGTCTGATTCTGATTGGCTTAGAAAGTGGCAGGCGTGTTGCATGCAGTCAAGCAAAACCAAAGTAATTACGAGAATTATTCAAATTGCTTGAGACAGTAAAGTGAAAACTACTCTATCCACCCTTTCAACAACCGAGCAGTCCTTTCCAACTTCTCCATCGAATCACATTATATATTTCTAAAGGAGGTAGTGTTTTTAGATGAGTTTTGCCTTGGTGCTTTAGTTCTTCCAAGTACGTCTACTACGTGCAGTATACTATGACATAGTAAAAATATATTCCCCAAAATGACTTGGCTACTTGGTGAATGCTTAAACCTTTTATTCTACAGCTGACAAAAACAATAACCATACCTGAGCAAGCTTTAGGAAATATCCTTCAGTAGGAAGTCCTAAACTGTCTCTTTTGTCCACAACAAGTGTGTGCTTAATAAGAAGAAAGAAACAGAGAGACTTAAAACCTTATGATGGCACTCAAGGCAAGTGTAATGCAAATACATATGACACTAGGCAGTAATCCTGCTGTATGGATCTGGATCAAGGGGTCTGGATTAGAGCCCTGCATGGCTGGGGCAATGCATTGTGCTCTTGGGCAAGCAAGATTTCCTCCGAAAACTTTAGAAAACATTTACCAGGATCAGATTACACACATGCTTATTTTATTCCAAACACTGGGAATCGAACCCGTGAAAATTCGACTCTGGATACACTCACTTAACAACCACACCAACTGTAAGCTAGCTGCCAAGAACCCCAATTTTTTCAATATTCATACAAAACCACAGTGAAAGCTAACCGCAAGTGAAACTAACCTAACTGGAACCAACCAACAACCGTATGTTAATTAACTGCTGTTCTGGCCATTGCTGCGTCATATAAAATATCATGAAAGGTCTAATCTGGTCCCGGTCAATGTTGTGTAAGGTCTTCGGCGTTACTCTCATAGTGCCTTGATCTAGCTAGTTTCCATTCCTCCATGAGGAAGATGTCTGAGATTCAAGCTGAAAAACAATCTGTACTGAAGATGCGATAATCTATGACAGTAGTTCCCTGACTTTTTGTTGTTGTTGTTGTTGTTGCCGTTGTCTGGAAAATGACAACCAAGTCACAACAAAGTTGTAGTGCTGGATCTTCAGTATGGATGTTTTCAGCTGCAAACATCAGCCTCACTCTCAGTGCACGGCATGGTTCAAATGATCCAGATAGCAATATTTCTTTTGTTTGTTTGTTTCGAAATTTTAAGGTGGCTGTGAGCCCTTTGCCACAATTTGTTTAAACTTGACAGAAAGTTGTATTTTCAGAAGATTTCCTTATAGGGGTCACCAAGCTCATTTTCAAGCTACAAGGACTAAAGCAAAAATGATGGTGGTTATGGATAATAGCAGTGATGAAATACATTTGAAGAAAATCATAACAGTTTTGAGTTTCACAAAGTTAACATGTTTCAGCAGATGAATCTGCCATCTTCAGTGCAGGTTCAACAAAGCGCACAAAAGAAAACCTCAAGACTGGTCCAATTTTCTTGAAATAAATAATTAATGGTGGTTTTGCTGTTACTATGTGAGCCTGGAAATCCAAACAAAATGATTGTCACAAGTTCACTAATGGACTTTGGTAGGGTATTAACTTCAGTGATACAGGGCTTAACTTCAGTGATCGAACGTAAACTTGTTCTTCCTTGTGGTACCAATGATAAAACATGGTTGTACTGATCCAGAGAGGCAAACCACTGTAAACTGAACTAACAAACTGTACTGTAAGCCCCCTTAAAAAAGCTTGGCAATAAAACTTTTAAATGCATGAAATTGAATGCATTATTAACAATGTAATGTTTCATGGTTATAAGTTCTTTACCTTAAGGGCACTTTTTAGTGAGTGGCCAGCTTGTTCCCGGATTTCAAAAGACGCATTTCTTGCCAGTTCTGTCACCTCACGCCATGTTCCTTCCCAGGATAAGCAGTGCTGTCCAATGATGGAGGGAAACTAAATGAAAACAACACTGTTCTGTTAAAAAAATATTCCTATTCTTCTGGTAACTTCAAAGCCCACAAGCTAGGCATTTTCATCTGTAACATAACCTTGCTACTTGGGTGTTGGTAAATCATGCAGGACTGTCCTCAGCAAGTGGCAAATGAACTGGCAAGTGTGGTGAAGGTTAGTCACCACAAATGGTATTATTTTTAACTTGAGTCTAATCTGGTCTAAACTCTGTACAAGTTTCATGCATTCTCCCCTCTTCCCATAAGCATCTTTAACTCCTATCAGTGAATGCATGCTTTGCTTTTACTCATTACAACATAAAATTTCCAAAATAAGCGCTCCAAATCTTAGACATGAAAATACTTCTGAAAGTATTCCTCCAGCTGAGAATATAAACCCACAGGCTTATATTTAAGTTCAGAAAACAGCCGCTGTATATGCACCTTATAGAATTTGAGCAGGCTTCATTTTTTATAGTTACTGAGAGAATTCTTGCACACTCGTTGGTTGAGAACTATGGTCAACAAGAGTATAGAAACTGATGTAACCTGCAACGCAACTTTCAACACACTCAAAAAATCGTTTCTACTGCTCTAAAAAGCAAAATCTGGGAAGTTGTGAAAAGTAATCTGGAACATTTAGGGTGAAATTTTCTAAACATTTGTTGACTTTAGTGGAAAAATTAGAACTTACAAGCTGTCTCGTGTGATTTTGCAGATTTTCCATCCAATTTGTCAGTAAATTTTCTGTGTTTTAATATAAAACAAATTTTACTATAAAACAAATCAACCAAATTGTTTAAATGGTCTGCACTCTGATAGGTACTAGAAATGATGGCATATCGTCTATAAGAGGGTAGAGCAAGGACAAATGTGGTTTATTGGAAAATCACCTTCTAGCTGATAAATTAAAGAAACTTGACTGGAAGTAAGCGCCCCTTTGGAATACGCGTCCCCAAAGATTTTTGAAATGTAAATTTCCATCCAAAAATATTACCACAAGTATATAAATCCCCTCCCGAAATGGCCCACCTAAAATGGACGTTAAGCAAATAGAAGCCCAGGGCTTAGTAGTTACCATATAATCCATAGACAGTCCTTGTGTTGCCTCCCAGTGCGAACACATTGGTACATCTGAAGTGGATTTTTGAGCTGCAATAGTAAAACTGACCAACAACATAAAATAAATGGATCACCTTAAATAATTTGGAACACTGTAAACTAACAAACAACATTGATAACTGTATTAAACTTGTTTTTTTTTTATTATAAACAGTTTGAATGATGCCAGCCATTTGCCTATAAATTTAACAAAATTTAGCATAGCTCAACCAAGGGGTGAGCTCACCACAACTGCCACATTACACATCCCAAACTCAGAGGATTTAATCCTTAGATGGATTTCATGCCAGGCATCCTGTTTGGTTGGCTACATCGCTTAGTAAGTTCTTGCTGGTTTTCAACTCTTAAAAAAGTGCCATGATCTCAGTTACTCTAATATAACTTAAGAAACAACCATATACAGTGTATCAGAAGATGCTGAGCCTGAGGGACAGACTGCTGTTAGAGGGTTTGTTACATGTCATCATAACCACGCAAATTATGTGTACCATGGGCTATATAAAGTATATATAAAAATATCTAAAAGCCTTTTGTACTTGTTACAGACTTTTTAAGCTAGTGATCCAAGCAAGATTATAAACACAGAAAGCACGGTTGGTTACAACAACCAGCTCAAACAAGCGATTCCGGGTATGAAGCTGGGGGTCAACGACGGGGCAAACAAAAGCACGAAAAAAGCTGCGCTTCAGCACATGGATGGCGGGAGATCAAAAATTAACCCGCCTAACAGCCATCCTTCCAATCCTATACACAAAGCAGCCACAGCTGAATCGAAAAAAGAGCCAGCGCCTGTGATTCAAACAGTTGCAGAGGAGAAAACGGAATCTGAACCCGCAGCTGGCTCCGACAGCCATCACAACAACAAAATAGCTGTCGCTTTGAGCGTGGTTGCAGTTGCAGGGATGGCTTTCTTTGCACTGCGTTAACGCCGGCTCTCTATCAAAAAGGCCACCACACCCAAAATCAAAAGCCAGACGTGTTCAGCAAGAAAAGAGACGACCTCCCCAGCAGCTTTGAAAAGGAAAGAAACAATCGAGCCAATTAATCCTGGGAGAATTCCTGCAAGTTTTTTCCCAATCTCTTTCAAACCATTTCCTAGCCCTTTAGCGGTGGTTGTTTATAACTCCAACAACAGCTCCGATCGTGGCACCAGCAGCAAGAAGGATTGAACAGAAGTCACGCCGTATTTTTTAAAGATCTCTTTGACCTTTTCACGAAGAGGCTTCTCCCGATCCTCAATCTGTGTGTCAACCTGGTTGATCTCTTCGAGACGCTGCGCAACTCTTGCTTCCGCGGCTTCTTTATCAGAGGGTGAGGCATTCTCATCGTTGATGACCGCCCTGTCTTCTTCATTTTGGCGTTCAAGTTCTGCTTTTTGAACTTTCAACTCATTGAGGGCTTCTGTGTCAATTTTCTCTTGGAGCCTTGCATTTTTTTCTCTGATTTCCTGAATATCTTCTTGTAATTTAAGCGCCTGTTTTGCTGCTTTGTTCTTTTGTTCCAGTTGCTTTCTTTTATCTTGATGTTCTTTTTCAAGGGCTTTTTTCGACTGTTTCAGTTTTTGAATTTCTTTTTCATCCAAAGGGCCATGTGCATCTTCAAGGGCAGCTCTCTGTTCATCAATTACTCTCATTCTGTTTCTTTCTTCTTCCATGGCATTTTGAACTTGTTCACGACCTTTTGCCATAGATAAAGATTTTTCCAGTTCTTTTTGTTTTTCAGCCAGTTCTTGCTGAACGGCTTCCTTTAATTCAAAAATGGACTTTCCGAGGGCAGTTTTTATTTCTTTGGTAAGGCTTGGATTTAGATGTTTTTGTAGTGTACCCCTTTTTGTGGTAAATATGTCATATGACTTTTTTCCAGTGCCAAACATTTTAACTTGAAGCTTTCCGTTTGGGCTGTAAAATATCTCAAGCTTGCCACAATCCAAGCTCGTTCACTGCTGAGTTCACCGCTGCCTATCAATGGAGTTTCCTCGGTGTAAGAAGTGTCAGGCAGCCCGCTCTGTTCGTGAAGCCTTGTTTCCATTTCAATTTCTTCACTGCCATGATATGGAGTTGAAGCGGTGTCCGGCACAAAAGGACCGGTTGTGTTTTGGCGATTTTCCTCTTGTTCATCGTCATCGCCATTGTTGTCGATAGCATCGTCAAGGTCAGGGTCTTCGTGACCAAAGGGATGTGGATCAAAACCAGGATTTTCAAAACCGCCACCTTCCGCCATTGCAAAGCAAGTCTATTGAATAGAAAAGAAAAATTTTTCTGTTTAATATACAAAATGTCGGTGCAAGCAAACCTTCGTCCAACACACAGCGAAAAAACACCCGGCGCGATGAAAGCCGAGCGCACGGTCAAACGCATCACCTTTGATCGTAGCGAAGCCAGCCCCACCGAGACCCTTTTTGTTCACGTACCCAAGCTGAATGAGCACGAGGTCCTTGTGCCAGGCTCTCTCGAACTGCTTTTCAACATCAACCTGTCTGGAGGGGACCCGGACAACTTCCTCGTTCAAAACGTCACGCAGGCTCTGGTTGACAAGCTGGTTGTGAAGTACGCTGGAACCACAGTGCAGGACACGGTGGGGTACGACATCTACAAGATCTGGGAGGACCTTTTCCTCTCGCAGGAGGAGCGTGACGGCATGCTGCTCGATGGAATTCAAAGCGAAGATCTCTGCAAGATCCGCTCAAATACTGAGGATAAGAAAACCTCAGGTGTCGACGCGGAAAACGCGCTCTCAAAAGTTTTCGGAACGAAATAAAGAATCCGGCTGGACCACCAGATCCTGAAAAACCCCGGAGTCTTTTATCCCCAAGCGCTCTATCACAATCTCGTTTTTGAGTTGAAACTTGCGCCGGCCTCGCAGGTTGTCAAAGGCTCTGATCCGAATAAACTAAAATACAAGCTGAAAAACATCCAGCTCGAGTACGAAATGATTAGAAGCAAGACCTTGGCAGACGCGGCAAGCAGTGTGTACTCCGAGGGAAAGGAGTTCTTATACGACCACGTGATGCGGGAACAGGTGGTCACATTTGCAAAAAACGCTGACTCAAGGATTAACCTCAGAGTAAACCCCCAGAGAAGGTCCCTGAAAGGCATACTTCTTCTCTTCATTGAGCCTTACACAGCCGGGACCAGGGATTCAGAAAAGTACATCAACCCAGACCTCACGAAAGTCACGGTGAATGGCGTGCCAAACATGCTCTTCAACAATGGCCTCGAAGGAAAAGATTTTTGGAGCGAAGTTGACCGCTTCTTTGGCAAGGCAAAAAACAAGCACATGAATCTGAAAAAGTTCTGGAGCGAAGACAAGTTCCGGCTTCTGATCGATTTGCGCTCCATGAAAGATCATACGCTGCACGGCAGCGGCACACGGCTTGTGAACACAAAAGACAGGGTTCAGCTCGAGCTCGAGCGAAATCTCAGCGGCTCAGGCAATGTGAACTGCCACGTTTTCGTGATCAGCGACTCGCAAATGAATATACTGGAGCAGCAATTAGAATCTGTGCAATTCTAATATGGATCCAAACAACATACCGTTCAACGCTCTCATCGTGGGCCTGAAAAATTCAGGCAAATCGCAGTTTGTGGTTGATCAGCTCCTCGGCCCTTTCCGCGGCAAGTTCGACCAGATCGTGCTCATCTGCCCGACATTCGCGCATAACAAAACTTTTCATCATTCCGCTTTGGCGGACCCGCGTTTTTATGTAATCATTTGCGAACAACACCAAGTGGAACCCTGGCTGAAGATGGCATGCATGTTTTTGGAGGGCTCCAACGCTCTCATAATCCTCGATGACTGTGTAGCCACGAAAGATGTGAAAAAGCGCTCAGGGCCGCTGGTAAATCTTGCTTTTTCTGCCCGACATATTGGCATCAGTGTTTGGGTGCTTACGCAGAAGATGACCAGCATCACAGCTTCTTTCCGCGAAAACGTGGCTGCGCTTGTGCTTTTCTACACGCCCTCGTGGAAGACTTTGCAGGCTGTTTTTGAAGATTACGCTGGCGAACTTTATTGAGATGAGTTCAAAGAATATGTTTCGATGTTGAAAAGAAATAAGTTTTCCTTCCTTGTGTTCGCACTTCGGCACCCTTTCGGAATAAAATTTGTTCGCAATTAAAAAAAGAAACTATAGACAAAAATGAGTGCTTGCGAAGACGTCTTGATGGCCGATGTTGATTTCGACGACGTCGTGATGACCAACGTTTTGAACTTGCTTGAAGCTCACCCAGCCAGCGCGCCCAGCGATGTCTCTTCATTGCAGCCTGATGTCCCCGCTGTTCGCGAGCAGCTGGCCATGCTGGTTTCGGCAGGAAAAGCCAAAGAAGCCCTCGGCGTGCAACTGTCGCACGATCAGGTCAAGCGCCTCTCCGACAAAGATGTTGAGAAATACATCAAACGTTTGGAAGCCTTTGAGGGCTCAAAGACATCTGATAGATTGATCGATGGCTTCATTTTTCTTGTGTCCAAAGTGGTTGGAATGGTCGCCAAAGTCAAAGACAACGAAGTTTATCAAAAAAGAACTCAGAAACTCCTATTTGATCAAGAAAGATCTCACAAAACTTGCTGGCCGCATTGCACTCACGTGCGGACATTTTCTCTCAACAGCCGACGCGGCGCTGATCACAATAAAAATTGGGAAAAATTGGAAGATTCCTCACCAACAGCTGAGCTTTCCTCACCAACCGCTGAGCTTTCCTCGGCAACAGCCGAATAATTACTCAGAAATTCCGAACAAAAAATTCTTTTGAACATTTGTTTCCAAAATATAACAATGGCTGAAGAACAAACGTCCGCGAAAGCAAGCGCTCTTCCAATGGAAAGCCAAGTAACTCCACAAACTCCGAGCGCTGCCACAAAGACACCCAAAAATCCCAAGCGAGTGGCCGCTGGTAGACTGGTTGCTCAAAGAACTCGGTTGGCCCGCGAAGCGCAGAAAAAAGCTCTCCAGAAAATGGCCAACGAAAAAAATCTGCACCCGATCCTCCTGCGCCTGCGCCTGCGCCGTCAGAGCCTGCTGCAGATGATTCCAAAAGCAGAGATTGGTTCAGCACAACCCAATGAATCTCTATCTTTGGAATTGGCGCATTGATTGTTACGACTTATGTCAAGTGTGAAGACATCAAAGCCTTTTTTCGGCCAACTGCGCCGGCACCTCCGCCAGCACCTGCACCACAGGTGATTGAAGAATCCTCACCGCAACCCAAAAAAGGTCTTCGCCACATGGATTAAAAAAATCCATTTAAATATATTTTGCAGAATATAAAATGCCGAAAATCACCCCGTTCGCGATAACCACCGCAGCAGCAGCAGGCGTTGGCTTGTTTTGGTGGTATTTCACAAAGTGTTGCTTTAAGACAGTCGTTTGGCTTGTCAAAAATCCTGATCTCACTGTGGAAGAGCAAAGTGTTCAAGAAGTGGAAGAGTCAATTTGCAGAGTGTTAAAAATCTTTGTGGAAAATGCGGTAGTGCAAAGTGTGGAAGAAAAGGAAGAGCTAATTCGGAAATTGGAAAATGTGAAAGAGCTCAGTCAAGAAGAAAAGTTTGAGTTACTTGGGAAAGTGATTTTCAATTAAATATTTTCTCTCTTTCTATAACCATCATGTCTGAAACAAGCTCGTCAAAATCGTCCTGGATTCCGCAACCCTCGTCGGCCTCTCTGCAGGCATTGGATGGGTGGCCAAAAAAACGTTCAAGAAAAGTTTTACAGCTGACCCTTCAAATTCCTTTGAAAACTATGGATTGTTCACAGCTGTGATGGCGGGGAGCCTTGCGCTCAAAAAATATCTGGAGGACCAGAAAATCCTTCCGACCAACGCCTGAAAATCCTTTCGGCCAACATTTTGAAAAAATAAATATAAGAAAAAAAATGGCAAGTATCGCGATTATGGTTGGCGGAGCTGTGTTGAATGCAGCGGCTTTCATCGGCGGAAATTATCTTGCGAGAGCTTTTGGCGGCGGTGACAAAGCTGCACTTGAAGAAAAAGTGTGGCACGATAAAGCTCTCGAGGTGTACCAAGCTGCCTGGCAAAAATATTCGCGCGACCGCACCAAACTTCTCGACTGGATTGCGACAAACGCACAGATCAAGGCAGAAGCAAAACAGAACTTCACCAACACCGATTACGCTTTCAAACTCTACAACCAGGCGCATCCTGAAGAACGAATGATTCCTCCCAAAGAACCCAAGTTTTCTGATTTTTATCAGCCGAGCCAGCAGCAGAAAAATGGCGAACTCGCATTCGTTGGCGCAGGGGCTCTCGCTCTGGAATATGCAGCATTCCGGTTCTTTTGAACTTTTTTTTGTCTCTTCTATATGGAAGACAAACTCTCAAAGATATACGACGGCCCGGGAGGATATTGGAAAGGTCTTGCCGCTGTTAAAAAATTATCCGATGCCGCAAAGGTGTCGGAAGACGTTGCAAAAAAATGGCTTGTCAAACAAGCTCTCAGGTCTTTCTGCCTGCTCTGAGGCGCATTCCACGGCCAAAATTCGACGTGCCAACACCCAATGCGGTCCACCAGGCAGTTTCAAATATGCTTTGACAGTCGTCGACGTTGCTAGCTGCTTCAAAGAAGCTGAACCCTTGACTTCAAAAAATTCTGATGAGGTTGCCCGAGCGTTTCAGAAAATTTACAAACGTTCACCTTTGGAGTGGCCGCAAATGCTGCAGGTTGACCCAGGGCGCGAATTCATGGGAGACGTCTCGAAAGAAATGGAAAAGCACAAAACTTTTATCCGGCGCGGGCGTCCCGAGATTCACCGCGACCAGGCCATTGTCGAACGTTTCAACCGCACCCTTGCCGAGCGTTTATTTGGGCGTCAATATGCTGTTGAAATGCGCCTGCCTGAAGGCCAGCGCTCCACTGCGTGGGTGAAAAGACTTCCTGAAGTTGTTTCCCCTCTGAACAACGAGAAGACAAGCCTTATCGACAAGAAACCTGCGGAAGCTATCAAAGAAAAATCTGTTTATTCCAAACCATCGTCATCTCATAAAAGGCCTGTCGGAAAGGCTGAAAAAATCCTTCCCCCTCTTGTCCAAGTTCGCTATCTTTACTTTCCAGGAGAGCTTGAAGGCGGGGGAAAGAAGAGAGCCACAGATCCAATCTGGTCCTTGAAAGTTTTTAACATTGAAAGGTCTTTTTCCAAACCGAATCAACCTGTTCTTTACTATTTGCATGGCGGGCCAAAGCGCGGCTTTGTGCGTGAAGAGCTGCTGGTTGTTCCACCAAACACCGTTCTCCCGCTGGCAAACCTCTAACGGTGTCTTTTGAAGAAATAGATGTATTTTGAAAAATGGGAAGTGGACGCAACGGTGTGTTTATTTCAAAGGCAAATGTTAGAAAAAAATGCGATCATAACCAAAATTTTTGGACTGTAAGTGACTCAAAAACGTTTCGGGGAAAAAGAAACCTTTTTTGCAGATCCTTTGATTGACTTTTTGCGTGGTTTGGATCCGCATGATGTTGTCCGAGTCCTTGGGGTTCATTCAACCCCAAATTCTGACAAATCAACATCTGCCAAAGCTGCTGCAAACATCTCTTCGAATTCAGCCAAATCAACATCTGCCAAATCAAGTTCAGCTTCTGCGAACCCATAAGCTTTTGTATGGATCCCATCGTCCGCTATCCAGCATTTTGAATCAAATGCGGACAGCGAAATCTTGTTGACGTGTATGCCATAGATTTGATGACCCTCGCTTCGAAGAATGTTCATTCCGTGCCACAACTGCTTCGCACCTAAAAGTGTTTCCTTGTACTGCGAGTGTTTGATTTGTTTCTTGACAATGCACTTTTTTATGCCCTTTGCTTTTTTGATATTTTTTTCGTCCGCTTTCAGAATCGAGTACATTTTTGACCTCAGGCACACACACTCTGAAATCGGCGTTCCGGCGCATTCATCCTTCATCTTGCCCACGACCTATTTGTTGGCGTTTGAGTGAAGCGGATGTTCCTTTGGATAATCGCTTGTGTCATAAAGAAAAGAATTTCTCGCTATGTCCCCGTAAACGTCGTCCGTTTCAATCTCGAGGAGAAGGCTGTCGGTGTCTGTGTACAATAGCTCACACTTCACCGTATTGCTTGCGAAGCTTGTTATAGAAAAAGTCATACATCAGGATTTTGCTGTTTTCGAGGATCGTCATGCCCGTGTAAACAGGCTTGTTCAGCAGCAAGCGGCTTTTGTGCATGTGGATTCCCGCCATGTCGTTTGTGAATTCGGCAAACCTTGAGTACAAAGGGCTTGCGACCAGCTTCCTTATTTTATTTTCCTCTGTGCTTCGCACGATTTTTATGTCAACACGGTTGCGCAGATTTTCTATCGTTTTTCCGAAAACCGAGTTGTTCATTAGCTTGTAAAAATTCTTTTCAAAGTCGCTTCTCGCCTTTTTTCTGAACTCAGTATTCATCGAAATGTATGGTTCCATCCACCGCTCTTGTTCAAACTCCAGCACGCTGTGCACGTGTTTGAGTTTCATTCCCTGGGAGAGATAAAACTGAAGGTTTCTGTAGTGCACCACATAGTTCTTTTTGTCTTCGAGTGTCAGCAGAAGCTTTTTGCTGCCTTTGGGAATTTTTATGTCCAGGTAATTCATCATCTTCTTCTGATAGTCAGACATCTTTTCTTTTTTTGCTTCCTTTTTTTCCGGTACAAGTGGATAGCTGTTGTGTTCCTTGTGAAGTTCTGCGGGATATTCAAGATCAACTTCGAGAATCCAGCCATTCTTCGCGTTCTCTTTTTTCTTTTTGATTTCTTCCTCTGTGGGCATAACGCGTTTCCATTTGAAATCCCTTTTCGGCAGGGGTTTGCACATTGCCCATCCGTAAAGATTATTTGCATCTAGATAGATGATGTATTTTTTCGGCTCGTTGGGGTCGTAGTCAGGAAGCAGAGGATTGTTCACCTTTGCAAACCTCTTGCTTACCATTGAAATTCCACCCCGTATTCCACTTTCCACAAAGAGTTGCATTTCTATATCTGTGAATAGCTCCAGCTCAACTCTCGTCATTTTCAGGAGCGCGTCCCACGAGAGGCCCGGCGACGTGAAACAATGTGCCGGATCTAAACCATATTTCTCTGCGCACAGGTTGCGAAAGTTCTCGAAAACATCTGCCAACAGAGCGACATCTGTTTTGACGTAGAAATCATGATAGTCACCGAGAGTCCTGCACCCGAAAAACTCCCAGACCCTCTGTGCGTGCGCGTACTCTTCGTCTGTGATGTGCTCGTCCGAGAGTTTGCTATAAAACTTGTCTTTGTCCGGCAGCTTTGTTTCACTGAATCTTTCCCAAGAGTCCATGTATTCGTAAGGATAGATTCCTTTTTTGTGAAGCAATTGGCTGCTGTTTGAGATGCTCGATGTTATTTTCAACGACTCCTTTGGTGTCGCTCTTGCAAGTGAGTCAAGGCTTCCAAGGAGAAAATTCAACTCCCCACTGAAAATGTGATGTATTTCTCCATATTGTTCGCAATGCATCGGACTTCTTTCTGCTGCTGCGACATTGCTTGCATTAGGTGGTGTGCGTCGTAGCCCCTGAGGTTGTGAAATACGACTGGTATCGGAACTGTTTTTGGTTTTATTCGCATTTTGAAATTGCATTCGTTATGCGCTGCTCCTCGGAACCTGCCAGAAATGTCACAATGGCCTTTTACCGCATCTCTGAAGTTTTTCTGAAGCAGCGGCTCTGCACAGAACAAACACGTTTCCTGATTTTTTGCAATCCATTGGTCGTTTTTGTCTTGTATGTCTTTTATTCTTTTTAGCCTTATGAGTTGTAATGTTTCCCTTGCATCGGTATAACATTCTATATGACTTTGTCCCCAATACTTGTCGGTTGCATTGTTCCAAACTGGCAATTTGTCATTTGGTTCAAGGTCTTTTGCGCAGAACAAACTCGTTTCCTGATCAATACATTCTTCTATTTTGTCTGTTTTTCTTTTTTGTTTAATGTGGAATAATTTTTTTTGCGCTTTGTAAAAACATTTTTTGTGACTTTGTCCGCTATACTTGTCTGTTGCAAACCAAACTGGCAATGAGTCAAGGAATTCATCTTTTATCAAACTTTTGTTGCATATATGACAATCTTTTGCAGTTTTGAATTTTTCCCAATCTTCTGCCGTCATCTTTACTTCTTTTGGTGTTGTCAAACTTTCTCTTATTTTCGCCTCTTCCTGCAGAATGTCACTCAGAAACGTTCCCACAGCATTTTCACCCCTGAAGACTTTTTGTCCTGTTATTTTTCCATCGCTTCTCATTACCATATACGCATAGCCGCTCGCTTCGTGCCATTCTGTCTTCTCCGTGTAGCTTTTTTGTTTGCTTTCTGGTCCGCGTTCGCAACCTGGTATCTTTTTGACCAATGCTTCAAAGTCAGCGTAAATTACAAATGGCGCTTTTAACTGTTTGTGATAATTTTTGAATGAAAGGGTGTTTTTCCCTTCTTCCGGCATCTCGATCCTTGTTGGCCTTCCATTCACACCGTGGGCCGTTACGGTCCTCGAGCAAATCTGCTCGTGAGAAACCTGTTAAGCACAACATGCAGTAGTGCTTTGTATTGCAGTTTTTGGTTTGATCAAAAAGCAATGCTGAAACCCGTTTTACGTAACAATAGTGCTGTTTTTCCTCTGACTCTATTAGCATAAGGTTTATCCTTGGTATTTTTACCTCTTTATTACTTATTCTGTGGACTATTACACTGTTGTTTTCCCAACCAAAGACGTTTATTGCGAGGCCTTTGTTTTGCTCTTCTAGCTTGTCTATCTGTTTCACCGGTGTTGGGAAATCGATTCCTTGGTAGTTTATTCCGTCGTTGGTTGGATATTTGCTTTGTCTTTGTGGATCTTTTGTTGCTGGGAATAATGCTGCTCTTAGCGCCCACTTCAAACATTCGTTGTCCCTGTTTTTGACGTTTACTATGGCCTTCTTTTTTGCCAGATTGGGTGGTAGAGGCAGATATGTTCCCCCTCTCAACGGCTCATTGTGTGCGACATTTATGTACACTAAATCTGTCTCTTCAACTTCCCAATCTGATCCATTCTCTGACCAGTTTTCTATTTCTCCAATTACTTTTTCAAGGAAATCATTGAATTCTTTTTCAATCTTGTCTTCTTCATGCCTTTGAAAAACATGTGGTTCTTTTTCATAAAAATAATGCGACATATATTGCATTTCTCCATCTTTTTCTCTTGAAAAGTTCACTTTTAACCCGAAACTTACTTTTATGCTTTTTAACGTTTTGAGTTCTTGTTTTATCAAATCTATGTACTTTTCTTTGTGCTCTTTTGCGAAATCTATTATTTCTTCGTTTTTTGGGTTTTCTCTGGATGGAATCATCCACCATACACGAAGCCATTCCCGGTAATTTGTTTGTGACAACATGAACCTGTCATGAACGCCTTCATTTTCTGGGTTTTGTTCTGGTTCCAAAAATTCTCCCAGAAATTCTTCTAGATGTTCGTTTGTTACATCCATGTTTCCTCATTTTCTTGTGCTGTTATTTCTTCAAATGGAAAATAAATTCTGACGCAAATTCGTATATTCTTGTGCGGATAGTTCTTCAAATGGAAAAAAAAATTCTGACGCAAATTCGTATATTCTTGTGCGGATTTTCTTCAAATGGAAAATAATTTTTGCGCAAATTCGTATATTCTTGTGCGGATAGTTCTTCAAATGGAAAAAAAAATTCTGACGCAAATTCGTATATTCTTGTTCGGATATTTCTTCAAATGGAAAATTAATTCTGGCGCAGAATACACAGTGCATGCATTTCTTCAACTGGGAATTGGTTTGTTGTTTTGCTTGGCCTTGGCGGGTTTGTTGTTTTGCTTGGCCTTGGCGGGTTTGTTGTTTTGCTTGGCCTTGGCGGGTTTGTTGTTTCGTTTGGCCTTGGCGGGTTTGTTGTTTTGCTTGGCCTTGGCGGGTTTGTTGTTTCGCTTGGCCTTGGCGGGTTTGTTGTTTCGCTTGGCCTTGGCGGGTTTGTTGTTTCGCTTGGCCTTGGCGGGTTTGTTGTTTCGCTTGGCCTTGGCGGGTTTGTTGTTTCGCTTGGCCTTGGCGGGTTTGTTGTTTCGTTTGGCCTTGGCGGGTTTGTTGTTTCACTTGGCCTTGGCGGGTTTGTTGTTCTGAGCACACACAAGCTTCCAACCCGCTGCCACATGCGAGCTGCAAAGCTGAAATTTGTTTGCTTTTTTCGCTCTCTTGTTTTCGTTTGTCACACATTGTTTTCTGGGCACGTTCAAGCTTGCCCGCTCTCGTGTTTGTCACACATGTTTTGTGTCATTTGCTTCGGGTCACACGATTTTTTGCCGATGTGTGTTTCGTTTGTCACACACTGTTTTGTGCCACGCGATTGTGTTTGCGTTTGTCACACACTGTTTTGTGATTCTGGGCACGGTCACACTCTTTTTTTGTTTATCACACATTCGCTCGCTTGGCGGGTTTCGCTTGGCGGGTTTGTTGTTTCGCCGTCCATTGTTTCGCTTGGCTGGTTTGTTGTTTCGCCGTCCATTGTTTTGCTTGTTTCGCTTGCCTGGTTTGTTGTTTCGCCGTCCATTGTTTCGCTTGGCTGGTTTGGCTGGTTTGTTGTTTCGCTTGGCTCTCCTCATGCTTCCATCCCGCTCCGCCGCTTGGTTTGTCCGCCGCTCTGCCGCTTGGTTTGTTTGTCCTTTGTCCACCGCTTGGCACACCACAAGCTACCAACCCGCTGCCCCGCTGCCCACCACCCCCCTGCACCGTCCAAAACCCGGTCAGAATTGAAAACACATTTACCTCCACCAGGCATTTTTAACAATACAAATGTACTTACTAATCCTCGTAACCCGAGACAACACATTCAAGATGGCGTCCATCTGACCACATGGTGGAAAAACTTATCCCAAAATGCAATGTGCGCAAGTCAGATTTTAACCCAGCATGGCAAAATACAGACAGGTAAAGCAGAAATTTTTCGCAAAATCTTTTTGCAAGTTTGAAATGTGCGTTCAATTCTTAAATTACTGTAATGCAACCCTTACTGTTTCCCATTCCACAAAAAATTCAAGGAGTTGCCATTATTTTCAAGCACTTCTTCTTTTTAAGGGCTTTTCAAGCGCCCTTAAAATCTAATATTAAATTCCAGGGCTTTTCAAGGACTTCAAGGAGTAGCACGAACCATGAAAACACCACTCAAAGGCAAGAGTCACATTCGTGTACGTTTCATGAATATTTCATATAGTGAACTTGGGCTGCCTGTGGGCAGCATGGCTCAAACTTTGTTGACTCCTTAATGATACTATTCTCACGCCTGATCCATCAGAACACAGTATAGCTGTGATTTTCATTTCTTTGTGTGAAGCCCCAAACAAGATCACGACAGCTAAAAATATTAGTATTCTGTCATGAACACCCAGAGTGAGACCAAAATCTGTGATTTATACCCCTATGTTTAAGATAATAAACATCCTATCTTCAAATTGGAGTCCCCGTCCCCCATCTATCTCTTCACTAAAAGAACATGATGGTCAGCACCTCTCACAACTAAGCCTGGCCTATCAAGCTTAAGACTGGCGCCATGTCAACTGGGCTACAGGTGATCATAGTTCAACGAACTCACCTTCTTTCAGGTGTCCCTGGTGTCGGCTTAAAGAATGCAAGCTAAAAGAGAAGATAAGTTCAGCTTTATGTAATTTGTACACCCACCCATTTGACTGTCTATAAGTAAATGTTTGATGCAAGTTTTAATGACACAAAGCCCATTCCATTATTTTTTCATTAATGGAAAATGCTCCTAAAATAGATGTTTGTTGACAATTACTAATAGTGATCCCAGCTAATGATGCAAGTTTACTAATACTCACTTGATATGACATTCTAGTTCTCGTACCAAATGAGAGATTTGCTCTAACTTGTTCCGCACGACCAAATACATTGTTAAGGCGGCAACCAAACAACTGTTAAAAGAACAATTTTGCAATAAATTATTAATCCAGCTAAGTATTCTGCCAGGTTGCCTCAAAATTTCACCTTGGTGGAGACAGGGACTGTGAGAGTTAAGAGTCTTATCTAAGAACACAACCAATAAAAATGACCCTGGGGGTGCATTAACCACTAGGCTAGCATGCCTCATGACATTGGTAGGTGGTTACCACGAATTTTTCAAATGCTGTCTCTTTGTCAGTTTTTGGTTTAACTTTATTTATACTCTGGTAATAAGTGTCAAAAGTATAATAATTGTTTTGTTGTTGATGTAGCTCAGAGGTGCTCAAAAGGGAGGAGTTGGGACTGGAAGTGAAGTAGATTGGCCTTTTGATAAAGAGGGGCAAGCTGGAGGCAGCCTGTGAAAACGTCTCTCATCAACCCCCAGGATGTCACGCAATGCTCCCCCAAAGAAACGGCTTCTGAGAACCGAACCACATTCCTTTCCCATTGTGTTTGTGGTTTGTTTGCGGTCTGTTGAACAAGCCAACCACATATCGACCACATACCAACAAAGTGAGAGGATCATGTGTGACAAACCTACGTAGAGTCCTGTGCTTGCAATGTGCTCATGGCTGTTGTGGTTTCAAACTGTTTCGCTCTGAAAAGTGTTTCTTTTTAACGATTTGCCCATCTTAAAACAAAGAATTGGAGAGTTTTTGAAAAAGGTTCTGTTCTATGCTGTATGCAGCGTTTTAAATTGAATAGAACTGGGGTAAGAGGTCTATACAGTTTCCTGAATCGCCTGGCTCATGGAGTTTGACACCTCAGTAACTCACCAAATCAAAATGCTTTTCCTGTGCGGATTGCTGTGGTTTCAAAGTATTCACAAGGTCTGAACTTTCTGCTTGTTAGAGCTAGTTAGATTGCGTATTAAGCATTTTATTTCTTGGGCACTGTATTGGGCGGTGTTGTTCACAGCATCACACGATTCAAATGTAGATACTGAGATAAAAGAGTGGGCAAGTCTCTGATGGCCAATTTGACACAAGAAAGTTATTGAAAATAAAACCAAAGCTGTGATTGGCTAATATCTGGAAAAGAATGCGGTTAGCTATTCAGCAGCCATTTCTTTGGGAGAACATTGCGTGACATCCCAAAAAACAGAGGGAGTCTCTTGGACCACTGCTAATAATTGTACATTAATAAAGAAAGTAATTCTGAAATCACTGGTCTTTATTTGAAATACATGTACAGTATGTTTCCCTATTTCCGGACACTTCGACTTAACGAATCCGTATTTAGTTGAAACAATAAAACAAATCCGAACAATATGTTCCAAAGACTTATCGACTGGTCAGCTTTCGTTTGTACCTTCGTGGCCAAGCGACACTTCGTTTAGGCGAGAACATTCAAGTTTTCAGTCGAGGTAGGTAAAATTTGTTTCTTCTTAAATGCGATTTTTAGTGTGCATCGAATTACCTATTTACAGTTAAGCGGTCTGTTCTCGCAAAAGACGATACAGATTAAACTTTTTTTTTGGACACAAGTAAAGCTTAAAGGACTAGGTTTTTCAGCATATAAGAATTTTCTGTTTTCATTTTCATATCTTCGAACTTGACCTTTAATCAGTCGCCAGTCTTCCTCGTCTTACCATGATACAAATCAAATATGTCGGCTTGTTGGCCAGTTTCAAAACATTGATGACTTCTTCGCTAAATAATCGAAAGAAAGAGCTTTCAATTTCGGACAAAAAACTTTTATAAGATATATTTTGCCACAAGGGAGAAGAATGTTCCCAAGAAAAGCGGAGTATTTATCTCGTGATGATCGTCCGGAAATAGGGCAACCTGTCCGGAAATAGGGCATCCAATTTGACGAACTCTTTCCAAAATTACGAAGGATCCAAAGAGTTTCAGCTGATGAAACTTTACAACCTACTTGCCAGAAGTGGAAGCTAACTTGTGACAGAATTTCAGCTTGTTTGTTTTGTTTTGAGGTAAGATATTACGGTTTATGCAAGAAGTGTCCAGAAATAGGGCAACATACTGTAATATGCATGTGATTGGCCTTCACTCACCATGTTGCCTTCACTGTTACCAATTTGAGTTCCTGCACTACTGCTGAAGAATCTCTTTTCTTTTACTTCAAATGTGACATCATACCCATTTGGATGCTTGGAGTGAGCTACAGCAAGGATTTGCATTGAATTTCAGACAACTAATCAGTTATAGATTTATTGGAAGCCCAGTAGTCAGAAGGGAAGTCATGGGAAGCAGGAAGAGTTCTAGACAGCCCACCATCCCTCCTTAAATCCTCCTAACCCTTTCCCCCCCACTATACTGTTTCCCTGGCTGGGATATGGATGGCAACTGAATACTTGCCAACTTTTTCTGTGTCAAAGGCATGATATTTTTGTCAAGCCAGCTTGACTATATCCAAGGTTGCCCAAACAAAACCTTGTCACACATACTTCGTCCTTCTAATATTGAAGAATTCAAGAGAAGCATCGTTCATCATTTACATGTGGGTTTCTTTTCATACCATTCTTCTAGTTTACATGTTTTTTGAATCTGTTACACTTAAGGCTCCCGTAACTGGAAATTTTCAGCAAGGCATGAAAAATTGGTTTGTGGGCATGGGATAAAAGTTTTGACCCAAATGCACGAGACCCATGCCGAATTCATGAGGGTAGTCTGAGTTGACATGTATGGAATATTATTATATCTCATAGGCAAAGAAAAGTCAGTGAAAAAGGTGAAAAATTTTTGGGGTCAGTTGGGGGAGGGGTGTGCAGAAAAATAGGGGACAGGAAGGGTATGGAAGGTGGTGTAGTAATATGATAGTGCATGATTATGCAATACACGATACGTATCACATGATTATTGTAAGCAGAGAGCACATGGATATAATACAGTGAGTTCTACTGATATATGTGTCTTCACTCGTGTCTTCTAATATAAAGAACCCTTTCGGTTACTACAGGTGGGAGACGACAGGAAAGGAGGTGGGGTTCCCCAGGTTGGAAATGGGGTGTTTGGGCCTCCCTGTTCTCCAAACTCATATGAAAGACATGATTTTCTGACTGAAAAAATGCATTTTATGTTTACATGATTGTTCAGTTTTCATGGTGTAAAAATGAAGTTGCTGTGAACAGAGTGCTTAGTGCTACAATTCATCAATGCCATTGATCAAATTACTTTCGAACAAATGCATTAAAGGAAATTATAATAATTGCTCGTGTTGATTAAAGTATTTGAAAGTAACATGAAATAAACATGACTTGACGTTTTCTCTCAGTAAATTGCATGACCGCTTCTTGTAAAAGACAATGTCCACAAAGCAATATCATCTGTGGATATTTTTGTGCCAAATATCTAGGATTATCAACTTACTTACACGCATGCAAAAGAAAAGTACTAAACACTTGGCACTTATACTTTACCTGAGCTTGTGTCAATAAGCATATCAACTTCTTGGAACACTCCAAGGTTCATAAGGTTATCTTTGGCCTCAAATGCTAACTCCAACATCTGCCAAATAATACACCAAACAGATCAATAACTAATAATAATAATAATAATAATAATAACTTTATTCATGTGTCAATTGTAAAAAATATCAGTAATAAAACCACTAAGTAAGGACACAACAAAATAATTTAAATAAAATAATAAATAACCATAACATTAATATACGAATAATTTACATGTAAGATATGTACAGATTCTATCTCTAAACTAGCTCGCTCTCTCTACCTCTCTCTAATAAATAACTAAATATTAATACAAGAATAATATACATATTGTGGCTGCAGTAATTGCAATGTTGTTGGCTCGTCATTCCTAAACAAGTTAGAAAATTGGCCAAAGGTTGGTACCAAGGACGCAGAGGCTCTAAGGGATCTTTCTGACTTCCTTGAAAAGATAAAGGCTGCCAGAGAAACTACTCCAAGCCTTGAAGTGTTGGACTTTGCCAGAGAAAATGTTAAGATTCTGTCAAAGCTGCCTGTCCAGCTCCAAAGTAAATGGAGAGGAAATGTAAAGAAGTGTAGAGCATCCAAGGGAGATGGAGCCTATCCACCTTTCACCGAGTTTGCTGCATTTTTGAAAGAGTGTGCTGAGAAGGCAAACATCCCTGAGCTTGAAGACCTGACTAGAACAAGGGACACTGTTAAGCCCATTGACCATACAAGAAGGTCATACAAAGACAAAGAAGTAAAGTCTTTTGCAACTCAAGGATCTGAACAGAACAGGCACTCAAACATCCAGAGTCAAGGCAAGAAAGAAAATTCTCAAACCTGTTTGTTTTGCAAGGACCATCATCATCTAGACAAGTGTAAGAAGTTTGCGGAGATGGCCCTCAGGGATAGGAAGGACTTTTTCTTTGAGAAATTTCCGTGTTTTGGTTGTGCTTCTAGCAGACAGCACCAAGCAGCGTCCTGTACAAACAAACTTGTATGTAGTATTTGTTCTGGAATCCATCCAACTTGTCTCCACCTGCAGAAAGACACTGTTGAGGGTACCTCGAACGGTACAAATGTTTGTACAATCCCAGAGCAAAGGAAAGGTTCAGATCATGCCATGATTGTGCCAGTGTGGGTTCGTCACATAAGTAAACCCAGTCAAGAAGTTTTGCAATATGCAGTATTGGATGACCAGTCTAACGTAAGTTTCGTGTCGCAGAGTCTATGTGAGCAACTGGACTTGCAAGGCCCACCAACAGATTTGCTGCTGACCACAGTACAAGAGCGAAATGTACATACGCCAAGTAGCCGAATTTGTGGACTCGAAGTGTTGGACTTTAATCGAGAGCACACTGTGAAGTTGCCTATGTTGTTCACGCGAGATGCCATCCAGCTAGTAGGTCACAGATTCCAAAGGCCAGTGTTGCCCAGGAGTGGGAACATCTTCGCCCCATTCCTGATAAGCTAATGCCATATGATCCTAATGTTGAGATCTCCCTGCTTATTGGAAACAATTGCCCAAGTATCGTCAGGCCCAGAGAAGTTGTCGTGGGAAAAGATGATGATCCGTATGGTCAGAGATCCCTTATGGGATGGGGGATAGTTGGCAGAGTTTGCAAAATACAGTGGTGAGAGTGAAGCAGTGTGTAACAAGATAGTTGCCAGCGAGACACATGAACACTTTGCCTTTTCGACTAAGGTAAAGGAAATTATCAACCCGCAAAGGATTATCCAAGTTCTTGAGTCAGACTTTGTAGAAAGCTCTACAAGGAGCAAATCCTATTCGGTGGAAGACAAGAGGTTTCTCTCAGTTCTGGAGAATGGTATTGTAAAGAGAGCAGATGGTCACTATGAGATGCCTTTACCCTTGAAGATGGATAGACTGACTTTACCATACAATCGCCAGCTTGCTGTCAAGAGATGGCACCAGTTGTTAGCAAGGTTTAAGAAAAACCCCAAGTTCCTTGAAGATTACCAAGTGTTCATGAAAGATGTGATTGAACTGTGTGCAGAGAGGGTACCAACAGACCGCCTGAATGTTCAGGATGGAAGGATTAACTATGTGCCACACACGGGTGTGTATCATCCGAGGAAGAAAGACCAAATCAGAGTGGTTTTTGATTGTTCTGCCCAGTTCGATGGTGTTTCCCTCAACAATTTCTTCTTACAGGGTCCTGACCAAATGAACACTCTGCTGGGAATCCTGTGTAGGTTCAGGCAAGAAAGAGTAGCACTCATGACTGACATTAAGAGTATGTTTCATCAGTTTATGGTGTCAGAAGAGCATAGAGATTTGTTAAGGTTCCTGTGGTGGGAAGACGGAGATCCAACTAAAGAAGTTGTTGAGTACAGAATGAAGGTGCATCTCTTTGGTGCTGGTAGCTCACCTGGATGTGCAAATTTCGGTCTGAAGAAGGCAGCAGACAATGGTGAAGATGAGTTTGGTAAGGAGGCCACTGAGTTCATACGAAGAGATTTCTATGTGGATGATGGGCTCAAATCGGTTCCCACTGTGGAGGAAGCTGTCACCTTAATAAAAGCAAGTCAAGGCATCTGCGCTATGGCAGGACTTAAGCTCCACAAGATCATGTCAAACAAGAGAGAAGTTCTCGAAGCAATCCCAATTGAAGAACGTGCTAAGGGTGTGAAAGAGTTGGATTTAAAGGTTGACCCACTTCCCTTGGAGCATGCCTTAGGAGTGATATGGTGTGTGGAGAATGACAGTTTCCAATTTCGTATTGAAATGCATGATCGTCCCTTTACACGCCGGGGCATACTTTCAACAGTAAGTTCCATTTATGATCACAGTGGCACAGTAGCACCAGTGACATTAAAGGGAAAACAAATTCTTCAGCAAATGTGTCGAGACAAGCTTGATTGGGACAGCCCAATTCCAGAGATTCTGCGTCCCGAGTGGGAGAAGTGGCGTAACGATGTTGTAAACTTAGAACAGTTGGAAATTCAGAGATGCTTTAAGCCAGAGGAATTTGGACAGATTCAGGAGTGCGAGTTGCATCATTTCTCAGATGCAAGCCTAGAGGGTTATGGACAGTGTTCATTTCTCCACCTTGTTAATGAGGAAGATAAAGCTTACTGTTCATTTGTCATTGGCAAAGCTCGAGTTGCCCCGATAAAGCAGTTCACTGTACCAAGGCTAGAGTTAGCCGCAGCCACCGTTTCAGCCAAGATGAGTGAGTTTCTGCGTGAAGAACTCCCCTACACAGATGTCAAAGAGTATTTCTGGACGGATAGTAAAATCGTTCTTGGTTATGTCAACAATGAAGCTAGGAGATTTCATGTGTATGTAGCTCACCGTGTACAGCAGATCCGTGATCTCACAAACCCAAGTTCTTGGCTGTATGTTGACACAGAGAGCAATCCCGCGGATCATGCATCTCGTGGTCTTACCGCTTCACAGTTGTTGCAAGGTTCCAGGTGGTTAATGGGCCAGAGTTTCTTTGGAAAGAAGGAGCCTTCCAGCCTCCAAAGAAGAAAGAGATTCAAGTTGAAGAGGATGATCCAGAAGTAAAAAAGGGAAATGTCTTCATGACTAGTGTAGAAAGTACAGCTACTTACTGCCCTGATTCATTCAAGTCGGACCGCTTAGCACATGTATCAAGCTGGTGGCGTCTTCTGAAGGTTGTTGCTTTATGCCTGCAACTCAAGTCCAAACTGGCAAACAGAAAAGTTAAGTTGAGCGAACAAGCAAGAGCAAAGTGTGCCAGACCCTTGCCAAAAGCAGCTGTTTCGTTTACAGAGTTTCAGTTTGCTGAAAAGGAAGTCCTAAAGATTGTTCAACGAGAACATTTCCATGAAGAAATCCAAGTTCTAGAGAAGCTTAAAGTGGTTGGAGAAGTTTCAACCAGAGAGTCAGCAAGACAGAGAAATCAAACTATCAAGATGTCCAGTTGTTTGTACCGTCTAGATCCATTCCTAGATGACGATGGCCTTATCCGAATAGGTGGTCGCATCAAACGAGCCAATCTTCCAGTTGCAACAAAGCATCCAGTAATACTTCCACGGAAGAGTCCAATTACTGATTTGTTAATCAAGTTCTATCATGCCAAGGTGAACCACATGGGAAGAGGAATCACCCAAAATGAATTACGTCAGAGAGGTTATTGGGTAGTTGGTGGTTCTTCAGCTGTGTCGAACTGTATTTCACAGTGTGTAACCTGCAGAAAGTTGCGTCGTCCCCTGCAATCTCAGAAGATGGCATACGTGCCTATTGACCGAGTTGAGTCTTCGCCACCGTTCTCGTACTGTGCTGTCGACTTCTTCGGGCCCTTTCTTATCAAAGAAAGAAGAAGTGAAGTAAAGCGTTATGGAGTCATATTTACCTGCATGGCAAGCAGAAGTGTACATTTGGAGACGGCCAACTCCTTGAACACCTCCTCCTTCATCAATGCCCTGAGTCGTTTCCTCAGCTGGCGTGGCCCAGTGAGACAACTACGTTGTGACCAAGGAACAAACTTTGTGGGAACACGAAATGAGTTGAAAACCGCTTTAGAAGAATTAGATCAAGAACATTTGCAGGAGTATCTTGTGGAGAATGGCTGTGAATGGATACCATTTCAGATGAATGTACCACACTCAAGTCATATGGGTGGGGTATGGGAGCGTCTCATACGGACAGTTCGTTGTGCATTGGAAACTTTACTTGTCAGTGCTGGCACCCAGTTGGACGACGAGGCGTTAAGAACCCTTATGACGGAAGTAGAGTGTATAGTTAATTCCAGGCCACTTTCAGTTAACAACCTGAATGATCCAGAGGCACCAGAACCTCTAACGCCAAACCATCTACTCACCCTAAAGCAGAAAGTTGTGCTTCCACCTCCTGGTAAGTTCCAACGAGCAGATCTATATTGTCGCAAATGGTGGCATAGAGTGCAGTATCTTGCCAATCAGTTCTGGGTTAGGTGGCGTCATGAGTTTCTCCAGAGCCTGCAGTCACGTAGTAAGTGGATTCAGCCAACGCGGAACCTGACGGTGGGAGACATAGTGATATCCAAGGAAAATGAAGGGCCACGTAACCAGTGGCCACTCGCCAAGGTCGTTGAAGTCTACCGCAGTGAAGATGGTTATGTCAGGAAAGTCAAAATCCTAAAGGCTGATGGAGAGCTTGATAACCAAGGGAAACGACAGAAGCCTCCTTCGCTCTTGGACAGACCAATCCACAAATTGGTCCTGCTATTACCGTGTGATGAGTCATAGTTCCAAATACAGAGACCGGGGAATTCCCCATCGAGGAGCCAGATGTTCAGTAAAAGAAACTAAGTGAACAATGGACATGGACATTCTTTTTTTTTATAAGAGACTGTTGATGAATTTTGCTAAGGTTTAAGTAATTGTCAGAAAACAATTAGGGGAGCCATGTGGCTGCAGCTAAGCCAGTTTGCAGTCAGCGGTTATCTACGCAAAAGCTTAGCGACCGCTCGCCTGTTTCACTTACCGCCATTTTTGTTTTTCGCATCGTGTGGTGCTCATATAGATATGTAATTCGGAAATCGTTTTCCATCGGACTGTGTCATGTGTTGTAAAAGGCCTAAATGGTAAGAAACTGTTCATTGAACTTTCCAGTAAATGTTGTAAGTCATTTTAGCTATGTGCTTAGAACGTAAGCTTATTTCAGTCCGTTTCCTTCACACAGATTGTTATCTCGGGTAATTCAGTTATTCAGGAACCTACATGTGTAGAGCAAGTATCTTACCTGTGAATAAACGTCGTTTCTGGGTTTGAAACTCTTCTGGTCGAGTGACTTAGAAGCAGCCACACATATAAAATATGTACAAATTCTACACTAACTCTCTGTCTAAAACCAGCTCACTCTACTTCCTACACACTCACAATTATAATTCATCCATTCGCAATATATATAATAAATTAAATTATATGTATAATTAAATGAAACTGAAATTTGCGGTCAGCAGAATTAGGCCAGGGCACCTTGATTTCCAGACGATAAAAGCCTAACACATAACTAAGAATCATGCGCTGCAAACCAAGCAGTCCACACAGCCACCATCGTCCATTAGCATTTCCAGATCCAGTCCTCTAACTGCCCTCTTAAAACCCGCTAGTGAATGCAGAGTCCTAATACGGGAAGGTAGCTTAGCCCACAGCACAGGTCCTAAATACCTAGTATAAATAACTAGTAATAATACAACTGTATATGCTCCACTGAGAAATAATCATATCAGATAAGGCAGTTATAATGAGAGACACAGTGTCCTAATGACAATATGTGGGATGTAAAGTGGCCTAATGATTAGTGCGCTGAACTGCATATCAGATGGTCTGAGTTTGAGCCCTGGCCAGGGCACTGCACTGTGTTCTTGGGCAAGACACATAACTCTCACAGTTCCTCTATTCACCCAGGAGCATAAATGGGTACCAACAAAATGATGCTGGGGTAACCCTGCAATAGACTAGCATCGCATCCACGAGGAGTACTCTTAGTCGCTTCATGTTAGGGAAACCGGGATAAGCTCTGGCTTGATTGTCCACTGGGCTTGTATGCAGACTTTACCTTATCTTTTGCTGGAGAAAGCCATTATGTGAGTCAGAATGAAGTGTCTTGCTCAAGAATACAACACAATTCCCCAGACAAGGCTCAAAACCCACACCGCTCAACCTGGAGTCTCATGTCCCTGACAAAATGCTTGTGGGGTTCCCTACAATGGACTACCAAGTTTCCCATCCATGAGTACAACCCCTTTATAATGAATATCATGGTAACATAAATAGGAAACGTCGTCCAGTAATGCAAATTGTTTATCATATCAGGGTTCCACTAAGGTAGCAATACTCCTTTGCCATAGCGATACTCCTTCACTTTGCCGTACGCAAACCAGATTCCAGGGGGTCACAAGGCTCAAGAAAAAGCAAATAACATAAATCACCACTTTGATTGCTGTGTTGCCAGCATGGTTGTCCTGATGGTGTAGTGGTTATCACACCCGACTAGTATGCGGGGGGACGTGGGTTCAAATCCCACTCGGGGCACGAAATTTTCTTCCAAACATTTATTCAGTAAATATGATTATTTGGGGTGTGCAGGGTTAAGGTTTCCTTCATATACAAATTGATAAATGTAAAAATAAGCCTTTATCCGTCGTGGATCCTCCCATGTCATCCACTAAGTTGACTTTGGTCGTGCATCATTAAGTTGATCCTTAATTGAGTTTTAAAATGGAGTTATAGGCTTCCCCTGCCTTGCCACCTCTGAAGAAAATTGCCCGGGAAGGCCTGCACCTAAATCACATAAATCACCACTTTGATTGCTGTGTTGCCAGCATGGTTGTCCTGATGGCGAAGTGGTTATCACACCCGACTAGTATGCGGGGGGACATGGGTTCAAATCCCACTCAGGGCATGAAATTTTCTTCTAAACATTTATTCAGTACATATAATACATATGCAGGTAATGAGCTGGATTGATCGCTGTTACATTATTTCACAAACAAAGCGGACTAGCTACTTCACCTCTTTGAATGTTTTGGCCTCCAATACTTGTTTGATGTTTGGGATTAAAATATCTTTTTTAGTTCTCCAATACCCTTCAACATTGACTTGTTCCACAACAGCCTGTAAAAGAAAATAAATAAATAAATAAATAAATAAAAATAAGCATATCACAGCGAAGAAACCAAGCAAATAAATATATCGGAGCAAATTGCAAGTAAGAGTATTACAGTATTGGAGCTTTTCACTGTCATGCTATCAAAAACTAAATTCGAAACAATCCAACTACAGAAGCTTAGAATTTCAGCGAGTGTGGATGATAAATAAATAAAACGTTTCTCCAAGTCTCAGGCCTGTATGGTGTCCCGTTCGCGAGTTATTTGCCGAAACGTTCCATGCAAATTTACAAAGTTTAGTATGGAGACGCCATATTTGTGTCCTTCCGAGGGGCACAAATATGGCCGCCGTGATGCACGCGAAACCATCTGGAATTCAACTGTGCTACAATAGCGACTACTTTTGGCTCATGAGCTATTATACTTACACATAAACACCACTTATGATGTCTGAAATGTTCAAACGTCTGAAAATCGAAAGGATAGGCTTTTTTTAAACAAAACAGTTTGTCACGGTTCTCAGCTGGATGTCACATACGGCCAAGAACTCAAATATTCAAGATGCTCTGTTTTCAAAACGAGGGTTAATATCGAGCTGAAAATTTGTGAAAAGATATGTTTTTAGTTAGTCTTACACCTAGTGGCAACAGAAATTTAGCAGGCCTAGCGAATTTTGATTTCAGAATTTTATGACGTCACAAGAAAACCAAGAATTAAGAATGTCCAATAGAGTAGTAAAGTGTGACGTCACAAATATTTAAAAATTAAAAATTATGGGATTCATTAAGATCTTCAGAACGTACACGATAAAGAATGCCTACTTGCCAAAAATTAGCATCTTATTTCTATTTGGGTATGAGAAATTGGCCTCTTCATGCTTCAATGACTCCATACAAATCCTTGTAATTTTGTCTTGGTTCCAAACAGTTTAGAACCAAAACAAAATTACAAGGATTTGTATGGAGTCACTGAAGCATTAAGGGGCCAATATCTCACCCCCAAACTGAAATAAGATGCTGATTTTTGGCAAGTGGGCATTCTTCATCATGTTCTAATATCTTGCTAAATCCCATAATTTCATAAATTTAGTTTTTGTGACATCATCACTTTATCACTCTATACCCAAGATCTGCAGGGGTGATAGTACAATCAGTATAGTCTCCAATGCATGCAGGGAAACATTATACTGACAAGATTGTGCTTGGTGAAAACCATCCTATAACTTCAACCCAGAAATGTTCACAGCGCCCTCCGAACTTAGGATGAATGGGATAATATGGGTAAAATAATGAAATGATTGCTGAAAGTATGCTGAATTAATTTGCTTGTGACAGACTGGTGATCATTTTTAACCTGCGATCAGGCGTTCTTTATATTTTTCAGTCGCGAGGAACACCTTGATATATTTATTTGACGAGTCGTCTGCTGCCTCCTAATGAAGTATTTGTCAATGAGAATGTCAGCGATTCCATTAGATAAGCGATGTTCTTTGTCGGTGAAAATTTAATAATTGTCTGTGGTTTCATTCATGCATGAAACTTCAATTATTTGCATAAATCAAATAAATACTAAGTCAGCTTGTGTTCGGTCAATTTGGAGGCTTAATGTCTGCTCAGAAAGGGTTAGCCTGAAGTCCAGTCATGTCTGTTTTCAATCTAGCATAACATGTCGGCAGTCGTCAATGGTTCCACAATAAATGCCAGCACAAAAAGTCGAAAATCAGGACCCTTCATACCCTTCATACCTAGCATAACATGTCGGCAGTCGTCAATGGTTCCACAATAAATGCCAGCACAAAAAGTCGAAAATCAGGACCCTTCATACCTTTTATTACAAACTATGCTGAAGGTGACCAGTTATATTTATTCATCTTTGAGTTATTTCTGAACAAAACTGTCGATACATGTAGATTTAAAGCTAGCAAAAGTTTGCTCTCCACATCCAGCTCAATGGAGATAATTTAAAAAATTGTCTGGGCGCGATATTTTTAGACTGGATGTCTTACTGTCACTGAGGTAAACAATCTCGACATACAGTTTAATTTGTCTTTGTTTCGTGACCAATCAGACCATCACGCTGTGATGGACTAGTATCCCATCCAGGAGGAGTAGAGGAGGCTCGAAAGAGTTGTCTCACTGCTATAGTACTTGTAAAACGATGCAGGACTACAGAAAAGTTGTTACGATCATTCGGAGAAAGTATGAATAGATTTAGAACACTGTTATTGGGTAATACTTTAAGAATGTTTCATAGCAGTTACCATGGCAACACCTCAACAGTGACAAAAGATCCTTTCGAGCCTCCTTAATACTACAGACACCACGATATTAGCTCAGACAGAGTGGGTTACTTGGCACAAGGGTTTACCTCTTCTTCATCTTGTTTTGATTTCTCAAACCAATTTCTATTTCTCTTGGCAGTTCAAGAAATTGATTTTGCTGTATAAATGAATTAAATTGGATCAGATGGTAAACTGACTTACTGGTTTGAACAAAAACTCTTTGGTTGTATCTTTAAGCTGAGAGTTTATTCCAACCTCTGCTTCTTCCTAATTAGCAACACATAAATTATTAGCATTTATTGCATAAACTTCTCTCTCCTGTGATAATAATTCCAAAGTAAAACAGTTAATATGCATCAATTGCTTTTAAGTCGTATACACCCTGGAATATTGCACAAGTCACTTGTATTGTCTCGCTCAGTATACACAGGAGCCTTAAAGCTCAAGTGTATAATAAGTGACAAGTGGGAAATCCCATGATATTATTCAACAAATTGTTACATTGCCCATATACAAGCAATTGTTATCCATCATCTGTACATGTATATTTAACAATTATTCCACGAGCATGCGTTGGATATGAGATGGTAGATAGCCAAAGAGGTGTGCAGCGCCGAGTTGGCTATAACCATCTCATATCCAACAAGCGCAAGTGGAATAATTGTTTTATTAAAAATGCCCCAAAAATATTGTACAAACATTGCAAAAATGCATTCTTTTACACGTACAAGTACCTTTTTGGTAGGTCAGTGGTATATGAGCTGATATACCATTGCCTCTCAACCAATCAAATCTCAGGAAATACAATATACCATAGCTACATGTAGTTTTTAATAAGACAGATTATGATATCCTGTGAAAAACGCATTACATTGGAGGCAAAATCAGTGGTGTGGTGCTCGCTCTGTAAGTTGAATGGAATAAGTGAAAGGCAAGCGAGAGAAACAGCTGCTTCTTCACGAATATGCCTGGCACAATCTCCTTTAAACTTTTCTTTGTCGTGGAACATCTGGACAAACAATGTTGGTTAACGGGAAGATCGGAAATATTGCATTACTTGTACAAGCCAAATCGAGCTTGTTTACAGCTGTCTAGCGATCTCGCGGTTGATTAAGAACCCGATCAAGACTGATTCCAAATTAATTGTGTTGAAACAAAGATGGTTAGTTCAGAACCGATGAATTCCTCTGAAGAAAAAGACAAAGCAACCTGTCACTGAATTGCTGCACGGATGAAAAGGGAGGAAGAGATTGATCTTTGAAGATAATTTCACTGTGGGAAGCCAATGTTGTTTGTAAAAATTATATACCGTCGCAAAAACATTGCCCCTTCGTCTGCCACATTTGTTGTGCTCGTTTGAAAGCTTGGACCCGCTGGAACTGACAAGCCTTGTCCAGGTGAAAAACTTTACTGTATTGCTAGCCATATTTATGCTGATACTCTGTTTTCACTTTCTGGACAAATTTGTGTTGATCAGTTTCGGATCTTCCCGTAAACGCCATGCTAATATTCACCCCTTTTGTTGTGTATTTACAAGAATTTTCGATTAAATGTTTCGCATCAAACTTCATGCTTCTTAGTAGAGTTTACCTGTTTGCTTTAAGGTGAAAAATGCTTTTTTCATCCAATTTTACGTCAACGGAACTTGGCTTCCTGCGAAAAATTTTATAAAATTATGCTGAACGATATTTGCCGCATTCATTTCCATATAAGGTCAAATGCTGGTAACCGAGATCCAGTGAACCAATGAGAAAGCTAGAATTGTATTATCCGAGGTTGAGAATTTACTAATAAACAAATTATCCCACTCAATCTTGTCTGGTAATAATAATAATTATCATACTAATAATAAGGTAGCAGTTTTGGATGGGTAGGTTGACGAATATACAACAGCTTTCCTTATTGGCTGCATTGATGTTGATTGACTGATGCATGACTAACAAAGGATATTTAATAATTATCCTGCAAAATTGTGTGGAATATTTGGTAAATAAACTCCCTTCAGGTGACTGGTATATTGGAGGATAGTGCCAGAGGCTGAAAGATTGTCCGAAAAATGAACAGTTGGCCAAGAAACAAAGCTTCGAGGGCAACTGTGAAATTTTGAGAAAAATCTTTCACCCTCTGTTTAATTTCCATGTGATTTGTTGCAGTGAAAAAGGAAAAAACCTAAAGTATTAATCATGGTGAAATTGCAGTTGAAATGAATAAAAATTGATTGATTTACGTTTTTTTTTTCAAAAGTGTGGTTTGGTTAAAAAGTTAGAGCTAAAAAGGTAGGTGTTTTTTTGTTTTGCACTCCTCCACAAAATCGTGCGATGGATATCAAATCGGACAGGGTGTATTGTCTGATACCTGTCATCCGAGTTTGTACCATGTGATGAGTTTTGTGCAATGAGCGTGTGCCAAAATTAATTGGTGGGTTATAATGCCTGACACTTACCCGACGAGGCTGTATGCCAAGTTGGCTAGAATCAGGCAATATTCCGCAAGATGGAGAAGGATAATTGTTTTGTTATTCAAGGAAAATTGTCAACAAAGCACATTTTACAGCTAGAAAAGCTGTGGTTATGCTGTGCTTTACATATCATTGCTACTATGATGAAATTTGGATGTCTCCAAACTAAGCCATTTTAAAGTATTAAACAGTAGTCTGTATGAGAATAAAATTGATGCTCACTGTTTTGAAATATCTTTTTTCATTACAGAGATATTCAAGTTTTCAAAATATGCAAATTAGCTAAGTGATAATGTCATAGACTCAACCAAATTTTAATCAAATAAATGAAGTAAAAATATCTCACCCAGTTTGTATCAGAAATGTTTGATTCTTTGCATCATGACTCTACCAGGTGAGTTGTGCAATATGCGATTAACAATTATGTTACCATGGCAACATGCTGGGTCCCAGACCTCCCCAATGTTAAAGGCTATTCTGGTCATTTCTGGCCATCATTTTTTTTATTTATCAGTGACTCTGGAGCTACATGATTTTGCAAGCATATTTATGTGTTAGGTAGGTTCTTTGGCCTGGTTTAATTTTTCTGGGTTAAAAATCACTCAAATACTGAAAACAGATTTCAGGGCACTTGAGTTACAACCATAGGTGTGTCGCATGAAGAACCATTACTGTGCCAAGTTTCAACTGTCTCTGTAGAAACCTGATATAAAATTGGGTTGAGTATATGATGTCATCAGTCTCTAAATTTGTATATTTTACCAATTTTTTAAACTTGAATATCTCTGGAACTACTACAGATATTTGAAAATGGAAAACAGCATTTTTAATCTCACATGAAGCACTGCACGTTTCCCTTCAAAAAGCAAGGTGTGAAAATTTGATCACAGTATGTTCATGAATATATATGGGAAACATGACAAATTGTTGAATAATAAAACAACATACTGGTGTTGTTTCTTCATTTAATCAGGCACTAATTTCCTAGTATTATGGAGGTTTTGCACCCAATCAAGTTCATATTGTCCACGTTCACACCTTAGGGAAAACAATCAGTTTGTCACTCTAGGGGTGGTGGTGTGTGAACATGATTGGCTGCAAAACCTTCTGCTACCATTCATTTATTATGTGAGGCAAATGGAAATAAGTTCAAAAATCAAAGGGAGTGGAGCTGCAGTCGATCAGTGGACTGCTGAGGGCCATTCCATTTAATATATCCATCCCTCTGCCCCCTATGGATGAGGCAAGTCAAAATATCATTCCTAACTAGAAAGTGCCAAGTGCAGTCATGCCAACTCTCCTGGATTATCCAAGAGTCTCCCTGATACAGAATGAATCTCCTGGTCTCTCATACGGATGACCAAATCTCCTGGATAAAAGTGGCTTTGGACTGTTGCTGTATTAAAAACACTAATTTATCCACAAACATTCCAAGAACCAAGTGACTCTCTGATTGGATAATTGTTCAGCCAATTAAAGTCCGCTCACCATGGCAGTAATTTTTTCTTGTATTCAGTATTTGGGTGGGCAGGGAGGGGAGGGGGGTTCAACAATTTTCTGGGGATCTTTTGACCCACCCTACCCCCCACAAAATCACCTGCCTCCAAAAAATCTCCCGACGCCCCCTCCTCCCTGAAGGGAGGGTGACACAAAAGAAAAAATCTCCAGATTTTAGATCTTCATAGGTTGGAATCTCAGCAAGTGATGCCCCCCTCAGAAAATATTACTAACATCAAAACATGTCGCAAAACAACCCCTCAGGGCCTCTTCATATGAGCCCGGTAAGTTTTGTTGTCTGTTCATATGGGAAATTTCAGCCCGGTCAACCGGAATGAAATTCAATTGAAACAAAACCAAAGTGGCATGACATAAAGTTGTATTTTCGCGACTATTGTAGCTTTATCGACTCTTGTGACTTCAAAATAAAGCCAATTCTTGAACTTCTGAGGAGGAAATACAAACAAGGCAAAATTATGCCATTTTGGCCACCCAGTTGCAAAAGTGAAGCTATTTTGTCATAAAAAGTTTCCCCTCGGTAACAGGACTGGAGTGTTATGCGGGGTGACAACTTTAACAAATGCTGTTTGAGCAGTACTGTGTGTAAATAAAAGTCCTCCCGAAAATCTGGAATGTCGTCCCAAATGTTTGGGAGAAATTCCCCAAAAAATCTCAAAATTCCCGAAATTTTAAAGGGCCTATGTCACTTTTCTGCGCATGTGTGAAGAGGTGTTCGAGCGCATTTGAAAACTCTAAAACAATCACAGAAGGCCACGGTGATTTGTGGTAGCGTACAGAGCACAACTTTGCCAAATTTGTATTGGCTAAAACACTTTCTGTGCAAATTAAGGCTCCGCATGCGCATTATCGTGACAATGGCTATTTAACTTTATTACTTTGCGTTTCCCGGAAAATTTTCTAAGTCTCCCGATTCCCAGCAAAGTTTTCAGATTCCCGGAAGAATTTTGTTTTTCTCCTGAAACAGCCCTTCTTAGGGCCTCTCAACATGAGCTTGGTTGACCGGGCTGGCCCGGTTTCTGAGATCTCGGCACATCCCACATCCCTTTAAAATTAATGTCGACGTGTTCATATGAGAGAGTGGGCTGGCTCGGTTGCAGAGATATCAGAAAGCGGGATGAAAGTGGGAAAATATGGGAAAATTTTCATCCTGGTTGTCGAGATCTCGGTAAGCAGGCAGACCAACTTCTCATATGAACACATCGAAACTTTCACAAAGGAACTAGGAGTGAGGCGAGATCTCGGTAACCGGGCCGGCCCGGTCAACCGGGCTCATATGAAGAGGCTCTAGACACAACTTTTGCTGTACGTTCCACACGGTTTTAAAACAAATGCATGTGCAACTAATTCATAAGCTACGTTATATCACACGACAAAAATGTTGTTTAAGATAAAAATTTTCCACAGTTGGTTTTGAAAATACAAGAACATATATATTTACGGAACCTGAGGGTACTTACCGATTCGGCAGCCATCTTGAATGTGAGCCCACTATTCCTGTTGGTCAGAGATACATAATTTAATGCTCTTAGTCCCCAGTCTCACCGAGTCTCACAAATAATTGTCAAGTGTCACTTTGCGAAGGAGAATAAACATTAAAAGTCGGAGCATAATCATGGCAAGTGGCGAAGAAAATCAACGTAGATATCCACGTAACATACAAGGAGTACTACAGATGGCCATGGATTATTCTGATGATCCTGAGAGCTCTACGTCAAGCGTGTTCCAGGAAATGAGTGAAGAGGTGAGGAACTGAAAGATATCATACATCCCCGGCCAGTCGATGGAAATTAGTTAATTACTGTCGATTACTATCGGCCAGTCGATGACCAATCGATAATCAAAAGTTCAAGTCCTCTAATAAGTAATTGCTATTGATTACCATCGATTGGCATCGACTATTATTGACCACAAATTAATTTTCCATCATTCTGATTATTCTATTCTTCTGCGCTGTATCTAATTGGAAACATGACCTGCATAGCATTTGATACCTTTCCAAGCATGCTGAATGAATGAAGGAAACTACGAAGAAATGAATGCACCTTGGGAACAGAAAAAATGGGGGAATGGGGACAGTCGTTCTCTCTCCCGTTCGCTCACAGTTTCCTTCATTTGTTCAGCCTGCTTGGAAAGCAACTGACTGCTACATGTATATAGGCAAGGAAAAATAACATGAAACTGTCCATGGAAATCAGGTGTCTGGATATTTTAGTTAATTATAAGGATGTTCATGCATGCCCTAAAAATTGCTGTAGACTGAAGATGGCTAGCAATAAAATTGGTTGCTCAGAAAAAAGAGAGATCATGGGAATGTTTTTAAAGTGATGGATATAGCGAAACGAATGAAGGAAACTGTAAGCGAACATAAAAGCATATCAGAGCACCTAGGGAACAGCAAAAAATGAGGAGACGGGAGTGGGGTGAGGTATAACATCAAGTTACAAGTTCTTCATCAGAGCAGTCTATTTTATGAATCGGATTGATTTTGTATAAATGTTTTGTTAGGAGATGTTAGGTTTCTTAAGTTTTCTGGTATACTACTACATATTCTGTTCCTTCTGAAACCACAAATAAATTTAATTTCAGTGTGTGTTTTAGGTGTTTCATTTTCACTGTTGCAGGAAACTTTTGGTCAAGCAAAGCTGTTTTCCATCAATACTTTTCCTTGAAACACTTCCTAGATAAATCAATATCATTGCTTGTATATAAATATAATTTCAAGTGGTTTTTGCAGAAGATAGTACAAGCAATGGATGCAGCAGAATTAGAATGTACTATTCTGTGACTATCCAATAATTGAATTAGTTCTTGTTTATTATTCCAATGAAAAATTTCTTTTTGAATGAAATGAAATCTTTTCTCTTTCAATTTTTTCATCAGAAATTTAATGTTCTAATTGTTATAATTATCATTTCTGGGCTTGAAAAACAGAAACACATTTTCTTTTTTATTTGTTTTTGATAAATCAAGCATCATGTTACCGAGCTAAAACCAGAACATTTAATCGAAGTTTCTGTCTGCTCATATTTGGTAAGCAAAATTTTATGCCATTAAATTATAACCAAAGTCAGTACAGGCTGGGAGTAGGTGGGGATCGGATCTGCATGAATACTGTCACCTATGTAGACATTGTTGTCAAAATAAGCCGGGAACCAGCGCATTTCACTGGCTTTTCCGAATACTGTGCCAGCTACTCCAAATGTCAGTAGGTGATATTGGAGAAATAAAATGGAAATAGCCACCTACTTTTTGGATGGAACCTGCTACTCAAAAACCTACGGACAACCCTGTGTAGATGACCATCCTAAAGGCCGTGGCAAATGAGGATGAACGTGGTTGCAGAAACAAATGTTTCCCTGTTTGCCCGCTTGCACAATATTTGTTACCGACACAAGATTTGTGTCCAAGAACATAAAAAATGCTTCTGTTTTTTTTTTCAGAAACATTTTGTGTTAACTTTGCAAAAACTGTTTGCTTGAAAGTAGCAAGAATGTGTTTGCAACAATAAGATTTCATTGTGCCATACCGGGTATTTTCTTTCCTTTAAGAGAAGAAAATGGCTTCAGGAGGCATTGTCATCCATAGCAGAGGATACAGATGTCAAAAGAATGATGATTTATTTACAAATCTTGGAAAAAACTCATGATACTGATGATGGCCTTACCAAGAAGGAAGATGCATTTGAAGGATTGTCCATGATTGTGGATAACTTGGATAATGCAAATGGTATGTTTGCACCAAGGGTGTTTTGTAATCATGCAAGCATGTCTTGTGCAGAAAAATAAAGCCACTACATGTATAATTCTTTTCACTCATATTTACAGATTTTCACAAAATTGGAGGCTTTCATGTTATGATGAAATGTCTTTCAAGTGAACACAGGTATATACTGTAGTTGCAAATGTTCAAAATTGAATTGAATTTTATTTGTTAAAATAGAATGAGAAAATTACACAATTTACAAATGTGTTAGCATTAAACCAGTATACAACCGCCCAAAAATTGGAACTGCTTTTGCCCGAAAAATGTAGAAAATTTTCTAAACTGGGGACTGCAGCCCCCCCCCCCCCCTGATTTTCTTATCTCACATTACATCATGACAACAATGTTTGTCCAGGGAAGGAAAAAATGTTACTGTCTACATGCACATGCACATGTATATGTACCGGTAGCTCTTTTCTTTTTTTTTCAATATAGTTCTTTAAGATGGAGAGCAGCTGATATCTTGGCTGTATGTGTTCAGAATAATCCCTACTGTCAAAAAGCTGCTCTGGAAATGAACATTCTTCCAATGCTAGTTGACCTTCTTGAAACCGACCTGTCAGATCAAGTGAGATTAAAGGCACTATATGCCATATCATGTGAGTATGCCCTGATTAGTTTATGCAGGATTTTTTTGAGATGGGCATTCAGGTAGCCTTTTAGAGAGTATTGAAAGTTATTTTTCAACAATTTGGTGATCTGTTTTTGTATGGGGTCCTGGACTCTATTATACATTGTAGTCACCATCTGTCTTCTCATTGCATGATTTCCAAGAGCAATGTCTTATTCACGGACAGCAAAGTGAGAACATGGCTTGTCGATTCACTTCATTGACCCAGCAAGAAATTGAGAAATTGCTTGAAGATAAAAATGTATAATAAAACAATTGTACAATAAAACAATTCTCGGTTAGTGTTATCAGTCTCAGTCTTTGGCTTCTGTTGATAACACTTACCTCGACCTTGATTATTCCGGATATCACAAAAACCTCATCCAATAATTGTTTATTATTCTACGATTTAGCCACTCCTTTCTGCAATATGTGGGCAGTTCCAAGGATGGAGATTTATTATTATAATTATATAAACTAATTGCGATTTTGAGATGGCAATACCACATTATTGCCATCTCAAAATCGCAATTAGTTTTCTATCGTGATCCATCATTTATAAGAATAAATAAAACTGTAAACTAATCAACCCGCACCTGATCGAAATTTCAATTCTTTCAATTCTTCGAAAGTTTGTTTAATAATAACACTTTTAATTCTTGCCAGATTAACATTCATTTTCCAACTGGCAAGTGACTTTGTCACATGATTATTACAATGTTTATAGTTAATAATAACTGTCAATTTTTCAAGAACCAGTTCTTATTCTGTAATTTAACAAATTAAATTCGTTTATGAACGATGTTAATTTTCATTCGAAATGACGTCTAACCGCTATTTTCGATTCCAAAAAAAATTAAGCTTTTTGAAGTTAAGTTAGAAGTATTTTATAAACATACCATTTGTAATGGGGTTTCCAAATGATGCAAGAGCTTGATGACTGTAAAAGTTGAATTTTCAATAAATACTGTTGAACTTGAAGCAATTTGTTTGGTGTACATCAGCAACCCAATTTAGTGCAACAACGTCAATTTAAACATTAGAACCAATCACAGGCCGGAAAAGTGAGACGACAATACCACGAAATATTGACGGCTCGCGCATAGGCAAAACTATAAGAGAATCGCGATACTTATTATTATTATTTGTTTGCATGTTACAGTAAGGAGCTCCAAATTGTGAGCACGGTTAAAATAAATTTCCATTCTTTTGTGCAGATTTAATCCAATTGGAAGCCAACTGGTTGCTATCCTCAGCTTCTGATTCTGATTGCACAATCAATGAATGAAATAATACTTCACACTTCACACACTTTATTATTTTTAAATCAATGCTACAACAAAGGGCATGCCCGCAACTGGCAATAGCTAATCTAGGCGGGCCATGCCTTAATAGCCGGATTAAAAAGGTATACAAAAACAGAAATTAACTAATAAATGAAAAGGGACAAAAATACAGTATTGAGTAAAAAAAGAAAAACCATTTTATTGACCTAATTTAAAATATTAAAGGTGCAGCTACTGTTTATGTTAGTTAGAAGAGCTGGACAGATCAGAACAGATAATGTGGACAGGATAATGTGGTCACACTTTTAGGCTCCTTCCTGTAAATTTACTGGTACCCATAGTACTCCTGGGTGGACTGAGGTGCTGTGAGAGTAAATTGACCACTGGGGCTTGAACTTGGACAATTCAATCTGGAGTCCAGTGCACTAACCGTTATGCCACCGTATCTCCCATGGTAATGGCCATTGATTGTCATTATGTGATCAATAAAAATCCAAATTATGAGGGAGTTTAGATCCACTAAATTCCATTACTGTTACATACCGGTATCACTCTCAATATGAAATTGGTTTTTGCCTTGCATTTTCTTTCAGGCCTAACAAGAGACTTCCCTCCAGCTGAGGAGGCATTTTTAGAGAGTGATGGCTTTTCAATGCTGATGCGAGCACTGCAAGGAAATAATGATAAACTTATAACCAAATCTGCATTCATGTTACGGAATATGCTGGTCACGAATCCTTTGCATACATGTAAATATATTTGTTATTTATATTTGCACTCTTCAATAACATGCAAACTCTTGGGAAACTAAAGTTCACTTTAACCAAGGTTGTATCTGTCAGATGTGATATATTGGTAGTAAGAGTTGGATTTCCAATTTGTTTGTTTCTGGACTTGTTGGCTGCTGCCATAATGGATAGAGATTGACAGCAGCAAAAAAACAAAATTTAATTGTTTCTTGAGTTTTGAATTTGGGAGTTCACATGTTATTAAAGGAGGTATGTCACAATATTCTGAGTTATTTTTTAATTACCCTTAAAACGTAGGAAACCAAAAACTGATAGTTTCCTAAGGGGGTGATTAGATGGTGAATTTCAGCCCGGTGTGGCGGGCTGAAATATTGTTGCGATTACATGGCAAATTTTAACCCAGGCTGAAATTTTTTTCCAAGAAAACAACCTCACTGCACATGCTCACATTGCCTTTTCAGCCCGGGCTGGCATTCAATTTCGATTGCATGGGCTTTTTGTGGAGTTTTCAGCCCGTTTGCCCAGGCTGAAATCCAACCCGGGGCCAAACCTTCTCCATGTAATCTTCACATTCATTTTTAGAGGATTTCTTTCAGAACCCAGGCTGAAATCTCAGCCCGGCTAACTGGGCTGAAATTAACCAAGCTTAGTTGGTCTGTATTGGAGAGTCTTAACCTCGGTCGTGAGTAGACCGAACACACATGACCTCGGTCAAGATTCTCCCATACAGACCTCCTGCTCGGTTTATAAGAGCTAAGTAATTGTGATATAGATTTTAGACCAACCTAAAAGCAGCGATCCAACAGAGGTTACAGTTGAGTTTTATTATTTTCTGAAATGACGTGTTGTTAATGAGAAATTTGTGTCTATTTTATAGTCTGCTTTTTCATTAAGAATTTCTAATTAACAGCACTGTATTGAATTGCAGGCTTCCTCACATCAAAATTCAAAACTTTTCTTCAACAAGTCATTGAAATTCAGAAAATATATTTTAATTTTGCATTCACTGTCTGAAAATCTTCACCGGTTTTGACTGTTATGTCACTGTAGTTTTTAAAGTTACTTTCCTTGCCTTGTTGAGCTGACTTTAATCACTCTATCAGTGACCACAACATGGACCCTCTATATTACAATATTTTGTGTGCATAATTTATCCTGCTATATCATGCCTTACGTACAAAAGGGGATTTAAATTGTGTCTTCCAACATGGTGCTTGGATCAAAGGCTAGTGTGTTATAAATTTTTGCACATTGCCTACACTAGCTGTTTAGCCTGTCAGTTTGGCATGCTGGTTGTGTTCACAATTTTCGTGTTTTCATGAGGAGGGCCACACTAATTTTCTAACCTCCTAGTTTATATTCTTGTATAATTCCAAGTTGTGCAGAAGCCCCCAATTTCAAGATTGATCCAAGAAAAAACATTGTGGGATTAATAACAAATTTCTGTCATTTCATTCTCACAGCTTAAGGTCATTCCACAGAAATAGAATCTGCACTGAGATTTTTGTCAGACTTGGCCTATCAAATTATTGTTGGTGTTATTAGTTCTAACTTAAATTTTGAAATAAAAATGGGGTTCTCCATGCTCGTTTAGAAGGGACAGCACCTTGTTTATAGACAATGATTTTATTCACGATAGCTCGCCAAATTTCACCATGTTTCTGATAATTGTTTCTTTTTCAACACTGGGAATTGGTCACTGGGAAGTAAGTTAAATTGCTCAATTCAAAACAATAGAAGAAAAGATAGGTTACCATGGTGATTTACTTCTTTGGCGAGCTCCAGACATAAAAGTAAATCTGTCATGTTTCAATAATTATGTGCACACTGATCACGCATGAAATTATGCGCAGATAGGATGTGCAATACAAAACTAATACCTTAAGGCTTGCACAGTTGTAAACAGTGAGTTGTTGTCTCTTTTTGTACATGTATCTTTATTTTGTTATATTTAGCAACTTGTCAACACATAGTTTTTTTCTCTGATCTCTTTTTAATTAGTGACACTTTTCAAGATGGGCTTCATTGAGCAGTTGGTTGGCCTTTTGCGAGGTCCTCAGAATTCCTCCCGTGAACATATAATAAGTCTGTTAAGGACTTTTGTGGTTGATTTTCCACCAGCCATTAGGGAGTGCCAAAGACCTGAGTTTGATCTAAAGAGCCTACTGAAATCAATAATTGCTTCAGCTATGGAAGATGATCCAGACTTACATGAGGTACATGTTAATTAATACCTTGAGGTACCTTGTAGATGATTTTGTTACAACTTAAATTCCAGAAATTTTGATTTAGTATAGTACGCTGTCAGGCTTACAGGGTGTTGGATCCTCAGCGTCTGACAGAAGTGATTTATATTTTTTTGTGGGTTACATGCTCACCAATTGTAAAAGTGTCTTGCCCAAGAACACAATGCAGTGCCCCAGCCATGGCTTAGAGTCCAGTACACTAACAAGTGCAAGGCGCAGTGGCCCAGTAATTTTAATTAGGTCACTTGACTGCGCCACCCACCCCATAACTAGTATTTTTTATTATTCTTTTAATTAACGTATTAAGTTCCGTTAAACTTAGTTGAATCAGTATCACTGCAATGAAATGAGTAGTGAGGTAAGGTTAAGTCTGTGTCGAGCCTAGTGTCCCTTCAGGCCGGAGTTTATCCCAGTTTCCATAGCATGAAGCAACTAGGAATATTTCTTCTCCCCACTTGGTGGGATGCTAGTCCGTTGCAGGGTTATGCCCCCACCCCCCAGCATTATTTTGCCAGTACCCATTTATACACCTGGGTGAAGCGAAGCACTGTGAGAGTTAAGTGTCTTGCCCAAGAACGCAGCGCAGTACCCAGCCGAGGCTCGGACTTGGATTGTTTGATCTGGAGTCAGTGCACATTCAGGCCACTGGCGCCTCCCTCAGTAGTAAAGAGCCTATGGAAAATTAAGGTTAAGCCATTTGTGTAATCTGCAAATGTTCATCCCATAATTTTCTAATTTCTGGCACCCAAGGCCTTATGTAAAGCTAATTCATCTGAGTTCGGTCATATACAGCTCAATGAAACCTTCTAACAGACTACTGACAACACCTTAGTCCTCGATGCATTATTTTAATTGAATGCAGATTGAATGACAGTTTCTGGATGTATAGAAAGTAGAGAGACTTTCCAAACAATTTTATTTTTTATTTGTAGGAGCTGATCCTCAAATGCAAGGAACTGCTGAACCTTTGCTTCAATAAACAGAATCAGGCCCAGCCCAATGCAAGATAAAAAATGTTACAAAAATGTAGAAACTGTAAAATAAAATCCCAATTATCCCATTTTTTATTAAATAATTTTGTTGGTGCTTGAATTAAAATGTTAAACCACAATTCCTCTGTTAACTTGTACGTCCTGTGGCATCTTTCTGTTAAAGAAACAGTTACTTCATTTGGCAAATTCTCAACCCTTTTGGCATTTTTGCACCTGATCATCATGCATTGTACCCAAATTGCCCAGAGTGGGTGCATGCAGCTTGAACAGGGTGGTACTCTTAACATTCTTTTCATTTCTTCTATTGAGTAGAAGAGGATTTATGATTCAATTTCCAAATATGCAGACCAGTAGATAAGTTGGCTCAACCAACAATTAGGAATGCAGTGGAACCATCTTTTAAAACATTTTTAGCCTACATGCAGCCATCTCCTCAGTATTTCTCCCCTCACATAGGCTAAATTTAACCCAGTGCCTTTGGAAATTCCGTTCTAGCTTCACACTTTTTATAGAAAATATTTTGCATTAGCAATCTTGTTTCATGATACTTTTAAGTTGGTCTGAGGGTACAGTTGAAAATGTGCACTCTCAAGTTGCCAATGCCACTAGGAGAGTCAAATACAATCTTAAAAGTTTGTGTACTTCCTCCAGTAGTGTTTTGGCAACAGGACTTTGGTTGAGGGCTTCACATGTGGTTCTTATGTTCGTAATCTGGCGTACTCGATGGGCAAAGCTGTTTTCACTGCATCCTGGACAAGATGACGCTGGTACCCAAGCCTGTCAGCCTGTCACATCCAAAACAAGACCTTTGCAGCTCGTGCAAATGGTCACTGGCATCTTCATTGTTTTCTGTTTGCAAGAAGCTATTCCAAGTTGCCAACTGGCCCAGGGCGGATCTATAGGGAGAGTGCAGGAATTGTGCACCCCCACCCCCTTGAGATGACCTGCAGCTTTCTAATATTACGGGTATTATGCTTATGCCACCAGTCTGGTGGTGCACCCCTCCTAAGAAAAATTCTGGATCTGCCCCTGTGGCCTAACCTTAAACTGCTTTTGTCTTACTAGTTTAGTGGAAAATCCAGCAGTTGATTGGCTTCTCAAATTTGTGCCAGGTGGCTGGAGCCATTTAGAAAAAAAAAACATCCTTCAAAATGTTTTTTTTCTTCCCAAACAATTACTGAGAAGGACAAGCCAATTTTTACATCGTGAAAGCACTTTTTGGTATTGAGATGTGGGGGGTTCAGCCCCCTGCCCCCCATGCTCTGCCACCTGTGAACTACCAAAATAGATGGACATAATGGTGTTTGAGGCTTGAGATAACTGAACATGATTGGTGGCTTGAAAGTAAGCACAGCCAATTAAAAA